>OZ020510.1:91884205-92599205 GCA_963971375.1 Platycheirus rosarum
ATGTAATTTATCCACCGAGATTTTGTCATGCTTAGTACAAAAGTACCGTAAGATAGCTACAGAAGTGAATTAATCAGCATCCTTACCTATAATACCTATGCATTTAGCATGAACTAGTTGCAAGCATACGGCACAAGAAACTGTTACATCACAAGAAGTTTTTTTACAGACAACACAGCTTAAGGAATCCGTATTCAAAATACGAACGGCGTTTTACGTGAGCTACACAAAAAAAATATATTAATAGCAAAAAAAAAATAGTTGGTACCTTTAAATTGGTATTCCACGGGTCGAATTAAATGGATTTTTCACAAAAATTACTTTAACTTAGGAAATACGCTAAGCACAGAAATCGTTCACCACTTATTGAAAAGCTGTTGATATTTCCTTTCAGATTTTAATTATTGATTGTTTTCAAAACTTAAACTTTTAAAATTAAAAAATCAAAAAAAAATATTTGATATAACAGTGAACTTAGAGTATTTGCTTCAAAGGAAATAAGATTTCTTAGAAATTGCAAAAACTAAGCACTGTATCACCACAAATTTCAATTAAAATGAGAAATGCAACAACTATAAATAGATTGTTAGTGTTTATAATATTTAAGATCGGTTTATAACCACATAGAAACGCGAATTACTCGGAAGCAAACCATAGCATTTGTAGAAATGAACAGAGTTACCACCTGAATATGATAGGAATGATATTGCTTGCCAGAGCCTTCCCCAATATAGGCAATGTTCTAACACCGGCTTTTACTTTTTATACTCAAATTTACTGCAAGCATGTCATTCATTATTGTTTTATTTACAGGAGTCCAAATCTTGACAGTAATTCGACTTGTAATGAGTTTGATGCGCTGTCTGATTCCATCTCGAAAATTGTTTCCCTTTGTCCTCGCACTGAAATCGTTATTGCGGGCGATTTCAATGTACACAATTCCAATTGGCTCCGCTATTCTGGTCAGACAACACCCGAAGGAAGGTATGTCGAGCTCTTTGCCGGGTTACATCACCTTACCCAACTGGGTTGCTGGGCAAGCCGCCCATACTCTTGACTTGTTTCTTACTTCTCACCCTGATAAATATACCACACTTCAGACCATTGTGTCATTTCAGCCAATTTTTCATCCTCTACCCATCCAGTTCAAGAAAAACTTCCACCAATACCGTTTAGCAATACGAGAAAGCCAACTGGGACGGCCTGAATATTTTTTTCCGAAACTTTAACTGGTCACTACGCTTCCTCGATAGTGAAATTGATGCCAGTGCTGAAATGATCACAAATGTGATTCTTCTAGGGATGCGTGCTTTTATTCCTAACAGAGTAAAAACCATCAAGCCTAAAGAAAAGTCTTGGTTTAATTCTGAGTGTAAAAAAGCAATCAAGCTCAAAGAAGTAAATTTCCGATCTTACAAAGCCAACCCTACAAAGGAAAATCGGAAAAAGCACAAACAAGCAACGAACTCATGCAACTCCGTTATTGAAAAAACTAAATTTTTGCATGACCATAAATTACGGCAAAAAATTCTGCAGTGTCCCAAATGCAGTAAAATTTTTTGGTCATTTGTAAAAAAATGTTAAAAACTCCTCGAAATCTTCGGTTCCAACGCTCATCGACAATAACAAACCAATTGTATACTCTTCAGAGAAGGCAAACTTGCTTGATAGCCACTGCGTAAGCTTTTCCATCGCTCCTACTCTTCTGGAATCTTTCCTAGAAGATGGAAAACAGCATTTGCCCAGCATGTCCCTAAGAAAAGTGACCCATCCTCCCCCTCCTACTACCAACCCATAGCACTGACATCCCTTCTTTCTAAGGTCATGGAAACACTGATTAACCGTCAGCTTAAGGAATATCTCGAAGATCGAAAGTTTCTCCATGACCGTCAGTATGGCTTCCTCAGCAACCAGAACCAATGCTGTCTTCTGTCGTTAAATCTAAACATACCCCCAATGCCATTGTTCATGAATGGCACTTACATCGAAGAAACCGAAAAGCTCTCAGTACTCGGTATGTGTGTTAACGACGATCTCCGTTGGAACGATCATATATTTGAGATCCCTAAGAATAATGCTAAGTGCTTAGGTTTTCTGTATTGGTGTAAGAAGTATTTTTCCCCATGTGATCTGGCTACAATTTATAAAGCGTTTATACGCCCTAAAATCGAGTATAACTCCCACCTTTGGGCAGGTGCTTCGCAAACATCGCTTCACCTGCTTGATAGAATACAAAATCGAGTGTTAAGATTGATAGGAAATATAACTGCCGCTGAAACAATTGCCCCTCTCGAACACCGACGCAATGTTTCATGTCTTTCCTTACTTTATCGTTTCTTTAAAAAAAAATGTTCATTCGAAGTAGCCAGTTGCATTCTTCCCCTTAAAAGTTTCTCCCGTAATACTCGTCTCGCAAGGAATGCTCATCAGTTCACCCTTGAGCCCAATTTCGGACGTACCGTGAAATATAGGGATTCTTTTTTTAGCCGAACAACACGAATTTGGAATAGTTTACCCGGCGAGATTTTCCCTTGCCATTTTGATCTGCTAACATTCAAAACCAATGTTAATCTACACCTCCAATTTCTTCCCTTCCTATCTTCCTTATGCTCGCGCAGTGTGTTCTACATTAAAAGGGAAACAAATAATCTCTTGTGCGCGCGTTAATTATAAAAAAGAACCCAATCGGCACCAGTTTTATATTTAACTAGCGGTATCCGGGAATACGTTTGCGATCGATTTTGGTTGAAAAAACCACAGTTTCGTGGTTAGCGTAACGCGTTACGTTTCTTGTCTTCATGAGTCATGTTATTTCGTATGTGTAGCGTGTCATCGATTTATAAGACGTTATCACGTCAAAAAGAAGACAGGAATAAAAAACACAAATAAATAACTTCTTGTACAGTGCATTAAGATTTGATTATTTAACGCTCTGGGAAAAAAAAATTTGAAATGGAGTTTGACTTTAGTATTCGAAAGAATATCAGTAAACGACCATAAACCATATTTTTCACAATTGCACTCGGGCCCTTTTTACCAACTTACAAATTGCAGTTTATAAGCACTTTTTCAACAAATTTGTAGAAAAGTCGATTTATTTAGTTTACAAAGGAAAATTTGTATATATTTCATTATTTCCCTTTCACCAAAAGTTAAATTTATTTATTACAATTACAAATTTGTTAAAATTTCTATTTTTCTGTAAGTTTTACTGGCGATTCCTGACCTTCAGTTTTGGGTTGACTACACAGTCTTATTTGAAAATCTCACAATCTCAAATAATAAAAAAAGATTTTTTTATATAGGTGCATCCTTATTTATTAGAACTCCCTAAACAGCTCTAAATGGCTGAATAGTTAGTTATACAGTGCATAAGGAGTCTATGCAACATTGCATACATTTTTATAAAAAAAAAATCCTCGTCTATACAAAGTTTGTGTTAAATATATTAAGTATCAAAGACCGAATCTATTACATTTTTATGCCACCAACTCTTGGAAAAGTATTCTAGCTTTAGATAAAATGGCGGGGATCAGAAATAGATTTTTCCAAGCTCTAGTCACCCTCCAAGCGCGTTAAGCCTATACAATCTCTAAAAAGGGATGCATACACTATATAAATACATAATATTTTCCCGTTTAACGGTATTACAAAGACAGCATAACCTTATACACGTTTATAAATTCGGCTGGTAATTTATATTATTTTCGTTGTAAAAATCTAATTTATTTAAGCATACTTATTTACTTGGGGGTGCTACAGTTTGGGACCAATTTGATCAATGTCATACTGTGAATTTATACCTGTTGACGGCAAGGAGACTTCTGTTAATGAAAACGATGATCGAACAGCAATCATAACACCACCTCTTCTGCCTTCGAAGTTGTATCAGAACATCGATCTTTTCGAAAAACTTTGTATTGTTGGCAGTTAAAAATTTCGGCTGTGCGGTGATTTTCACAGAGCCAAGTTTCTTTAAAAAAGATCACATTTTAGAGAGATGACGAGGAGACCACCTTGCGTTGGTGGTGGAGCACGAAAATCTTCTATCTTCTATTTTCTAATTCTTTTATATAATTGACAGTGTTGCCCTGCTCTTCTTGTTTTTTGGAGTGTAAATGAATTCACGTACTTCTACTCCAATGAACCAAACAGAGGGATTGAGGGCTTGAATAGAAACATTTTCCGGAATGGCAACTTTAAAATTGTAGGGTATGAGTTCACTCATGTCAATATTTTTTGCAAAAGTTTTTTGCATTTGATGACCTTCGGCCACGTGCATATATGTAACCATTTCATGCTAGGAACTACTTGCAATGGTGTTTCAGAAGGGGCATTTCCCACGATTTTTTGACGGCGTTGAGGCAAATTACTTTTTCATTTACTAATAGACGAGACAGTGGACACTATTGCGTTGGTATTAATGCTGACAGATGGAATTTTATTTGAATTCTCACTGGTAGGGCAGTAATTATATTGCATTAATGTTGACTTCTACCTCAAAAGAGAAGCAGGGATCGGATGGGTAAAGATCAATTACTGGTGGTATTGTCAACAGGGCATTAGTTTTTGATAAGAAATATGGAAAACCTGTAAATGCCGATTCGGGAACTAACGGTTTAGAGCACCCCTTGTCCATAACGGAAGCTATTGGAGAGTCCAGTGGTCTGCCAGTAACCGATTCACATTTACTCCAAGTTGGAGTAAATACTGATTTATCAGAATTTGCTCTACATGGGTATAGCTTGGTGCCATTACCCTTTTCCCATCATGGTCTCGTGGTCTATGTTAGGAATGATAATATAGGCAATGTTCTAACACGGGATTTTACTTCTTATGTCTCAAATTTACTCCAAGCATGTCATTCATTATTGTTTTATTTACAGGAGTCCAAATCTTGACAGTAGTTTGACTTGTAACGAGTTTGATGCGCTGTCTGATTCCATCTCGAAAATTGTTTCCCTTTGTCCTCGCACTGAAATCGTTATTGCGGGCGATTTCAATGTACACAATTCCAATTGGCTCCGCTATTCTGGTCAGACAACACCCGAAGGAAGGTATGTCGAGCTCTTTGCCGGGTTACATCACCTTACCCAACTGGGTTGCTGGGCAAGCCGCACATACTCTTGACTTGTTTCTTACTTCTCACCCTGATAAATATACCACACTTCAGACCATTGTGTCATTTCAGCCAATTTTTCATCCTCGACCCATCCAGTTAAAGAAAAACTTCCACCAAGACCGTTTGGCAATACGAGAAAGCCAACTGGGACGGCCTGAATATTTTTTTCCGAAACTTTAACTGGTCACTACGCTTCCTCGATAGTGAAATTGATGCCAGTGCTGAAATGATCACAAATGTGATTCTTCTAGGGATGCGTGCTTTTATTCCTAACAGACTAAAAACCATCAAGCCTAAAGAAAAGTCTTGGTTTAATTCTGAGTGTAAAGAAGCTATCAAGCTCAAAGAAGTAAGTTTCCGATCTTACAAAGCCAACCCTACAGAGGAAAATCGAAAAAAGCACAAACAAGCAAACTAAATTTTTGCATGACCATAAATTACGGCAAAAAAATTCTGCAGTGTCCCAAAGGCAGTACAATTTTTTGGTCATTTGTAAAAAAATGTTAAAAAACTCCTCGAAATCTTCGATTCCAACGCTCATCGACATTAACAAACCAATTGTTTACTCTTCAGAGAAGGCAAACTTGCTTGATAGCCACTGCGTAAGCTTTTCCATCGCTCCTACTCTTCTGGAATCTTTCCTAGAAGATGGAAAACAGCATTTGCCCAGATGTCCCTAAGAAAAGTGACCCATCCTCCCCCTCCTCCTACCGATCCATAGCACTGACATCCCTTCTTTCTAAGATCATGGAAACACTGATTAACCGTCAGCTTAAGGAATATCTCGAAGATCGAAAGTTTCTCCATGACCGTCAGTATGGCTTCCTCAGCAACCAATGCTGTCTTCTCTCGTTAAATCTAAACATACCCCCAATGCCATTGTCCATGAATGGCACTTACATCGAAGAAACCGAAAAGCTCTCAGTACTCGGTGTGTGTGTCAACGACGACCTCCGTTGGAACGATCATATATTTGAGATCCCTAAGAATGCTGCTAAGTGCTTAGGTTTTCTGTATTGGTGTAAGAAGTATTTTCCCATGTGATCTGGCTACAATTTATAAAGCGTTTATACGCCCTAAACTCGAGTATAACTCCTACCTCTGGGCAGGTGCTTCGCAAACATCGCTTCACCTGCTTGATAAAATACAAAATCGAGTGTTAAGATTGATAGAAAATAGAACTGCCGCGGAAACAATTGCCCCTCTCGAACACCGACGCAATGTCTTTCCTTATTTTATCGTTTCTTTTACAAAAACTGTTCACTCGAAGTAGCTAGTTGCATTCCTCCCCTTAAAAGTTTCTCCCGTAATACTCGTCTCGCAAGGAATGCTCATCAGTTCACCCTTGAGCCCAATTTCGGACGTACCGTGAAATATAGGGATTCTTTTTTTAGCCGAACAACACGAATTTGGAATAGTTTACCCGGCGAGATTTTCCCTTGCCATTTTAATCTGCTAACATTCAAAACCAATGTTAATCGACACCTCCTATCTCTTCCCTTCCTATCTTCCTAATACTCGCGCAGTGTGCTCTACATTAAAAGGGAAACAAATAATCTCTTGTGCGCGCGTTAATTATAAAAAAGAACCCAATCGGCACCAGTTTTATATTTAACTAGCGGTATCCGGGAATACGTTTGCGATCGATTTTGGTTGAAAAAACCACAGTTTCGTGGTTAGCGTAACGCGTTACGTTTCTTGTCAGCATGAGTCATGTTATTTCGTATGTGTAGCGTGTCATCGATTTATAAGACGTTATCACGTCAAAAAGAAGACAGGAATAAAAAACACAAATAAATAACTTCTTGTACAGTGCATTAAGATTTGATTATTTAACGCTCTGGGAAAAAAAATTGAGATGGAGTTTGACTTTAGTATTCGAAAGAATATCAGTAAACGACCATAAACCATATTTTTCACAATTGCACTCGGGCCCTTTTTACCAACTTACAAATTGCAGTTTATAAGCACTTTTTCAACAAATTTGTAGAAAAGTCGATTTATTTAGTTTACAAAGGAAAATTTGTATATATTTCATTATTTCCCTTTCACCAAAAGTTAAATTTATTTATTACAATTACAAATTTGTTAAAATTTCTATTTTTCTGTAAGTTTTACTGGCGATTCCTGACCTTCAGTTTTGGGTTGACTACACAATCTCATTTGAAAATCTCACAATCTCAAATAATAAAAAAAGATTTTTTTTATATAGGTGCATCCTTATTTATTAGAACTCCCTAAACAGCTCTAAATGGCTGAATAGTTAGTTATACAGTGCATAAGGAGTCTATGCAACATTGCATACATTTTTATAAAAAAAAAATCCTCGTCTATACAAAGTTTGTGTTAAATATATTAAGTATCAAAGACCGAATCTATTACATTTTTATGCCACCAACTCTTGGAAAAGTATTCTAGCTTTAGATAAAATGGCGGGGATCAGAAATAGATTTTTACAAGCTCTAGTCACCCTCCAAGCGCGTTAAGCCTATACAATCTCTAAAAAGGGATGCATACACTATATAACTACATAATATTTTCCCGTTTAAAGGTATTACAAAGACAGCATAACCTTATACACGTTTATAAATTCGGCTGGTAATTTATATTATTTTCGTTGTAAAAATCTAATTTATTTAAGCATACTTATTTACTTAGGGGTGCTACAGTTTGGGGCCAACCTGGGCCTCAACCAACATGCCTCTCCAGCCAGCTCGGTCTTTGGCTAGCTGCCACCAGTTTTGCCTTCCAAGTTGGTTGAGGTCGTCCTCCAATTGAGCGCGCCACCTTAGGCGAGGTCTTCCTTGACTGGGTCTAGGAGTAAATACTTGACATACATACATACATGCATACATACATCTGATGTTTGCCTGGTGCTCAGAATACGTTTGCGATTGATTTTGGTTTAAAAAACCTCAGTATCGTGTTGATAAGTTGATCAATGTCATACTGTGAATTTATACCTGTTGACGGCAAGGAGACTTCTGTTAATGAAAACGATGATCGAACAGCAATCATAACACCACCTCTTCTGCCTTTGAAGTTGTATCAGAGCATCGATCTTTTCGAAAAACTTTGTATTGTTGGCAGTTAAAAATTTCGGCTGTGCGGTGATTTTCACAGAGCCAAGTTTATTTAAAAAAAAGATCACATTTTAGAGAGATGACGAGGAGACCACCTTGCGTTGGTGGTGGAGCATGAAAATCTTCTATCTTCTATTTTCTAATTCTTTTATATAATTGACAGTGTTGCCCTGCTCTTCTTGTTTTTTGGAGTGTAAATGAATTCACGTACTTCTACTCCAATGAACCAAACAGAGGGATTGAGGGCTTGAATAGAAACATTTTCCGGAATGGCAACTTTAAAATTGTAGGTTATGAGTTCACTCATGTCAATATCTTTTGCAAAAGTTTTTTGCATTTGATGACCTTCGGCCACGTGCATATATGTAACCATTTCATGCTAGGGACTACTTGCAATGGTGTTTCAGAAGGGGCATTTCCCACGATTTTTTGACGGCGTTGAGGCAAATTACTTTTTCATTTACTAATAGACGAGACAGTGGACACTATTGCGTTGGTATTAATGCTGACAGATGGAATTTTATTTGAATTCTCACTGGTAGGGCAGTAATTATATTGCATTAATGTTGACTTCTACCTCAAAAGAGAAGCAGGGATCGGATGGGTAAAGATCAATTACTGGTGGTATTGTCAACAGGGCATTAGTTTTTGATAAGAAATATGGAAAACCTGTAAATGCCGATTCGGGAACTAACGGTTTAGAGCACCCCTTGTCCATAACGGAAGCTATTGGAGAGTGGTCTGCCAGTAACCGATTCACATTTACTCCAAGTTGGAGTAAATACTGATTTATCAGAATTTGCTCTACATGGGTATAGCTTGAAGCCATTACCCTTTTCCCATCATGGTCTCGTGGTCTATGTTAGGAATGATAATATAGGCAATGTTCTAACACGGGATTTTACTTCTTATGTCTCAAATTTACTCCAAGCATGTCATTCATTATTGTTTTATTTACAGGAGTCCAAATCTTGACAGTAGTTTGACTTGTAACGAGTTTGATGCGCTGTCTGATTCCATCTCGAAAATTGTTTCCCTTTGTCCTCGCACTGAAATCGTTATTGCGGGCGATTTCAATGTACACAATTCCAATTGGCTCCGCTATTCTGGTCAGACAACACCCGAAGGAAGGTATGTCGAGCTCTTTGCCGGGTTACATCACCTTACCCAACTGGGTTGCTGGGCAAGCCGCCCATACTCTTGACTTGTTTCTTACTTCTCACCCTGATAAATATACCACACTTCAGACCATTGTGTCATTTCAGCCAATTTTTCATCCTCGACCCATCCAGTTAAAGAAAAACTTCCACCAAGACCGTTTGGCAATACGAGAAAGCCAACTGGGACGGCCTGAATATTTTTTTCCGAAACTTTAACTGGTCACTACGCTTCCTCGATAGTGAAATTGATGCCAGTGCTGAAATGATCACAAATGTGATTCTTCTAGGGATGCGTGCTTTTATTCCTAACAGACTAAAAACCATCAAGCCTAAAGAAAAGTCTTGGTTTAATTCTGAGTGTAAAGAAGCTATCAAGCTCAAAGAAGTAAGTTTCCGATCTTACAAAGCCAACCCTACAGAGGAAAATCGAAAAAAGCACAAACAAGCAAACTAAATTTTTGCATGACCATAAATTACGGCAAAAAAATTCTGCAGTGTCCCAAAGGCAGTACAATTTTTTGGTCATTTGTAAAAAAATGTTAAAAAACTCCTCGAAATCTTCGATTCCAACGCTCATCGACATTAACAAACCAATTGTTTACTCTTCAGAGAAGGCAAACTTGCTTGATAGCCACTGCGTAAGCTTTTCCATCGCTCCTACTCTTCTGGAATCTTTCCTAGAAGATGGAAAACAGCATTTGCCCAGATGTCCCTAAGAAAAGTGACCCATCCTCCCCCTCCTCCTACCGATCCATAGCACTGACATCCCTTCTTTCTAAGGTCATGGAAACACTGATTAACCGTCAGCTTAAGGAATATCTCGAAGATCGAAAGTTTCTCCATGACCGTCAGTATGGCTTCCTCAGCAACCAATGCTGTCTTCTGTCGTTAAATCTAAACATACCCCCAATGCCATTGTCCATGAATGGCACTTACATCGAAGAAACCGAAAAGCTCTCAGTACTCGGTGTGTGTGTCAACGACGACCTCCGTTGGAACGATCATATATTTGAGATCCCTAAGAATGCTGCTAAGTGCTTAGGTTTTCTGTATTGGTGTAAGAAGTATTTTCCCATGTGATCTGGCTACAATTTATAAAGCGTTTATACGCCCTAAACTCGAGTATAACTCCTACCTCTGGGCAGGTGCTTCGCAAACATCGCTTCACCTGCTTGATAAAATACAAAATCGAGTGTTAAGATTGATAGAAAATAGAACTGCCGCGGAAACAATTGCCCCTCTCGAACACCGACGCAATGTCTTTCCTTATTTTATCGTTTCTTTTACAAAAACTGTTCACTCGAAGTAGCTAGTTGCATTCCTCCCCTTAAAAGTTTCTCCCGTAATACTCGTCTCGCAAGGAATGCTCATCAGTTCACCCTTGAGCCCAATTTCGGACGTACCGTGAAATATAGGGATTCTTTTTTTAGCCGAACAACACGAATTTGGAATAGTTTACCCGGCGAGATTTTCCCTTGCCATTTTAATCTGCTAACATTCAAAACCAATGTTAATCGACACCTCCTATCTCTTCCCTTCCTATCTTCCTAATACTCGCGCAGTGTGCTCTACATTAAAAGGGAAACAAATAATCTCTTGTGCGCGCGTTAATTATAAAAAAGAACCCAATCGGCACCAGTTTTATATTTAACTAGCGGTATCCGGGAATACGTTTGCGATCGATTTTGGTTGAAAAACCACAGTTTCGTGGTTAGCGTAACGCGTTACGTTTCTTGTCAGCATGAGTCATGTTATTTCGTATGTGTAGCGTGTCATCGATTTATAAGACGTTATCACGTCAAAAAGAAGACAGGAATAAAAAACACAAATAAATAACTTCTTATACAGTGCATTAAGATTTGATTATTTAACGCTCTGGGAAAAAAAAAATTGAGATGGAGTTTGACTTTAGTATTCGAAAGAATATCAGTAAACGACCATAAACCATATTTTTCACAATTGCACTCGGGCCCTTTTTACCAACTTACAAATTGCAGTTTATAAGCACTTTTTCAACAAATTTGTAGAAAAGTCGATTTATTTAGTTTACAAAGGAAAATTTGTATATATTTCATAATTTCCCTTTCACCAAAAGTTAAATTTATTTATTACAATTACAAATTTGTTAAAATTTCTATTTTTCTGTAAGTTTTACTGGCGATTCCTGACCTTCAGTTTTGGGTTGACTACACAATCTCATTTGAAAATCTCACAATCTCAAATAATAAAAAAAGATTTTTTTTATATAGGTGCATCCTTATTTATTAGAACTCCCTAAACAGCTCTAAATGGCTGAATAGTTAGTTATACAGTGCATAAGGAGTCTATGCAACATTGCATACATTTTTATAAAAAAAAAATCCTCGTCTATACAAAGTTTGTGTTAAATATATTAAGTATCAAAGACCGAATCTATTACATTTTTATGCCACCAACTCTTGGAAAAGTATTCTAGCTTTAGATAAAATGGCGGGGATCAGAAATAGATTTTTACAAGCTCTAGTCACCCTCCAAGCGCGTTAAGCCTATACAATCTCTAAAAAGGGATGCATACACTATATAACTACATAATATTTTCCCGTTTAAAGGTATTACAAAGACAGCATAACCTTATACACGTTTATAAATTCGGCTGGTAATTTATATTATTTTCGTTGTAAAAATCTAATTTATTTAAGCATACTTATTTACTTAGGGGTGCTACAGTTTGGGACCAACCTGGGCCTCAACCAACATGCCTCTCCAGCCAGCTCGGTCTTTGGCTAGCTGCCACCAGTTTTGCCTTCCAAGTTGGTTGAGGTCGTCCTCCAATTGAGCGCGCCACCTTAGGCGAGGTCTTCCTTGACTGGGTCTAGGAGTAAATACTCGACATACATACATACATGCATACATACATCTGATGTTTGCCTGGTGCTCAGAATACGTTTGCGATTGATTTTGGTTTAAAAAACCTCAGTTTCGTGTTGATAAGTTGATCAATGTCATACTGTGAATTTATACCTGTTGACGGCAAGGAGACTTCTGTTAATGAAAACGATGATCGAACAGCAATCATAACACCACCTCTTCTGCCTTTGAAGTTGTATCAGAGCATCGATCTTTTCGAAAAACTTTGTATTGTTGGCAGTTAAAAATTTCGGCTGTGCGGTGATTTTCACAGAGCCAAGTTTATTTAAAAAAAAGATCACATTTTAGAGAGATGACGAGGAGACCACCTTGCGTTGGTGGTGGAGCATGAAAATCTTCTATCTTCTATTTTCTAATTCTTTTATATAATTGACAGTGTTGCCCTGCTCTTCTTGTTTTTTGGAGTGTAAATGAATTCACGTACTTCTACTCCAATGAACCAAACAGAGGGATTGAGGGCTTGAATAGAAACATTTTCCGGAATGGCAACTTTAAAATTGTAGGTTATGAGTTCACTCATGTCAATATCTTTTGCAAAAGTTTTTTGCATTTGATGACCTTCGGCCACGTGCATATATGTAACCATTTCATGCTAGGGACTACTTGCAATGGTGTTTCAGAAGGGGCATTTCCCACGATTTTTTGACGGCGTTGAGGCAAATTACTTTTTCATTTACTAATAGACGAGACAGTGGACACTATTGCGTTGGTATTAATGCTGACAGATGGAATTTTATTTGAATTCTCACTGGTAGGGCAGTAATTATATTGCATTAATGTTGACTTCAACCTCAAAAGAGAAGCAGGGATCGGATGGGTAAAGATCAATAACTGGTGGTATTGTCAACAGGGCATTAGTTTTTGATAAGAAATATGGAAAACCTGTAAATGCCGATTCGGGAACTAACGGTAGCTATTGGAGAGTCCAGTGGTCTGCCAGTAACCGATTCACATTTACTTGTTTGGCTTATTTAGACTACAAGGTATATTTCCTCGCGAAGGTTTTTTTTCCTTCTTAGCTTCAGTAAGTTTAAACTTTAGTGCCTGTTTTTTATCCACCTTTTATAAGAATATAGATTGTTGCAAAATAATTAAGAAAATGTGATCTTAACACTATTTAACAAAGCCTATAGAACCTCTACCAAAAAGATCACCATTTGACAGTGAGTGAATAAATCGAAAGTTGCGTCTTGACAAGGTACTCAATTCATTTAACCAAGTCTAGCTTTCTTTCCAAATTAATGATTACAAATTTAATTTTATTGGATGAAGTTCACATTAGGGTTTTGTAAAAAACTTATATATATATAAGTATATACGTTGAATTCAGTAAATCGAAAGTTAAGTCTTGACTAATTTGTTCACTATGTTCTATGTTCTGTATGAAATGGTTCATATTAAGTTTCTTTTGCAAAATATCTTGTAAGGCTAGTATCTTTTTTATTCATTTATTTCAAAAAATTAGGCTAAAGGAATAAAATTCTAATTATGAGTTTTTTTTCATTCCTTTTTTTTTTTTTTTTTTTTATTTCAATAAAAAGATATTTAAGGTGCAATTTATTTTAATACAATTTTAAATCAATGCAAAAATGTCTTTGAAAAAGTAATCTCAAAAAATAGGTACTTAGAAAAAAAAGTTGGTTGTCTGTAAGGTCGGTTTACGGACAATAATTTTACGTGATAACGTCATAAGAAAACATTGATGACACCAACACTAACATACAGCCCGTTAACTCAACAATTCCACTAATTAAATAAGAAAGCTAGTACGAAATCTACTACTAAGTACTACATATAGTACTAAATTTAGTACCAACTCTAGTACAACAAATACAATAGTACTAAGTTCGAGTACTAAGTACTAAAAATCTAGTAGCAAAAATACTATTGTACCAACAACCTAGTACCAATTGAGTGTCGATCTTAAGTTCGTAGAGGCCGGACGTCGAGGTGCGCGCACAAATAATTAAAACAAAAGTAAAAAAAAAAATATTGCGCATTGTTATCGCGAGTGTTTTAAAAAAATACTACACACTCGTTAGAGAAATTGATAACAATTCCCCTCGCGTCTGCTGTAAAGAGTATAATAATCACTCGCGTCGTAGGAGAAATGATAAAGATGCCCACTCGCGCTGTGGAAGAAAAAAAAATAAGAAAAACCTACTCGCATAGCAAATTATTCTCTTATCTGTCTCATGACCTTTGTGCTTAACTGCCTCTTTCTTATCTACTGAAGGCATCTTATGACCATCTAATGCTTGTGGTAAATGGATAAGGGCATCTGAGTTTGTCCTATTGTGCTGAATATTTCAATTGATTTTTTGTATGCAAGCTGTCTTATGGGCATTACACCTAAGAGAGTTTGTTTATAACAGAAATTAATTTAGATTTTCACTGCATGGTTCGATTTAGTCAGAATTGTGTTTTGTATGTAAGTATTTTTAAATGATAAGTGATTTTCGTGTCGTATATTCTAATGTTCGCGGCCTAAGAAAGAATTTCTTTCACGTGTACGTCTACACTGTTCAATACAGGTCACCTGTTTTGGCATTAAGTGAAACCCAAGTTGGAGTAAATACTGATTTATCAGAATTTGCTCTACATGGGTATAGCTTGGTGCCATTACCCTTTTCCCATCATGGTCTCGTGGTCTATGTTAGAAATGATAATATAGGCAATGTTCCAACACGGGATTTTACTTCTTATGTCTCAAATTTACTCCAAGCATGTCATTCATTATTGTTTTATTTACAGGAGTCCAAATCTTGACAGTAATTTGACTTGTAACGAGTTTGATGCGCTGTCTGATTCCATCTCGAAAATTGTTTCCCTTTGTCCTCGCACTGAAATCGTTATTGCGGGCGATTTCAATGTACACAATTCCAATTGGCTCCGCTATTCTGGTCAGACAACACCCGAAGGAAGGTATGTCGAGCTCTTTGCCGGGTTACATCACCTTACCTAACTGGGTTGCTGGGCAAGCCGCCCATACTCTTGACTTGTTTCTTACTTCTCACCCTGATAAATATACCACACTTCAGACCATTGTGTCATTTCAGCCAATTTTTCATCCTCGACCCATCCAGTTAAAGAAAAACTTCCACCAAGACCGTTTGGCAATACGAGAAAGCCAACTGGGACGGCCTGAATATTTTTTTCCGAAACTTTAACTGGTCACTACGCTTCCTCGATAGTGAAATTGATGCCAGTGCTGAAATGATCACAAATGTGATTCTTCTAGGGATGCGTGCTTTTATTCCTAACAGACTAAAAACCATCAAGCCTAAAGAAAAGTCTTGGTTTAATTCTGAGTGTAAAGAAGCTATCAAGCTCAAAGAAGTAAGTTTCCGATCTTACAAAGCCAACCCTACAGAGGAAAATCGAAAAAAGCACAAACAAGCAAACTAAATTTTTGCATGACCATAAATTACGGCAAAAAAATTCTGCAGTGTCCCAAAGGCAGTACAATTTTTTGGTCATTTGTAAAAAAATGTTAAAAAACTCCTCGAAATCTTCGATTCCAACGCTCATCGACATTAACAAACCAATTGTTTACTCTTCAGAGAAGGCAAACTTGCTTGATAGCCACTGCGTAAGCTTTTCCATCGCTCCTACTCTTCTGGAATCTTTCCTAGAAGATGGAAAACAGCATTTGCCCAGATGTCCCTAAGAAAAGTGACCCATCCTCCCCCTCCTCCTACCGATCCATAGCACTGACATCCCTTCTTTCTAAGGTCATGGAAACACTGATTAACCGTCAGCTTAAGGAATATCTCGAAGATCGAAAGTTTCTCCATGACCGTCAGTATGGCTTCCTCAGCAACCAATGCTGTCTTCTGTCGTTAAATCTAAACATACCCCCAATGCCATTGTCCATGAATGGCACTTACATCGAAGAAACCGAAAAGCTCTCAGTACTCGGTGTGTGTGTCAACGACGACCTCCGTTGGAACGATCATATATTTGAGATCCCTAAGAATGCTGCTAAGTGCTTAGGTTTTCTGTATTGGTGTAAGAAGTATTTTCCCATGTGATCTGGCTACAATTTATAAAGCGTTTATACGCCCTAAACTCGAGTATAACTCCTACCTCTGGGCAGGTGCTTCGCAAACATCGCTTCACCTGCTTGATAAAATACAAAATCGAGTGTTAAGATTGATAGAAAATAGAACTGCCGCGGAAACAATTGCCCCTCTCGAACACCGACGCAATGTTTCATGTCTTTCCTTACTTCATCGTTTCTTTAAAAAAAAAATGTTCACTCGAAGTAGCCAGTTGCATTCTTCCCCTTAAAAGTTTCTCCCGTAATACTCGTCTCGCAAGGAATGCTCATCAGTTCACCCTTGAGCCCAATTTTGGACGTACCGTGAAATATAAGGATTCTTTTTTTAGCCGAACAACACGAATTTGGAATAGTTTACCCGGCGAGATTTTGCCTTGCCATTTTGATCTGCTAACATTCAAAACCAATGTTAATCGACACCTCCTATTTCTTCCCTTCCTATCTTCCTAATGCTCGCGCAGTGTGTTCTACATTAAAAGGGAAACAAATAATCTCTTGTGCGCGCGTTAATTATAAAAAAGAACCCAATCGGCACCAGTTTTATATTTAACTAGCGGTATCCGGGAATACGTTTGCGATCGATTTTGGTTGAAAAAACCACAGTTTCGTGGTTAGCGTAACGCGTTACGTTTCTTGTCAGCATGAGTCATGTTATTTCGTATGTGTAGCGTGTCATCGATTTATAAGACGTTATCACGTCAAAAAGAAGACAGGAATAAAAAACACAAATAAATAACTTCTTGTACAGT
This sequence comes from Platycheirus rosarum, assembly GCA_963971375.1. NCBI lineage: Eukaryota > Metazoa > Arthropoda > Insecta > Diptera > Syrphidae > Platycheirus > Platycheirus rosarum. The sequence continues at coordinate 91,901,290 of OZ020510.1, forward strand.
GCATTAAGATTTGATTATTTAACGCTCTGGGAAAAAAAAAATTTGAGATGGAGTTTGACTTTAGTATTCGAAAGAATATCAGTAAACGACCATAAACCATATTTTTCACAATTGCACTCGGGCCCTTTTTACCAACTTACAAATTGCAGTTTATAAGCACTTTTTCAACAAATTTGTAGAAAAGTCGATTTATTTAGTTTACAAAGGAAAAATTGTATATATTTCATTATTTCCCTTTCACCAAAAGTTAAATTTATTTATTACAATTACAAATTTGTTAAAATTTCTATTTTTCTGTAAGTTTTACTGGCGATTCCTGACCTTCAGTTTTGGGTTGACTACACAATCTTATTTGAAAATCTCACAATCTCAAATAATAAAAAAAGATTTTTTTTATATAGGTGCATCCTTATTTATTAGAACTCCCTAAACAGCTCTAAATGGCTGAATAGTTAGTTATACAGTGCATAAGGAGTCTATGCAACATTGCATACATTTTTATAAAAAAAAAATCCTCGTCTATACAAAGTTTGTGTTAAATATATTAAGTATCAAAGACCGAATCTATTACATTTTTATGCCACCAACTCTTGGAAAAGTATTCTAGCTTTAGATAAAATGGCGGGGATCAGAAATAGATTTTTACAAGCTCTAGTCACCCTCCAAGCGCGTTAAGCCTGTACAATCTCTAAAAAGGGATGCATACACTATATAAATACATAATATTTTCCCGTTTAAAGGTATTACAAAGACAGCATAACGTTATACACGTTTATAAATTCGGCTGGTAATTTATATTATTTTCGTTGTAAAAATCTAATTTATTTAAGCATACTTATTTACTTAGGGGTGCTACAGTTTGGGACCAACCTGGGCCTCAACCAACATGCCTCTCCAGCCAGCTCGGTCTTTGGCTAGCTGCCACCAGTTTTGCCTTCCAAGTTGGTTGAGGTCGTCCTCCAATTGAGCGCGCCACCTTAGGCGAGGTCTTCCTTGACTGGGTCTAGGAGTAAATACTCGACATACATACACACATGCATACATACATCTGATGTTTGCCTGGTGCTCAGAATACGTTTGCGATTGATTTTGGTTTAAAAAACCTCAGTATCGTGTTGATAAGTTGATCAATGTCATACTGTGAATTTATACCTGTTGACGGCAAGGAGACTTCTGTTAACGAAAACGATGATCGAACAGCAATCATAACACCACCTCTTCTGCCTTTGAAGTTGTATCAGAACATCGATCTTTTCGAAAAACTTTGTATTGTTGGCAGTTAAAAATTTCGGCTGTGCGGTGATTTTCACAGAGCCAAGTTTCTTTAAAAAAGATCACATTTTAGAGAGATGACGAGGAGACCACCTTGCGTTGGTGGTGGAGCACGAAAATCTTCTATCTTCTATTTTCTAATTCTTTTATATAATTGACAGTGTTGCCCTGCTCTTCTTGTTTTTTGGAGTGTAAATGAATTCACGTACTTCTACTCCAATGAACCAAACAGAGGGATTGAGGGCTTGAATAGAAACATTTTCCGGAATGGCAACTTTAAAATTGTAGGTTATGAGTTCACTCATGTCAATATCTTTTGCAAAAGTTTTTTGCATTTGATGACCTTCGGCCACGTGCATATATGTAACCATTTCATGCTAGGGACTACTTGCAATGGTGTTTCAGAAGGGGCATTTCCCACGATTTTTTGACGGCGTTGAGGCAAATTACTTTTTCATTTACTAATAGACGAGACAGTGGACACTATTGCGTTGGTATTAATGCTGACAGATGGAATTTTATTTGAATTCTCACTGGTAGGGCAGTAATTATATTGCATTAATGTTTACTTCTACCTCAAAAGAGAAGCAGGGATCGGATGGGTAAAGATCAATTACTGGTGGTATTGTCAACAGGGCATTAGTTTTTGATAAGAAATATGGAAAACCTGTAAATGCCGATTCGGGAACTAACGGTTTAGAGCACCCCTTGTCCATAACGGAAGCTATTGGAGAGTCCAGTGGTCTGCCAGTAACCGATTCACATTTACTCCAAGTTGGAGTAAATACTGATTTATCAGAATTTGCTCTACATGGGTATAGCTTGGTGCCATTACCCTTTTCCCATCATGGTCTCATGGTCTATGTTAGGAATGATAATATAGGCAATGTTCTAACACGGGATTTTACTCAAATTTACTCCAAGCATGTCATTCATTATTGTTTTATTTACAGGAGTCCAAATCTTGACAGTAGTTTGACTTGTAACGAGTTTGATGCGCTGTCTGATTCCAGCTCGAAAATTGTTTCCCTTTGTCCTCGCACTGAAATCGTTATTGCGGGCGATTTCAATGTACACAATTCCAATTGGCTCCGCTATTCTGGTCAGACAACACCCGAAGGACGGTATGTCGAGCTCTTTGCCGGGTTTCATCACCTTACCCAACTGGGTTGCTGGGCAAGCCGCTCATACTCTTGACTTGTTTCTTACTTCTCACCCTGATAAATACACCACACTTCAGACCATTGTGTCATTTCAGCCAATTTTTCATCCTCGACCCATCCAGTTAAAGAAAAACTTCCACCAAGACCGTTTGGCAATACGAGAAAGCCAACTGGGACGGCCTGAATATTTTTTTCCGAAACTTTAACTGGTCACTACGCTTCCTCGATAGTGAAATTGATGCCAGTGCTGAAATGTTCACAAATGTGATTCTTCTAGGGATGCGTGCTTTTATTCCTAACAGACTAAAAACCATCAAGCCTAAAGAAAAGTCTTGGTTTAATTCTGAGTGTAAAGAAGCTATCAAGCTCAAAGAAGTAAGTTTCCGATCTTACAAAGCCAACCCTACAGAGGAAAATCGGAAAAAGCACAAACAAGCAAACTAAATTTTTGCATGACCATAAATTACGGCAAAAAAATTCTGCAGTGTCCCAAAGGCAGTAAAATTTGTTGGTCATTTGTAAAAAAATGTTAAAAAACTCCTCGAAATCTTCGATTCCAACGCTCATCGGCATTAACAAACCAATTGTTTACTCTTCAGAGAAGGCAAACTTGCTTGATAGCCACTGCGTAAGCTTTTCCATCGCTCCTACTCTTCTGGAATCTTTCCTAGAAGATGGAAAACAGCATTTGCCCAGATGTCCCTAAGAAAAGTGACCCATCCTCCCCCTCCTCCTACCGATCCATAGCACTGACATCCCTTCTTTCTAAGGTCATGGAAACACTGATTAACCGTCAGCTTAAGGAATATCTCGAAGATCGAAAGTTTCTCCATGACCGTCAGTATGGCTTCCTCAGCAACCAGAACCAATGCTGTCTTCTGTCGTTAAATCTAAACATACCCCCAATGCCATTGTTCATGAATGGCACTTACATCGAAGAAACCGAAAAGCTCTCAGTACTCGGTATGTGTGTTAACGACGATCTCCGTTGGAACGATCATATATTTGAGATCCCTAAGAATGCTGCTAAGTGCTTAGGTTTTCTGTATTGGTGTAAGAAGTATTTTTCCCCATGTGATCTGGCTACAATTTATAAAGCGTTTATACGCCCTAAAATCGAGTATAACTCCACCTCTGGGCAGGTGCTTCGCAAACATCGCTTCACCTGCTTGATAGAATACAAAATCGAGTGTTAATATTGATAGGAAATAGAACTGACGCTGAAACAATTGCCCCTCTCGAACACCGACGCAATGTTTCATGTCTTTCCTTACTTCATCGTTTCTTTAAAAAAAAAATGTTCACTCGAAGTAGCCAGTTGCATTCTTCCCCTTAAAAGTTTCTCCCGTAATACTCGTCTCGCAAGGAATGCTCATCAGTTCACCCTTGAGCCCAATTTTGGACGTACCGTGAAATATAAGGATTCTTTTTTTAGCCGAACAACACGAATTTGGAATAGTTTACCCGGCGAGATTTTGCCTTGCCATTTTGATCTGCTAACATTCAAAACCAATGTTAATCGACACCTCCTATTTCTTCCCTTCCTATCTTCCTAATGCTCGCGCAGTGTGTTCTACATTAAAAGGGAAACAAATAATCTCTTGTGCGCGCGTTAATTATAAAAAAGAACCCAATCGGCACCAGTTTTATATTTAACTAGCGGTATCCGGGAATACGTTTGCGATCGATTTTGGTTGAAAAAACCACAGTTTCGTGGTTAGCGTAACGCGTTACGTTTCTTGTCAGCATGAGTCATGTTATTTCGTATGTGTAGCGTGTCATCGATTTATAAGACGTTATCACGTCAAAAAGAAGACAGGAATAAAAAACACAAATAAATAACTTCTTGTACAGTGCATTAAGATTTGATTATTTAACGCTCTGGGAAAAAAAAAATTTGAGATGGAGTTTGACTTTAGTATTCGAAAGAATATCAGTAAACGACCATAAACCATATTTTTCACAATTGCACTCGGGCCCTTTTTACCAACTTACAAATTGCAGTTTATAAGCACTTTTTCAACAAATTTGTAGAAAAGTCGATTTATTTAGTTTACAAAGGAAAATTTGTATATATTTCATTATTTCCCTTTCACCAAAAGTTAAATTTATTTATTACAATTACAAATTTGTTAAAATTTTTATTTTTCTGTAAGTTTTACTGACGATTCCTGACCTTCAGTTTTGGGTTGACTACACAATCTTATTTGAAAATCTCACAATCTCAAATAATAAAAAAAGATTTTTTTTATATAGGTGCATCCTTATTTATTAGAACTCCCTAAACAGCTCTAAATGGCTGAATAGTTAGTTATACAGTGCATAAGGAGTCTATGCAACATTGCATACATTTTTATAAAAAAAAAAATCCTCGTCTATACAAAGTTTGTGTTAAATATATTAAGTATCAAAGACCGAATCTATTACATTTTTATGCCACCAACTCTTGGAAAAGTATTCTAGCTTTAGATAAAATGGCGGGGATCAGAAATAGATTTTTACAAGCTCTAGTCACCCTCCAAGCGCGTTAAGCCTATACAATCTCTAAAAAAGGATGCATACACTATATAACTACATAATATTTTCCCGTTTAAAGGTATTACAAAGACAGCATAACCTTATACACGTTTATAAATTCGGCTGGTAATTTATATTATTTTCGTTGTAAAAATCTAATTTATTTAAGCATACTTATTTACTTAGGGGTGCTACAGTTTGGGACCAACCTGGGCCTCAACCAACATGCCTCTCCAGCCAGCTCGGTCTTTGGCTAGCTGCCACCAGTTTTGCCTTCCAAGTTGGTTGAGGTCGTCCTCCAATTGAGCGCGCCACCTTAGGCGAGGTCTTCCTTGACTGGGTCTAGGAGTAAATACTCGACATACATACACACATGCATACATACATCTGATGTTTGCCTGGTGCTCAGAATACGTTTGCGATTGATTTTGGTTTAAAAAACCTCAGTATCGTGTTGATAAGTTGATCAATGTCATACTGTGAATTTATACCTGTTGACGGCAAGGAGACTTCTGTTAATGAAAACGATGATCGAACAGCAATCATAACACCACCTCTTCTGCCTTTGAAGTTGTATCAGAGCATCGATCTTTTCGAAAAACTTTGTATTGTTGGCAGTTTAAAATTTCGGCTGTGCGGTGATTTTCACAGAGCCAAGTTTCTTTAAAAAAGATCACATTTTAGAGAGATGACGAGGAGACCACCTTGCGTTGGTGGTGGAGCACGAAAATCTTCTATCTTCTATTTTCTAATTCTTTTATATAATTGACAGTGTTGCCCTGCTCTTCTTGTTTTTTGGAGTGTAAATGAATTCACGTACTTCTACTCCAATGAACCAAACAGAGGGATTGAGGGCTTGAATAGAAACATTTTCCGGAATGGCAACTTTAAAATTGTAGGTTATGAGTTCACTCATGTCAATATCTTTTGCAAAAGTTTTTTGCATTTGATGACCTTCGGCCACGTGCATATATGTAACCATTTCATGCTAGGGACTACTTGCAATGGTGTTTCAGAAGGGGCATTTCCCACGATTTTTTGACGGCGTTGAGGCAAATTACTTTTTCATTTACTAATAGACGAGACAGTGGACACTATTGCGTTGGTATTAATGCTGACAGATGGAATTTTATTTGAATTCTCACTGGTAGGGCAGTAATTATATTGCATTAATGTTGACTTCTACCTCAAAAGAGAAGCAGGGATCGGATGGGTAAAGATCAATTACTGGTGGTATTGTCAACAGGGCATTAGTTTTTGATAAGAAATATGGAAAACCTGTAAATGCCGATTCGGGAACTAACGGTTTAGAGCACCCCTTGTCCATAACGGAAGCTATTGGAGAGTGGTCTGCCAGTAACCGATTCACATTTACTCCAAGTTGGAGTAAATACTGATTTATCAGAATTTGCTCTACATGGGTATAGCTTGAAGCCATTACCCTTTTCCCATCATGGTCTCGTGGTCTATGTTAGGAATGATAATATAGGCAATGTTCTAACACGGGATTTTACTCAAATTTACTCCAAGCATGTCATTCATTATTGTTTTATTTACAGGAGTCCAAATCTTGACAGTAGTTTGACTTGTAACGAGTTTGATGCGCTGTCTGATTCCAGCTCGAAAATTGTTTCCCTTTGTCCTCGCACTGAAATCGTTATTGCGGGCGATTTCAATGTACACAATTCCAATTGGCTCCGCTATTCTGGTCAGACAACACCCGAAGGACGGTATGTCGAGCTCTTTGCCGGGTTACATCACCTTACCCAACTGGGTTGCTGGGCAAGCCGCTCATACTCTTGACTTGTTTCTTACTTCTCACCCTGATAAATATACCACACTTCAGACCATTGTGTCATTTCAGCCAATTTTTCATCCTCGACCCATCCAGTTAAAGAAAAACTTCCACCAAGACCGTTTGGCAATACGAGAAAGCCAACTGGGACGGCCTGAATATTTTTTTCCGAAACTTTAACTGGTCACTACGCTTCCTCGATAGTGAAATTGATGCCAGTGCTGAAATGATCACAAATGTGATTCTTCTAGGGATGCGTGCTTTTATTCCTAACAGACTAAAAACCATCAAGCCTAAAGAAAAGTCTTGGTTTAATTCTGAGTGTAAAGAAGCTATCAAGCTCAAAGAAGTAAGTTTCCGATCTTACAAAGCCAACCCTACAGAGGAAAATCGGAAAAGCACAAACAAGCAAACTAAATTTTTGCATGACCATAAATTACGTCAAAAAAATTCTGCAGTTTCCCAAAGGCAGTAAAATTTTTTGGTCATTTGTAAAAAAATGTTAAAAAACTCCTCGAAATCTTCGATTCCAACGCTCATCGACATTAACAAACCAATTGTTTACTCTTCAGAGAAGGCAAACTTGCTTGATAGCCACTGCGTAAGCTTTTCCATCGCTCCTACTCTTCTGGAATCTTTCCTAGAAGATGGAAAACAGCATTTGCCCAGATGTCCCTAAGAAAAGTGACCCATCCTCCCCCTCCTCCTACCGATCCATAACACTGACATCCCTTCTTTCTAAGGTCATGGAAACACTGATTAACCGTCAGCTTAAGGAATATCTCGAAGATCGAAAGTTTCTCCATGACCGTCAGTATGGCTTCCTCAGCAACCAATGCTGTCTTCTGTCGTTAAATCTAAACATACCCCCAATGCCATTGTTCATGAATGGCACTTACATCGAAGAAACCGAAAAGCTCTCAGTACTCGGTATGTGTGTTAACGACGATCTCCGTTGGAACGATCATATATTTGAGATCCCTAAGAATGCTGCTAAGTGCTTAGGTTTTCTGTATTGGTGTAAGAAGTATTTTTCCCCATGTGATCTGGCTACAATTTATAAAGCGTTTATACGCCCTAAACTCGAGTATAACTCCCACCTCTGGGCAGATGCTTCGCAAACATCGCTTCACCTGCTTGATAGAATACAAAATCGAGTGTTAAGATTGATAGGAAATAGAACTGCCGCTGAAACAATTGCCCCTCTCGAACACCGACGCAATGTTTCATGTCTTTCCTTACTTTATCGTTTCTTTTAAAAAAAAATGTTCACTCGAAGTAGCCAGTTGCATTCTTCCCCTTAAAAGTTTCTCCCGTAATACTCGTCTCGCAAGGAATGCTCATCAGTTCACCCTTGAGCCCAATTTTGGACGTACCGTGAAATATAAGGATTCTTTTTTTAGCCGAACAACACGAATTTGGAATAGTTTACCCGGCGAGATTTTCCCTTGCCATTTTGATCTGCTAACATTCAAAACCAATGTTAATCGACACCTCCTATTTCTTCCCTTCCTATCTTCCTAATGCTCGCGCAGTGTGTTCTACAATAAAAGGGAAACAAATAATCTCTTGTGCGCGCGTTAATTATAAAAAAGAACCCAATCGGCACCAGTTTTATATTTAACTAGCGGTATCCGGGAATACGTTTGCGATCGATTTTGGTTGAAAAAACCACAGTTTCGTGGTTAGCGTAACGCGTTACGTTTCTTGTCAGCATGAGTCATGTTATTTCGTATGTGTAGCGTGTCATCGATTTATAAGACGTTATCACGTCAAAAAGAAGACAGGAATAAAAAACACAAATAAATAACTTCTTGTACAGTGCATTAAGATTTGATTATTTAACGCTCTGGGAAAAAAAAAATTTGAGATGGAGTTTGACTTTAGTATTCGAAAGAATATCAGTAAACGACCATAAACCATATTTTTCACAATTGCACTCGGGCCCTTTTTACCAACTTACAAATTGCAGTTTATAAGCACTTTTTCAACAAATTTGTAGAAAAGTCGATTTATTTAGTTTACAAAGGAAAAATTGTATATATTTCATTATTTCCCTTTCACCAAAAGTTAAATTTATTTATTACAATTACAAATTTGTTAAAATTTCTATTTTTCTGTAAGTTTTACTGGCGATTCCTGACCTTCAGTTTTGGGTTGACTACACAATCTTATTTGAAAATCTCACAATCTCAAATAATAAAAAAAGATTTTTTTTATAGAGGTGCATCCTTATTTATTAGAACTCCCTAAACAGCTCTAAATGGCTGAATAGTTAGTTATACAGTGCATAAGGAGTCTATGCAACATTGCATACATTTTTATAAAAAAAAAATCCTCGTCTATACAAAGTTTGTGTTAAATATATTAAGTATCAAAGACCGAATCTATTACATTTTTATGCCACCAACTCTTGGAAAAGTATTCTAGCTTTAGATAAAATGGCGGGGATCAGAAATAGATTTTTACAAGCTCTAGTCACCCTCCAAGCGCGTTAAGCCTATACAATCTCTAAAAAGGGATGCATACACTATATAAATACATAATATTTTCCCGTTTAAAGGTATTACAAAGACAGCATAACGTTATACACGTTTATAAATTCGGCTGGTAATTTATATTATTTTCGTTGTAAAAATCTAATTTATTTAAGCATACTTATTTACTTAGGGGTGCTACAGTTTGGGACCAACCTGGGCCTCAACCAACATGCCTCTCCAGCCAGCTCGGTCTTTGGCTAGCTGCCACCAGTTTTGCCTTCCAAGTTGGTTGAGGTCGTCCTCCAATTGAGCGCGCCACCTTAGGCGAGGTCTTCCTTGACTGGGTCTAGGAGTAAATACTCGACATACATACACACATGCATACATACATCTGATGTTTGCCTGGTGCTCAGAATACGTTTGCGATTGATTTTGGTTTAAAAAACCTCAGTATCGTGTTGATAAGTTGATCAATGTCATACTGTGAATTTATACCTGTTGACGGCAAGGAGACTTCTGTTAACGAAAACGATGATCGAACAGCAATCATAACACCACCTCTTCTGCCTTTGAAGTTGTATCAGAACATCGATCTTTTCGAAAAACTTTGTATTGTTGGCAGTTAAAAATTTCGGCTGTGCGGTGATTTTCACAGAGCCAAGTTTCTTTAAAAAAGATCACATTTTAGAGAGATGACGAGGAGACCACCTTGCGTTGGTGGTGGAGCACGAAAATCTTCTATCTTCTATTTTCTAATTCTTTTATATAATTGACAGTGTTGCCCTGCTCTTCTTGTTTTTTGGAGTGTAAATGAATTCACGTACTTCTACTCCAATGAACCAAACAGAGGGATTGAGGGCTTGAATAGAAACATTTTCCGGAATGGCAACTTTAAAATTGTAGGTTATGAGTTCACTCATGTCAATATCTTTTGCAAAAGTTTTTTGCATTTGATGACCTTCGGCCACGTGCATATATGTAACCATTTCATGCTAGGGACTACTTGCAATGGTGTTTCAGAAGGGGCATTTCCCACGATTTTTTGACGGCGTTGAGGCAAATTACTTTTTCATTTACTAATAGACGAGACAGTGGACACTATTGCGTTGGTATTAATGCTGACAGATGGAATTTTATTTGAATTCTCACTGGTAGGGCAGTAATTATATTGCATTAATGTTTACTTCTACCTCAAAAGAGAAGCAGGGATCGGATGGGTAAAGATCAATTACTGGTGGTATTGTCAACAGGGCATTAGTTTTTGATAAGAAATATGGAAAACCTGTAAATGCCGATTCGGGAACTAACGGTTTAGAGCACCCCTTGTCCATAACGGAAGCTATTGGAGAGTCCAGTGGTCTGCCAGTAACCGATTCACATTTACTCCAAGTTGGAGTAAATACTGATTTATCAGAATTTGCTCTACATGGGTATAGCTTGGTGCCATTACCCTTTTCCCATCATGGTCTCATGGTCTATGTTAGGAATGATAATATAGGCAATGTTCTAACACGGGATTTTACTCAAATTTACTCCAAGCATGTCATTCATTATTGTTTTATTTACAGGAGTCCAAATCTTGACAGTAGTTTGACTTGTAACGAGTTTGATGCGCTGTCTGATTCCAGCTCGAAAATTGTTTCCCTTTGTCCTCGCACTGAAATCGTTATTGCGGGCGATTTCAATGTACACAATTCCAATTGGCTCCGCTATTCTGGTCAGACAACACCCGAAGGACGGTATGTCGAGCTCTTTGCCGGGTTACATCACCTTACCCAACTGGGTTGCTGGGCAAGCCGCTCATACTCTTGACTTGTTTCTTACTTCTCACCCTGATAAATATACCACACTTCAGACCATTGTGTCATTTCAGCCAATTTTTCATCCTCGACCCATCCAGTTAAAGAAAAACTTCCACCAAGACCGTTTGGCAATACGAGAAAGCCAACTGGGACGGCCTGAATATTTTTTTCCGAAACTTTAACTGGTCACTACGCTTCCTCGATAGTGAAATTGATGCCAGTGCTGAAATGATCACAAATGTGATTCTTCTAGGGATGCGTGCTTTTATTCCTAACAGACTAAAAACCATCAAGCCTAAAGAAAAGTCTTGGTTTAATTCTGAGTGTAAAGAAGCTATCAAGCTCAAAGAAGTAAGTTTCCGATCTTACAAAGCCAACCCTACAGAGGAAAATCGAAAAAAGCACAAACAAGCAAACTAAATTTTTGCATGACCATAAATTACGTCAAAAAAAATTCTGCAGTTTCCCAAAGGCAGTAAAATTTTTTGGTCATTTGTAAAAAAATGTTAAAAAACTCCTCGAAATCTTCGATTCCAACGCTCATCGACATTAACAAACCAATTGTTTACTCTTCAGAGAAGGCAAACTTGCTTGATAGCCACTGCGTAAGCTTTTCCATCGCTCCTACTCTTCTGGAATCTTTCCTAGAAGATGGAAAACAGCATTTGCCCAGATGTCCCTAAGAAAAGTGACCCATCCTCCCCCTCCTCCTACCGATCCATAACACTGACATCCCTTCTTTCTAAGGTCATGGAAACACTGATTAATCGTCAGCTTAAGGAATATCTCGAAGATCGAAAGTTTCTCCATGACCGTCAGTATGGCTTCCTCAGCAACCAGAACCAATGCTGTCTTCTGTCGTTAAATCTAAACATACCCCCAATGCCATTGTTCATTAATGGCACTTACATCGAAGAAACCGAAAAGCTCTCAGTACTCGGTATGTGTGTTAACGACGATCTCCGTTGGAACGATCATATATTTGAGATCCCTAAGAATGCTGCTAAGTGCTTAGGTTTTCTGTATTGGTGTAAGAAGTATTTTTCCCCATGTGATCTGGCTACAATTTATAAAGCGTTTATACGCCCTAAACTCGAGTATAACTCCCACCTCTGGGCAGGTGCTTCGCCAACATCGCTTCACCTGCTTGATAGAATATAAAATCGAGTGTTAAGATTGATAGGAAATAGAACTGACGCTGAAACAATTGCCCCTCTCGAACACCGACGCAATGTTTCATGTCTTTCCTTACTTCATCGTTTCTTTAAAAAAAATGTTCACTCGAAGTAGCCAGTTGCATTCTTCCCCTTAAAAGTTTCTCCCGTAATACTCGTCTCGCAAGGAATGCTCATCAGTTCACCCTTGAGCCCAATTTTGGACGTACCGTGAAATATAAGGATTCTTTTTTTAGCCGAACAACACGAATTTGGAATAGTTTACCCGGCGAGATTTTCCCTTGCCATTTTGATCTGCTAACATTCAAAACCAATGTTAATCGACACCTCCTATTTCTTCCCTTCCTATCTTCCTAATGCTCGCGCAGTGTGTTCTACAATAAAAGGGAAACAAATAATCTCTTGTGCGCGCGTTAATTATAAAAAAGAACCCAATCGGCACCAGTTTTATATTTAACTAGCGGTATCCGGGAATACGTTTGCGATCGATTTTGGTTGAAAAAAACACAGTTTCTTGGTTAGCGTAACGAGTTACGTTTCTTGTCAGCATGAGTCATGTTATTTCGTATGTGTAGCGTGTCATCGATTTATAAGACGTTATCACGTCAAAAAGAAGACAGGAATAAAAAACACAAATAAATAACTTCTTGTACAGTGCATTAAGATTTGATTATTTAACGCTCTGGGAAAAAAAAAAATTTGAGATGGAGTTTGACTTTAGTATTCGAAAGAATATCAGTAAACGACCATAAACCATATTTTTCACAATTGCACTCGGGCCCTTTTTACCAACTTACAAATTGCAGTTTATAAGCACTTTTTCAACAAATTTGTAGAAAAGTCGATTTATTTAGTTTACAAAGGAAAAATTGTATATATTTCATTATTTCCCTTTCACCAAAAGTTAAATTTATTTATTACAATTACAAATTTGTTAAAATTTCTATTTTTCTGTAAGTTTTACTGGCGATTCCTGACCTTCAGTTTTGGGTTGACTACACAATCTTATTTGAAAATCTCACAATCTCAAATAATAAAAAAAGATTTTTTTTATATAGGTGCATCCTTATTTATTAGAACTCCCTAAACAGCTCTAAATAGCTGAATAGTTAGTTATACAGTGCATAAGGAGTCTATGCAACATTGCATACATTTTTATAAAAAAAAAATCCTCGTCTATACAAAGTTTGTGTTAAATATATTAAGTATCAAAGACCGAATCTATTACATTTTTATGCCACCAACTCTTGGAAAAGTATTCTAGCTTTAGAAAAAATGGCGGGGATCAGAAATAGATTTTTAAAAGCTCTAGTCGCCCTCCAAGCGTGTTAAGCCTATACAATCTCTGAATAGGGATGCATACACTATATAAATACATAATATTTTCCCGTTTAAAGGTATTACAAAGACAGCATAACGTTATACACGTTTATAAATTCGGCTGGTAATTTATATTATTTTCGTTGTAAAAATCTAATTTATTTAAGCATACTTATTTACTTAGGGGTGCTACAGTTTGGGACCAACCTGGGCCTCAACCAACATGCTTCTCCAGCCAGCTCGGTCTTTGGCTAGCTGCCACCAGTTTTGCCTTCCAAGTTGGTTGAGGTCGTCCTCCAATTGAGCGCGCCACCTTAGGCGAGGTCTTCCTTGACTGGGTCTAGGAGTAAATACTTGACATACATACACACATGCATACATACATCTGATGTTTGCCTGGTGCTCAGAATACGTTTGCGATTGATTTTGGTTTAAAAAACCTCAGTATCGTGTTGATAAGTTGATCAATGTCATACTGTGAATTTATACCTGTTGACGGCAAGGAGACTTCTGTTAATGAAAACGATGATCGAACAGCAATCATAACACCACCTCTTCTGCCTTTGAAGTTGTATCAGAGCATCGATCTTTTCGAAAAACTTTGTATTGTTGGCAGTTAAAAATTTCGGCTGTGCGGTGATTTTCACAGAGCCAAGTTTCTTTAAAAAAGATCACATTTTAGAGAGATGACGAGGAGACCACCTTGCGTTGGTGGTGGAGCACGAAAATCTTCTATCTTCTTTTTTCTAATTCTTTTATATAATTGACAGTGTTGCCCTGCTCTTCTTGTTTTTTGGAGTGTAAATGAATTCACGTACTTCTACTCCAATGAACCAAACAGAGGGATTGAGGGCTTGAATAGAAACATTTTCGGAATGGCAACTTTAAAATTGTAGGTTATGAGTTCACTCATGTCAATATCTTTTGCAAAAGTTTTTTGCATTTGATGACCTTCGGCCACGTGCATATATGTAACCATTTCATGCTAGGGACTACTTGCAATGGTGTTTCAGAAGGGGCATTTCCCACGATTTTTTGACGGCGTTGAGGCAAATTACTTTTTCATTTACTAATAGACGAGACAGTGGACACTATTGCGTTGGTATTAATGCTGACAGATGGAATTTTATTTGAATTCTCACTGGTAGGGCAGTAATTATATTGCATTAATGTTGACTTCAACCTCAAAAGAGAAGCAGGGATCGGATGGGTAAAGATCAATAACTGGTGGTATTGTCAACAGGGCATTAGTTTTTGATAAGAAATATGGAAAACCTGTAAATGCCGATTCGGGAACTAACGGTAGCTATTGGAGAGTCCAGTGGTCTGCCAGTAACCGATTCACATTTACTTGTTTGGCTTATTTACACTACAAGGTATATTTCCTCGCGAAGGTTTTTTTTCCTTCTGAGCTTCAGTAAGTTTAAACTTTAGTGCCTGTTTTTTATCCACCTTTTATAAGAATATAGATTGTTGCAAAATAATTAAGAAAATGTGATCTTAACACTATTTAACAAAGCCTATAGAACCTCTACCAAAAAGATCACCATTTGACAGTGAGTTAATAAATCGAAAGTTGCGTCTTGACAAGGTACTCATTGTAAACTGAAGAGTCCAAGTGAGCTATTAAGACGAAACGCCAATTTTTTGATGGACTTAAAGGCCGTTAAAAAATTATTTTGAATCAATAACTCAACAAAGTTAAAAATTAGTTCACAGTCTTCTACTCATTTAATTTTTTTAAATTTTAATTATTTTGCAACGTAGTATATAGAGTTTGTATTAAAACCTTCAATTCATTTAACCAAGTCTAGCTTTCTTTCCAAATTAATGATTACAAATTTAATTTTATTGGATGAAGTTCACATTAGGGTTTTGTAAAAAACTTATATATATATATATACGTTGAATTCAGTTAATCGAAAGTTAAGTCTTGACTAATTTGTTCACTATGTTCTATGTTCTGTATGAAATGGTTCATATTAAGTTTCTTTTGCAAAATATCTTGTAAGGCTAGTATCTTTTTTATTCATTTATTTCAAAAAATTAGGCTTAAGGAATAAAATTCTAATTATGAGTTTTTTTTCATTCCTTTTTTTTTTTTTTTTTTTATTTCAATAAAAAGATTGTAAGGTGCAATTTATTTCAATACAATTTTAAATCGATGCAAAAATGTCTTTGAAAAAGTTATCTCAAAAAATAGGTACTTAGAAAAAAAAGTTGGTTGTCTGTAAGGTCGGTTTACGGACAATAATTTTACGTGATAACGTCATAAGAAAACATTGATGACACCAACACTAACATACAGCCCGATAACTCAACAATTCCACTAATTAAATAAGAAAGCTAGTACGAAATCTACTACTAAGTACTACATATAGTACTAAATTTAGTACCAACTCTAGTACAACAAATACAATAGTACTAAGTTCGAGTACTAAGTACTAAAAATCTAGTAGCAAAAATACTATTGTACCAACAACCTAGTACCAATTGAGTGTCGATCTTAAGTTCGTAGAGGCCGGACGTCGAGGTGCGCGCACAAATAATTAAAACAAAAGTCAAAAAAAAAATTATTGCGCATTGTTATCGCGAGTGTTTTAAAAAAATAATAAACACTCGTTAGAGAAATTGAAAAAATTCCCCTCGCGTGTGCTGTAAAGAGTATAATAATATACACTTGCGTCGTAGGAGGAATGATAAAGATGCCCACTCGCGCTGTGGAAGAAAAAAAAATAAGAAAAACCTACTCGCATAGCAAATTATTCTCTTATCTGTCTCATGACCTTTGTGCTTAACTGCCTCTTTCTTATCTACTGAAGGCATCTTATGACCATCTAATGCTTGTGGTAAATGGATAAGGGCATCTGAGTTTGTCCTATTGTGCTGAATATTTCAATTGATTTTTTGTATGCAAGCTGTCTTATGGGCATTACACCTAAGACAGTTTGTTTATAACAGAAATTAATTTAGATTTTCACTGCATGGTTCGATTTAGTCAGAATTGTGTTTTGTATGTTAAGATTGATAGGAAATAGAACTGACGCTGAAACAATTGCCCCTCTCGAACACCGACGCAATGTTTCATGTCTTTCCTTACTTCATCGTTTCTTTAAAAAAAATGTTCACTCGAAGTAGCCAGTTGCATTCTTCCCCTTAAAAGTTTCTCCCGTAATACTCGTCTCGCAAGGAATGCTCATCAGTTCACCCTTGAGCCCAATTTTGGACGTACCGTGAAATATAAGGATTCTTTTTTTAGCCGAACAACACGAATTTGGAATAGTTTACCCGGCGAGATTTTCCCTTGCCATTTTGATCTGCTAACATTCAAAACCAATGTTAATCGACACCTCCTATTTCTTCCCTTCCTATCTTCCTAATGCTCGCGCAGTGTGTTCTACAATAAAAGGGAAACAAATAATCTCTTGTGCGCGCGTTAATTATAAAAAAGAACCCAATCGGCACCAGTTTTATATTTAACTAGCGGTATCCGGGAATACGTTTGCGATCGATTTTGGTTGAAAAAAACACAGTTTCTTGGTTAGCGTAACGAGTTACGTTTCTTGTCAGCATGAGTCATGTTATTTCGTATGTGTAGCGTGTCATCGATTTATAAGACGTTATCACGTCAAAAAGAAGACAGGAATAAAAAACACAAATAAATAACTTCTTGTACAGTGCATTAAGATTTGATTATTTAACGCTCTGGGAAAAAAAAATTTTGAGATGGAGTTTGACTTTAGTATTCGAAAGAATATCAGTAAACGACCATAAACCATATTTTTCACAATTGCACTCGGGCCCTTTTTACCAACTTACAAATTGCAGTTTATAAGCACTTTTTCAACAAATTTGTAGAAAAGTCGATTTATTTAGTTTACAAAGGAAAATTTGTATATATTTCATTATTTCCCTTTCACCAAAAGTTAAATTTATTTATAACAATTACAAATTTGTTAAAATTTATATTTTTCTGTAAGTTTTACTGGCGATTCCTGACCTTCAGTTTTGGGTTGACTACACAATCTTATTTGAAAATCTCACAATCTCAAATAATAAAAAAAGATTTTTTTTATATAGGTGCATCCTTATTTATTAGAACTCCCTAAACAGCTCTAAATGGCTGAATAGTTAGTTATACAGTGCATAAGGAGTCTATGCAACATTGCATACATTTTTATAAAAAAAAAAATCCTCGTCTATACAAAGTTTGTGTTAAATATATTAAGTATCAAAGACCGAATCTATTACATTTTTATGCCACCAACTCTTGGAAAAGTATTCTAGCTTTAGAAAAAATGGCGGGGATCAGAAATAGATTTTTAAAAGCTCTAGTCGCCCTCCAAGCGTGTTAAGCCTATACAATCTCTGAATAGGGATGCATACACTATATAAATACATAATATTTTCCCGTTTAAAGGTATTACAAAGACAGCATAACGTTATACACGTTTATAAATTCGGCTGGTAATTTATATTATTTTCGTTGTAAAAATCTAATTTATTTAAGCATACTTATTTACTTAGGGGTGCTACAGTTTGGGACCAACCTGGGCCTCAACCAACATGCTTCTCCAGCCAGCTCGGTCTTTGGCTAGCTGCCACCAGTTTTGCCTTCCAAGTTGGTTGAGGTCGTCCTCCAATTGAGCGCGCCACCTTAGGCGAGGTCTTCCTTGACTGGGTCTAGGAGTAAATACTCGACATACATACACACATGCATACATACATCTGATGTTTGCCTGGTGCTCAGAATACGTTTGCGATTGATTTTGGTTTAAAAAACCTCAGTATCGTGTTGATAAGTCGATCAATGTCATACTGTGAATTTATACCTGTTGACGGCAAGGAGACTTCTGTTAATGAAAACGATGATCGAACAGCAATCATAACACCACCTCTTCTGCCTTTGAAGTTGTATCAGAGCATCGATCTTTTCGAAAAACTTTGTATTGTTGGCAGTTAAAAATTTCGGCTGTGCGGTGATTTTCACAGAGCCAAGTTTCTTTAAAAAAGATCACATTTTAGAGAGATGACGAGGAGACCACCTTGCGTTGGTGGTGGAGCACGAAAATCTTCTATCTTCTTTTTTCTAATTCTTTTATATAATTGACAGTGTTGCCCTGCTCTTCTTGTTTTTTGGAGTGTAAATGAATTCACGTACTTCTACTCCAATGAACCAAACAGAGGGATTGAGGGCTTGAATAGAAACATTTTCGGAATGGCAACTTTAAAATTGTAGGTTATGAGTTCACTCATGTCAATATCTTTTGCAAAAGTTTTTTGCATTTGATGACCTTCGGCCACGTGCATATATGTAACCATTTCATGCTAGGGACTACTTGCAATGGTGTTTCAGAAGGGGCATTTCCCACGATTTTTTGACGGCGTTGAGGCAAATTACTTTTTCATTTACTAATAGACGAGACAGTGGACACTATTGCGTTGGTATTAATGCTGACAGATGGAATTTTATTTGAATTCTCACTGGTAGGGCAGTAATTATATTGCATTAATGTTGACTTCAACCTCAAAAGAGAAGCAGGGATCGGATGGGTAAAGATCAATAACTGGTGGTATTGTCAACAGGGCATTAGTTTTTGATAAGAAATATGGAAAACCTGTAAATGCCGATTCGGGAACTAACGGTAGCTATTGGAGAGTCCAGTGGTCTGCCAGTAACCGATTCACATTTACTTGTTTGGCTTATTTACACTACAAGGTATATTTCCTCGCGAAGGTTTTTTTTCCTTCTGAGCTTCAGTAAGTTTAAACTTTAGTGCCTGTTTTTTATCCACCTTTTATAAGAATATAGATTGTTGCAAAATAATTAAGAAAATGTGATCTTAACACTATTTAACAAAGCCTATAGAACCTCTACCAAAAAGATCACCATTTGACAGTGAGTGAATAAATCGAAAGTTGCGTCTTGACAAGGTACTCATTGTAAACTGAAGAGTCCAAGTGAGCTATTAAGACGAAACGCCAATTTTTTGATGGACTTAAAGGCCGTTAAAAAATTATTTTGAATCAATAACTCAACAAAGTTAAAAATTAGTTCAGAGTCTTCTACTCATTTAATTTTTTTAAATTTTAATTATTTTGCAACGTAGTATATAGAGTTTGTATTAAAACCTTCAATTCATTTAACCAAGTCTAGCTTTCTTTCCAAATTAATGATTACAAATTAAATTTTATTGGATGAAGTTCACATTAGGGTTTTGTAAAAAACTTATATATATATATATACGTTGAATTCAGTTAATCGAAAGTTAAGTCTTGACTAATTTGTTCACTATGTTCTATGTTCTGTATGAAATGGTTCATATTAAGTTTCTTTTGCAAAATATCTTGTAAGGCTAGTATCTTTTTTATTCATTTATTTCAAAAAATTAGGCTTAAGGAATAAAATTCTAATTATGAGTTTTTTTTCATTCCTTTTTTTTTTTTTTTTTTTATTTCAATAAAAAGATTGTAAGGTGCAATTTATTTCAATACAATTTTAAATCGATGCAAAAATGTCTTTGAAAAAGTTATCTCAAAAAATAGGTACTTAGAAAAAAAAGTTGGTTGTCTGTAAGGTCGGTTTACGGACAATAATTTTACGTGATAACGTCATAAGAAAACATTGATGACACCAACACTAACATACAGCCCGTTAACTCAACAATTCCACTAATTAAATAAGAAAGCTAGTACGAAATCTACTACTAAGTACTACATATAGTACTAAATTTAGTACCAACTCTAGTACAACAAATACAATAGTACTAAGTTCGAGTACTAAGTACTAAAAATCTAGTAG
This sequence comes from Platycheirus rosarum, assembly GCA_963971375.1. Classification (NCBI taxonomy): domain Eukaryota; kingdom Metazoa; phylum Arthropoda; class Insecta; order Diptera; family Syrphidae; genus Platycheirus; species Platycheirus rosarum. The sequence continues at coordinate 91,921,616 of OZ020510.1, forward strand.
CAAAAATACTATTGTACCAACAACCTAGTACCAATTGAGTGTCGATCTTAAGTTCGTAGAGGCCGGACGTCGAGGTGCGCGCACAAATAATTAAAACAAAAGTCAAAAAAAAAATTATTGCGCATTGTTATCGCGAGTGTTTTAAAAAAATAATAAACACTCGTTAGAGAAATTGAAAAAATTCCCCTCGCGTGTGCTGTAAAGAGTATAATAATATACACTCGCGTCGTAGGAGGAATGATAAAGATGCCCACTCGCGCTGTGGAAGAAAAAAAAATAAGAAAAACCTACTCGCATAGCAAATTATTCTCTTATCTGTCTCATGACCTTTGTGCTTAACTGCCTCTTTCTTATCTACTGAAGGCATCTTATGACCATCTAATGCTTGTGGTAAATGGATAAGGGCATCTGAGTTTGTCCTATTGTGCTGAATATTTCAATTGATTTTTTGTATGCAAGCTGTCTTATGGGCATTACACCTAAGACAGTTTGTTTATAACAGAAATTAATTTAGATTTTCACTGCATGGTTCGATTTAGTCAGAATTGTGTTTTGTATGTAAGTATTTTTAAATGGTAAGTGATTTTCGTGTCGTATATTCTAATGTTCGCGGCCTAAGAAAGAATTTCTTTCACGTGTACGTCTACACTGTTCAATACAGGCCACCTGTTTTGGCATTAAGTGAAACCCAAGTTGGAGTAAATACTGATTTATCAGAATTTGCTCTACATGGGTATAGCTTGGTGCCATTACCCTTTTCCCATCATGGTCTCGTGGTCTATGTTAGGAATGATAATATAGGCAATGTTTTAACACGGGATTTTACTTCTTATGTCTCAAATTTACTCCAAGCATGTCATTCATTATTGTTTTATTTACAGGAGTCCAAATCTTGACAGTAATTTGACTTGTAACGAGTTTGATGCGCTGTCTGATTCCATCTCGAAAATTGTTTCCCTTTGTCCTCGCACTGAAATCGTTATTGCGGGCGATTTCAATGTACACAAGTCCAATTGGCTCCGCTATTCTGGTCAGACAACACCCGAAGGACGGTATGTCGAGCTCTTTGCCGGGTTACATCACCTTACCCAACTGGGTTGCTGGGCAAGCCGCCCATACTCTTGACTTGTTTCTTACTTCTCACCCTGATAAATATACCACACTTCAGACCATTGTGTCATTTCAGCCAATTTTTCATCATCGACCCAACCAGTTAAAGAAAAACTTCCACCAAGACCGTTTGGCAATACGAGAAAGCCAACTGGGACGGCCTGAATATTTTTTTCCGAAACTTTAACTGGTCACTACGCTTCCTCGATAGTGAAATTGATACCAGTGCTGAAATGATCACAAATGTGATTCTTCTAGGGATGCGTGCTTTTATTCCTAACAGACTAAAAACCATCAAGTCTAAAGAAAAGTCTTGGTTTAATTCTGAGTGTAAAGAAGCTATCAAGCTCAAAGAAGTAAGTTTCCGATCTTACAAAGCCAACCCTACAGAGGAAAATCGGAAAAAGCACAAACAAGCAAACTAAATTTTTGCATGACCATAAATTACGGCAAAAAAATTCTGCAGTGTCCCAAAGGCAGTAAAATTTTTTGGTCATTTGTAAAAAAATGTTAAAAAACTCCTCGAAATCTTCGATTCCAACGCTCATCGACATTAACAAACCAATTGTTTACTCTTCAGAGAAGGCAAACTTGCTTGATAGCCACTGCGTAAGCTTTTCCATCGCTCCTACTCTTCTGAAATCTTTCCTTTCTTTTTTTCTTTCTTTTGCCCAGATGTCCCTAAGAAAAGTGACCCATCCTCCCCCTCCTCCTACCGATCCATAGCACTGACATCCCTTCTTTCTAAGGTCATGGAAACACTGATTAACCGTCAGCTTAAGGAATATCTCGAAGATCGAAAGTTTCTCCATGACCGTCAGTATGGCTTCCTCAGCAACCAGAACCAATGCTGTCTTCTGTCGTTAAATCTAAACATACCCCCAATGCCATTGTTCATGAATGGCACTTACATCGAAGAAACCGAAAAGCTCTCAGTACTCGGTATGTGTGTTAACGACGATCTCCGTTGGAACGATCATATATTTGAGATCCCTAAGAATGCTGCTAAGTGCTTAGGTTTTCAGTATTGGTGTAAGAAGTATTTTTCCCCATGTGATCTGGCTACAATTTATAAAGCGTTTATACGCCCTAAACTCGAGTATAACTCCCACCTCTGGGCAGGTGCTTCGCAAACATCGCTTCACCTGCTTGATAGAATACAAAATCGAGTGTTAAGATTGATAGGAAATAGAACTGACGCTGAAACAATTGCCCCTCTCGAACACCGACGCAATGTTTCATGTCTTTCCTTACTTCATCGTTTCTTTAAAAAAAATGTTCACTCGAAGTAGCCAGTTGCATTCTTCCCCTTAAAAGTTTCTCCCGTAATACTCGTCTCGCAAGGAATGCTCATCAGTTCACCCTTGAGCCCAATTTTGGACGTACCGTGAAATATAAGGATTCTTTTTTTAGCCGAACAACACGAATTTGGAATAGTTTACCCGGCGAGATTTTCCCTTGCCATTTTGATCTGCTAACATTCAAAACCAATGTTAATCGACACCTCCTATTTCTTCCCTTCCTATCTTCCTAATGCTCGCGCAGTGTGTTCTACATTAAAAGGGAAACAAATAATCTCTTGTGCGCGCGTTAATTATAAAAAGAACCCAATCGGCACCAGTTTTATATTTAACTAGCGGTATCCGGGAATACGTTTGCGATCGATTTTGGTTGAAAAAACCACAGTTTCGTGGTTAGCGTAACGCGTTACGTTTCTTGTCAGCATGAGTCATGTTATTTCGTATGTGTAGCGTGTCATCGATTTATAAGACGTTATCACGTCAAAAAGAAGACAGGAATAAAAAACACAAATAAATAACTTCTTGTACAGTGCATTAAGATTTGATTATTTAACGCTCTGGGAAAAAAAAAATTTGAGATGGAGTTTGACTTTAGTATTCGAAAGAATATCAGTAAACGACCATAAACCATATTTTTCACAATTGCACTCGGGCCCTTTTTACCAACTTACAAATTGCAGTTTATAAGCACTTTTTCAACAAATTTGTAGAAAAGTCGATTTATTTAGTTTACAAAGGAAAAATTGTCTATATTTCATTATTTCCCTTTCACCAAAAGTTAAATTTATTTATTACAATTACAAATTTGTTAAAATTTCTATTTTTCTGTAAGTTTTACTGGCGATTCCTGACCTTCAGTTTTGGGTTGACTACACAATCTTATTTGAAAATCTCACAATCTCAAATAATAAAAAAAGATTTTTTTTATATAGGTGCATCCTTATTTATTAGAACTCCCTAAACAGCTCTAAATGGCTGAATAGTTAGTTATACAGTGCATAAGGAGTCTATGCAACATTGCATACATTTTTATAAAAAAAAAATCCTCGTCTATACAAAGTTTGTGTTAAATATATTAAGTATCAAAGACCGAATCTATTACATTTTTATGCCACCAACTCTTGGAAAAGTATTCTAGCTTTAGATAAAATGGCGGGGATCAGAAATAGATTTTTAAAAGCTCTAGTCGCCCTCCAAGCGTGTTAAGCCTATACAATCTCTGAATAGGGATGCATACACTATATAAATACATAATATTTTCCCGTTTAAAGGTATTACAAAGACAGCATAACGTTATACACGTTTATAAATTCGGCTGGTAATTTATATTATTTTCGTTGTAAAAATCTAATTTATTTAAGCATACTTATTTACTTAGGGGTGCTACAGTTTGGGACCAACCTGGGCCTCAACCAACATGCTTCTCCAGCCAGCTCGGTCTTTGGCTAGCTGCCACCAGTTTTGCCTTCCAAGTTGGTTGAGGTCGTCCTCCAATTGAGCGCGCCACCTTAGGCGAGGTCTTCCTTGACTGGGTCTAGGAGTGAATACTCGACATACATACACACATGCATACATACATCTGATGTTTGCCTGGTGCTCAGAATACGTTTGCGATTGATTTTGGTTTAAAAAACCTCAGTATCGTGTTGATAAGTTGATCAATGTCATACTGTGAATTTATACCTGTTGACGGCAAGGAGACTTCTGTTAATGAAAACGATGATCGAACAGCAATCATAACACCACCTCTTCTGCCTTTGAAGTTGTATCAGAGCATCGATCTTTTCGAAAAACTTTGTATTGTTGGCAGTTAAAAATTTCGGCTGTGCGGTGATTTTCACAGAGCCAAGTTTCTTTAAAAAAGATCACATTTTAGAGAGATGACGAGGAGACCACCTTGCGTTGGTGGTGGAGCACGAAAATCTTCTATCTTCTATTTTCTAATTCTTTTATATAATTGACAGTGTTGCCCTGCTCTTCTTGTTTTTTGGAGTGTAAATGAATTCACGTACTTCTACTCCAATGAACCAAACAGAGGGATTGAGGGCTTGAATAGAAACATTTTCGGAATGGCAACCTTAAAATTGTAGGTTATGAGTTCACTCATGTCAATATCTTTTGCAAACGTTTTTTGCATTTGATGACCTTCGGCCACGTGCATATATGTAACCATTTCATGCTAGGGACTACTTGCAATGGTGTTTCAGAAGGGGCATTTCCCACGATTTTTTGACGGCGTTGAGGCAAATTACTTTTCCATTTACTAATAGACGAGACAGTGGACACTATTGCGTTGGTATTAATGCTGACAGATGGAATTTTATTTGAATTCTCACTGGTAGGGCAGTAATTATATTGCATTAATGTTGACTTCAACCTCAAAAGAGAAGCAGGGATCGGATGGGTAAAGATCAATAACTGGTGGTATTGTCAACAGGGCATTAGTTTTTGATAAGAAATATGGAAAACCTGTAAATGCCGATTCGGGAACTAACGGTAGCTATTGGAGAGTCCAGTGGTCTGCCAGTAACCGATTCACATTTACTTGTTTGGCTTATTTACACTACAAGGTATATTTCCTCGCGAAGGTTTTTTTTCCTTCTGAGCTTCAGTAAGTTTAAACTTTAGTGCCTGTTTTTTATCCACCTTTTATAAGAATATAGATTGTTGCAAAATAATTAAGAAAATGTGATCTTAACACTATTTAACAAAGCCTATAGAACCTCTACCAAAAAGATCACCATTTGACAGTGAGTGAATAAATCGAAAGTTGCGTCTTGACAAGGTACTCATTGTAAACTGAAGAGTCCAAGTGAGCTATTAAGACGAAACGCCAATTTTTTGATGGACTTAAAGGCCGTTAAAAAATTATTTTGAATCAATAACTCAACAAAGTTAAAAATTAGTTGAGAGTCTTCTACTCATTTAATTTTTTTAAATTTTAATTATTTTGCAATGTAGTATATAGAGTTTGTATTAAAACCTTCAATTCATTTAACCAAGTCTAGCTTTCTTTCCAAATTAATGATTACAAATTTAATTTTATTGGATGAAGTTCACATTAGGGTTTTGTAAAAAACTTATATATATATATATACGTTGAATTCAGTTAATCGAAAGTTAAGTCTTGACTAATTTGTTCACTATGTTCTATGTTCTGTATGAAATGGTTCATATTAAGTTTCTTTTGCAAAATATCTTGTAAGGCTAGTATCTTTTTTATTCATTTATTTCAAAAAATTAGGCTAAAGGAATAAAATTCTAATTATGAGTTTTTTTTCATTCCTTTTTTTTTTTTTTTTTTTTATTTCAATAAAAAGATTGTAAGGTGCAATTTATTTCAATACAATTTTAAATCAATGCAAAAATGTCTTTGAAAAAGTTATCTCAAAAAATAGGTACTTAGAAAAAAAAGTTGGTTGTCTGTAAGGTCGGTTTACGGACAATAATTTTACGTGATAACGTCATAAGAAAACATTGATGACACCAACACTAACATACAGCCCGTTAACTCAACAATTCCACTAATTAAATAAGAAAGCTAGTACGAAATCTACTACTAAGTACTACATATAGTACTAAATTTAGTACCAACTCTAGTACAACAAATACAATAGTACTAAGTTCGAGTACTAAGTACTAAAAATCTAGTAGCAAAAATACTATTGTACCAACAACCTAGTACCAATTGAGTGTCGATCTTAAGTTCGTAGAGGCCGGACGTCGAGGTGCGCGCACAAATAATTAAAACAAAAGTCAAAAAAAAAATTATTGCGCATTGTTATCGCGAGTGTTTTAAAAAAATAATAAACACTCGTTAGAGAAATTGAAAAAATTCCCCTCGCGTGTGCTGTAAAGAGTATAATAATATACACTCGCGTCGTAGGAGGAATGATAAAGATGCCCACTCGCGCTGTGGAAGAAAAAAAAATAAGAAAAACCTACTCGCATAGCAAATTATTCTCTTATCTGTCTCATGACCTTTGTGCTTAACTGCCTCTTTCTTATCTACTGAAGGCATCTTATGACCATCTAATGCTTGTGGTAAATGGATAAGGGCATCTGAGTTTGTCCTATTGTGCTGAATATTTCAATTGATTTTTTGTATGCAAGCTGTCTTATGGGCATTACACCTAAGACAGTTTGTTTATAACAGAAATTAATTTAGATTTTCACTGCATGGTTCGATTTAGTCAGAATTGTGTTTTGTATGTAAGTATTTTTAAATGGTAAGTGATTTTCGTGTCGTATATTCTAATGTTCGCGGCCTAAGAAAGAATTTCTTTCACGTGTACGTCTACACTGTTCAATACAGGCCACCTGTTTTGGCATTAAGTGAAACCCAAGTTGGAGTAAATACTGATTTATCAGAATTTGCTCTACATGGGTATAGCTTGGTGCCATTACCCTTTTCCCATCATGGTCTCGTGGTCTATGTTAGGAATGATAATATAGGCAATGTTTTAACACGGGATTTTACTTCTTATGTCTCAAATTTACTCCAAGCATGTCATTCATTATTGTTTTATTTACAGGAGTCCAAATCTTGACAGTAATTTGACTTGTAACGAGTTTGATGCGCTGTCTGATTCCATCTCGAAAATTGTTTCCCTTTGTCCTCGCACTGAAATCGTTATTGCGGGCGATTTCAATGTACACAAGTCCAATTGGCTCCGCTATTCTGGTCAGACAACACCCGAAGGACGGTATGTCGAGCTCTTTGCCGGGTTACATCACCTTACCCAACTGGGTTGCTGGGCAAGCCGCCCATACTCTTGACTTGTTTCTTACTTCTCACCCTGATAAATATACCACACTTCAGACCATTGTGTCATTTCAGCCAATTTTTCATCCTCGACCCATCCAGTTAAAGAAAAACTTCCACCAAGACCGTTTGGCAATACGAGAAAGCCAACTGGGACGGCCTGAATATTTTTTTCCGAAACTTTAACTGGTCACTACGCTTCCTCGATAGTGAAATTGATACCAGTGCTGAAATGATCACAAATGTGATTCTTCTAGGGATGCGTGCTTTTATTCCTAACAGACTAAAAACCATCAAGCCTAAAGAAAAGTCTTGGTTTAATTCTGAGTGTAAGAAGCTATCAAGCTCAAAGAAGTAAGTTTCCGATCTTACAAAGCCAACCCTACAGAGGAAAATCGGAAAAAGCACAAACAAGCAAACTAAATTTTTGCATGACCATAAATTACGGCAAAAAAATTCTGCAGTGTCCCAAAGGCAGTAAAATTTTTTGGTCATTTGTAAAAAAATGTTAAAAAACTCCTCGAAATCTTCGATTCCAACGCTCATCGACATTAACAAACCAATTGTTTACTCTTCAGAGAAGGCAAACTTGCTTGATAGCCACTGCGTAAGCTTTTCCATCGCTCCTACTCTTCTGGAATCTTTCCTTTCTTTTTTTCTTTCTTTTGCCCAGATGTCCCTAAGAAAAGTGACCCATCCTCCCCCTCCTCCTACCGATCCATAGCACTGACATCCCTTCTTTCTAAGGTCATGGAAACACTGATTAACCGTCAGCTTAAGGAATATCTCGAAGATTGAAAGTTTCTCCATGACCGTCAGTATGGCTTCCTCAGCAACCAGAACCAATGCTGTCTTCTGTCGTTAAATCTAAACATACCCCCAATGCCATTGTTCATGAATGGCACTTACATCGAAGAAACCGAAAAGCTCTCAGTACTCGGTATGTGTGTTAACGACGATCTCCGTTGGAACGATCATATATTTGAGATCCCTAAGAATGCTGCTAAGTGCTTAGGTTTTCTGTATTGGTGTAAGAAGTATTTTTCCCCATGTGATCTCACTACAATTTATAAAGCGTTTATACGCCCTAAAATCGAGTATAACTCCCACCTCTGGGCAGGTGCTTCGCAAACATCGCTTCACCTGCTTGATAGAATACAAAATCGAGTGTTAAGATTGATAGGAAATAGAACTGACGCTGAAACAATTGCCCCTCTCGAACACCGACGCAATGTTTCATGTCTTTCCTTACTTCATCGTTTCTTTAAAAAAATGTTCACTCGAAGTAGCCAGTTGCATTCTTCCCCTTAAAAGTTTCTCCCGTAATACTCGTCTCGCAAGGAATGCTCATCAGTTCACCCTTGAGCCCAATTTTGGACGTACCGTGAAATATAAGGATTCTTTTTTTAGCCGAACAACACGAATTTGGAATAGTTTACCGGCGAGATTTTCCCTTGCCATTTTGATCTGCTAACATTCAAAACCAATGTTAATCGACACCTCCTATTTCTTCCCTTCCTATCTTCCTAATGCTCGCGCAGTGTGTTCTACAATAAAAGGGAAACAAATAATCTCTTGTGCGCGCGTTAATTATAAAAAAGAACCCAATCGGCACCAGTTTTATATTTAACTAGCGGTATCCGGGAATACGTTTGCGATCGATTTTGGTTGAAAAAACCACAGTTTCGTGGTTAGCGTAACGCGTTACGTTTCTTGTCAGCATGTGTCATGTTATTTCGTATGTGTAGCGTGTCATCGATTTATAAGACGTTATCACGTCAAAAAGAAGACAGGAATAAAAAACACAAATAAATAACTTCTTGTACAGTGCATTAAGATTTGATTATTTAACGCTCTGGAAAAAAAAAATTTGAGATGGAGTTTGACTTAAGTATTCGAAAGAATATCAGTAAACGACCATAAACCATATTTTTCACAATTGCACTCGGGCCTTTTTTACCAACTTACAAATTGCAGTTTATAAGCACTTTTTCAACAAATTTGTAGAAAAGTCGATTTATTTAGTTTACAAAGGAAAATTTGTATATATTTCATTATTTCCCTTTCACCAAAAGTTAAATTTATTTATTACAATTACAAATTTGTTAAAATTTCTATTTTTCTGTAAGTTTTACTGGCGATTCCTGACCTTCAGTTTTGGGTTGACTACACAATCTTATTTGAAAATCTCACAATCTCAAATAATAAAAAAAGATTTTTTTTATATAGGTGCATCCTTATTTATTAGAACTCCCTAAACAGCTCTAAATGGCTGAATAGTTAGTTATGCAGTGCATAAGGAGTCTATGCAACATTGCATACATTTTTATAAAAAAAAAATCCTCGTCTATACAAAGTTTGTGTTAAATATATTAAGTATCAAAGACCGAATCTATTACATTTTTATGCTACCAACTCTTGGAAAAGTATTCTAGCTTTAGATAAAATGGCGGGGATCAGAAATAGATTTTTACAAGCTCTAGTCACCCTCCAAGCGCGTTAAGCCTATACAATCTCTAAAAAGGGATGCATACACTATATAAATACATAATATTTTCCCGTTTAAAGGTATTATAAAGACAGCATAACCTTATACACGTTTATAAATTCGGCTGGTAATTTATATTATTTTCGTTGTAAAAATCTAATTTATTTAAGCATACTTATTTACTTAGGGGTGCTACAGTTTGGGACCAACCTGGGCCTCAACCAACATGCCTCTCCAGCCAGCTCGGTCTTTGGCTAGCTGCCACCAGTTTTGCCTTCCAAGTTGGTTGAGGTCGTCCTCCAATTGAGCGCGCCACCTTAGGCGAGGTCTTCCTTGACTGGGTGGAAGAGGAAAATCGGAAAAAGCACAAACAAGCAAACTAAATTTTTGCATGACCATAAATTACGGCAAAAAAATTCTGCAGTGTCCCAAAGGCAGTAAAATTTTTTGGTCATTTGTAAAAAAATGTTAAAAAACTCCTCGAAATCTTCGATTCCAACGCTCATCGACATTAACAAACCAATTGTTTACTCTTCAGAGAAGGCAAACTTGCTTGATAGCCACTGCGTAAGCTTTTCCATCGCTCCTACTCTTCTGGAATCTTTCCTTTCTTTTTTTCTTTCTTTTGCCCAGATGTCCCTAAGAAAAGTGACCCATCCTCCCCCTCCTCCTACCGATCCATAGCACTGACATCCCTTCTTTCTAAGGTCATGGAAACACTGATTAACCGTCAGCTTAAGGAATATCTCGAAGATCGAAAGTTTCTCCATGACCGTCAGTATGGCTTCCTCAGCAACCAGAACCAATGCTGTCTTCTGTCGTTAAATCTAAACATACCCCCAATGCCATTGTTCATGAATGGCACTTACATCGAAGAAACCGAAAAGCTCTCAGTACTCGGTATGTGTGTTAACGACGATCTCCGTTGGAACGATCATATATTTGAGATCCCTAAGAATGCTGCTAAGTGCTTAGGTTTTCTGTATTGGTGTAAGAAGTATTTTTCCCCATGTGATCTGGCTACAATTTATAAAGCGTTTATACGCCCTAAACTCGAGTATAACTCCCACCTCTGGGCAGGTGCTTCGCAAACATCGCTTCACCTGCTTGATAGAATACAAAATCGAGTTTTAAGATTGATAGGAAATAGAACTGACGCTGAAACAATTGCCCCTCTCGAACACCGACGCAATGTTTAATGTCTTTCCTTACTTCATCGTTTCTTTAAAAAAAATGTTCACTCGAAGTAGCCAGTTGCATTCTTCCCCTTAAAAGTTTCTCCCGTAATACTCGTCTCGCAAGGAATGCTCATCAGTTCACCCTTGAGCCCAATTTTGGACGTACCGTGAAATATAAGGATTCTTTTTTTAGCCGAACAACATGAATTTGGAATAGTTTACCGGCGAGATTTTCACTTGCCATTTTGATCTGCTAACATTCAAAACCAATGTTAATCGACACCTCCTATTTCTTCCCTTCCTATCTTCCTAATGCTCGCGCAGTGTGTTCTACAATAAAAGGGAAACAAATAATCTCTTGTGCGCGAGTTATATATGCTTACTGTATTTCAGCTAGTTATATATGCTTACTGTATTTCAGCTGATTAAGAAAAAAATGAAACAAGGAATGTTTTTTTACGCGATCTGTTTTATTTCATTGCTTAGATCCAACTGACGCTTACAAGCTTAACAACTTGTGCACAATCTCTTATCTTTTCTTTTATACCATTTAATACATATTAGGTAAATAATACAATATACATAATAGATCGTTATGTTATATAACTCGTCCCCCCAAAGAAAGAACTTAAGGAGTAAGTTCATTTAAGGATAATATACTTTTATGTTGCATGTTATTTTTACATATTTACTTTAAATGATGCTTACTCTATTACACATCATTTACTTAGATTCTTTAAATTAAGTATAAAGGCTTTTCGAAAATGAAAACCTTGTTTATTATATAATTAATCATTGTGTGCATATTTAAATATTCATGTTAGGTGCTATTTGGGTTTTACATATTGGGTTTTACACATAGTATTATTTATAGTGCTATTTTCTAATTTACATTTTTTTTTTATTCGTTTTAGTGGTACAAAATGACAATTAAAGAGATATTTCCATTGTTCTAAACTTCCTTTCTGGGCGTGTATATATATATATACATATATACATATATATATATATATATATATATATATATATATATATTTTTTTTTTTTTTTTAATTATTTATATATGTATATTTTTTTTTATTTTTTGTTTATGAACTTTTCTTTTGTTAGTTTCTACTGTAATCTTATTGTTATGAGTTACAATATGATCGTTAAACCTAGGTGCCAATTTGTTGCGCCTATCATCCATTTCAAAAATAACTTCATTTGGTTCATAGCTAGGAGGATCCTTACGAGACTCATTGAGTTTACTAATATAATTCTGTTTTTGACTAAGGTTTTTTGCGTGTATCATTTTAGATAGATTTTCGTAATTATTCTTATGTTGTTGGAGATATTCTTGTTCTGTAACAAAATCCGTATTGGATGGAAAAGGTTGTCTATTGTGTATGTGTCCTGATAAAAGTTCGAAAGGAGATAATTTCGTTGCCGAGTGTATTGAGTTATTGTACGTCAGTACAGCTTCGTCAACTACTTCATCAATACTTGCGCATTTTTTTTGACATTTTATTATGCGAATCAGTTCTGTTAGGGTTGAATGGAAACGTTCAACTGGAGAATTACCATTTGAAGTTTTGGCGCAAATATTATGGAAATCAATACTGTAGAGCTTTAAGAAGTCTCTGAACAATGTACATACAAACTCGCTTCCATTATCAGATACCACCTTTTTGGGAATACCATGATGTGAAAAATAGTGGCGGAGAGACTTAATTATATTTATGCTTGTCCTAGCACATAATGGATAAACACTCGCAAATTTGCTAAATTTGTCAATGATTGTTAGAAAATTTGTTTTGTGTATCGAGTAGATGTCAATGTGAACTATCTCAAGGGGTTTGGAGGGAGTTTCGGTGAGCTCAAACTTAAGTTTTTCCCTTCTGCGATCGTATTTGTACCTCTGGCAAATATCACAACTATTTACTACCTTTGAAACAACATGTTTCATTGTGGGAAAATAAATCTCTCTTTTTAAGTGGTTTAAGCATTCCGATATCCCCCTGTGGTTAGAAAATTCGTGGTAATCTCTAACCAGCTTTTCTTGCTCATCCCTTTCAGTAATGTCCTCTAATAAAATAATAGCCCTTACCAACTTTATACGTGATCGATGAAAAAAATTCGAAAAAACTCTTTGAATTACTAGAAAAGTATCATCGTCTGTTAGAATGGCTGATTGTCTTTTTGTATTAAGGTATTGTCTTAGAATTGATAGTACAACACCTTCGTTTGCAGGATTACAGTGTTCGATCAGGTAGCGTTTTTTCCTTTTAAAAAGAATGTGTAGTTTTGAAGATATATCGGTTTTTGTAGGATTCCGTCTAATGATGATTTGATGGGAAAACTCGTTTATTGCACGTTCGGATATTGGAATACCGGTATTCAAGTTTTCCTGTGCAGAGTGTAGAGTTGATGCCTTTGAAGAATCATCGATGTTATTTTGTATAGAAACAATTTCTAAGTTTTCAGATTCCGTTTCATTAATATTAATCTCGATACGAGAAAGCGCATCGGCATTTAAGTTTTTTGTACCCTTTTTGTAAACGACATCATAGTCGTATTCTTCGAGGCGCAATCTCCACCGAAGAAGTTTTGAAGAAGGGTCTTTAATTGAGAAAAGCCAGGTAAGAGGTTTGTGGTCAGTCACGATTTTAAACTTCCTGCCATACACGTAGGGTCGAAAATATTTGACTGCCCAAATTATGGCCAAAAGTTCTTTCTCAATTGTACTGTAGTGCTGTTCGCTTTTTGATAGCGTCCGACTTGCAAAACAAACCGGTCTATCGGAACCTAAAGGACCTTGAGAAAGCACTGCACCTATAGCAACATTACTAGCATCTGTAGTGATGATGAAAGGCTTATGAAAGTCTGGGTATTGGAGGATCGGATCGTTACATAGTAGGTTCTTGCAGTGTTCAAAGCAGTTAATATACGTTGAATCGAGAACTATTTTATTTTGTTTTCTAAGGCACTCCGTTAAAGGTTTCGTCAAATTAGCAAAATCCTTTATAAATTTCCTATAGTAGCCAAGTAGTCCAAGGAATGATTTTATTTGTCTCTGTGTGGTAGGAACGGGAAATTTTTGCACCGCATCAATTTTGTTTGGATTAGGTTTAATTCCATCGGACGTTACAACATGGCCTAAAAACGACACTTCTTTGCGTAAGAACTCGGATTTACTAATTTTTATTTTAAAGTTTGCTTCTTTCAGCTTTTGAAATACAGCCTTTAAGCTTTCCAGATGTTCCTGTAGTGACGTGGAATACACTATAATGTCATCCATGTATACCAAACAAATTTTGCCTTGAAGATCCTTTAGAACACTGTCCATAACTCGCTGAAAAGTTGATGGAGCGTTCTTAAGACCAAAAGGCATTCGGATAAACTCATAATGGCCGTTTTCTACAGAGAACGCTGTTTTAGGGATATCTTCTTTTTTTATCTCGATTTGATGAAATCCTGAGGCAAGGTCAAGAGTGGTAAAATATACGCTTTTTCCTAATTTATCCAAAATGTCCGTTATGTTAGGAATAGGATAGCGGTCGTCAATAGTCTTCTCATTCAATTTTCGGTAGTCGACTACCAATCTCCACTTATCTTTACCATTTGAATTACCTTTCTTTGGAACTATCCAAATTGGTGAAGACCAGGGTGAAAAGCTAGGACGAATGATATCTTGACTAAGTAAACTATTAATTTGCCTACGCACTTCTTCCCTATGTACATAAGGATAACGATATGACTTAGAATAAATGGGGATTTCATCAGTGGTCTTTATTTCATGTTTAACGGAATTGGAAAATGACAGGTTTTGGCCTTCATGAAAGAAAATATCTTTATATTTATAGCAGAGGCGTTCTATCGCTGTTTTTTCTTCTTTATTGAGATCATCGGTTCTTAAAACTTGTCCAATGCTTTTAGTTTCAATGCCCTGGCAGTTTCCTATTGCAAAATTATGTACTTCTATAAAACTTCCTATGTTTTGGCTTTCAATTGGTTGCTCGACTACAAAAGTCTGTTTAGAATTTGATTTATTAACAACCTCGATAAAGCAGTACCAATTTCTAGCCTCATACAGTCCTTCTGAGATCATTAAGTTTGACGTTATGTGAGTTGGTCTTATGTACACGCTCCCAGATTCAATACTAACAGGCAGAAAACAAACCGATTTACTTAGCTCTGGAATAGTAAACACTTTGGACATCGAGTTTGGCTTAAAACATAGCGGGATATTACTGTTTTTTATATTAAGAGTGCATTTTTTAATGTCAATTGTCATTTCGAGATTCTTTATGACATCGATTCCAATTAAACCATCGAAATAGTCATGAAATTTAAAAATGAGAAAGGATAAATATTTTTTTGTATGGAGTTCAGGCAAACCTCTTAAAATGACTTCTTTGTTTACTAATTTGGTGTCAAAAATAGTTTTAATTTCAACTGGTTCAATAGTTTTTGTCTCTAGGTGATTGGCTACATGTGGGCATAAAAATGACCTATTGCTGCCTGTATCTATCAGAAATTTTAATGGCTTGCCGTTAATACTATTGATATATATGTAAGGCAAATGGTTTGAATTGTAATTGTTTACGTCTACGTAACCTATAAATTTTCCGAGGCAGTTAACTGAAAATTTGTATCATCAATTTCTGCTTCATTTGAACGAATCGAACTACAGGGAGCGTTAAGATCCTGGTAGTAGTTTTGGTCATAATGAGTTTGTTGCGACTCAGAATCCAAAGGTGGATTTTCATTTATATAATAATTATTTCTATTGTTTGTTTCTATGTTATGTAAATGTTGTATGTTCGATTTGGGATGATTGGTAGGTTGCCTGAGAGTGTAAGCATTGGAAACTGACATCGGTTGTTGCGGGGGAAAAGATCTGTGATTTAAATTTGATCTAGAATTAGGAACATAACTGTTACTGTTGACTACTGGGGTGCTAATATGGCTTTGATTTATCGGGGAATATTGTTTGAAATTATTTTGTCTAAATGGTGTATAGTTCACATTTGAAGGAGAATTATTTCTGGGTGTTGGGTGGACATGTCTTACATCGGGTCTATAAGCAAGTTGCGGAACTCTTACAGTGGGCCTTGGATATGAATGATTTTCATAAATCTTGTTTTGCCATATTTGAGGAACTCTTTGAAAAGTTTCTTGTGCGTGAAAATAGAACCTATTTTCCTCTTCTAAGCAAAAAGAGAGAGCTTCAGTCAATGTTGATGGCCTCATAGCGCGGATTGTTGAACCCATAGGTTCTTCTAACCCTGACAAAAATGAATTAAGGCACATTTCTTGATATAGTGACTTTTTCGCTTCAACTACCGTTGCTTCTTTTTCATGGAGTCTAACATGATTCATAATTGTTGAAAAAATTTCAATAACTTTCGCATAGAATATTTGCACATTATCTGCTCCTTGGCTCATTTGGTGCAAATCTCTGATAAGGCTTGTTTCATTTCGCTTGTCAGCGTAATGTACAACTAGATTGTTTTTTATTTCGGTCCAATCTATGGAAGTACCATACATATTCAGAACTTCGTTTGCTGACCCAACAATTTTATTTCGAATCGCTCTCAAAATTAAGTTTGCGTAGCTTGTGCCCGAAATTTGCGGCATCAAATTTAAAATTTCTTCCACGTTGTTAATGAAATCGAATAGTAAACGTGGATTGCCATCAAAAGTCGGAACATCTTTAACTGCGTCTGGAATCCGCAGTGAATTAAAAAATTCTAAAGCACTATTGGTATTCATTGCAGAAATAGAGGGCGGTTCTGTAATTATTTCACTAGGCACCTTGTTACTTTCACTAACCAAACTTTTGAACTCAAACAAATTGTAGTTTTTAATTTTTTCCAAATCAACTTTATAGGGCTTTCTTTTTTCACTTGCCGTTTTTATTGTTATTGACATGACCCAGAAAGAAAACTTAAAAAAAGGACTTACCTTACGTATCACATGAATTTTTATGTGTAAGAAAACACCTTTTTTCAAATTCAAAATTAAATTTTTTTTATATGTATAGGTATAGATGATACTTTATTATAATTTTAACTACAATTTACCACTATTTTCCGTTATATCTAATTTTGTTGATGGATGTATTTTATTTTTGTAATCTCCAATTTTATTCAGTACATTATAACTAACTGTAACCTTATCATATGAATTGTATATATATAAGAAAGCACGTTTTTTTCATTAAGAATTACAAATTTTTTTTTAATTTTTTTTTTTTGTATGATAGAAAATACTTTATTCTTATTCTATAATATGTCACTATTTTCCGTTGTATGAATTTTATTCATGTATGTATTTTGTTTTTGTAATCTCAAATTTCCATTATAACTTACTCTAACTGTTTCGTGTGAATTTTATATACATAAGAAAGCACGTTTTTTTTCATTCAAAATTGCAATTTTGTTTTCTCTTTTTTCTACATATATGTATAGAAAATACTCTGTTTTAATTCTATAATTTAGCACAATTTTCCGTTATACCGAATTCATGTATGTATGTATGTACATATATTATTTTTATAAACTCAAATTTTCTTCCAGAGTATTTTTGTTTCAGGGCAGCATGGATTAGTTCATCGTATAAGAAAGGTTTTTTTTTTGATGAGACGAGGTTTTCGGCATTAAGGAGTATGCATTCGAATCTAGGATTTTATTAAGCTACTTTTAATTTTACTATTTTATATTTCACTTGTAAATCCCGATTGAAGTATCCTACCGACTGCGCCAGTTATATATGCTTACTGTATTTCAGCTAGTTATATATGCTTACTGTATTTCAGCTGATTAAGAAAAAAATGAAACAAGGAATGTTTTTTTACGCGATCTGTTTTATTTCATTGCTTAGATCCAACTGACGCTTACAAGCTTAACAACTTGTGCACAATCTCTTATCTTTTCTTTTATACCATTTAATACATATTAGGTAAATAATACAATATACATAATAGATCGTTATGTTATATAACTCGCGCGTTAATTATAAAAAAGAACCCAATCGGCACCAGTTTTATATTTAACTAGCGGTATCCGGGAATACGTTTGCGATCGATTTTGGTTGAAAAAACCACAGTTTCGTGGTTAGCGTAACGCGTTACGTTTCTTGTCAGCATGAGTCATGTTATTTCGTATGTGTAGCGTGTCATCGATTTATAAGACGTTATCACGTCAAAAAGAAGACAGGAATAAAAAACACAAATAAATAACTTCTTGTACAGTGCATTAAGATTTGATTATTTAACGCTCTGGGAAAAAAAAATTTGAGATGGAGTTTGACTTAAGTATTCGAAAGAATATCAGTAAACGACCATAAACCATATTTTTCACAATTGCACTCGGGCCCTTTTTACCAACTTACAAATTGCAGTTTATAAGCACTTTTTCAACAAGTTTGTAGAAAAGTCGATTTATTTAGTTTACGAAGGAAAATTTGTATATATTTCATTATTTCCCTTTCACCAAAAGTTAAATTTATTTATTACAATTACAAATTTGTTAAAATTTCTATTTTTCTGTAAGTTTTACTGGCGATTCCTGACCTTCAGTTTTGGGTTGACTACACAATCTTATTTGAAAATCTCACAATCTCAAATAATAAAAAAAGATTTTTTTTATATAGGTGCATCCTTATTTATTAGAACTCCCTAAACAGCTCTAAATGTCTGAATAGTTAGTTATACAGTGCATAAGGAGTCTATGCAACATTGCATACATTTTTATAAAAAAAAAATCCTCGTCTATACAAAGTTTGTGTTAAATATATTAAGTATCAAAGACCGAATCTATTACATTTTTATGCCACCAACTCTTGGAAAAGTATTCTAGCTTTAGATAAAATGGCGGGGATCAGAAATAGATTTTTACAAGCTCTAGTCACCCTCCAAGCGCGTTAAGCCTATACAATCTCTAAAAAGGGATGCATACACTATATAACTACATAATATTTTCCCGTTTAAAGGTATTACAAAGACAGCATAACCTTATACACGTTTATAAATTCGGCTGGTAATTTATATTATTTTCGTTGTAAAAATCTAATTTATTTAAGCATACTTATTTACTTAGGGGTGCTACAGTTTGGGACCAACCTGGGCCTCAACCAACATGCCTCTCCAGCCAGCTCGGTCTTTGGCTAGCTGCCACCAGTTTTGCCTTCCAAGTTGGTTGAGGTCGTCCTCCAATTGAGCGCGCCACCTTAGGCGAGGTCTTCCTTGACTGGGTCTAGGAGTAAATACTCGACATACATACATACATGCATACATACATCTGATGTTTGCCTGGTGCTCAGAATACGTTTGCGATTGATTTTGGTTTAAAAAACCTCAGTTTCGTGTTGATAAGTTGATCAATGTCATACTGTGAATTTATACCTGTTGACGGCAAGGAGACTTCTGTTAATGAAAACGATGATCGAACAGCAATCATAACACCACCTCTTCTGCCTTTGAAGTTGTATCAGAGCATCGATCTTTTCGAAAAACTTTGTATTGTTGGCAGTTAAAAATTTCGGCTGTGCGGTGATTTTCACAGAGCCAAGTTTATTTAAAAAAAAGATCACATTTTAGAGAGATGACGAGGAGACCACCTTGCGTTGGTGGTGGAGCATGAAAATCTTCTATCTTCTATTTTCTAATTCTTTTATATAATTGACAGTGTTGCCCTGCTCTTCTTGTTTTTTGGAGTGTAAATGAATTCACGTACTTCTACTCCAATGAACCAAACAGAGGGATTGAGGGCTTGAATAGAAACATTTTCCGGAATGGCAACTTTAAAATTGTAGGTTATGAGTTCAATCATGTCAATATCTTTTGCAAAAGTTTTTTGCATTTGATGACCTTCGGCCACGTGCATATATGTAACCATTTCATGCTAGGGACTACTTGCAATGGTGTTTCAGAAGGGGCATTTCCCACGATTTTTTGACGGCGTTGAGGCAAATTACTTTTTCATTTACTAATAGACGAGACAGTGGACACTATTGCGTTGATATTAATGCTGACAGATGGAATTTTATTTGAATTCTCACTGGTAGGGCAGTAATTATATTGCAATAATGTTGACTTCTACCTCAAAAGAGAAGCAGGGATCGGATGGGTAAAGATCAATTACTGGTGGTATTGTCAGCATTCGTTTTTGATAAGAAATATGGAAAACCTGTAAATGCCGATTCGGGAACTAACGGTTTAGAGCACCCCTTGTCCATAACGGAAGCTATTGGAGAGTCCAGTGGTCTGCCAGTAACCGATTCACATTTACTCCAAGTTGGAGTAAATACTGATTTATCAGAATTTGCTCTACATGGGTATAGCTTGGTGCCATTACCCTTTTCCCATCATGGTCTCGTGGTCTATGTTAGGAATGATAATATAGGCAATGTTCTAACACGGGATTTTACTTCTTATGTCTCAAATTTACTCCAAGCATGTCATTCATTATTGTTTTATTTTCAGGAGTCCAAATCTTGACAGTAGTTTGACTTGTAACGAGTTTGATGCGCTGTCTGATTCCATCTCGAAAATTGTTTCCCTTTGTCCTCGCACTGAAATCGTTATTGCGGGCGATTTCAATGTACACAATTCCAATTGGCTCCGCTATTCTGGTCAGACAACACCCGAAGGAAGGTATGTCGAGCTCTTTGCCGGGTTACATCACCTTACCCAACTGGGTTGCTGGGCAAGCCGCCCATACTCTTGACTTGTTTCTCACTTCTCACCCTGATAAATATACCACACTTCAGACCATTGTGTCATTTCAGCCAATTTTTCATCCTCGACCCATCCAGTTAAAGAAAAACTTCCACTAAGACCGTTTGGCAATACGAGAAAGCCAACTGGGACGGCCTGAATATTTTTTTCCGAAACTTTAACTGGTCACTACGCTTCCTCGATAGTGAAATTGATGCCAGTGCTGAAATGATCACAAATGTGATTCTTCTAGGGATGCGTGCTTTTATTCCTAACAGACTAAAAACCATCAAGCCTAAAGAAAAGTCTTGGTTTAATTCTGAGTGTAAAGAAGCTATCAAGCTCAAAGAAGTAAGTTTTCGATCTTACAAAGCCAACCCTACAGAGGAAAATCGAAAAAAGCACAAACAAGCAAACTAAATTTTTGCATGACCATAAATTACGGCAAAAAAATTCTGCAGTGTCCCAAAGGCAGTAAAATTTTTTGGTCATTTGTAAAAAAATGTTAAAAAACTCCTCGAAATCTTCGATTCCAACGCTCATCGACATTAACAAACCAATTGTTTACTCTTCAGAGAAGGCAAACTTGCTTGATAGCCACTGCGTAAGCTTTTCCATCGCTCCTACTCTTCTGGAATCTTTCCTAGAAGATGGAAAACAGCATTTGCCCAGATGTCCCTAAGAAAAGTGACCCATCCTCCCCCTCCTCCTACCGATCCATAGCACTGACATCCCTTCTTTCTTAGGTCATGGAAACACTGATTAACCGTCAGCTTAAGGAATATCTCGAAGATCGAAAGTTTCTCCATGACCGTCAGTATGGCTTCTCAGCAACCAATGCTGTCTTCTGTCGTTAAATCTAAACATACCCCCAATGCCATTGTTCATGAATGGCACTTACATCGAAGAAACCGAAAAGCTCTCAGTACTCGGTATGTGTGTTAACGACGATCTCCGTTGGAACGATCATATATTTGAGATCCCTAAGAATGCTGCTAAGTGCTTAGGTTTTCTGTATTGGTGTAAGAAGTATTTTTCCCCATGTGATCTGGCTACAATTTATAAAGCGTTTATACGCCCTAAAATCGAGTATAACTCCCACCTCTGGGCAGATGCTTCGCAAACATCGCTTCACCTGCTTGATAGAATACAAAATCGAGTGTTAAGATTGATAGGAAATAGAACTGCCGCTGAAACAATTGCCCCTCTCGAACACCGACGCAATGTTTCATGTCTTTCCTTACTTTATCGTTTCTTTTCAAAAAAAATGTTCACTCGAAGTAGCCAGTTGCATTCTTCCCCTTAAAAGTTTCTCCTGTAATACTCGTCTCGCAAGGAATGTTCATCAGTTCACCCTTGAGCCCAATTTCGGACGTACAGTGAAATATAAGGATTCTTTTTTTAGCCGAACAACACGAATTTGGAATAGTTTACCCGGCGAGATTTTCCCTTGCCATTTTGATCTGCTAACATTCAAAACCAATGTTAATCGACACCTCCTATTTCTTCCCTTCCTATCTTCCTAATGCTCGCGCAGTGTGTTCTACAATAAAAGGGAAACAAATAATCTCTTGTGCGCGCGTTAATTATAAAAAAGAACCCAATCGGCACCAGTTTTATATTTAACTAGCGGTATCCGGGAATACGTTTGCGATCGATTTTGGTTGAAAAAACCACAGTTTCGTGGTTAGCGTAACGCGTTACGTTTCTTGTCAGCATGAGTCATGTTATTTCGTATGTGTAGCGTGTCATCGATTTATAAGACGTTATCACGTCAAAAAGAAGACAGGAATAAAAAACACAAATAAATAACTTCTTGTACAGTGCGTTAAGATTTGATTATTTAACGCTCTGGGAAAAAAAAAGTTTGAGATGGAGTTTGACTTTAGTATTCGAAAGAATATCAGTGAACGACCATAAACCATATTTTTCACAATTGCAGTTGGGCCCTTTTTACCAACTTACAAATTGCAGTTTATAAGCACTTTTTCAACAAATTTGTAGAAAAGTCGATTTATTTAGTTTACAAAGGAAAAATTGTATATATTTCATTATTTCACCAAAAGTTAAATTTATTTATTACAATTACAAATTTGTTAAAATTTCTATTTTTCTGTAAGTTTTACTGGCGATTCCTGACCTTCAGTTTTGGGTTGACTACACAATCTCATTTGAAAATCTCACAATCTCAAATAATAAAAAAAGATTTTTTTTATATAGGTGCATCCTTATTTATTAGAACTCCCTAAACAGCTCTAAATGGCTGAATAGTTAGTTATACAGTGCATAAGGAGTCTATGCAACATTGCATACATTTTTATAAAAAAAAAATCCTCGTCTATACAAAGTTTGTCTTAAATATATTAAGTATCAAAGACCGAATCTATTACATTTTTATGCCACCAACTCTTGGAAAAGTATTCTAGCTTTAGATAAAATGGCGGGGATCAGAAATAGATTTTTAAAAGCTCTAGTCGCCCTCCAAGCGCGTTAAGCCTATACAATCTCTGAATAGGGATGCATACACTATATAAATACATAATATTTTCCCGTTTAAAGGTATTACAAAGACAGCATAACGTTGTACACGTTTATAAATTCGGCTGGTAATTTATATTATTTTCGTTGTAAAAATCTGATTTATTTAAGCATACTTATTTACTTAGGGGGTGCTACAGTTTGGGGCCAACCTGAGCCTCAACCAACATGCCTCTCCAGCCAGCTCGGTCTTTGGCTAGCTGCCACCAGTTTTGCCTTCCATGTTGGTTGAGGTCGTCCTCCAATTGAGCGCGCCACCTTAGGCGAGGTCTTCCTTGACTGGGTCTAGGAGTAAATACTCGACATACATACACACATGCATACATACATCTGATGTTTGCCTCGTGCTCAGAATACGTTTGCGATTGATTTTGGTTTAAAAAACCTCAGTATCGTGTTGATAAGTTGATCAATGTCATACTGTGAATTTATACCTGTTGACGGCAAGGAGACTTCTGTTAATGAAAACGATGATCGAACAGCAATCATAACACCACCTCTTCTGCCTTTGAAGTTGTATCAGAGCATCGATCTTTTCGAAAAACTTTGTATTGTTGGCAGTTAAAAATTTCGGCTGTGCGGTGATTTTCACAGAGCCAAGTTTCTTTAAAAAAGATCACATTTTAGAGAGATGACGAGGAGACCACCTTGCGTTGGTGGTGGAGCACGAAAATCTTCTATCTTCTATTTTCTAATTCTTTTATATAATTGACAGTGTTGCCCTGCTCTTCTTGTTTTTTGGAGTGTAAATCAATTCACGTACTTCTACTCCAATGAACCAAACAGAGGGATTGAGGGCTTGAATAGAAACATTTTCCGGAATGGCAACTTTAAAATTGTAGGTTATGAGTTCACTCATGTCAATATCTTTTGCAAAAGTTTTTTGCATTTGATGACCTTCGGCCACGTGCATATATGTAACCATTTCATGCTAGGGACTACTTGCAATGGTGTTTCAGAAGGGGCATTTCCCACGATTTTTTGACGGCGTTGAGGCAAATTACTTTTTCATTTACTAATAGACGAGACAGTGGACACTATTGCGTTGGTATTAATGCTGACAGAGGGAATTTTATTTGAATTCTCACTGGTAGGGCAGTAATTATATTGCATTAATGTTGACTTCAACCTCAAAAGAGAAGCAGGGATCGGATGGGTAAAGATCAATAACTGGTGGTATTGTCAACAGGGCATTAGTTTTTGATACGAAATATGGAAAACCTGTAAATGCCGATTCGGGAACTAACGGTAGCTATTGGAGAGTCCAGTGGTCTGCCAGTAACCGATTCCATCTCGCGCTGTGGAAGAAAAAAAAATAAGAAAAACCTACTCGCATAGCAAATTATTCTCTTATCTGTCTCATGACCTTTGTGCTTAACTGCCTCTTTCTTATCTACTGAAGGCATCTTATGACCATCTAATGCTTGTGGTAAATGGATAAGGGCATCTGAGTTTGTCCTATTGTGCTGAATATTTCAATTGATTTTTTGTATGCAAGCTGTCTTAAGGGCATTACACCTAAGACAGTTTGTTTATAACAGAAATTAATTTAGATTTTCACTGCATGGTTCGATTTAGTCAGAATTGTGTTTTGTATGTAAGTATTTTTAAATGGTAAGTGATTTTCGTGTCGTATATTCTAATGTTCGCGGCCTAAGAAAGAATTTCTTTCACGTGTACGTCTACACTGTTCAATACAGGTCACCTGTTTTGGCATTAAGTAAAACCCAAATTGGAGTAAATACTGATTTATCAGAATTTGCTCTACATGGGTATAGCTTGGTGCCATTACCCTTTTCCCATCATGGTCTCGTTGTCTATGTTACGAATGATAATATAGGCAATGTTTTAACACGGGATTTTACTTCTTATGTCTCAAATTTACTCCAAGCATGTCATTCATTATTGTTTTATTTACAGGAGTCCAAATCTTGACAGTAATTTGACTTGTAACGAGTTTGATGCGCTGTCTGATTCCATCTCGAAAATTGTTTCCCTTTTTCCTCGCACTGAAATCGTTATTGCGGGCGATTTCAATGTACACAATTCCAATTGAAATTGAGAAAAGTGACCCATCCTCCCCCTCCTCCTACCGATCCATAGCACTGACATCCCTTCTTTCTAAGGTCATGGAAACACTGATTAACCGTCAGCTTAAGGAATATCTCGAAGATCGAAAGTTTCTCCATGACCGTCAGTATGGCTTCTCAGCAACCAATGCTGTCTTCTGTCGTTAAATCTAAACATACCCCCAATGCCATTGTTCATGAATGGCACTTACATCGAAGAAACCGAAAAGCTCTCAGTACTCGGTATGTGTGTTAACGACGATCTCCGTTGGAACGATCATATATTTGAGATCCCTAAGAATGCTGCTAAGTGCTTAGGTTTTCTGTATTGGTGTAAGAAGTATTTTTCCCCATGTGATCTGGCTACAATTTATAAAGCGTTTATACGCCCTAAACTCGAGTATAACTCCCACCTATGGGCAGGTGCTTCGCAAACATCGCTTCACCTGCTTGATAGAATACAAA
This sequence comes from Platycheirus rosarum, assembly GCA_963971375.1. Taxonomy (NCBI): domain Eukaryota; kingdom Metazoa; phylum Arthropoda; class Insecta; order Diptera; family Syrphidae; genus Platycheirus; species Platycheirus rosarum. The sequence continues at coordinate 91,947,232 of OZ020510.1, forward strand.
ATCGAGTGTTAAGATTGATAGGAAATAGAACTGCCGCTGAAACAATTGCCCCTCTCGAACACCGACGCAATGTTTCATGTCTTTCCTTACTTTATCGTTTCTTTTCAAAAAAAATGTTCACTCGAAGTAGCCAGTTGCATTCTTCCCCTTAAAAGTTTCTCCCGTAATACTCGTCTCGCAAGGAATGCTCATCAGTTCACCCTTGAGCCCAATTTCGGACGTACAGTGAAATATAAGGATTCTTTTTTTAGCCGAACAACACGAATTTGGAATAGTTTACCCGGCGAGATTTTCCCTTGCCATTTTGATCTGCTAACATTCAAAACCAATGTTAATCGACACCTCCTATTTCTTCCCTTCCTATCTTCCTAATGCTCGCGCAGTGTGTTCTACAATAAAAGGGAAACAAATAATCTCTTGTGCGCGCGTTAATTATAAAAAAGAACCCAATCGGCACCAGTTTTATATTTAACTAGCGGTATCCGGGAATACGTTTGCGATCGATTTTGGTTGAAAAAACCACAGTTTCGTGGTTAGCGTAACGCGTTACGTTTCTTGTCAGCATGAGTCATGTTATTTCGTATGTGTAGCGTGTCATCGATTTATAAGACGTTATCACGTCAAAAAGAAGACAGGAATAAAAAACACAAATAAATAACTTCTTGTACAGTGCGTTAAGATTTGATTGTTTAACGCTCTGGGAAAAAAAAAGTTTGAGATGGAGTTTGACTTTAGTATTCAAAAGAATATCAGTGAACGACCATAAACCATATTTTTCACAATTGCAGTTGGGCCCTTTTTACCAACTTACAAATTGCAGTTTATAAGCACTTTTTCAACAAATTTGTAGAAAAGTCGATTTATTTAGTTTACAAAGGAAAAATTGTATATATTTCATTATTTCACCAAAAGTTAAATTTATTTATTACAATTACAAATTTGTTAAAATTTCTATTTTTCTGTAAGTTTTACTGGCGATTCCTGACCTTCAGTTTTGGGTTGACTACACAATCTCATTTGAAAATCTCACAATCTCAAATAATAAAAAAAGATTTTTTTTATATAGGTGCATCCTTATTTATTAGAACTCCCTAAACAGCTCTAAATGGCTGAATAGTTAGTTATACAGTGCATAAGGAGTCTATGCAACATTGCATACATTTTTATAAAAAAAAAAATCCTCGTCTATACAAAGTTTGTCTTAAATATATTAAGTATCAAAGACCGAATCTATTACATTTTTATGCCACCAACTCTTGGAAAAGTATTCTAGCTTTAGATAAAATGGCGGGGATCAGAAATAGATTTTTAAAAGCTCTAGTCGCCCTCCAAGCGCGTTAAGCCTATACAATCTCTGAATAGGGATGCATACACTATATAAATACATAATATTTTCCCGTTTAAAGGTATTACAAAGACAGCATAACGTTGTACACGTTTATAAATTCGGCTGGTAATTTATATTATTTTCGTTGTAAAAATCTAATTTATTTAAGCATACTTATTTACTTAGGGGGTGCTACAGTTTGGGACCAACCTGAGCCTCAACCAACATGCCTCTCCAGCCAGCTCGGTCTTTGGCTAGCCACCAGTTTTGCCTTCCAAGTTGGTTGAGGTCGTCCTCCAATTGAGCGCGCCACCTTAGGCGAGGTCTTCCTTGACTGGGTCTAGGAGTAAATACTCGACATACATACACACATGCATACATACATCTGATGTTTGCCTCGTGCTCAGAATACGTTTGCGATTGATTTTGGTTTAAAAAACCTCAGTATCGTGTTGATAAGTTGATCAATGTCATACTGTGAATTTATACCTGTTGACGGCAAGGAGACTTCTGTTAATGAAAACGATGATCGAACAGCAATCATAACACCACCTCTTCTGCCTTTGAAGTTGTATCAGAGCATCGATCTTTTCGAAAAACTTTGTATTGTTGGCAGTTAAAAATTTCGGCTGTGCGGTGATTTTCACAGAGCCAAGTTTCTTTAAAAAAGATCACATTTTAGAGAGATGACGAGGAGACCACCTTGCGTTGGTGGTGGAGCACGAAAATCTTCTATCTTCTATTTTCTAATTCTTTTATATAATTGACAGTGTTGCCCTGCTCTTCTTGTTTTTTGGAGTGTAAATGAATTCACGTACTTCTACTCCAATGAACCAAACAGAGGGATTGAGGGCTTGAATAGAAACATTTTCCGGAATGGCAACTTTAAAATTGTAGGTTATGAGTTCACTCATGTCAATATCTTTTGCAAAAGTTTTTTGCATTTGATGACCTTCGGCCACGTGCATATATGTAACCATTTCATGCTAGGGACTACTTGCAATGGTGTTTCAGAAGGGGCATTTCCCACGATTTTTTGACGGCGTTGAGGCAAATTACTTTTTCATTTACTAATAGACGAGACAGTGGACACTATTGCGTTGGTATTAATGCTGACAGAGGGAATTTTATTTGAATTCTCACTGGTAGGGCAGTAATTATATTGCATTAATGTTGACTTCAACCTCAAAAGAGAAGCAGGGATCGGATGGGTAAAGATCAATAACTGGTGGTATTGTCAACAGGGCATTAGTTTTTGATAAGAAATATGGAAAACCTGTAAATGCCGATTCGGGAACTAACGGTAGCTATTGGAGAGTCCAGTGGTCTGCCAGTAACCGATTCACATTTACTTGTTTGGCTTATTTACACTACAAGGTATATTTCCTCGCGAAGGTTTTTTTTCCTTCTGAGCTTCAGTAAGTTTAAACTTTAGTGCCTGTTTTTTATCCACCTTTTATAAGAATATAGATTGTTGCAAAATAATTAAGAAAATGTGATCTTAACACTATTTAACAAAGCCTATAGAACCTCTACCAAAAAGATCACCATTTGACAGTGAGTGAATAAATCGAAAGTTGCGTCTTGACAAGGTACTCATTGTAAACTGAAGAGTCCAAGTGAGCTATTAAGACGAAACGCCAATTTTTTGATGGACTTAAAGGCCGTTAAAAAATTATTTTGAATCAATAACTCAACAAAGTTAAAAATTAGTTCAGTCTTCTACTCATGTAATTTTTTTAAATTTTAATTATTTTGCAACGTAGTATATAGAGTTTGTATTAAAACCTTCAATTCATTTAACCAAGTCTAGCTTTCTTTCCAAATTAATGATTACAAATTTAATTTTATTGGATGAAGTTCACATTAGGGTTTTGTAAAAAACTTATATATATATATATACGTTGAATTCAGTAAATCGAAAGTTAAGTCTTGACTAATTTGTTCACGTTGTTCTATGTTCTGTATGAAATGGTTCATATTAAGTTTCTTTTACAAAATATCTTGTAAGGCTAGTATCTTTTTTATTCATTTATTTCAAAAAATTAGGCTAAAGGAATAAAATTCTAATTATGAGTTTTTTTTCATTCCTTTTTTTTTTTTTTTTATTTCAATAAAAAGATTGTAAGGTGCAATTTATCTCAATACAATTTTAAATCAATGCAAAAATGTCTTTGAAAAAGTTATCTCAAAAAATAGGTACTTAGAAAAAAAAGTTGGTTGTCTGTAAGGTCGGTTTACGGACAATAATTTTACGTGATAACGTCATAAGAAAACATTGATGACACCAACACTAACATACAGCCCGTTAACTCACACCATACACAATTCCACTAATTAAATAAGAAAGCTAGTACGAAACCTACTACTAAGTACTACATATAGTACTAAATTTAGTACCAACTCTAGTACAACAAATACAATAGTACTAAGTTCGAGTACTAAGTACTAAAAATCTAGTAGCAAAAATACTATTGTACCAACAACCTAGTACCAATTGAGTGTCGATCTTAAGTTCGTAGAGGCCGGACGTCGAGGTGCACGCACAAATAATTAAAACAAAAGTCAAAAAAAAAAATTATTGCGCATTGTTATCGCGAATGTTTTAAAAAAATAATAAACACTCGTTAGAGAAATTGAAAAAATTCCCCTCGCGTGTGCTGTAAAGAGTATAATAATATACACTCGCGTCGTAGGAGGAATGATAAAGATGCCATCTCGCGCTGTGGAAGAAAAAAAAATAAGAAAAACCTACTCGCATAGCAAATTATTCTCTTATCTGTCTCATGACCTTTGTGCTTAACTGCCTCTTTCTTATCTACTGAAGGCATCTTATGACCATCTAATGCTTGTGGTAAATGGATAAGGGCATCTGAGTTTGTCCTATTGTGCTGAATATTTCAATTGATTTTTTGTATGCAAGCTGTCTTAAGGGCATTACACCTAAGACAGTTTGTTTATAACAGAAATTAATTTAGATTTTCACTGCATGGTTCGATTTAGTCAGAATTGTGTTTTGTATGTAAGTATTTTTAAATGGTAAGTGATTTTCGTGTCGTATATTCTAATGTTCGCGGCCTAAGAAAGAATTTCTTTCACGTGTACGTCTACACTGTTCAATACAGGTCACCTCTTTTGGCATTAAGTAAAACCCAAATTGGAGTAAATACTGATTTATCAGAATTTGCTCTACATGGGTATAGCTTGGTGCCATTACCCTTTTCCCATCATGGTCTCGTTGTCTATGTTACGAATGATAATATAGGCAATGTTTTAACACGGGATTTTACTTCTTATGTCTCAAATTTACTCCAAGCATGTCATTCATTATTGTTTTATTTACAGGAGTCCAAATCTTGACAGTAATTTGACTTGTAACGAGTTTGATGCGCTGTCTGATTCCATCTCGAAAATTGTTTCCCTTTTTCCTCGCACTGAAATCGTTATTGCGGGCGATTTCAATGTACACAATTCCAATTGAAATTGAGAAAAGTGACCCATCCTCCCCCTCCTCCTACCGATCCATAGCACTGACATCCCTTCTTTCTAAGGTCATGGAAACACTGATTAACCGTCAGCTTAAGGAATATCTCGAAGATCGAAAGTTTCTCCATGACCGTCAGTATGGCTTCTCAGCAACCAATGCTGTCTTCTGTCGTTAAATCTAAACATACCCCCAATGCCATTGTTCATGAATGGCACTTACATCGAAGAAACCGAAAAGCTCTCAGTACTCGGTATGTGTGTTAACGACGATCTCCGTTGGAACGATCATATATTTGAGATCCCTAAGAATGCTGCTAAGTGCTTAGGTTTTCTCTATTGGTGTAAGAAGTATTTTTCCCCATGTGATCTGGCTACAATTTATAAAGCGTTTATACGCCCTAAACTCGAGTATAACTCCCACCTTCGCAAACATCGCTTCACCTGCTTGATAGAATACAAAATCGAGTGTTAAGATTGATAGGTAATAGAACTGCCGCTGAAACAATTGCCCCACTCGAACACCGACGCAATGTTTCATGTCTTTCCTTATTTTATCGTTTCTTTTATAAAAAATGTTCACTCGAGGTAGCCAGCTGCATTCCTCCCCTTAAAAGTTTCGCCCGTAATACTCGTCTTGCTAGGAATGCCCATCAGTTCACCCTTGAGCCCAATTTCGGACGTACCGTGAAATATAGGGATTCTTTTTTTAGCCGTACAACACGACTTTGGAATGGTTTACCCGGCGAGATTTTCCCTTGCCATTTCGATTTGCAAACATTCAAAACCAATGTTAATCGACACCTCCTATCTCTCCCCTCCCTATCTTCCTAATGCCCGCGCAGTGTGTTACATTATAAGGGAAACAAATAGTCCCTTTTGCGCGCGTGAATTATAAAAAAAAAAAAAAAAGTTTCTCCCGTAATACTCGTCTCGCAAGGAATGCTCATCAGTTCACCCTTGAGCCCAATTTCGGACGTACAGTGAAATATAAGGATTCTTTTTTTAGCCGAACAACACGAATTTGGAATAGTTTACCCGGCGAGATTTTCCCTTGCCATTTTGATCTGCTAACATTCAAAACCAATGTTAATCGACACCTCCTATTTCTTCCCTTCCTATCTTCCTAATGCTCGCGCAGTGTGTTCTACAATAAAAGGGAAACAAATAATCTCTTGTGCGCGCGTTAATTATAAAAAAGAACCCAATCGGCACCAGTTTTATATTTAACTAGCGGTATCCGGGAATACGTTTGCGATCGATTTTGGTTGAAAAAACCACAGTTTCGTGGTTAGCGTAACGCGTTACGTTTCTTGTCAGCATGAGTCATGTTATTTCGTATGTGTAGCGTGTCATCGATTTATAAGACGTTATCACGTCAAAAAGAAGACAGGAATAAAAAACACAAATAAATAACTTCTTGTACAGTGCGTTAAGATTTGATTGTTTAACGCTCTGGGAAAAAAAAAGTTTGAGATGGAGTTTGACTTTAGTATTCGAAAGAATATCAGTGAACGACCATAAACCATATTTTTCACAATTGCAGTTGGGCCCTTTTTACCAACTTACAAATTGCAGTTTATAAGCACTTTTTCAACAAATTTGTAGAAAAGTCGATTTATTTAGTTTACAAAGGAAAAATTGTATATATTTCATTATTTCACCAAAAGTTAAATTTATTTATTACAATTACAAATTTGTTAAAATTTCTATTTTTCTGTAAGTTTTACTGGCGATTCCTGACCTTCAGTTTTGGGTTGACTACACAATCTCATTTGAAAATCTCACAATCTCAAATAATAAAAAAAGATTTTTTTTATATAGGTGCATCCTTATTTATTAGAACTCCCTAAACAGCTCTAAATGGCTGAATAGTTAGTTATACAGTGCATAAGGAGTCTATGCAATATTGCATACATTTTTATAAAAAAAAAAATCCTCGTCTATACAAAGTTTGTCTTAAATATATTAAGTATCAGAAATAGATTTTTAAAAGCTCTAGTCGCCCTCCAAGCGCGTTAAGCCTATACAATCTCTGAATAGGGATGCATACACTATATAAATACATAATATTTTCCCGTTTAAAGGTATTACAAAGACAGCATAACGTTATACACGTTTATAAATTCGGCTGGTAATTTATATTATTTTCGTTGTAAAAATCTAATTTATTTAAGCATACTTATTTACTTAGGGGGTGCTACAGTTTGGGACCAACCTGAGCCTCAACCAACATGCCTCTCCAGCCAGCTCGGTCTTTGGCTAGCTGCCACCAGTTTTGCCTTCCAAGTTGGTTGAGGTCGTCCTCCAATTGAGCGCGCCACCTTAGGCGAGGTCTTCCTTGACTGGGTCTAGGAGTAAATACTCGACATACATACACACATGCATACATACATCTGATGTTTGCCTGGTGCTCAGAATACGTTTGCGATTGATTTTGGTTTAAAAAACCTCAGTATCGTGTTGATAAGTTGATCAATGTCATACTGTGAATTTATACCTGTTGACGGCAAGGAGACTTCTGTTAATGAAAACGATGATCGAACAGCAATCATAACACCACCTCTTCTGCCTTTGAAGTTGTATCAGAGCATCGATCTTTTCGAAAAACTTTGTATTGTTGGCAGTTAAAAATTTCGGCTGTGCGGTGATTTTCACAGAGCCAAGTTTCTTTAAAAAAGATCACATTTTAGAGAGATGACGAGGAGACCACCTTACGTTGGTGGTGGAGCACGAAAATCTTCTATCTTCTATTTTCTAATTCTTTTATATAATTGACAGTGTTGCCCTGCTCTTCTTGTTTTTTGGAGTGTAAATGAATTCACGTACTTCTACTCCAATGAACCAAACAGAGGGATTGAGGGCTTGAATAGAAACATTTTCCGGAATGGCAACTTTAAAATTGTAGGTTATGAGTTCACTCATGTCAATATCTTTTGCAAAAGTTTTTTGCATTTGATGACCTTCGGCCACGTGCATATATGTAACCATTTCATGCTAGGGACTACTTGCAATGGTGTTTCAGAAGGGGCATTTCCCACGATTTTTTGACGGCGTTGAGGCAAATTACTTTTTCATTTACTAATAGACGAGACAGTGGACACTATTGCGTTGGTATTAATGCTGACAGATGGAATTTTATTTGAATTCTCACTGGTAGGGCAGTAATTATATTGCATTAATGTTGACTTCAACCTCAAAAGAGAAGCAGGGATCGGATGGGTAAAGATCAATAACTGGTGGTATTGTCAACAGGGCATTAGTTTTTGATAAGAAATATGGAAAACCTGTAAATGCCGATTCGGGAACTAACGGAAGCTATTGGAGAGTCCAGTGGTCTGCCAGTAACCGATTCACATTTACTTGTTTGGCTTATTTACACTACAAGGTATATTTCCTCGCGAAGGTTTTTTTTCCTTCTGAGCTTCAGTAAGTTTAAACTTTAGTGCCTGTTTTTTATCCACCTTTTATAAGAATATAGATTGTTGCAAAATAATTAAGAAAATGTGATCTTAACACTATTTAACAAAGCCTATAGAACCTCTACCAAAAAGATCACCATTTGACAGTGAGTGAATAAATCGAAAGTTGCGTCTTGACAAGGTACTCAATTCATTTAACCAAGTCTAGCTTTCTTTCCAAATTAATGATTACAAATTTAATTTTATTGGATGAAGTTCACATTAGGGTTTTGTAAAAAACTTATATATATATAAGTATATACGTTGAATTCAGTAAATCGAAAGTTAAGTCTTGACTAATTTGTTCACTATGTTCTATGTTCTGTATGAAATGGTTCATATTAAGTTTCTTTTGCAAAATATCTTGTAAGGCTAGTATCTTTTTTATTCATTTATTTCAAAAAATTAGGCTAAAGGAATAAAATTCTAATTATGAGTTTTTTTTCATTCCTTTTTTTTTTTTTTTTTTTATTTCAATAAAAAGATTGTAAGGTGCAATTTATTTCAATACAATTTTAAATCAATGCAAAAATGTCTTTGAAAAAGTTATCTCAAAAAATAGGTACTTAGAAAAAAAAGTTGGTTGTCTGTAAGGTCGGTTTACGGACAATAATTTTACGTGATAACGTCATAAGAAAACATTGATGACACCAACACTAACATACAGCCCGTTAACTCACACCATACACAATTCCACTAATTAAATAAGAAAGCTAGTACGAAACCTACTACTAAGTACTACATATAGTACTAAATTTAGTACCAACTCTAGTACAACAAATACAATAGTACTAAGTTCGAGTACTAAGTACTAAAAATCTCGTAGCAAAAATACTATTGTACCAACAACCTAGTACCAATTGAGTGTCGATCTTAAGTTCGTAGAGGCCGGACGTCGAGGTGCGCGCACAAATAATTAAAACAAAAGTCAAAAAAAAAAAATTATTGCGCATTGTTATCGCTAATGTTTTAAAAAAATAATAAACACTCGTTAGAGAAATTGAAAAAATTCCCCTCGCGTGTGCTGTAAAGAGTATAATAATATACACTCGCGTCGTAGGAGGAATGATAAAGATGCCATCTCGCGCTGTGGAAGAAAAAAAAATAAGAAAAACCTACTCGCATAGCAAATTATTCTCTTATCTGTCTCATGACCTTTGTGCTTAACTGCCTCTTTCTTATCTACTGAAGGCATCTTATGACTATCTAATGCTTGTAAATGGATAAGGGCATCTGAGTTTGTCCTATTGTGCTGAATATTTCAATTGATTTTTTGTATGCAAGCTGTCTTAAGGGCATTACACCTAAGACAGTTTGTTTATAACAGAAATTAATTTAGATTTTCACTGCATGGTTCGATTTAGTCAGAATTGTGTTTTGTATGTAAGTATTTTTAAATGGTAAGTGATTTTCGTGTCGTATATTCTAATGTTCGCGGCCTAAGAAAGAATTTCTTTCACGTGTACGTCTACACTGTTCAATACAGGTCACCTGTTTTGGCATTAAGTAAAACCCAAGTTGGAGTAAATACTGATTTATCAGAATTTGCTCTACATGGGTATAGCTTGGTGCCATTACCCTTTTCCCATCATGGTCTCGTTGTCTATGTTACGAATGATAATCACTACGCTTCCTCGATAGTGAAATTGATGCCAGTGCTGAAATGATCACAAATGTGATTCTTCTAGGGATGCGTGCTTTTATTCCTAACAGACTAAAAACCATCAAGCCTAAAGAAAAGTCTTGGTTTAATTCTGAGTGTAAAGAAGCTATCAAGCTCAAAGAAGTAAGTTTCCGATCTTACAAAGCCAACCCTACAGAGGAAAATCGAAAAAAGCACAAACAAGCAAACTAAATTTTTGCATGACCATAAATTACGTCAAAAAAATTCTGCAGTTTCCCAAAGGCAGTAAAATTTTTTGGTCATTTGTAAAAAAATGTTAAAAAACTCCTCGAAATCTTCGATTCTAACGCTCATCGACATTAACAAACCAATTGTTTACTCTTCAGAGAAGGCAAACTTGCTTGATAGCCACTGCGTAAGCTTTTCCATCGCTCCTACTCTTCTGGAATCTTTCCTAGAAGATGGAAAACAGCATTTGCCCAGATGTCCCTAAGCAAAGTGACCCATCCTCCCCCTCCTCCTATCGATCCATAGCACTGACATCCCTTCTTTCTAAGGTCATGGAAACACTGATTAACCGTCAGCTTAAGGAATATCTCGAAGATCGAAAGTTTCTCCATGACCGTCAGTATGGCTTCCTCAGCAACCAATGCTGTCTTCTGTCGTTAAATCTAAACATACCCCCAATGAAATTGTCCATGAATGGCACTTACATCGAAGAAACCGAAAAGCTCTCAGTACTCGGTGTGTGTGTCAACGACGACCTCCGTTGGAACGATCATATATTTGAGATCCCTAAGAATGCTGCTAAGTGCTTAGGTTTTCTGTATTGGTGTAAGAAGTATTTTCCCATGTGATCTGGCTACAATTTATAAAGCGTTTATACGCCCTAAACTCGAGTATAACTCCTACCTCTGGGCAGGTGCTTCGCAAACATCGCTTCACCTGCTTGATAAAATACAAAATCGAGTGTTAAGATTGATAGGAAATAGAACTGCCGCTGAAACAATTGCCCCTCTCGAACACCGACGCAATGTTTCATGTCTTTCCTTACTTTATCGTTTCTTTTAAAAAAAAATGTTCACTCGAAGTAGCCAGTTGCATTCTTCCCCTTAAAAGTTTCTCCCGTAATACTCGTCTCGCAAGAAATGCTCATCAGTTCACCCTTGAGCCCAATTTCGGACGTACAGTGAAATATAAGGATTCTTTTTTTAGCCGAACAACACGAATTTGGAATAGTTTACCCGGCGAGATTTTCCCTTGCCATTTTGATCTGCTAACATTCAAAACCAATGTTAATCGACACCTCCTATTTCTTCCCTTCCTATCTTCCTAATGCTCGCGCAGTGTGTTCTACAATAAAAGGGAAACAAATAATCTCTTGTGCGCGCGTTAATTATAAAAAAGAACCCAATCGGCACCAGTTTTATATTTAACTAGCGGTATCCGGGAATACGTTTGCGATCGATTTTGGTTGAAAAAACCACAGTTTCGTGGTTAGCGTAACGCGTTACGTTTCTTGTCAGCATGAGTCATGTTATTTCGTATGTGTAGCGTGTCATCGATTTATAAGACGTTATCACGTCAAAAAGAAGACAGGAATAAAAAACACAAATAAATAACTTCTTGTACAAAGCATTAAGATTTGATTATTTAACGCTCTGGGAAAAAAAAAGTTTGAGATGGAGTTTGACTTTAGTATTCGAAAGAATATCAGTAAACGACCATAAACCATATTTTTCACAATTGCACTCGGGCCCTTTTAACCAACTTACAAATTGGAGTTTATAAGCACTTTTTCAACAAATTTGTAGAAAAGTCGATTTATTTAGTTTACAAAGGAAAAATTGTATATATTTCATTATTTCACCAAAAGTTAAATTTATTTATTACAATTACAAATTTGTTAAAATTTCTATTTTTCTGTAAGTTTTACTGGCGATTCCTGACCTTCAGTTTTGGGTTGACTACACAATCTCATTTGAAAATCTCACAATCTCAAATAATAAAAAAAGATTTTTTTTATATAGGTGCATCCTTATTTATTAGAACTCCCTAAACAGCTCTAAATGGCTGAATAGTTAGTTATACAGTGCATAAGGAGTCTATGCAACATTGCATACATTTTTATAAAAAAAAAATCCTCGTCTATACAAAGTTTGTGTTAAATATATTAAGTATCAAAGACCGAATCTATTACATTTTTATGCCACCAACTCTTGGAAAAGTATTCTAGCTTTAGATAAAATGGCGGGGATCAGAAATAGATTTTTACAAGCTCTAGTCACCCTCCAAGCGCGTTAAGCCTATACAATCTCTAAAAAGGGATGCATACACTATATAAATACATAATATTTTCCCGTTTAAAGGTATTACAAAGACAGCATAACGTTATACACGTTTATAAATTCGGCTGGTAAATTATATTATTTTCGTTGTAAAAATCTAATTTATTTAAGCATACTTATTTACTTAGGGGTGCTACAGTTTGGGACCAACCTGGGCCTCAACCAACATGCCTCTCCAGCCAGCTCGGTCTTTGGCTAGCTGCCACCAGTTTTGCCTTCTAAGTTGGTTGAGGTCGTCCTCCAATTGAGCACGCCACCTTAGGCGAGGTCTTCCTTGACTGGGTCTAGGAGTAAATACTCGACATACATACATACATGCATACATACATCTGATGTTTGCCTGGTGCTCAGAATACGTTTGCGATTGATTTTGGTTTAAAAAACCTCAGTATCGTGTTGATAAGTTGATCAATGTCATACTGTGAATTTATACCTGTTGACGGCAAGGAGACTTCTGTTAATGAAAACGATGATCGAACAGCAATCATAACACCACCTCTTCTGCCTTTGAAGTTGTATCAGAGCATCGATCTTTTCGAAAAACTTTGTATTGTTGGCAGTTAAAAATTTCGGCTGTACGGTGATTTTCACAGAGCCATGTTTATTTAAAAAAAAGATCACATTTTAGAGAGATGACGAGGAGACCACCTTGCGTTGGTGGTGGAGCACGAAAATCTTCTATCTTACATTTTCTAATTCTTTTATATAATTGACAGTGTTGCCCTGCTCTTCTTGTTTTTTGGAGAGTAAATGAATTCACGTACTTCTACTCCAATGAACCAAACAGAGGGATTGAGGGCTTGAATAGAAACATTTTCCGGAATGGCAACTTTAAAATTGTAGGTTATGAGTTCACTCATGTCAATATCTTTTGCAAAAGTTTTTTGCATTAGATGACCTTCGGCCACGTGCATATATGTAACCATTTCATGCTAGGGACTACTTGCAATGGTGTTTCAGAAGGGGCATTTCCCACGATTTTTTGACGGCGTTGAGGCAAATTACTTTTTCATTTACTAATAGACGAGACAGTGGACACTATTGCGTTGGTATTAATGCTGACAGATGGAATTTTATTTGAATTCTCACTGGTAGGGCAGTAATTATATTGCATTAATGTTGACTTCAACCTCAAAAGAGAAGCAGGGATCGGATGGGTAAAGATCAATAACTGGTGGTATTGTCAACAGGGCATTAGTTTTTGATAAGAAATATGGAAAACCTGTAAATGCCGATTCGGGAACTAACGGTAGCTATTGGAGAGTCCAGTGGTCTGCCAGTAACCGATTCACATTTACTTGTTTGGCTTATTTAGACTACAAGGTATATTTCCTCGCGAAGGTTTTTTTTCCTTCTTAGCTTCAGTAAGTTTAAACTTTAGTGCCTGTTTTTTATCCACCTTTTATAAGAATATAGATTGTTGCAAAATAATTAAGAAAATGTGATCTTAACACTATTTAACAAAGCCTATAGAACCTCTACCAAAAAGATCACCATTTGACAGTGAGTGAATAAATCGAAAGTTGCGTCTTGACAAGGTACTCATTGTAAACTGAAGAGTCCAAGTGAGCTATTAAGACGAAATGCCAATTTTTTGATGGACTTAAAGGCCGTTAAAAAATTATTTTGAATCAATAACTCAACAAAGTTAAAAATTAGTTCAGAGTCTTCTACTCATGTAATTTTTTTAAATTTTAATTATTTTGCGACGTAGTATATAGAGTTTGTATTAAAACCTTCAATTCATTTAACCAAGTCTAGCTTTCTTTCCAAATTAATGATTACAAATTTAATTTTATTGGATGAAGTTCACATTAGGGTTTTGTAAAAAACTTATATATATATAAGTATATACGTTGAATTCAGTAAATCGAAAGTTAAGTCTTGACTAATTTGTTCACTATGTTCTATGTTCTGTATGAAATGGTTCATATTAAGTTTCTTTTGCAAAATATCTTGTAAGGCTAGTATCTTTTTTATTCATTTATTTCAAAAAATTAGGCTAAAGGAATAAAATTCTAATTATGAGTTTTTTTTCATTCCTTTTTTTTTTTTTTTTTTAATTTCAATAAAAAGATATTTAAGGTGCAATTTATTTCAATACAATTTTAAATCAATGCAAAAATGTCTTTGAAAAAGTAATCTCAAAAAATAGGTACTTAGAAAAAAAAGTTGGTTGTCTGTAAGGTCGGTTTACGGACAATAATTTTACGTGATAACGTCATAAGAAAACATTGATGACACCAACACTAACATACAGCCCGTTAACTCACACCATACACAATTCCACTAATTAAATAACAAAGCTAGTACTAAATCTACTACTAAGTACTACATATAGTACTAAATTTAGTACCAACTCTAGTACAACAAATACAATAGTACTAAGTTCGAGTACTAAGTACTAAAAATCTAGTAGCAAAAATACTATTGAACCAACAACCTAGTACCAATTGAGTGTCGATCTTAAGTTCGTAGAGGCCGGACGTCGAGGTGCGCGAGTTATGTGTATGCCAACGGCTTGATTAAAAAAAATAATTTTTCTTCAGAGCTTTGCTCTGTTTAAATCTTTATTAACAATTGAACAGACATTCTTGTTTGTGACAGAGTTTTATACATGTTTTTGTCATGCTAAGCAAAATAATATTTTATTAATATGATACATTTTGAAAAGAATTAATATGATACATTTTAAGAAGAATTAATATGATACATTTTAATAATAATAAGATAGGTACATTTGATTTTATTTGTCGTGGGAAAGAATTCTAATTCATGTATGACAAAAGTTCTTAGGTACACTAAAAAGAATTAAAATGAATTGTGAGAGACTTATTCAAAGAAGTATGCTCATATGTAGTATGTATATACGTGTTCGTAACTCGCGCACAAATAATTAAAACAAAAGTAAAAAAAAAAATTATTGCGCATTGTTATCGCGAGTGTTTTAAAAAAATACTACACACTCGTTAGAGAAATTGATAACAATTCCCCTCGCGTCTGCTGTAAAGAGTATAATAATCACTCGCGTCGTAGGAGAAATGATAAAGATGCCCACTCGCGCTGTGGAAGAAAAAAAAATAAGAAAAACCTACTCGCATAGCAAATTATTCTCTTATCTGTCTCATGACCTTTGTGCTTAACTGCCTCTTTCTTATCTACTGAAGGCATCTTATGACCATCTAATGCTTGTGGTAAATGGATAAGGGCATCTGAGTTTGTCCTATTGTGCTGAATATTTCATTTGATTTTTTGTATGCAAGCTGTCTTATGGGCATTACACCTAAGACAGTTTGCTTATAACAGAAATTAATTTAGATTTTCACTGCATGGTTCGATTTAGTCAGAATTGTGTTTTGTATGTAAGTATTTTTAAATGGTAAGTGATTTTCGTGTCGTATATTCTAATGTTCGCGGCCTAAGAAAGAATTTCTTTCACGTGTACGTCTACACTGTTCAATACAGGTCACCTGTTTTGGCATTAAGTGAAACCCAAGTTGGAGTAAATACTGATTTATCAGAATTTGCTCTACATGGGTATAGCTTGGTGCCATTACCCTTTTCCCATCATGGTCTCGTGGTCTATGTTAGAAATGATAATATAGGCAATCTTCTAACACGGGATTTTACTTCTTATGTCTCAAATTTACTCCAAGCATGTCATTCATTATTGTTTTATTTACAGGAGTCCAAATCTTGACAGTAATTTGACTTGTAACGAGTTTGATGCGCTGTCTGATTCCATCTCGAAAATTGTTTCCCTTTGTCCTCGCACTAAAATCGTTATTGCGGGCGATTTCAATGTACACAATTCCAATTGGCTCCGCTATTCTGGTCAGACAACACCCGAAGGAAGGTATGTCGAGCTCTTTGCCGGGTTACATCACCTTACCCAACTGGGTTGCTGGGCAAGCCGCCCATACTCTTGACTTGTTTCTTACTTCTCACCCTGATAAATATACCACACTTCAGACCATTGTGTCATTTCAGCCAATTTTTCATCCTCGACCCATCCAGTTAAAGAAAAACTTCCACCAAGACCGTTTGGCAATACGAGAAAGCCAACTGGGACGGCCTGAATATTTTTTTCCGAAACTTTAACTGGTCACTACGCTTCCTCGATAGTGAAATTGATGCCAGTGCTGAAATGATCACAAATGTGATTCTTCTAGGGATGCGTGCTTTTATTCCTAACAGACTAAAAACCATCAAGTCTAAAGAAAAGTCTTGGTTTAATTCTGAGTGTAAAGAAGCTATCAAGCTCAAAGAAGTAAGTTTCCGATCTTACAAAGCCAACCCTACAGAGGAAAATCGGAAAAAGCACAAACAAGCAAACTAAATTTTTGCATGACCATAAATTACGGCAAAAAAATTCTGCAGTGTCCCAAAGGCAGTAAAATTTTTTGGTCATTTGTAAAAAAATGTTAAAAAACTCCTCGAAATCTTCGATTCCAACGCTCATCGACATTAACAAACCAATTGTTTACTCTTCAGAGAAGGCAAACTTGCTTGATAGCCACTGCGTAAGCTTTTCCATCGCTCCTACTCTTCTGGAATCTTTCCTAGAAGATGGAAAACAGCATTTGCCCAGATGTCCCTAAGAAAAGTGACCCATCCTCCCCCTCCTCCTACCGATCCATAGCACTGACATCCCTTCTTTCTAAGGTCATGGAAACACTGATTAACCGTCAGCTTAAGGAATATCTCGAAGATCGAAAGTTTCTCCATGACCGTCAGTATGGCTTCCTCAGAAACCAGAACAAATGCTGTCTTCTGTCGTTAAATCTAAACATACCCCCAATGCCATTGTTCATGAATGGCACTTACATCGAAGAAACCGAAAAGCTCTCAGTACTCGGTATGTGTGTTAACGACGATCTCCGTTGGAACGATCATATATTTGAGATCCCTAAGAATGCTGCTAAGTGCTTAGGTTTTCTGTATTGGTGTAAGAAGTATTTTTCCCCATGTGATCTGGCTACAATTTATAAAGCGTTTATACGCCCTAAACTCGAGTATAACTCTCACCTCTGGGCAGGTGCTTCGCAAACATCGCTTCACCTGCTTGATAGAATACAAAATCGAGTGTTAAGATTGATAGGAAATAGAACTGACGCTGAAACAATTGCCCCTCTCGAACACCGACGCAAT
Source organism: Platycheirus rosarum (assembly GCA_963971375.1). Taxonomy (NCBI): domain Eukaryota; kingdom Metazoa; phylum Arthropoda; class Insecta; order Diptera; family Syrphidae; genus Platycheirus; species Platycheirus rosarum. The sequence continues at coordinate 91,964,626 of OZ020510.1, forward strand.
GTTTCATGTCTTTCCTTACTTCATCGTTTCTTTAAAAAAAAAATGTTCACTCGAAGTAGCCAGTTGCATTCTTCCCCTTAAAAGTTTCTCCCGTAATACTCGTCTCGCAAGGAATGCTCATCAGTTCACCCTTGAGCCCAATTTTGGACGTACCGTGAAATATAAGGATTCTTTTTTTAGCCGAACAACACGAATTTGGAATAGTTTACCCGGCGAGATTTTCCCTTGCCATTTTGATCTGCTAACATTCAAAACCAATGTTAATCGACACCTCCTATTTCTTCCCTTCCTATCTTCCTAATGCTTGCGCAGTGTGTTCTACATTAAAAGGGAAACAAATAATCTCTTGTGCGCGCGTTAATTATAAAAAAGAACCCAATCGGCACCAGTTTTATATTTAACTAGCGGTATCCGGGAATACGTTTGCAATCGATTTTGGTTGAAAAAACCACAGTTTCGTGGTTAGCGTAACGCGTTACGTTTTTTGTCAGCATGAGTCATGTTATTTCGTATGTGTAGCGTGTCATCGATTTATAAGACGTTATCACGTCAAAAAGAAGACAGGAATAAAAAACACAAATAAATAACTTCTTGTACAGTGCATTAAGGTTTGATTATTTAACGCTCTGGGAAAAAAAAATTTTGAGATGGAGTTTGACTTTAGTATTCGAAAGAATATCAGTAAACGACCATAAACCATATTTTTCACAATTGCACTCGGGCCCTTTTTACCAACTTACAAATTGCAGTTTATAAGCACTTTTTCAACAAATTTGTAGAAAAGTCGATTTATTTAGTTTACAAAGGAAAATTTGTATATATTTCATTATTTCCCTTTCACCAAAAGTTAAATTTATTTATAACAATTACAAATTTGTTAAAATTTATATTTTTCTGTAAGTTTTACTGGCGATTCCTGACCTTCAGTTTTGGGTTGACTACACAATCTTATTTGAAAATCTCACAATCTCAAATAATAAAAAAAGATTTTTTTTATATAGGTGCATCCTTATTTATTAGAACTCCCTAAACAGCTCTAAATGGCTGAATAGTTAGTTATACAGTGCATAAGGAGTCTATGCAACATTGCATACATTTTTATAAAAAAAAAATCCTCGTCTATACAAAGTTTGTGTTAAATATATTAAGTATCAAAGACCGAATCTATTACATTTTTATGCCACCAACTCATGGAAAAGTATTCTAGCTTTAGATAAAATGGCGGGGATCAGAAATAGATTTTTACAAGCTCTAGTCACCCTCCAAGCGCGTTAAGCCTATACAATCTCTAAAAAGGAATGCATACACTATATAAATACATAATATTTTCCCGTTTAAAGGTATTACAAAGACAGCATAACCTTATACACGTTTATAAATTCGGCTGGTAATTTATATTATTTTCGTTGTAAAAATCTAATTTATTTAAGCATACTTATTTACTTAGGGGTGCTACAGTTTGGGACCAACCTGGGCCTCAACCAACATGCCTCTCCAGCCAGCTCGGTCTTTGGCTAGCTGCCACCAGTTTTGCCTTCCAAGTTGGTTGAGGTCGTCCTCCAATTGAGCGCGCCACCTTAGGCGAGGTCTTTCTTGACTGGGTCTAGGAGTAAATACTCGACATACATACACACATGCATACATACATCTGATGTTTGCCTGGTGCTCAGAATACGTTTGCGATTGATTTTGGTTTAAAAAACCTCAGTATCGTGTTGATAATTTGATCAATGTCATACTGTGAATTTATACCTGTTGACGGCAAGGAGACTTCTGTTAATGAAAACGATGATCGAACAGCAATCATAACACCACCTCTTCTGCCTTTGAAGTTGTATCAGAACATCGATCTTTTCGAAAAACTTTGTATTGTTGGCAGTTAAAAATTTCGGCTGTGCGGTGATTTTCACAGAGCCAAGTTTCTTTAAAAAAGATCACATTTTAGAGAGATGACGAGGAGACCACCTTGCGTTGGTGGTGGAGCACGAAAATCTTCTATCTTCTATTTTCTAATTCTTTTATATAATTGACAGTGTTGCCCTGCTCTTCTTGTTTTTTGGAGTGTAAATGAATTCACGTACTTCTACTCCAATGAACCAAACAGAGGGATTGAGGGCTTGAATAGAAACATTTTCCGGAATGGCAAGTTTAAAATTGTAGGTTATGAGTTCACTCATGTCAATATCTTTTGCAAAAGTTTTTTGCATTTGATGACCTTCGGCCACGTGCATATATGTAACCATTTCATGCTAGGGACTACTTGCAATGGTGTTTCAGAAGGGGCATTTCCCACGATTTTTTGACGGCGTTGAGGCAAATTACTTTTTCATTTACTAATAGACGAGACAGTGGACACTATTGCGTTGATATTAATGCTGACAGATGGAATTTTATTTGAATTCTCACTGGTAGGGCAGTAATTATATTGCATTAATGTTGACTTCTACCTCAAAAGAGAATGACTTGTAACGAGTTTGATGCGCTGTCTGATTCCATCTCGAAAATTGTTTCCCTTTGTCCTCGCACTGAAATCGTTATTGCGGGCGATTTCAATGTACACAATTCCAATTGGCTCCGCTATTCTGGTCAGACAACACCCGCAGGAAGGTATGTCGAGCTCTTTGCCGGGTTACATCACCTTACCCAACTGGGTTGCTGGGCAAGCCGCCCATACTCTTGACTTGTTTTTTACTTCTCACCCTGATAAATATACCACACTTCAGACCATTGTGTCATTTCAGCCAATTTTTCATCCTCGACCCATCCAGTTAAAGAAAAACTTCCACCAAGACCGTTTGGCAATACGAGAAAGCCAACTGGGACGGCCTGAATATTTTTTTCCGAAACTTTAACTGGTCACTACGCTTCCTCGATAGTGAAATTGATGCCAGTGCTGAAATGATCACAAATGTGATTCTTCTAGGGATGCGTGCTTTTATTCCTAAGAGACTAAAAACCATCAAGCCTAAAGAAAAGTCTTGGTTTAATTCTGAGTGTAAAGAAGCTATCAAGCTCAAAGAAGTAAGTTTCCGATCTTACAAAGCCAACCCTACAGAGGAAAATCGAAAAAAGCACAAACAAGCAAACTAAATTTTTGCATGACCATAAATTACGTCAAAAAAATTCTGCAGTTTCCCAAAGGCAGTAAAATTTTTTGGTCATTTGTAAAAAAATGTTAAAAAACTCCTCGAAATCTTCGATTCCAACGCTCATCGACATTAACAAACCAATTGTTTACTCTTCAGAGAAGGCAAACTTGCTTGATAGCCACTGCGTAAGCTTTTCCATCGCTCCTACTCTTCTGGAATCTTTCCTAGAAGATGGAAAACAGCATTTGCCCAGATGTCCCTAAGAAAAGTGACCCATCCTCCCCCTCCTCCTACCGATCCATAACACTGACATCCCTTCTTTCTAAGGTCATGGAAACACTGATTAACCGTCAGCTTAAGGAATATCTCGAAGATCGAAAGTTTCTCCATGACCGTCAGTATGGCTTCCTCAGCAACCAATGCTGTCTTCTGTCGTTAAATCTAAACATACCCGCAATGCCATTGTTCATGAATGGCACTTACATCGAAGAAACCGAAAAGCTCTCAGTACTCAGTATGTGTGTTAACGACGATCTCCGTTGGAACGATCATATATTTGAGATCCCTAAGAATGCTGCTAAGTGCTTAGGTTTTCTGTATTGGTGTAAGAAGTATTTTTCCCCATGTGATCTGGCTACAATTTATAAAGCGTTTATACGCCCTAAACTCGAGTATAACTCCCACCTCTGGGCAGGTGCTTCGCAAACATCGCTTCACCTGCTTGATAGAATACAAAATCGAGTGTTAAGATTGATAGGAAATAGAACTGACGCTGAAACAATTGCCCCTCTCGAACACCGACGCAATGTTTCATGTCTTTCCTTACTTCATCGTTTCTTTAAAAAAAAAATGTTCACTCGAAGTAGCCAGTTGCATTCTTCCCCTTAAAAGTTTCTCCCGTAATACTCGTCTCGCAAGGAATGCTCATCAGTTCACCCTTGAGCCCAATTTTGGACGTACCGTGAAATATAAGGATTCTTTTTTTAGCCGAACAACACGAATTTGGAATAGTTTACCCGGCGAGATTTTCCCTTGCCATTTTGATCTGCTAACATTCAAAACCAATGTTAATCGACACCTCCTATTTCTTCCCTTCCTATCTTCCTAATGCTCGCGCAGTGTGTTCTACATTAAAAGGGAAACAAATAATCTCTTGTGCGCGCGTTAATTATAAAAAAGAACCCAATCGGCACCAGTTTTATATTTAACTAGCGGTATCCGGGAATACGTTTGCAATCGATTTTGGTTGAAAAAACCACACTTTCGTGGTTAGCGTAACGCGTTACGTTTTTTGTCAGCATGAGTCATGTTATTTCGTATGTGTAGCGTGTCATCGATTTATAAGACGTTATCACGTCAAAAAGAAGACAGGAATAAAAAACACAAATAAATAACTTCTTGTACAGTGCATTAAGATTTGATTATTTAACGCTCTGGGAAAAAAAAAATTTGAGATGGAGTTTGACTTTAGTATTCGAAAGAATATCAGTAAACGACCATAAACCATATTTTTCACAATTGCACTCGGGCCCTTTTTACCAACTTACAAATTGCAGTTTATAAGCACTTTTTCAACAAATTTGTAGAAAAGTCGATTTATTTAGTTTACAAAGGAAAATTTGTATATATTTCATTATTTCCCTTTCACCAAAAGTTAAATTTATTTATTACAATTACAAATTTGTTAAAATTTATATTTTTCTGTAAGTTTTACTGGCGATTCCTGACCTTCAGTTTTGGGTTGACTACACAATCTCATTTGAAAATCTCACAATCTCAAATAATAAAAAAAGATTTTTTTTATATAGGTGCATCCTTATTTATTAGAACTCCCTAAACAGCTCTAAATGGCTGAATAGTTAGTTATACAGTGCATAAGGAGTCTATGCAACATTGCATACATTTTTATAAAAAAAAAATCCTCGTCTATACAAAGTTTGTGTTAAATATATTAAGTATCAAAGACCGAATCTATTACATTTTTATGCCACCAACTCTTGGAAAAGTATTCTAGCTTTAGATAAAATGGCGGGGATCAGAAATAGATTTTTACAAGCTCTAGTCACCCTCCAAGCGCGTTAAGCCTATACAATCTCTAAAAAGGGATGCATACACTATATAAATACATAATATTTTCCCGTTTAAAGGTATTACAAAGACAGCATAACCTTATACACGTTTATAAATTCGGCTGGTAATTTATATTATTTTCGTTGTAAAAATCTAATTTATTTAAGCATACTTATTTACTTAGGGGTGCTACAGTTTGGGACCAACCTGGGCCTCAACCAACATGCCTCTCCAGCTAGCTCGGTCTTTGGCTAGCTGCCACCAGTTTTGCCTTCCAAGTTGGTTGAGGTCGTCCTCCAATTGAGCGCGCCACCTTAGGCGAGGTCTTCCTTGACTGGGTCTAGGAGTAAATACTCGACATACATACACACATGCATACATACATCTGATGTTTGCCTGGTGCTCAGAATACGTTTGCGATTGATTTTGGTTTAAAAAACCTCAGTATCGTGTTGATAATTTGATCAATGTCATACTGTGAATTTATACCTGTTGACGGCAAGGAGACTTCTGTTAATGAAAACGATGATCGAACAGCAATCATAACACCACCTCTTCTGCCTTTGAAGTTGTATCAGAACATCGATCTTTTCGAAAAACTTTGTATTGTTGGCAGTTAAAAATTTCGGCTGTGCGGTGATTTTCACAGAGCCAAGTTTCTTTAAAAAAGATCACATTTTAGAGAGATGACGAGGAGACCACCTTGCGTTGGTGGTGGAGCACGAAAATCTTCTATCTTCTATTTTCTAATTCTTTTATATAATTGACAGTGTTGCCCTGCTCTTCTTGTTTTTTGGAGTGTAAATGAATTCACGTACTTCTACTCCAATGAACCAAACAGAGGGATTGAGGGCTTGAATAGAAACATTTTCCGGAATGGCAAGTTTAAAATTGTAGGTTACAAGCAAACTAAATTTTTGCATGACCATAAATTACGTCAAAAAAATTCTGCAGTTTCCCAAAGGCAGTAAAATTTTTTGGTCATTTGTAAAAAAATGTTAAAAAACTCCTCGAAATCTTCGATTCCAACGCTCATCGACATTAACAAACCAATTGTTTACTCTTCAGAGAAGGCAAACTTGCTTGATAGCCACTGCGTAAGCTTTTCCATCGCTCCTACTCTTCTGGAATCTTTCCTAGAAGATGGAAAACAGCATTTGCCCAGATGTCCCTAAGAAAAGTGACCCATCCTCCCCCTCCTCCTACCGATCCATAACACTGACATCCCTTCTTTCTAAGGTCATGGAAACACTGATTAACCGTCAGCTTAAGGAATATCTCGAAGATCGAAAGTTTCTCCATGACCGTCAGTATGGCTTCCTCAGCAACCAATGCTGTCTTTTGTCGTTAAATCTAAACATACCCCCAATGCCATTGTTCACGAATGGCACTTACATCGAAGAAACCGAAAATCTCTCAGTACTCGGTATGTGTGTTAACGACGATCTCCGTTGGAACGATCATATATTTGAGATCCCTAAGAATGCTGCTAAGTGCTTAGGTTTTCTGTATTGGTGTAAGAAGTATTTTTCCCCATGTGATCTGGCTACAATTTATAAAGCGTTTATACGACCTAAAATCGAGTATAACTCCCACCTCTGGGCAGATGCTTCGCAAACATCGCTTCACCTGCTTGATAGAATACAAAATCGAGTGTTAAGATTGATAGGAAATAGAACTGCCGCTGAAACAATTGCCCCTCTCGAACACCGACGCAATGTTTCATGTCTTTACTTACTTTATCGTTTCTTTTAAAAAAAAATTTCACTCGAAGTAGCCAGTTGCATTCTTCCCCTTAAAAGTTTCTCCCGTAATACTCGTCTCGCAAGGAATGCTCATCAGTTCACCCTTGAGCCCAATTTCGGACGTACAGTGAAATATAAGGATTCTTTTTTTAGCCGAACAACACGAATTTGGAATAGTTTACCCGGCGAGATTTTCCCTTGCCATTTTGATCTGCTAACATTCAAAACCAATGTTAATCGACACCTCCTATTTCTTCCCTTCCTATCTTCCTAATGCTTGCGCAGTGTATTCTACAATAAAAGGGAAACAAATAATCTCTTGTGCGCGCGTTTATTTATAAAAAAGAACCCAATCGGCACCAGTTTTATATTTAACTAGCGGTATCCGGGAATACGTTTGCGATCGATTTTGGTTGAAAAAACCACAGTTTCGTGGTTAGCGTAACGCGTTACGTTTCTTGTCAGCATGAGTCATGTTTTTTCGTATGTGTAGCGTGTCATCGATTTATAAGACGTTATCACGTCAAAAAGAAGACAGGAATAAAAAACACAAATAAATAACTTCTTGTACAGTGCATTAAGATTTGATTATTTAACGCTCTGGGAAAAAAAAAATTTGAGATGGAGTTTGACTTTAGTATTCGAAAGAATATCAGTAAACGACCATAAACCATATTTTTCACAATTGCACTCGGGCCCTTTTTACCAACTTACAAATTGCAGTTTATAAGCACTTTTTCAACAAATTTGTAGAAAAGTCGATTTATTTAGTTTACAAAGGAAAATTTGTATATATTTCATTATTTCCCTTTCACCAAAAGTTAAATTTATTTATTACAATTACAAATTTGTTAAAATTTATATTTTTCTGTAAGTTTTACTGGCGATTCCTGACCTTCAGTTTTGGGTTGACTACACAATCTTATTTGAAAATCTCACAATCTCAAATAATAAAAAAAGATTTTTTTTATATAGGTGCATCCTTATTTATTAGAACTCCCTAAACAGCTCTAAATGGCTGAATAGTTAGTTATACAGTGCATAAGGAGTCTATGCAACATTGCATACATTTTTATAAAAAAAAAATCCTCGTCTATACAAAGTTTGTGTTAAATATATTAAGTATCAAAGACCGAATCTATTACATTTTTATGCCACCAACTCTTGGAAAAGTATTCTAGCTTTAGATAAAATGGCGGGGATCAGAAATAGATTTTTACAAGCTCTAGTCACCCTCCAAGCGCGTTAAGCCTATACAATCTCTAAAAAGGGATGCATACACTATATAAATACATAATATTTTCCCGTTTAAAGGTATTACAAAGACAGCATAACCTTATACACGTTTATAAATTCGGCTGGTAATTTATATTATTTTCGTTGTAAAAATCTAATTTATTTAAGCATACTTATTTACTTAGGGGTGCTACAGTTTGGGACCAACCTGGGCCTCAACCAACATGCCTCTCCAGCTAGCTCGGTCTTTGGCTAGCTGCCACCAGTTTTGCCTTCCAAGTTGGTTGAGGTCGTCCTCCAATTGAGCGCGCCACCTTAGGCGAGGTCTTCCTTGACTGGGTCTAGGAGTAAATACTCGACATACATACACACATGCATACATACATCTGATGTTTGCCTGGTGCTCAGAATACGTTTGCGATTGATTTTGGTTTAAAAAACCTCAGTATCGTGTTGATAATTTGATCAATGTCATACTGTGAATTTATACCTGTTGACGGCAAGGAGACTTCTGTTAATGAAAACGATGATCGAACAGCAATCATAACACCACCTCTTCTGCCTTTGAAGTTGTATCAGAACATCGATCTTTTCGAAAAACTTTGTATTGTTGGCAGTTAAAAATTTCGGCTGTGCGGTGATTTTCACAGAGCCAAGTTTCTTTAAAAAAGATCACATTTTAGAGAGATGACGAGGAGACCACCTTGCGTTGGTGGTGGAGCACGAAAATCTTCTATCTTCTATTTTCTAATTCTTTTATATAATTGACAGTGTTGCCCTGCTCTTCTTGTTTTTTGGAGTGTAAATGAATTCACGTACTTCTACTCCAATGAACCAAACAGAGGGATTGAGGGCTTGAATAGAAACATTTTCCGGAATGGCAAGTTTAAAATTGTAGGTTACAAGCAAACTAAATTTTTGCATGACCATAAATTACGTCAAAAAAATTCTGCAGTTTCCCAAAGGCAGTAAAATTTTTTGGTCATTTGTAAAAAAATGTTAAAAAACTCCTCGAAATCTTCGATTCCAACGCTCATCGACATTAACAAACCAATTGTTTACTCTTCAGAGAAGGCAAACTTGCTTGATAGCCACTGCGTAAGCTTTTCCATCGCTCCTACTCTTCTGGAATCTTTCCTAGAAGATGGAAAACAGCATTTGCCCAGATGTCCCTAAGAAAAGTGACCCATCCTCCCCCTCCTCCTACCGATCCATAACACTGACATCCCTTCTTTCTAAGGTCATGGAAACACTGATTAACCGTCAGCTTAAGGAATATCTCGAAGATCGAAAGTTTCTCCATGACCGTCAGTATGGCTTCCTCAGCAACCAATGCTGTCTTCTGTCGTTAAATCTAAACATACCCCCAATGCCATTGTTCACGAATGGCACTTACATCGAAGAAACCGAAAATCTCTCAGTACTCGGTATGTGTGTTAACGACGATCTCCGTTGGAACGATCATATATTTGAGATCCCTAAGAATGCTGCTAAGTGCTTAGGTTTTCTGTATTGGTGTAAGAAGTATTTTTCCCCATGTGATCTGGCTACAATTTATAAAGCGTTTATACGACCTAAAATCGAGTATAACTCCCACCTCTGGGCAGATGCTTCGCAAACATCGCTTCACCTGCTTGATAGAATACAAAATCGAGTGTTAAGATTGATAGGAAATAGAACTGCCGCTGAAACAATTGCCCCTCTCGAACACCGACGCAATGTTTCATGTCTTTACTTACTTTATCGTTTCTTTTAAAAAAAAATTTCACTCGAAGTAGCCAGTTGCATTCTTCCCCTTAAAAGTTTCTCCCGTAATACTCGTCTCGCAAGGAATGCTCATCAGTTCACCCTTGAGCCCAATTTCGGACGTACAGTGAAATATAAGGATTCTTTTTTTAGCCGAACAACACGAATTTGGAATAGTTTACCCGGCGAGATTTTCCCTTGCCATTTTGATCTGCTAACATTCAAAACCAATGTTAATCGACACCTCCTATTTCTTCCCTTCCTATCTTCCTAATGCTTGCGCAGTGTATTCTACAATAAAAGGGAAACAAATAATCTCTTGTGCGCGCGTTTATTTATAAAAAAGAACCCAATCGGCACCAGTTTTATATTTAACTAGCGGTATCCGGGAATACGTTTGCGATCGATTTTGGTTGAAAAAACCACAGTTTCGTGGTTAGCGTAACGCGTTACGTTTCTTGTCAGCATGAGTCATGTTTTTTCGTATGTGTAGCGTGTCATCGATTTATAAGACGTTATCACGTCAAAAAGAAGACAGGAATAAAAAACACAAATAAATAACTTCTTGTACAGTGCATTAAGATTTGATTATTTAACGCTCTGGGAAAAAAAAAATTTGAGATGGAGTTTGACTTTAGTATTCGAAAGAATATCAGTAAACGACCATAAACCATATTTTTCACAATTGCACTCGGGCCCTTTTTACCAACTTACAAATTGCAGTTTATAAGCACTTTTTCAACAAATTTGTAGAAAAGTCGATTTATTTAGTTTACAAAGGAAAATTTGTATATATTTCATTATTTCCCTTTCACCAAAAGTTAAATTTATTTATTACAATTACAAATTTGTTAAAATTTATATTTTTCTGTAAGTTTTACTGGCGATTCCTGACCTTCAGTTTTGGGTTGACTACACAATCTTATTTGAAAATCTCACAATCTCAAATAATAAAAAAAGATTTTTTTTATATAGGTGCATCCTTATTTATTAGAACTCCCTAAACAGCTCTAAATGGCTGAATAGTTAGTTATACAGTGCATAAGGAGTCTATGCAACATTGCATACATTTTTATAAAAAAAAAATCCTCGTCTATACAAAGTTTGTGTTAAATATATTAAGTATCAAAGACCGAATCTATTACATTTTTATGCCACCAACTCTTGGAAAAGTATTCTAGCTTTAGATAAAATGGCGGGGATCAGAAATAGATTTTTACAAGCTCTAGTCACCCTCCAAGCGCGTTAAGCCTATACAATCTCTAAAAAGGGATGCATACACTATATAAATACATAATATTTTCCCGTTTAAAGGTATTACAAAGACAGCATAACCTTATACACGTTTATAAATTCGGCTGGTAATTTATATTATTTTCGTTGTAAAAATCTAATTTATTTAAGCATACTTATTTACTTAGGGGTGCTACAGTTTGGGACCAACCTGGGCCTCAACCAACATGCCTCTCCAGCTAGCTCGGTCTTTGGCTAGCTGCCACCAGTTTTGCCTTCCAAGTTGGTTGAGGTCGTCCTCCAATTGAGCGCGCCACCTTAGGCGAGGTCTTCCTTGACTGGGTCTAGGAGTAAATACTCGACATACATACACACATGCATACATACATCTGATGTTTGCCTGGTGCTCAGAATACGTTTGCGATTGATTTTGGTTTAAAAAACCTCAGTATCGTGTTGATAATTTGATCAATGTCATACTGTGAATTTATACCTGTTGACGGCAAGGAGACTTCTGTTAATGAAAACGATGATCGAACAGCAATCATAACACCACCTCTTCTGCCTTTGAAGTTGTATCAGAACATCGATCTTTTCGAAAAACTTTGTATTGTTGGCAGTTAAAAATTTCGGCTGTGCGGTGATTTTCACAGAGCCAAGTTTCTTTAAAAAAGATCACATTTTAGAGAGATGACGAGGAGACCACCTTGCGTTGGTGGTGGAGCACGAAAATCTTCTATCTTCTATTTCCTAATTCTTTTATATAATTGACAGTGTTGCCCTGCTCTTCTTGTTTTTTGGAGTGTAAATGAATTCACGTACTTCTACTCCAATGAACCAAACAGAGGGATTGAGGGCTTGAATAGAAACATTTTCCGGAATGGCAAGTTTAAAATTGTAGGTTATGAGTTCACTCATGTCAATATCTTTTGCAAATGTTTTTTGCATTTGATGACCTTCGGCCACGTGCATATATGTAACCATTTCATGCTAGGGACTACTTGCAATGGTGTTTCAGAAGGGGCATTTCCCACGATTTTTTGACGGCGTTGAGGCAAATTACTTTTTCATTTACTAATAGACGAGACAGTGGACACTATTGCGTTGGTATTAATGCTGACAGATGGAATTTTATTTGAATTCTCACTGGTAGGGCAGTAATTATATTGCATTAATGTTGACTTCTACCTCAAAAGAGAAGCAGGGATCGGATGGGTAAAGATCAATTACTGGTGGTATTGTCAACAGGGCATTAGTTTTTGATAAGAAATATGGAAAACCTGTAAATGCCGATTCGGGAACTAACGGTTTAGAGCACCCCTTGTCCATAACGGAAGCTATTGGAGAGTCCAGTGGTCTGCCAGTAACCGATTCACATTTACTCCAAGTTGGATTAAATACTGATTTATCAGAATTTGCTCTACATGGGTATAGCTTGGTGCCATTACCCTTTTCCCATCATGGTCTCGTGGTCTATGTTAGGAATGATAATATAGGCAATGTTCTAACACGGGATTTTACTTCTTATGTCTCAAATTTACTCCAAGCATGTCATTCATTATTGTTTTATTTACAGGAGTCCAAATCTTGACAGTAGTTTGACTTGTAACGAGTTTGATGCGCTGTCTGATTCCATCTCGAAAATTGTTTCCCTTTGTCCTCGCACTGAAATCGTTATTTCGGGCGATTTCAATGTACACAATTCCAATTGGCTCCGCTATTCTGGTCAGACAACACCCGAAGGAAGGTATGTCGAGCTCTTTGCCGGGTTACATCACCTTACCCAACTGGGTTGCTGGGCAAGCCGCCCATACTCTTGACTTGTTTTTTACTTCTCACCCTGATAAATATACCACACTTCAGACCATTGTGTCATTTCAGCCAATTTTTCATCCTCGACCCATCCAGTTAAAGAAAAACTTCCACCAAGACCGTTTGGCAATACGAGAAAGCCAATTGGGACGGCCTGAATATTTTTTTCCGAAACTTTAACTGGTCACTACGCTTCCTCGATAGTGAAATTGATGCCAGTGCTGAAATGATCACAAATGTGATTCTTCTAGGGATGCGTGCTTTTATTCCTAACAGACTAAAAACCATCAAGCCTAAAGAAAAGTCTTGGTTTAATTCTGAGTGTAAAGAAGCTATCAAGCTCAAAGAAGTAAGTTTCCGATCTTACAAAGCCAACCCTACAGAGGAAAATCGAAAAAAGCACAAACAAGCAAACTAAATTTTTGCATGACCATAAATTACGTCAAAAAAATTCTGCAGTTTCCCAAAGGCAGTAAAATTTGTTGGTCATTTGTAAAAAAATGTTAAAAAACTCCTCGAAATCTTCGATTCCAACGCTCATCGACATTAACAAACCAATTGTTTACTCTTCAGAGAAGGCAAACTTGCTTGATAGCCACTGCGTAAGCTTTTCCATCGCTCCTACTCTTCTGGAATCTTTCCTAGAAGATGGAAAACAGCATTTGCCCAGATGTCCCTAAGAAAAGTGACCCATCCTCCCCCTCCTCCTACCGATCCATAACACTGACATCCCTTCTTTCTAAGGTCATGGAAACACTGATTAACCGTCAGCTTAAGGAATATCTCGAAGATCGAAAGTTTCTCCATGACCGTCAGTATGGCTTCCTCAGCAACCAATGCTGTCTTCTGTCGTTAAATCTAAACATACCCCCAATGCCATTGTTCATGAATGGCACTTACATCGAAGAAACCGAAAAGCTCTCAGTACTCGGTATGTGTGTTAACGACGATCTCCGTTGGAACGATCATATATTTGAGATCCCTAAGAATGCTGCTAAGTGCTTAGGTTTTCTGTATTGGTGTAAGAAGTATTTTTCCCCATGTGATCTGGCTACAATTTATAAAGCGTTTATACGCCCTAAACTCGAGTATAACTCCCACCTCTGGGCAGATGCTTCGCAAACATCGCTTAGCCTGCTTGATAGAATACAAAATCGAGTGTTAAGATTGATAGGAAATAGAACTGCCGCTGAAACAATTGCCCCTCTCGAACACCGACGCAATGTTTCATGTCTTTCCTTACTTTATCGTTTCTTTTAAAAAAAATGTTCACTCGAAGTAGCCAGTTGCATTCTTCCCCTTAAAAGTTTCTCCCGTAATACTCGTCTCGCAAGAAATGCTCATCAGTTCACCCTTGAGCCCAATTTCGGACGTACAGTGAAATATAAGGATTCTTTTTTTAGCCGAACAACACGAATTTGGAATAGTTTACCCGGCGAGATTTTCCCTTGCCATTTTGATCTGCTAACATTCAAAACCAATGTTAATCGACACCTCCTATTTCTTCCCTTCCTATCTTCCTAATGCTCGCGCAGTGTGTTCTACAATAAAAGGGAAACAAATAATCTCTTGTGCGCGCGTTAATTATAAAAAAGAACCCAATCGGCACCAGTTTTATATTTAACTAGCGGTATCCGGGAATACGTTTGCGATCGATTTTGGTTGAAAAAACCACAGTTTCGTGGTTAGCGTAACGCGTTACGTTTCTTGTCAGCATGAGTCATGTTATTTCGTATGTGTAGCGTGTCATCGATTTATAAGACGTTATCACGTCAAAAAGAAGACAGGAATAAAAAACACAAATAAATAACTTCTTGTACAGTGCATTAAGATTTGATTATTTAACGCTCTGGGAAAAAAAAAATTGAGATGGAGTTTGACTTTAGTATTCGAAAGAATATCAGTAAACGACCATAAACCATATTTTTCACAATTGCACTCGGGCCCTTTTTACCAACTTACAAATTGCAGTTTATAAGCACTTTTTCAACAAATTTGTAGAAAAGTCGATTTATTTAGTTTACAAAGGAAAAATTGTATATATTTCATTATTTCCCTTTCACCAAAAGTTAAATTTATTTATTACAATTACAAATTTGTTAAAATTTCTATTTTTCTGTAAGTTTTACTGGCGATTCCTGACCTTCAGTTTTGGGTTGACTACACAATCTTATTTGAAAATCTCACAATCTCAAATAATAAAAAAAGATTTTTTTATATAGGTGCATCCTTATTTATTAGAACTCCCTAAACAGCTCTAAATGGCTGAATAGTTAGTTATACAGTGCATAAGCAGTCTATGCAACATTGCATACATTTTTATAAAAAAAAAATCCTCGTCCATACAAAGTTTGTGTTAAATATATTAAGTATCAAAGACCGAATCTATTACATTTTTATGCCACCAACTCTTGGAAAAGTATTCTAGCTTTAGATAAAATGGCGGGGATCAGAAATAGATTTTTAAAAGCTCTAGTCGCCCTCCAAGCGTGTTAAGCCTATACAATCTCTGAATAGGGATGCATACACTATATAAATACATAATATTTTCCCGTTTAAAGGTATTACAAAGTCAGCATAACGTTATACACGTTTATAAATTCGGCTGGTAATTTATATTATTTTCGTTGTAAAAATCTAATTTATTTAAGCATACTTATTTACTTAGGGGGTGCTACAGTTTGGGACCAACCTGGGCCTCAACCAACATGCTTCTCCAGCCAGCTCGGTCTTTGGCTAGCTGCCACCAGTTTTGCCTTCCAAGTTGGTTGAGGTCGTCCTCCAATTGAGCGCGCCACCTTAGGCGAGGTCTTCCTTGACTGGGTCTAGGAGTAAATACTCGACATACATACACACATGCATACATACATCTGATGTTTGCCTGGTGCTCAGAATACGTTTGCGATTGATTTTGGTTTAAAAAACCTCAGTATCGTGTTGATAATTTGATCAATGTCATACTGTGAATTTATACCTGTTGACGGCAAGGAGACTTCTGTTAATGAAAACGATGATCGAACAGCAATCATAACACCACCTCTTCTGCCTTTGAAGTTGTATCAGAACATCGATCTTTTCGAAAAACTTTGTATTGTTGGCAGTTAAAAATTTCGGCTGTGCGGTGATTTTCACAGAGCCAAGTTTCTTTAAAAAAGATCACATTTTAGTGAGATGACGAGGAGACCACCTTGCGTTGGTGGTAGAGCACGAAAATCTTCTATCTTCTATTTTCTAATTCTTTTATATAATTGAAAGTGTTGCCCTGCTCTTCTTGTTTTTTGGAGTGTAAATGAATTCACGTACTTCTACTCCAATGAACCAAACAGAGGGATTGAGGGCTTGAATAGAAACATTTTCCGGAATGGCAAGTTTAAAATTGTAGGTTATGAGTTCACTCATGTCAATATCTTTTGCAAAAGTTTTTTGCATTTGATGACCTTCGGCCACGTGCATATATGTAACCATTTCATGCTAGGGACTACTTGCAATGGTGTTTCAGAAGGGGCATTTCCCACGATTTTTTGACGGCGTTGAGGCAAATTACTTTTTCATTTACTAATAGACGAGACAGTGGACACTATTGCGTTGGTATTAATGCTGATAGATGGAATTTTATTTGAATTCTCACTGGTAGGGCAGCAATTATATTGCATTAATGTTGACTTCTACCTCAAAAGAGAAGCAGGGATCGGATGGGTAAAGATCAATTACTGGTGGTATTGTCAACAGGGCATTAGTTTTTGATAAGAAATATGGAAAACCTGTAAATGCCGATTCGGGAACTAACGGTTTAGAGCACCCCTTGTCCATAACGGAAGCTATTGGAGAGTCCAGTGGTCTGCCAGTAACCGATTCACATTTACTCCAAGTTGGAGTAAATACTGATTTATCAGAATTTGCTCTACATGGGTATAGCTTGGTGCCATTACCCTTTTCCCATCATGGTCTCGTGGTCTATGTTAGGAATGATAATATAGGCAATGTTCTAACACGGGATTTTACTTCTTATGTCTCAAATTTACTCCAAGCATGTCATTCAATATTGTTTTATTTACAGGAGTCCAAATCTTGACAGTAGTTTGACTTGTAACGAGTTTGATGCGCTGTCTGATTCCATCTCGAAAATTGTTTCCCTTTGTCCTCGCACTGAAATCGTTATTGCGGGCGATTTCAATGTACACAATTCCAATTGGCTCCGCTATTCTGGTCAGACAACACCCGAAGGAAGGTATGTCGAGCTCTTTGCCGGGTTACATCACCTTACCCAACTGGGTTGCTGGGCAAGCCGCCCATACTCTTGACTTGTTTTTTACTTCTCACCCTGATAAATATACCACACTTCAGACCATTGTGTCATTTCAGCCAATTTTTCATCCTCGACCCATCCAGTTAAAGAAAAACTTCCACCAAGACCGTTTGGCAATACGAGAAAGCCAATTGGGACGGCCTGAATATTTTTTTCCGAAACTTTAACTGGTCACTACGCTTCCTCGATAGTGAAATTGATGCCAGTGCTGAAATGATCACAAATGTGATTCTTCTAGGGATGCGTGCTTTTATTCCTAACAGACTAAAAACCATCAAGCCTAAAGAAAAGTCTTGGTTTAATTCTGAGTGTAAAGAAGCTATCAAGCTCAAAGAAGTAAGTTTCCGATCTTACAAAGCCAACCCTACAGAGGAAAATCGAAAAAAGCACAAACAAGCAAACTAAATTTTTGCATGACCATAAATTACGTCAAAAAAATTCTGCAGTTTCCCAAAGGCAGTAAAATTTGTTGGTCATTTGTAAAAAAATGTTAAAAAACTCCTCGAAATCTTCGATTCCAACGCTCATCGACATTAACAAACCAATTGTTTACTCTTCAGAGAAGGCAAACTTGCTTGATAGCCACTGCGTAAGCTTTTCCATCGCTCCTACTCTTCTGGAATCTTTCCTAGAAGATGGAAAACAGCATTTGCCCAGATGTCCCTAAGAAAAGTGACCCATCCTCCCCCTCCTCCTACCGATCCATAACACTGACATCCCTTCTTTCTAAGGTCATGGAAACACTGATTAACCGTCAGCTTAAGGAATATCTCGAAGATCGAAAGTTTCTCCATGACCGTCAGTATGGCTTCCTCAGCAACCAATGCTGTCTTCTGTCGTTAAATCTAAACATACCCCCAATGCCATTGTTCATGAATGGCACTTACATCGAAGAAACCGAAAAGCTCTCAGTACTCGGTATGTGTGTTAACGACGATCTCCGTTGGAACGATCATATATTTGAGATCCCTAAGAATGCTGCTAAGTGCTTAGGTTTTCTGTATTGGTGTAAAAAGTATTTTTCCCCATGTGATCTGGCTACAATTTATAAAGCGTTTATACGCCCTAAACTCGAGTATAACTCCCACCTCTGGGCAGATGCTTCGCAAACATCGCTTAGCCTGCTTGATAGAATACAAAATCGAGTGTTAAGATTGATAGGAAATAGAACTGCCGCTGAAACAATTGCCCCTCTCGAACACCGACGCAATGTTTCATGTCTTTCCTTACTTTATCGTTTCTTTTAAAAAAAATGTTCACTCGAAGTAGCCAGTTGCATTCTTCCCCTTAAAAGTTTCTCCCGTAATACTCGTCTCGCAAGAAATGCTCATCAGTTCACCCTTGAGCCCAATTTCGGACGTACAGTGAAATATAAGGATTCTTTTTTTAGCCGAACAACACGAATTTGGAATAGTTTACCCGGCGAGATTTTCCCTTGCCATTTTGATCTGCTAACATTCAAAACCAATGTTAATCGACACCTCCTATTTCTTCCCTTCCTATCTTCCTAATGCTCGCGCAGTGTGTTCTACAATAAAAGGGAAACAAATAATCTCTTGTGCGCGCGTTAATTATAAAAAAGAACCCAATCGGCACCAGTTTTATATTTAACTAGCGGTATCCGGGAATACGTTTGCGATCGATTTTGGTTGAAAAAACCACAGTTTCGTGGTTAGCGTAACGCGTTACGTTTCTTGTCAGCATGAGTCATGTTATTTCGTATGTGTAGCGTGTCATCGATTTATAAGACGTTATCACGTCAAAAAGAAGACAGGAATAAAAAACACAAATAAATAACTTCTTGTACAGTGCATTAAGATTTGATTATTTAACGCTCTGGGAAAAAAAAAATTTGAGATGGAGTTTGGATTTAGTATTCGAAAGAATATCAGTAAACGACCATAAACCATATTTTTCACAATTGCACTCGGGCCCTTTTTACCAACTTACAAATTGCAGTTTATAAGCACTTTTTCAACAAATTTGTAGAAAAGTCGATTTATTTAGTTTACAAAGGAAAAATTGTATATATTTCATTATTTCCCTTTCACCAAAAGTTAAATTTATTTATTACAATTACAAATTTGTTAAAATTTCTATTTTTCTGTAAGTTTTACTGGCGATTCCTGACCTTCAGTTTTGGGTTGACTACACAATCTTATTTGAAAATCTCACAATCTCAAATAATAAAAAAAGATTTTTTTTATATAGGTGCATCCTTATTTATTAGAACTCCCTAAACAGCTCTAAATGGCTGAATAGTTAGTTATACAGTGCATAAGGAGTCTATGCAACATTGCATACATTTTTATAAAAAAAAAAATCCTCGTCTATACAAAGTTTGTGTTAAATATATTAAGTATCAAAGACCGAATCTATTACATTTTTATGCCACCAACTCTTGGAAAAGTATTCTAGCTTTAGATAAAATGGCGGGGATCAGAAATAGATTTTTAAAAGCTCTAGTCACCCTTCAAGCGCGTTAAGACTATACAATCTCTGAATAGGGATGCATACACTATATAAATACATAATATTTTCCCGTTTAAAGGTATTACAAAGACAGCATAACGTTATACACGTTTATAAATTCGGCTGGTAATTTATATTATTTTCGTTGTAAAAATCTAATTTATTTAAGCATACTTATTTACTTAGGGGGTGCTACAGTTTGGGACCAACCTGGGCCTCAACCAACATGCTTCTCCAGCCAGCTCGGTCTTTGGCTAGCTGCCACCAGTTTTGCCTTCCAAGTTGGTTGAGGTCGTCCTCCAATTGAGCGCGCCACCTTAGGCGAGGTCTTCCTTGACTGGGTCTAGGAGTTAATACTCGACATACATACACACATGCATACATACATCTGATGTTTGCCTGGTGCTCAGAATACGTTTGCGATTGATTTTGGTTTAAAAAACCTCAGTATCGTGTTGATAAGTTGATCAATGTCATACTGTGAATTTATACCTGTTGACGGCAAGGAGACTTCTGTTAATGAAAACGATGATCGAACAGCAATCATAACACCACCTCTTCTGCCTTTGAAGTTGTATCAGAGCATCGATCTTTTCGAAAAACTTTGTATTGTTGGCAGTTAAAAATTTCGGCTGTGCGGTGATTTTCACAGAGCCAAGTTTCTTTAAAAAAGATCACATTTTAGAGAGATGACGAGGAAACCACCTTGCGTTGGTGGTGGAGCACGAAAATCTTCTATCTTCTATTTTCTAATTCTTTTATATAATTGACAGTGTTGCCCTGCTCTTCTTGTTTTTTGGAGTGTAAATGAATTCACGTACTTCTACTCCAATGAACCAAACAGAGGGATTGAGGGCTTGAATAGAAACATTTTCCGGAATGGCAACTTTAAAATTGTAGGTTATGAGTTCACTCATGTCAATATCTTTTGCAAAAGTTTTTTGCATTTGATGACCTTCGGCCACGTGCATATATGTAACCATTTCATGCTAGGGACTACTTGCAATGGTGTTTCAAAAGGGGCATTTCCCACGATTTTTTGACGGCGTTGAGGCAAATTACTTTTTCATTTACTAATAGACGAGACAGTGGACACTATTGCGTTGGTATTAATGCTGACAGATGGAATTTTATTTGAATTCTCACTGGTAGGGCAGTAATTATATTGCATTAATGTTGACTTCAACCTCAAAAGAGAAGCAGGGATCGGATGGGTAAAGATCAATAACTGGTGGTATTGTCAACAGGGCATTAGTTTTTGATAAGAAATATGGAAAACCTGTAAATGCCGATTCGGGAACTAACGGTAGCTATTGGAGAGTCCAGTGGTCTGCCAGTAACCGATTCACATTTACTTGTTTGGCTTATTTACACTACAAGGTATATTTCCTCGCGAAGGTTTTTTTTCCTTCTGAGCTTCAGTAAGTTTAAACTTTAGTGCCTGTTTTTTATCCACCTTTTATAAGAATATAGATTGTTGCAAAATAATTAAGAAAATGTGATCTTAACACTATTTAACAAAGCCTATAAAACCTCTACCAAAAAGATCACCATTTGACAGTGAGTGAATAAATCGAAAGTTGCGTCTTGACAAGGTACTCATTGTAAACTGAAGAGTCCAAGTGAGCTATTAAGACGAAACGCCAATTTTTTGATGGACTTAAAGGCCGTTAAAAAATTATTTTGAATCAATAACTCAACAAAGTTAAAAATTAGTTCAGAGTCTTCTACTCATTTAATTTTTTTAAATTTTAATTATTTTGCAACGTAGTATATAGAGTTTGTATTAAAACCTTCAATTCATTTAACCAAGTCTAGCTTTCTTTCCAAATTAATGATTACAAATTTAATTTTATTGGATGAAGTTCACATTAGGGTTTTGTAAAAAACTTATATATATATATATATACGTTGAATTCAGTTAATCGAAAGTTAAGTCTTGACTAATTTGTTCACTATGTTCTATGTTCTGTATGAAATGGTTCATATTAAGTTTCTTTTGCAAAATATCTTGTAAGGCTAGTATCTTTTTTATTCATTTATTTCAAAAAATTAGGCTAAAGGAATAAAATTCTAATTATGAGTTTTTTTTCATTCCTTTTTTTTTTTTTTTTTTATTTCAATAAAAAGATTGTAAGGTGCAATTTATTTCAATACAATTTTAAATCAATGCAAAAATGTCTTTGAAAAAGTTATCTCAAAAAATAGGTACTTAGAAAAAAAAGTTGGTTGTCTGTAAGGTCGGTTTACGGACAATAATTTTACGTGATAACGTCATAAGAAAACATTGATGACACCAACACTAACATACAGCCCGTTAACTCACACCATACACAATTCCACTAATTAAATAAGAAAGCTAGTACGAAATCTACTACTAAGTACTACATATAGTACTAAATTTAGTACCAACTCTAGTACAACAAATACAATAGTACTAAGTACTAAAAATCTAGTAGCAAAAATACTATTGTACCAACAACCTAGTACCAATTGATTGTCGATCTTAAGTTCGTAGAGGCCGGACGTCGAGGTGCGCGCACAAATAATTAAAACAAAAGTCAAAAAAAAAATTATTGCGCATTGTTATCGCGAGTGTTTTAAAAAAATAATAAACACTCGTTAGAGAAATTGAAAAAATTCCCCTCGCGTGTGCTGTAAAGAGTATAATAATATACACTCGCGTCGTAGGAGGAATGATAAAGATGCCCACTCGCGCTGTGGAAGAAAAAAAAATAAGAAAAACCTACTCGCATAGCAAATTATTCTCTTATCTGTCTCATGACCTTTGTGCTTAACTGCCTCTTTCTTATCTACTGAAGGCATCTTATGACCATCTAATGCTTGTGGTAAATGGATAAGGGCATCTGAGTTTGTCCTATTGTGCTGAATATTTCAATTGATTTTTTGTATGCAAGCTGTCTTATGGGCATTACACCTAAGACAGTTTGTTTATAACAGAAATTAATTTAGATTTTCACTGCATGGTTCGATTTAGTCAGAATTGTGTTTTGTATGTAAGTATTTTTAAATGGTAAGTGATTTTCGTGTCGTATATTCTAATGTTCGCGGCCTAAGAAAGAATTTCTTTCACGTGTACGTCTACACTGTTCAATACAGGCCACCTGTTTTGGCATTAAGTGAAACCCAAGTTGGAGTAAATACTGATTTATCAGAATTTGCTCTACATGGGTATAGCTTGGTGCCATTACCCTTTTCCCATCATGGTCTCGTGGTCTATGTTAGGAATGATAATATAGGCAATGTTTTAACACGGGATTTTACTTCTTATGTCTCAAATTTACTCCAAGCATGTCATTCATTATTGTTTTATTTACAGGAGTCCAAATCTTGACAGTAATTTGACTTGTAACGAGTTTGGTGCGCTGTCTGATTCCATCTCGAAAATTGTTTCCCTTTGTCCTCGCACTGAAATCGTTATTGCGGGCGATTTCAATGTACACAATTCCAATTGGCGCCGCTATTCTGGTCAGACAACACCCGAAGGACGGTATGTCGAGCTCTTTGCCGGGTTACATCACCTTACCCAACTGGGTTGCTGGGCAAGCCGCCCATACTCTTGACTTGTTTCTTACTTCTCACCCTGATAAATATACCACACTTCAGACCATTGTGTCATTTCAGCCAATTTTTCATCCTCGACCCATCCAGTTAAAGAAAAACTTCCACCAAGACCGTTTGGCAATACGAGAAAGCCAACTGGGACGGCCTGAATATTTTTTTCCGAAACTTTAACTGGTCACTACGCTTCCTCGATAGTGAAATTGATGCCAGTGCTGAAATGATCACAAATGTGATTCTTCTAGGGATGCGTGCTTTTATTCCTAACAGACTAAAAACCATCAAGCCTAAAGAAAAGTCTTGGTTTAATTCTGAGTGTAAAGAAGCTATCAAGCTCAAAGAAGTAAGTTTCCGATCTTACAAAGCCAACCCTACAGAGGAAAATCGGAAAAAGCACAAACAAGCAAACTAAATTTTTGCATGACCATAAATTACGGCAAAAAAATTCTGCAGTGTCCCAAAGGCAGTAAAATTTTTTGGTCATTTGTAAAAAAATGTTAAAAAACTCCTCAAAATCTTCGATTCCAACGCTCATCGACATTAACAAACCAATTGTTTACTCTTCAGAGAAGGCAAACTTGCTTGATAGCCACTGCGTAAGCTTTTCCATCGCTCCTACTCTTCTGGAATCTTTCCTAGAAGATGGAAAACAGCATTTGCCCAGATGTCCCTAAGAAAAGTGACCCATCCTCCCCCTCCTCCTACCGATCCATAACACTGACATCCCTTCTTTCTAAGGTCATGGAAACACTGATTAACCGTCAGCTTAAGGAATATCTCGAAGATCGAAAGTTTCTCCATGACCGTCAGTATGGCTTCCTCAGCAACCAGAACCAATGCTGTCTTCTGTCGTTAAATCTAAACATACCCCCAATGCCATTGTTCATGAATGGCACTTACATCGAAGAAACCGAAAAGCTCTCAGTACTCGGTATGTGTGTTAACGACGATCTCCGTTGGAACGATCATATATTTGAGATCCCTAAGAATGCTGCTAAGTGCTTAGGTTTTCTGTACTGGTGTAAGAAGTATTTTTCCCCATGTGATCTGGCTACAATTTATAAAGCGTTTATACGCCCTAAAATCGAGTATAACTCCCACCTCTGGGCAGGTGCTTCGCAAACATCGCTTCACCTGCTTGATAGAATACAAAATCGAGTGTTAAGATTGATAGGAAATAGAACTGACGCTGAAACAATTGCCCCTCTCGAACACCGACGCAATGTTTCATGTCTTTCCTTACTTCATCGTTTCTTTAAAAAAAATGTTCACTCGAAGTAGCCAGTTGCATTCTTCCCCTTAAAAGTTTCTCCCGTAATACTCGTCTCGCAAGGAATGCTCATCAGTTCACCCTTGAGCCCAATTTTGGACGTACCGTGAAATATAAGGATTCTTTTTTTAGCCGAACAACATGAACTTGGAATAGTTTACCGGCGAGATTTTCCCTTGCCATTTTGATCGGCTAACATTCAAAACCAATGTTAATCGACACCTCCTATTTCTTCCCTTCCTATCTTCTTAATGCTCGCGCAGTGTGTTCTACAATAAAAGGGAAACAAATAATCTCTTGTGCGCGCGTTAATTATAAAAAAGAACCCAATCGGCACCAGTTTTATATTTAACTAGCGGTATCCGGGAATACGTTTGCGATCGATTTTGGTTGAAAAAACCACAGTTTCGTGGTTAGCGTAACGCGTTACGTTTCTTGTCAGCATGAGTCATGTTATTTCGTATGTGTAGCGTGTCATCGATTTATAAGACGTTATCACGTCAAAAAGAAGACAGGAATAAAAAACACAAATAAATAACTTCTTGTACAGTGCATTAAGATTTGATTATTTAACGCTCTGGGAAAAAAAAAATTTGAGATGGAGTTTGACTTAAGTATTTGAAAGAATATCAGTAAACGACCATAAACCATATTTTTCACAATTGCACTCGGGCCCTTTTTACCAACTTACAAATTGCAGTTTATAAGCACTTTTTCAACAAATTTGTAGAAAAGTCGATTTATTTAGTTTACAAAGGAAAATTTGTATATATTTCATTATTTCCCTTTCACCAAAAGTTAAATTTATTTATTACAATTACAAATTTGTTAAAATTTATATTTTTCTGTAAGTTTTACTGGCGATTCCTGACCTTCAGTTTTGGGTTGACTACACAATCTTATTTGAAAATCTCACAATCTCAAATAATAAAAAAAGATTTTTTTTATATAGGTGCATCCTTATTTATTAGAACTCCCTAAACAGCTCTAAATGGCTGAATAGTTAGTTATACAGTGCATAAGGAGTCTATGCAACATTGCATACATTTTTATAAAAAAAAAATCCTCGTCTATACAAAGTTTGTGTTAAATATATTAAGTATCAAAGACCGAATCTATTACATTTTTATGCCACCAACTCTTGGAAAAGTATTCTAGCTTTAGATAAAATGGCGGGGATCAGAAATAGATTTTTACAAGCTCTAGTCACCCTCCAAGCGCGTTAAGCCTGTACAATCTCTAAAAAGGGATGCATACACTATATAAATACATAATATTTTCCCGTTTAAAGGTATTACAAAGACAGCATAACGTTATACACGTTTAT
Organism: Platycheirus rosarum; assembly: GCA_963971375.1. Taxonomy (NCBI): domain Eukaryota; kingdom Metazoa; phylum Arthropoda; class Insecta; order Diptera; family Syrphidae; genus Platycheirus; species Platycheirus rosarum. The sequence continues at coordinate 91,990,514 of OZ020510.1, forward strand.
AAATTCGGCTGGTAATTTATATTATTTTCGTTGTAAAAATCTAATTTATTTAAGCATACTTATTTACTTAGGGGTGCTACAGTTTGGGACCAACCTGGGCCTCAACCAACATGCCTCTCCAGCCAGCTCGGTCTTTGGCTAGCTGCCACCAGTTTTGCCTTCCAAGTTGGTTGAGGTCGTCCTCCAATTGAGCGCGCCACCTTAGGCGAGGTCTTCCTTGACTGGGTCTAGGAGTAAATACTCGACATACATACACACATGCATACATACATCTGATGTTTGCCTGGTGCTCAGAATACGTTTGCGATTGATTTTGGTTTAAAAAACCTCAGTATCGTGTTGATAATTTGATCAATGTCATACTGTGAATTTATACCTGTTGACGGCAAGGAGACTTCTGTTAATGAAAACGATGATCGAACAGCAATCATAACACCACCTCTTCTGCCTTTGAAGTTGTATCAGAACATCGATCTTTTCGAAAAACTTTGTATTGTTGGCAGTTAAAAATTTCGGCTGTGCGGTGATTTTCACAGAGCCAAGTTTCTTTAAAAAAGATCACATTTTAGAGAGATGACGAGGAGACCACCTTGCGTTGGTGGTGGAGCACGAAAATCTTCTATCTTCTATTTTCTAATTCTTTTATATAATTGACAGTGTTGCCCTGCTCTTCCTGTTTTTTGGAGTGTAAATGAATTCACGTACTTCTACTCCAATGAACCAAACAGAGGGATTGAGGGCTTGAATAGAAACATTTTCCGGAATGGCAACTTTAAAATTGTAGGTTATGAGTTCACTCATGTCAATATGTTTTGCAAAAGTTTTTTGCATTTGATGACCTTCGGCCAGGTGCATATATGTAACCATTTCATGCTAGGGACTACTTGCAATGGTGTTTCAGAAGGGGCATTTCCCACGATTTTTTGACGGCGTTGAGGCAAATTACTTTTTCATTTACTAATAGACGAGACAGTGGACACTATTGCGTTGGTATTAATGCTGACAGATGGAATTTTATTTGAATTCTCACTGGTAGGGCACTAATTATATTGCATTAATGTTGACTTCTACCTCAAAAGAGAAGCAGGGATCGGATGGGTAAAGATCAATTACTGGTGGTATTGTCAACAGGGCATTAGTTTTTGATAAGAAATATGGAAAACCTGTAAATGCCGATTCGGGAACTAACGGTTTAGAGCACCCCTTGTCCATAACGGAAGCTATTGGAGAGTCCAGTGGTCTGCCAGTAACCGATTCACATTTACTCCAAGTTGGAGTAAATACTGATTTATCAGAATTTGCTCTACATGGGTATAGCTTGGTGCCATTACCCTTTTCCCATCATGGTCTCGTGGTCTATGTTAGGAATGATAATATAGGCAATGTTCTAACACGGGATTTTACTTCTTATGTCTCAAATTTACTCCAAGCATGTCATTCATTATTGTTTTATTTACAGGAGTCCAAATCTTGACAGTAGTTTGACTTGTAACGAGTTTGATGCGCTGTCTGATTCCGTCTCGAAAATTGTTTCCCTTTGTCCTCGCACTGAAATCGTTATTGCGGGCGATTTCAATGTACACAATTCCAATTGGCTCCGCTATTCTGGTCAGACAACACCCGAAGGAAGGTATGTCGAGCTCTTTGCCGGGTTACATCACCTTACCCAACTGGGTTGCTGGGCAAGCCGCCCATACTCTTGACTTGTTTCTTACTTCTCACCCTGATAAATATACCACACTTCAGACCATTGTGTCATTTCAGCCAATTTTTCATCCTCGACCCATCCAGTTAAAGAAAAACTTCCACCAAGACCGTTTGGCAATACGAGAAAGCCAACTGGGACGGCCTGAATATTTTTTTCCGAAACTTTAACTGGTCACTACGCTTCCTCGATAGTGAAATTGATGCCAGTGCTGAAATGATCACAAATGTGATTCTTCTAGGGATGCGTGCTTTTATTCCTAACAGACTAAAAACCATCAAGCCTAAAGAAAAGTCTTGGTTTAATTCTGAGTGTAAAGAAGCTATCAAGCTCAAAGAAGTAAGTTTCCGATCTTACAAAGCCAACCCTACAGAGGAAAATCGAAAAAAGCACAAACAAGCAAACTAAATTTTTGCATGACCATAAATTACGGCAAAAAAATTCTGCAGTATCCCAAAGGTAGTAAAATTTTTTGGTCATTTGTAAAAAAATGTTAAAAACTCCTCGAAATCTTCGATTCCAACGCTCATCGACATTAACAAACCAATTGTTTACTCTTCAGAGAAGGCAAACTTGCTTGATAGCCACTGCGTAAGCTTTTCCATCGCTCCTACTCTTCTGGAATCTTTCCTAGAAGATGGAAAACAGCATTTTCCCAGATGTCCCTAAGAAAAGTGACCCATCCTCCCCCTCCTCCTACCGATCCATAGCACTGACATCCCTTCTTTCTAAGGTCATGGAAACACTGATTAACCGTCAGCTTAAGGAATATCTCGAAGATCGAAAGTTTCTCCATGACCGTCAGTATGGCTTCCTCAGCAACCAATGCTGTCTTCTGTCGTTAAATCTAAACATACCCCCAATGCCATTGTTCATGAATGGCACTTACATCGAAGAAACCGAAAAGCTCTCAGTACTCGGTATGTGTGTTAACGACGATCTCCGTTGGAACGATCATATATTTGAGATCCCTAAGAATGCTGCTAAGTGCTTAGGTTTTCTGTATTGGTGTAAGAAGTATTTTTCCCCATGTGATCTGGCTACAATTTATAAAGCGTTTATACGCCCTAAACTCGAGTATAACTCCCACCTCTGGGCAGATGCTTCGCAAACATCGCTTCACCTGCTTGATAGAATACAAAATCGAGTGTTAAGATTGATAGGAAATAGAACTGCCGCTGAAACAATTGCCCCTCTCGAACACCGACGCAATGTTTCATGTCTTTCCTTACTTTATCGTTTCTTTTAAAAAAAAAATGTTCACTCGAAGTAGCCAGTTGCATTCTTCCCCTAAAAAGTTTCTCCCGTATTACTCGTCTCGCAAGGAATGCTCATCAGTTCACCCTTGAGCCCAATTTCGGACGTACAGTGAAATATAAGGATTCTTTTTTTAGCCGAACAACACGAATTTGGAATAGTTTACCCGGCGAGATTTTCCCTTGCCATTTTGATCGGCTAACATTCAAAACCAATGTTAATCGACACCTCCTATTTCTTCCCTTCCTATCTTCCTAATGCTCGCGCAGTGTGTTCTACAATAAAAGGGAAACAAATAATCTCTTGTGCGCGCGTTAATTATAAAAAAGAACCCAATCGGCACCAGTTTTATATTTAACTAGCGGTATCCGGGAATACGTTTGCGATCGATTTTGGTTGAAAAAACCACAGTTTCGTGGTTAGCGTAACGCGTTACGTTTCTTGTCAGCATGAGTCATGTTATTTCGTATGTGTAGCGTGTCATCGATTTATAAGACGTTATCACGTCAAAAAGAAGACAGGAATAAAAAACACAAATAAATAACTTCTTGTACAGTGCATTAAGATTTGATTATTTAACGCTCTGGGAAAAAAAAAGTTTGAGATGGAGTTTGACTTTAGTATTCGAAAGAATATCAGTAAACGACCATAAACCATATTTTTCACAATTGCACTCGGGCCCTTTTTACCAACTTACAAATTGCAGTTTATAAGCACTTTTTCAACAAATTTGTAGAAAAGTCGATTTATTTAGTTTACAAAGGAAAAATTGTATATATTTCATTATTTCACCAAAAGTTAAATTTATTTATTACAATTACAAATTTGTTAAAATTTCTATTTTTCTGTAAGTTTTACTGGCGATTCCTGACCTTCAGTTTTGGGTTGACTACACAATCTCATTTGAAAATCTCACAATCTCAAATAATAAAAAAAGATTTTTTTTATATAGGTGCATCCTTATTTATTAGAACTCCCTAAACAGCTCTAAATGGCTGAATAGTTAGTTATACAGTGCATAAGGAGTCTATGCAACATTGCATACATTTTTATAAAAAAAAAATCCTCGTCTATACAAAGTTTGTGTTAAATATATTAAGTATCAAAGACCGAATCTATTACATTTTTATGCCACCAACTCTTGGAAAAGTATTCTAGCTTTAGATAAAATGGCGGGGATCAGAAATAGATTTTTAAAAGCTCTAGTCGCCCTCCAAGCGCGTTAAGCCTATACAATCTCTGAATAGGGATGCATACACTATATAAATACATAATATTTTCCCGTTTAAAGGTATTACAAAGACAGCATAACGTTATACACGTTTATAAATTCGGCTGGTAATTTATATTATTTTCGTTGTAAAAATCTAATTTATTTAAGCATACTTATTTACTTAGGGGGTGCTACAGTTTGGGACCAACCTGAGCCTCAACCAACATGCTTCTCCAGGCCAGCTCGGTCTTTGGCTAGCTGCCACCAGTTTTGCCTTCCAAGTTGGTTGAGGTCGTCCTCCAATTGAGCGCGCCACCTTAGGCGAGGTCTTCCTTGACTGGGTCTAGGAGTAAATACTCGACATACATACACACATGCATACATACATCTGATGTTTGCCTGGTGCTCAGAATACGTTTGCGATTGATTTTGGTTTAAAAAACCTCAGTATCGTGTTGATAAGTTGATCAATGTCATACTGTGAATTTATACCTGTTGACGGCAAGGAGACTTCTGTTAATGAAAACGATGATCGAACAGCAATCATAACACCACCTCTTCTGCCTTTGAAGTTGTATCAGAACATCGATCTTTTCGAAAAACTTTGTATTGTTGGCAGTTAAAAATTTCGGCTGTGCGGTGATTTTCACAGAGCCAAGTTTCTTTAAAAAAGATCACATTTTAGAGAGATGACGAGGAGACCACCTTGCGTTGGTGGTGGAGCACGAAAATCTTCTATCTTCTAATTCTTTTATATAATTGACAGTGTTGCCCTGCTCTTCTTGTTTTTTGGAGTGTAAATGAATTCACGTACTTCTACTCCAATGAACCAAACAGAGGGATTGAGGGCTTGAATAGAAACATTTTCCGGAATGGCAACTTTAAAATTGTAGGTTATGAGTTCACTCATGTCAATATGTTTTGCAAAAGTTTTTTGCATTTGATGACCTTCGGCCACGTGCATATATGTAACCATTTCATGCTAGGGACTACTTGCAATGGTGTTTCAGAAGGGGCATTTCCCACGATTTTTTGACGGCGTTGAGGCAAATTACTTTTTCATTTACTAATAGACGAGACAGTGGACACTATTGCGTTGGTATTAATGCTGACAGATGGAATTTTATTTGAATTCTCACTGGTAGGGCAGTAATTATATTGCATTAATGTTGACTTCAACCTCAAAAGAGAAGCAGGGATCGGATGGGTAAAGATCAATAACTGGTGGTATTGTCAACAGGGCATTAGTTTTTGATAAGAAATAGGGAAAACCTGTAAATGCCGATTCGGGAACTAACGGTAGCTATTGGAGAGTCCAGTGGTCTGCCAGATTCACATTTACTTGTTTGGCTTATTTACACTACAAGGTATATTTCCTCGCGAAGGTTTGTTTTCCTTCTGAGCTTCAGTAAGTTTAAACTTTAGTGCCTGTTTTTTATCCACCTTTTATAAGAATATAGATTGTTGCAAAATAATTAAGAAAATGTGATCTTAACACTATTTAACAAAGCCTATAGAACCTCTACCAAAAAGATCACCATTTGACAGTGAGTGAATAAATCGAAAGTTGCGTCTTGACAAGGTACTCATTGTAAACTGAAGAGTCCAAGTGAGCTATTAAGACGAAACGCCAATTTTTTGATGGACTTAAAGGCCGTTAAAAAATTATTTTGAATCAATAACTCAACAAAGTTAAAAATTAGTTCAGAGTCTTCTACTCATGTAATTTTTTTAAATTTTAATTATTTTGCAACGTAGTATATAGAGTTTGTATTAAAACCTTCAATTCATTTAACCAAGTCTAGCTTTCTTTCCAAATTAATGATTACAAATTTAATTTTATTGGATGAAGTTCACATTAGGGTTTTGTAAAAAACTTATATATATATATATATACGTTGAATTCAGTAAATCGAAAGTTAAGTCTTGACTAATTTGTTCACTATGTTCTATGTTCTGTATGAAATGGTTCATATTACGTTTCTTTTGCAAAATATCTTGTAAGGCTAGTATCTTTTTTATTCATTTATTTCAAAAAATTAGGCTAAAGGAATAAAATTCTAATTATGAGTTTTTTTTCATTCCTTTTTTTTTTTTTTTTTTATTTCAATAAAAAGATTGTAAGGTGCAATTTATTTCAATACAATTTTAAATCAATGCAAAAATGTCTTTGAAAAAGTTATCTCAAAAAATAGGTACTTAGAAAAAAAAGTTGGTTGTCTGTAAGGTCGGTTTACGGACAATAATTTTACGTGATAACGTCATAAGAAAACATTGATGACACCAACACTAACATACAGCCCGTTAACTCACACCATACACAATTCCACTAATTAAATAAGAAAGCTAGTACGAAATCTACTACTAAGTACTACATATAGTACTAAATTTAGTACCAACTCTAGTACAACAAATACAATAGTACTAAGTTCGAGTACTAAGTACTAAAAATCTAGTAGCAAAAATACTATTGTACCAACAACCTAGTACCAATTGAGTGTCGATCTTAAGTTCGTAGAGGCCGGACGTCGAGGTGCGCGCACAAATAATTAAAACAAAAGTCAAAAAAAAAAATTATTGCGCATTGTTATCGCGAGTGTTTTAAAAAAATAATAAACACTCGTTAGAGAAATTGAAAAAATTCCCCTCGCGTGTGCTGTAAAGAGTATAATAATATACACTCGCGTCGTAGGAGGAATGATAAAGATGCCCACTCGCGCTGTGGAAGAAAAAAAAATAAGAAAAACCTACTCGCATAGCAAATTATTCTCTTATCTGTCTCATGACCTTTGTGCTTAACTGCCTCTTTCTTATCTACTGAAGGCATCTTATGACCATCTAATGCTTGTGGTAAATGGATAAGGGCATCTGAGTTTGTCCTATTGTGCTGAATATTTCAATTGATTTTTTGTATGCAAGCTGTCTTATGGGCATTACACCTAAGACAGTTTGTTTATAACAGAAATTAATTTAGATTTTCACTGCATGGTTCGATTTAGTCAGAATTGTGTTTTGTATGTAAGTATTTTTAAATGGTACGTGTACGTGTACGTGTACGTCTACACTGTTCAATACAGGCCACCTGTTTTGGCATTAAGTGAAACCCAAGTTGGAGTAAATACTGATTTATCAGAATTTGCTCTACATGGGTATAGCTTGGTGCCATTACCCTTTTCCCATCATGGTCTCGTGGTCTATGTTAGGAATGATAATATAGGCAATGTTTTAACACGGGATTTTACTTCTTATGTCTCAAATTTACTCCAAGCATGTCATTTATTATTGTTTTATTTACAGGAGTCCAAATCTTGACAGTAATTTGACTTGTAACGAGTTTGATGCGCTGTCTGATTCCATCTCGAAAATTGTTTCCCTTTGTCCTCGCACTGAAATCGTTATTGCGGGCGATTTCAATGTACACAATTCCAATTGGCTCCGCTATTCTGGTCAGACAACACCCGAAGGAAGGTATGTCGAGCTCTTTGCCGGGTTACATCACCTTACCCAACTGGGTTGCTGGGCAAGCCGCCCATACTCTTGACTTGTTTCTTACTTCTCACCCTGATAAATATACCACACTTCAGACCATTGTGTCATTTCAGCCAATTTTTCATCCTCGACCCATCCAGTTAAAGAAAAACTTCCACCAAGACCGTTTGGCAATACGAGAAAGCCAACTGGGACGGCCTGAATATTTTTTTCCGAAACTTTAACTGGTCACTACGCTTCCTCGATAGTGAAATTGATGCCAGTGCTGAAATGATCACAAATGTGATTCTTCTAGGGATGCGTGCTTTTATTCCTAACAGACTAAAAACCATCAAGCCTAAAGAAAAGTCTTGGTTTAATTCTGAGTGTAAAGAAGCTATCAAGCTCAAAGAAGTAAGTTTCCGATCTTACAAAGCCAACCCTACAGAGGAAAATCGGAAAAAGCACAAACAAGCAAACTAAATTTTTGCATGACCATAAATTACGGCAAAAAAATTCTGCAGTGTCCCAAAGGCAGTAAAATTTTTTGGTCATTTGTAAAAAAATGTTAAAAAACTCCTCGAAATCTTCGATTCCAACGCTCATCGACATTAACAAACCAATTGTTTACTCTTCAGAGAAGGCAAACTTGCTTGATAGCCACTGCGTAAGCTTTTCCATCGCTCCTACTCTTCTGGAATCTTTCCTAGAAGATGGAAAACAGCATTTGCCCAGATGTCCCTAAGAAAAGTGACCCATCCTCCCCCTCCTCCTACCGATCCATAGCACTGACATCCCTTCTTTCTAAGGTCATGGAAACACTGATTAACCGTCAGCTTAAGGAATATCTCGAAGATCGAAAGTTTCTCCATGACCGTCAGTATGGCTTCCTCAGCAACCAGAACCAATGCTGTCTTCTGTCGTTAAATCTAAACATACCCCCAATGCCATTGTTCATGAATGGCACTTACATCGAAGAAACCGAAAAGCTCTCAGTACTCGGTATGTGTGTTAACGACGATCTCCGTTGGAACGATCATATATTTGAGATCCCTAAGAATGCTGCTAAGTGCTTAGGTTTTCTGTATTGGTGTAAGAAGTATTTTTCCCCATGTGATCTGGCTACAATTTATAAAGCGTTTATACGCCCTAAACTCGAGTATAACTCCCACCTCTGGGCAGATGCTTCGCAAACATCGCTTCACCTGCTTGATAGAATACAAAATCGAGTGTTAAGATTGATAGGAAATAGAACTGCCGCTGAAACAATTGCCCCTCTCGAACACCGACGCAATGTTTCATGTCTTTCCTTTCTTTATCGTTTCTTTTAAAAAAAAATGTTCACTCGAAGTAGCCAGTTGCATTCATCCCCTTAAAAGTTTCTCCCGTAATACTCGTCTCGCAAGGAATGCTCATCAGTTCACCCTTGAGCCCAATTTCGGACGTACCGTGAAATATAGGGATTCTTTTTTTTAGCCGAACACCACGAATTTGGAATAGTTTACCCGGCGAGATTTTCCCTTGCCATTTTGATCTGCTAACATTCAAAACCAATGTTAATCGACACCTCCTATTTCTTCCCTTCCTATCTTCCTAATGCTCGCGCAGTGTGTTCTACATTAAAAGGGAAACAAATAATCTCTTGTGCGCGCGTTAATTATAAAAAAGAACCCAATCGGCACCAGTTTTATATTTAACTAGCGGTATCCGGGAATACGTTTGCGATCGATTTTGGTTGAAAAAACCACAGCTTCGTGGTTAGCGTAACGCGTTACGTTTCTTGTCAGCATGAGTCATGTTATTTCGTATGTGTAGCGTGTCATCGATTTATAAGACGTTATCACGTCAAAAAGAAGACAGGAATAAAAAACACAAATAAATAACTTCTTGTACAGTGCATTAAGATTTGATTATTTAACGCTCTGGGAAAAAAAAAGTTTGAGATGGAGTTTGACTTTAGTATTCGAAAGAATATCAGTAAACGACCATAAACCATATTTTTCACAATTGCATTCGGGCCCTTTTTACCAACTTACAAATTGCAGTTTATAAGCACTTTTTCAACAAATTTGTAGAAAAGTCGATTTATTTAGTTTACAAAGGAAAATTTGTATAAATTTCATTATTTCCCTTTCACCAAAAGTTAAATTTATTTATTACAATTACAAATTTGTTAAAATTTATATTTTTCTGTAAGTTTTACTGGCGATTCCTGACCTTCAGTTTTGGGTTGACTACACAATCTCATTTGAAAATCTCACAATCTCAAATAATAAAAAAAGATTTTTTTTATATAGGTGCATCCTTATTTATTAGAACTCCCTAAACAGCTCTAAATGGCTGAATAGTTAGTTATAAAGTGCATAAGGAGTCTATGCAACATTGCATACATTTTTATAAAAAAAAAATCCTCCTCTATACAAAGTTTGTGTTAAATATATTAAGTATCAAAGACCGAATCTATTACATTTTTATGCCACCAACTCTTGGAAAAGTATTCTAGCTTTAGATAAAATAGCAGGGATCAGAAATAGATTTTTACAAGCTCTAGTCACCCTCCAAGCGCGTTAAGCCTATACAATCTCTAAATAGGGATGCATACACTATATAAATACATAATATTTTCCCGTTTAAAGGTATTACAAAGACAGCATAACGTTATACACGTTTATAAATTCGGCTGGTAATTTATATTATTTTCGTTGTAAAAATCTAATTTATTTAAGCATACTTATTTACTTAGGGGTGCTACAGTTTGGGACCAACCTGGGCCTCAACCAACATGCCTCTCCAGCCAGCTCGGTCTTTGGCTAGCTGCCACCAGTTTTGCCTTCCAAGTTGGTTGAGGTCGTCCTCCAATTGAGCGCGCCACCTTAGGCGAGGTCTTCCTTGACTGGGTCTAGGAGTAAATACTCGACATACATACACACATGCATACATACATCTGATGTTTGCCTGGGGCTCAGAATACGTTTGCGATTGATTCTGGTTTAAAAAACCTCAGTATCGTGTTGATAAGTTGATCAATGTCATACTGTGAATTTATACCTGTTGACGGCAAGGAGACTTCTGTTAATGAAAACGATGATCGAACAGCAATCATAACACCACCTCTTCTGCCTTTGAAGTTGTATCAGAGCATCGATCTTTTCGAAAAACTTTGTATTGTTGGCAGTTAAAAATTTCGGCTGTGCGGTGATTTTCACAGAGCCAAGTTTATTTAAAAAAAAGATCACATTTTAGAGAGATGACGAGGAGACCACCTTGCGTTGGTGGTGGAGCACGAAAATCTTCTATCTTCTATTTTCTAATTCTTTTATATAATTGACTGTGTTGCCCTGCTCTTCTTGTTTTTTGGAGTGTAAATGAATTCACGTACTTCTACTCCAATGAACCAAACAGAGGGATTGAGGGCTTGAATAGAAACATTTTCCGGAATGGCAACTTTAAAATTGTAGGTTATGAGTTCACTCATGTCAATATCTTTTGCAAAAGTTTTTTGCATTTGATGACCTTCGGAGAAATTTTAAGTCGACTTGCCACGTACATATATGTAACCATTTCATGCTAGGGACTACTTGCAATGGTGTTTCAGAAGGGTCATTTCCCACGATTTTTTGACGGCGTTGAGGCAAATTACTTTTTCATTTACTAATAGACGAGACAGTGGACACTATTGCGTTGGTATTAATGCTGATAGATGGAATTTTATTTGAATTCTCACTGGTAGGGCAGTAATTATATTGCATTAATGTTGACTTCTGTATTGGTTTAAGAAGTATTTTTCCCCATGTGATCTGGCTACAATTTATAAAGCGTTTATACGCCCTAAACTCGAGTATAACTCCCACCTCTGGGCAGGTGCTTCGCAAACATCGCTTCATCTGCTTAATAGAATACAAAATCGAGTGTTAAGATTGATAGGAAATAGAACTGCCGCTGAAACAATTGGCCCTCTCAAACACCGACGCAATATCTTTCCTTATTTTATCGTTTCTTTTACAAAAACTGTTCACTCGAAGTAGCTAGTTGCATTCCTGCCCTTAAAAGTTTCTCCCGTAATACTCGTCTCGCAAGGAATGCTCATCAGTTCACCCTTGAGCCCAATTTTGGACGTACCGTGAAATATAGGGATTCTTTTTTTAGCCGAACAACACGAATTTGGAATAGTTTACCCGGCGAGATTTTCCCTTGCCATTTTAATCTGCTTACATTCAAAACCAATGTTAATCGACACCTCCTATTTCTTCCCTTCCTATCTTCCTAATACTCGCGCAGTGTGTTCTACATTAAAAGGGAAACAAATAATCTCTTGTGCGCGCGTTAATTATAAAACAAAGAACCCAATCGGCACCAGTTTTGTATTTAACTAGCGGTATCCGGCGCGCGTTACTACGCCCGCGCTGGAAAAAAACATTTTTAATCTTAAATGCGAAAATAATGCTAGCCAAACATTCACAGAAACGATCCCTGCACAAAACTATATTAACCTTGTAAATTTCATTAAAATCCGTTGAGCGGTTTAGGAGTAAATACTCGACACACATACATACATACATACCTACAATGTTCGCCTGGTGCTCAGAATACGTTTGCAATCGATTTTGGTTGAAAAAACCACAGGCATAACCTTATACACGTTTATAAATTCGGCTGGTAAATTATATTATTTTCGTTATAAAAATCTAATTTATTTAAGCTTACTTATTTACTTAGGGGGTGCTACAGTTTGGGACGAACCTGGGCCTCAACCAACATGCCTCTCCAGCCAGCTCGGTCTTTGGCAAATTACTTTTTCATTTACTAATAGACGAGACAGTGGACACTATTGCGTTGGTATTAATGCTGATATAAACTCGAGTATAACTCCCACCTCTGGGCAGGTGCTTCGCAAACATCGCTTCACCTGCTTGATAGAATACAAAATCGGGTGTTAAGATTGATAGGAAATAGAATTTCCGCTGAAACAATTGCCCCTCTCAAACACCGACGCAACGTCTTTCCTTATTTTTTACGTTTCTTTTACAAAAACTGTTCACTCGAAGTAGCTAGTTGCATTCCTGCCCTTAAAAGTTTCTCCCGTAATACTCGTCTCGCAAGGAATGCTCATCAGTTCACCCTTGAGCCCAATTTCGGACGTACCGTGAAATATAGGGATTCTTTTTTTAGCCGAACAACACGAATTTGGAATAGTTTACCCGGCGAGGATTTCCCTTGCCATTTTAATCTGCTAACATTCAAAACCAATGTTAATCGACACCTCCTATATCTTCCCTTCCTATCTTCCTAATACTCGCGCAGTGTGTTTTAGTTTAAAAGGGAAACAAATAATCTCTTGTGCGCGCGTTAGTTATAAAAAAGAACCCAATCGGCACCAGTTTTATATTTAACTAGCGGTATCCGGCGCGCGTTACTACGCCCGCGCTGGAAAAAAACATTTTTAATCTTAAATGCTAAAATAATGCTAGCCAAACATTCACAGAAACAATCCCTGGACAAAACTATATTAACCCTGTAAATTTCATTAAAATCCGTTGAGCGGTTTAGGAGTAAATACTCGACACACATCCATACATACATACATCTGATGTTCGCCTGGTGCTCAGAATACGTTTGCAATCGATTTTGGTTGAAAAAACCACAGGCATAACCTTATACACGTTTATAAATTCGGCTGGTAATTTATATTATTTTCGTTATAAAATCTAATTTATTTAAGCATACTTATTTACTTAGGGGGTGCTACAGTTTGGGACGAACTTGGGCCTCAACCAACATGCCTCTCCAGCCAGCTCGGTCTTTGGCTAGCTGCCACCAGTTTTGCCTTCCAAGTTGGTTGAGGTCGTCCTCCAATTGAGCGTGCCACCTTAGGCGAGGTCTTCCTTGACTGGGTCTAGGAGTAAATACTCGACGTACATACACACATACATACATACATCTGATGTTTGCCTGGTGCTCAGAATACGTTTGCGATCGATTTTGGTTTAAAAAACCTCAGTATCGTGTTGATAAGTTGATCAATGTCATACTGTAAATTTATACCTGTTGACGGCAAGGAGACTTCTGTTAATGAAAACGATGATCGAACAGCAATCATAACACCATCTCTTCTGCCTTTGAAGTTGTATCAGAGCATCGATCTTTTTGAAAAACTTTGTATTGTTGGCAATTAAAAACTTCGGCTGTGCGGTGATTTTCACAGAGCCAAGTTTCTTTAAAAAAGATCACATCTTAGAGAGATGACGAGGAGACCACCTTGAGTAGTTGGTGGAGCACGAAAATCTTCTATCTTCTATTTTCTAATTCTTTTATATAATTGACAGTGTTGCCCTGCTCTTCTCGTTTTTTGGAGTGTAAATGAATTCACGAACTTCTACTCCAATGAACCAAACAGAGGGATTGAGGGCTTGAATAGAAACATTTTCCGGAATGGCAACTTTAAAATTGTAGATTATGAGTTCACTCATGTCAATATCTTTTGCAAAAGTTTTTTGTATTTGATGACCTTCGGAGAAATTTTAAGTCGACTTGCCACGTACATATATGTAACCATTTCATGCTAGGGACTATTTGCAATGGTGTTTCAGAAGGGTCATTTCCCACGATTTTTTGAATGCGTTGAGGCAAATTACTTTTTCATTTACTAATAGACGAGACAGTGGACACTATTGCGTTGGTATTAATGCTGACAGATGGAATTTTATTTGAATTCTCACTGGTAGGGCAGTAATTATATTGCATTAATGTTGACTTCAACCTCAAAAGAGCAGCAGGGATCGGATGGGTAAAGATCAATTACTGGTGGTATTGTCAACAGGGCATTAGTTTTTGATAAGAAATATGGAAAACCTTTAAATGCCGATTCGGGAACTAACGGTTTAAAGCACCCCTCGTCCATAACGGAAGCTATTGGAGAGTTCAGTGGTCTGCCAGTAACCGATTCACATTTACTTGTTTGGCTTATTTACACTACAAGGTATATTTCCTCGCGAAGGTTTTTTTTTCCTTCTGAGCTTCAGTAAGTTTAAACTTTAGTGCCTGTTTTTTATCCACCTTTTATAAGAATATAGATTGTTGCAAAATAATTAAAAAAATGTGATCTTAACACTATTTAACAAAGCCTATAATAGAACCTCTACCAAAAAGATCACCATTTGACAGTGAGTGAATAAATCGAAAGTTGCGTCTTGACAAGGTACTCATTGTAAACTGAAGAGTCCAAGTGAGCTATTATGACGAAACGTCAATTTTTTGATGGACTTAAAGGCCGTTAAAAAATTGTTTTGAATCAATAACACAACAAAGTCCAAAATTAGTTCTGAGTCTTCTACTCATGTAATTTTTTTTAAATTTTAATTATTTTGCAACGTAGTATATAGAGTTTGTATTAAAACCTTCAATTCATTTAACCAAGTCTAGCTTTCTTTCCAAATTAATGATTACAAATTTAATTTTATTGGATGAAGTTCACATTAGGGTTTTGTAAAAAACTTATATATATATATATACGTTGAATTCAGTAAATCGAAAGTTAAGTCTTGACTAATTTGTTCACTATGTTCTATGTTCTGTATGAAATGGTTCATATTAAGTTTCTTTTGCAAAATATCTTGTAAGGCTAGTATCTTTTTTATTCATTTATTTCAAAAAATTAGGCTAAAGGAATAAAATTCTAATTATGAGTTTTTTTTCATTCCTTTTTTTTTTTTTTTTTTATTTCAATAAAAAGATATTTAAGGTGCAATTTATTTCAATACAATTTTAAATCAATGCAAAAATGTCTTTGAAAATCTCAAAAAATAGGTACTTAGAATAAAAAGTTGGTTGTCTGTAAGGTCGGTTTACGGACAATAATTTTACGTGATAACGTCATAAGAAAACATTGATGACACCAACACCAACATACAGCCCGTTAACTCACACCATACACAATTCCACTAATTAAATAAAAAAGCTAGTACTAAATCTACTACTAAGTACTAAATATAGTACTAAATTTAGTACCAACTCTAGTACAACAAATACAATAGTACTAAGTTCTAGTACTTAGTACTTAAATCTAGTAGCAAAAATACTATTGTACCAACAATCTAGTACCAATTGAGTGTCGATCTTAAGCTCGTAGAGGCCGGACGTCGAGGTGCGCGCACAAATAATTAAAACAAAAGTCAAAAAAAAAATTATTGCGCATTGTTATCGCGAGTGTTTTAAAAAAAAATACACACTCGTTAGAGAAATTGGAAAAATTCCCCTCGCGTGTGCTGTAAAGAGTATAATAGTATACACACGCGTCATAGGAGGAATGATAAAGATGCCCACTCGCGCTGTGGAAGAAAAAAAAATAAGAAAAACCTACTCGTATAGCAAATTATGCGAGTAGGTTTAACTGCCTCTTTCTTATCTACTGTAGACATCTTATGACCACCTAATGCTTGCGGTAAATGGATAAGGGCATCTGAGTTTGTCCTATTGTGCTGAATATTACAATTGATTTTTTGTATGCAAGCTGTCTAATGGGCATAACACCTAAGACAGTTTGTTTATTACAGAAATTAATTTAGATTTTCACTGCATGGTTCAATTTGGTCAGAATTGTGTTTTGTATGTAAGTATTTTTAAATGGTAAGTGATTTTCGTGTCGTATATTCTAATGTTCGCGACCTAAGAAATAATTTCTTTCACGTGTACGTCTACACTGTTCAATACAGGCCACCTGTTTTGGCATTAAGTGAAACCCAAGTTGGAGTAAATACTGATTCATCAGAATTTGCTCTACATGGGTATAGCTTGGTGCCATTACTCTTTTTCTATAATGGTCTCGTGGTCTATGTTAGGAATGATATTGCTTGCCAGAGCCTTTCCCAATATAGGCAATGCTCTAAAACGGGACTTTACTTCTTATGTCTCAAATTTACTCCAAGGATGTCATTCATTATTGTTTTATTTACAGGAGTGCAAATCTTGACAGTAATTCGACTTGTAACGAGTTTGTTGCGCTGTCTGATTCCATCTCGAAAATTGTTTCCCTTTGTCCTCGCACTGAAATCGTTATTGCGGGCGATTTCAATGTACACAATTCCAATTGGCTCCGCTATTCTGGTCAGACAACACCCGAAGAAAGGTATGTCGAGCTCTTTGCCGGGTTACATCACCTTACCCAACTGGGTTGCTGGGCAAGCCGCCCATACTCTTGACTTGTTTCTTACTTCTCACCCTGATAAATATACCACACTTCAGACCATTGTGTCATTTCAGCCAATTTTTCATCCTCGACCCATCCAGTTAAAGAAAAACTTCCACCAAGACCGTTTGGCAATACGAGAAAGCCAACTGGGACGGCCTGAATATTTTTTTCCGAAACTTTAACTGGTCACTACGCTTCCTCGATAGTGAAATTGATGCCAGTGCTGAAATGATCACAAATGTGATTCTTCTAGGGATGCGTGCTTTTATTCCTAACAGAGTAAAAACCATCAAGCCTAAAGAAAAGTCTTGGTTTAATTCTGAGTGTAAAAAAGCAATCAAGCTCAAAGAATAAGTTTCCGATCTTACAAAGCGAACCCTACAAAGGAAAATCGGAAAAAGCACAAACAAGCAACGAACTCATGCAACTCCGTTATTGAAAAAACAAAATTTTTGCATGACCATAAATTACGGCAAAAAATTCTGCAGTGTCCCAAAGGCAGTAAAATTTTTTGGTCATTTGTAAAAAAATGTTAAAAACTCCTCGAAATCTTCGGTTCCAACGCTCATCGACAATAACAAACCAATTGTATACTCTTCAGAGAAGGCAAACTTGCTTGATAGCCACTGCGTAAGCTTTTCCATCGCTCCTACTCTTCTGGAATCTTTCCTAGAAGATGGAAAACAGCATTTGCCCAGCATGTCCCTAAGAAAAGTGACCCATCCTCCCCCTCCTACTACCGACCCATAGCACTGACATCCCTTCTTTCTAAGGTCAAGGAAACACTGATTAACCGTCAGCTTAAGGAATATCTCGAAGATCAAAAGTTTCTCCATGACCGTCAGTATGGCTTCCTCAGCAACCAGAACCAATGCTGTCTTCTGTCGTTAAATCTAAACATACCCCCAATGCCATTGTTCATGAATGGCACTTACATCGAAGAAACCGAAAAGCTCTCAGTACTCGGTATGTGTGTTAACGACGATCTCCGTTGGAACGATCATATATTTGAGATCCCTAAAAATGCTGCTAAGTGCTTAGGTTTTCTGTATTGGTGTAAGAAGTATTTTTCCCCATGTGATCTGGCTACAATTTATAAAGCGTTTATACACCCTAAACTCGAGTATAACTCCCACCTCTGGGCAGGTGCTTCGCAAACATCGCTTCACCTGCTTGATAGAATACTAAATCGAGTGTTAAGATTGATAGGAAATAGAACTGCCGCTGAAACAATTGCCCCTCTCGAACACCGAAGCAATGTTTCATGTCTTTCCTTACTTTATCGTTTCTTTTAAAAAAAATGTTTACTCGAAGTAGCGAGTTGCATTCTTCCCCTTAAAAGTTTCTCCCGTTATACTCGTCTCGCAAGGAATGCTCATCAGTTCACCCTTGAACCCAATTTCGGACGTACCGTGAAATATAGGGATTTTTTTTTTAGCCGAATAACACGAATTTGGAATAGTTTACCCGGCGAGATTTTCCCTTGCCATTTTGATCTGCTAACATTCAAAACCAATGTTAATCGACACCTCCTATTTCTTCCCTTCCTATCTTCCTAATGCTCGCGCAGTGTGTTCTACATTAAAAGGGAAACAAATAATCTCTTGTGCGCGCGTTAATTATAAAACAAAGAACCCAATCGGCACCAGTTTTATATTTAACTAGCGGTATCCGGCGCGCGTTACTACGCCCGCGCTGGATAAAAACATTTTTAATCTTAAATGCGAAAATAATGCTAGCCAAACATTCACAGAAACGATCCCTGGACAAAACTATATTAACCCTGTAAATTTCATTAAAATCCGTTTGGCGGTTTAGGAGTAAATACTCGACATACATACATACATTCATACATACATACATACATACATACATACATACATACATACATCTGATGTTCGCCTGGTGCTCAGAATACGTTTGCGATCGATTTTGGTTGAAAAAAACACAGTTTCGTGGTTAGCGTAACGCGTTACGTTTCTTGTCAGAATGAGTCATGTTATTTCGTATGTGTAGCGTGTCATCGATTTATAAGACGTTATCACGTCAAAAAGAAGACAGGAATAAAAAACACAAATAAATAACTTCTTGTACAGTGCATTAAGATTTGATTATTTAACGTTCTGGGAAAAAAAAGTTTGAGATGGAATTTGACTTTAGTATTCGAAAGAATATCAGTAAACGACCATAAACCATATTTTTCACAATTGCACTCGGGCCCTTTTTACCAACTTACAAATTGCAGTTTATAAGCACTTTTTCAACAAATTTGTAGAAAAGTCGATTTATTTAGTTTACAAAGGAAAATTTTTATATATTTCATTATTTCCCTTTCACCAAAAGTTAAATTTATTTATTACAATTACAAATTTGTTAAAATTTATATTTTTCTGTAAGTTTTACTGGCGATTCCTGACCTTCAGTTTTGGTTGACAATCTCATTTGAAAATCTCACAATCTCAAATAATAAAAAAAGATTTTTTTTATATAGGTGCATTATTTATTAGAATTCCCTAAACAGCTCTAAATGGCTGAATAGTTAGTTATACAGTGTATAAGGGGTCTATGCAACATTGCATACATTTTTATAAAAAAAAAATCCTCGTCTATACAAAGTTTGTGTTAAATATCTTAAGTATCAAAGACCGAATCTATTACATTTTTATGCCACCAACTCTAGGAAAAGTATTCTAGCTTTAGATAAAATGGCGGGGATCAAAAATAGATTTTTACAAGCTCTATTCACCCTCCAAGCGCGTTTAGCCTATAAAATCTCTAAATAGGGATGCATACACTATATAAACACATAATATTTTCCCGTTTAAAGGTATTACAAAGACAGCATAACGTTATACACGTTTATAAATTCGGCTGGTAAATTATATTATTTTCGTTGTAAAAATCTAATTTATTTAAGCATACTTATTTACTTAGGGGGCGCTACAGTTCGGGACTAACCTGGGCCTCAACCAACATGCCTCTCCAGCCAGCTCGGTCTTTGGCTAACTGCCTCCAGTTTTGAACTCCAAGTTGGTTGAGGTCGTCGTCCTTTTGAGCGCGCCACCTAAGGCGAGGTCTTCCTTGACTGCGTCTACCCTGCGGGATGGAATCGAAGATTCTGCGAAGCGGAGCATTGTTGTCCATTCGCTCTTTATGAGCTAGCCATCTTAAACGTGATATGCGTATTTTTTTGACCAGGTCAATGTCGCTGTACAGCTCGTATAGTTCTTGGTTGAACCTTCTCCTCCAAAGCCCGTTAACTCAGATAGGGCCAAAAATCTTTCGAGGATCTTACTCTCGAAACGACTAAGGATATATTCATCCGCACTTGATAGAGTCCATGCCTCGGTACTTCGTTTTGGCCTCATTGACTGCTAGTTCCATCTTAGCCCCTGCAGCCTCAATGTTAGCAAACGCTCCAGTGAAAGCTTGCCGAGTTCTGTTAATGATGTCAATGTCGTCAGCGTATGCTAGGAATTGCACAGACTTGAATTAAATTGTCCCACTACAATTAACTTGCGAGTTTCTTATAATTTTGTCAAGTGTTAATTTGAAGAAATAGCACGATAGCGCATCACCTTGCCGGAATCTTTTTTTGACATCGAAAGCTTCTTAGCGTCGGGTCCAGCAGCTTTGTTGTTTTTTTAGTTTAGATATTGCTATCCTCAGTACATTTTGGTCAGGTGGACGCAAGTTTTGTCTGTTATCGTCCATGTTCAATGGTTCATTCTACCTGACAGTGGGGTTTTGGTCTTTATCGCCGTTTAACAGTCTACAGACATGGTCCTTCCATGTACTCAGCACCGACTGTGACTCTACTACGAGGTTTCCATTCCTATCTCTACAGGCTTCTGTGCGGGTTTTTCCCTTGGCATGTTCTTTTTACCTGTTGGTAAAACTTCCGCACGTTGTTCTTAGAGAAGCATCTCTCAATATCTTCGATCGTGCGCTTCGCATGCTCTCTCTTTTTCTTTTGAAGAAGCCGGTGTTCTTCCCATCTTTTCTGCTCGTCATCAAACCAGAAGTTTCGTGGTGGTGGTCTGGTCAAAGCTAACACATCAGTTGCGGCATTTCTGATGGCTTGTTGGCAGTTTTGCCACTGGTCTTCAGCACTTGATGCTGGCGGTAATGGATTTCTTGAGAGGTTACGGGATATTCGATCGGCATAGGTTCTGATGTTCTCTTGCGATTGCAGTTTTCCGACGTCGTACTTCCTCACAGTATTTCTCCGTTGTTGTGGTGTGCGGGTTATTCGCATTCTTACCCTAGCTGCAACAAGGTAGTGATCCGAATCGATGTTAGCTGCTCGGAAGGTACGAACATCCAAGATACTTGAGTCGTGTCTTGCATCGATCGCAACGCAATCAGTCTGGTTGACGGTTTTTTGATCTGGCTGCCGCCAAGTCCTTTGTGTACATCGAGATGAGGAAACCGTGTGCTTGCAATGGTGACGTTATGTGCCGCTGCGAAGTCAATTAGCCCTAGTCCGTTTCCAGACGTTGTGTCGTGTAGGCTATGTTTTCCGATAATCCTACTAAAGATTTCCTCTTTACCTCATTTGGCGTTAAAATTGCCTAGTACGATTTAACCGTCGTATTTAGGGCATTGCTCATAGGATTTGTCGAGGAGCTCGTAGTAGTCATCCTTGATGGCGTCATCTTTGTCCTCTGTGAGGGCATGAGCGCATATTAGGCTAATGTTGGTGAATTAAGCCTTGATACGACACTTACGTGTCGAAAGCTACGGACTTCTTGCCTAAGTCGTTGGGTATGTGCCATAGAAAAAAGAAACATTTCTATGGTATGTGTGAAGTTTCAAATCTGTATGTACATATGGGCTGGGCGTTGTCATCACGATTTCATTTTTTGGTCAAAAAGATTTTCAGAAAATATCGTTTTTTCGCTTTTGAAAAAATGTATTTGTAGAATTCAGAATGTAGAATTCTTCAACATTGAATTGGACATAGCCAGCATTGTTTTATATATACACGGAAAGGTAAATATTTAATCTATTAAATAAATATTATAAATTGTTGGAATTAATTCAGGTTTTGAGAAATTATGAGGAAATGTGTGACTCATGGTCGGAGTGATTTTAATTAAAAATATCACAATGTGCTTCCATTTACGGCCAAACGGTTAGTTTTCACGTCCAACAATGTAACGAACATATAAGGACCAAATAATAGCGCTCATTTTTGTGGAAATAAAGTTTTTCTTAGTAGTGCCCCATGGCTTTCACTTTGTGGTCAGTGTGTCGGAGTGCTAAGCGAATGAGCCTGGGTTCAAATCCACCTCATAGCCATCTTCTCTCCGGGGTACAATTTGAACTTATAAAAAGTATTAAAACCACAATACTTAACGGATTTTAGTAAAAATGAAG
The DNA here is from genome assembly GCA_963971375.1 of Platycheirus rosarum. Taxonomy (NCBI): domain Eukaryota; kingdom Metazoa; phylum Arthropoda; class Insecta; order Diptera; family Syrphidae; genus Platycheirus; species Platycheirus rosarum. Next base: position 92,012,723 of record OZ020510.1, read on the forward strand.
TATGCCATTACACGTCTTAAATAACAAAGAATTTAATAAAAAAAGTATTTTGAAAATTATAGGTCCGTTTTTGATAAAATCCTGTTTTTAATTTTAGTTTATTGAACAAAATTTTTGTTTTTAATTTTGTTATGCACTTTCTTAGAATTTATTAATTTACATCTGGTTTTAAAATTTTAAATGTTTTTTTGATAGGTTTTAAAAATATTGAATTGAAATTTCAAAAAATTAATTAAAAATAGAAAAAAATAATTATTAAAAAAGATTGGAGCCGTTTTCGCGAAAAATAAGCTTTTCCTTAATTTTTGTATGCCAGGTATCGTTATCTTAAGCCCTAAAAATTAAATTTCACTTCTAAAGAATGCTAAGAGATACACGCATAGGAAATTTGAAAGCAATCTCTTAACCCGTTTAGGCTGCAGATCGATATACACCCGAACAGACAGACAGACAGACAGACATAGAGACAGGCAGACGGGCATTTTTTAGGCTTCTCTATGGTCGTAATATCATGTTTGATTGTTATCTCAATTTTTTGTATATTCACGAATCCTAAACTTGCATTAAAGCCTCTAAAATTGCAAGTAAAGAGGGTCGAAACCACAACTAAAAATGGAGTAAGCCATATTACGTCTTGTATAATAACGAATTTATGAACAAAGTATTTCGAACATTGTAGGACGGATTTTGCTAAAATTTTGTTTTTTATTTTTAGTTTTTTGAAAATTGGTATGCAATTCCTTAGACTTTATTAATATATATGTAAGTGATAGTAAAATTTAAAATATATTTTTTGATTAATTTTCAAAAATATTGATTTTTCAAAAAAAATAATCAAAAATCAATTTTAATTGGAAAAAAAAGTTATTCCTCTCTGGGGAATGCCAAAAGAATCACACACATCAACTTTGAAAATAATCGCTTAAGGCGTTTAAGCGCAGCTCGTTATACATGCTGACATACAGACCGCCAGACAGTTATTTTTTGGCACTAACTTTTTTAGACTTCTCTATGATCTTAATGTCATATTTGATTGTTATATCAATTTTTTTATATTCACGAATCCCAAACTGGCCTTATAGTCCCTATAATCCCAAGTAAAAATCATGCAATAAAAAGAGATATGAAAATAATGCAAAAAAAGAATAGAAAAAACCATTTCCCTACCGAAAAATGGTAGTATTATTGCTTTGTATATACACTGCCTATAGTACGTACTATTTATATGCGATTTATAGGGACTATATAAGGCAAGTTATGCTTTCGTAAAAAAAAAATCTAAGAATCAAACATGACATTACGATAATAGGGAAGTCGAAAAAAGTGGGTCAGAAAATTCTGTCCGTCTGTCCGTATCGATCCCTACAGCCTAAACGGTTGGGCCGATTTGATTCAAACTTGGTATATAGTATTTTAAGAGTACTCTACCCGACTGTTTTTCAAATTGGCATTCTATTCTAGCTCCAAAACTAATGGTACCTGCCATACAACTTTTAATGAAAAACTTATTTTTTTTCAAAATCGCCTCCTACGATTTTGATAAAACTATCTGAATGGTGTTTTCTATGCAAAATCTATCTTTTGGGTTTTAATGGGTTTTTCAGAAAAGATTTATAACGGTACCTCACATAAGACCAGTTTTTTAAAATCAGACCTTCTCGTTAACTAATTGACGGATTTTGATGAAATTTTCGAAATATGTAGTATTTTATGAATAAAATAATATTGTTTATTAAAATTTTCAAAAAACATATTTTTTTTAATTTTTAATATTTTTTTAAAAAAACTTATTTTGTTTTTTGAATATTTTGAAAACGAATCTATAGATTTTTTTTTTTAATTTTTCTTCTAGTATAAACTGTAGATTTCTTTTAATTAACATACCCAAAAAAAATTAAAATATGTTTTCGAAAAGAAAAAACTGGTCGAACGATTTTGAAATGAAAAATTCATAAAATAGAAAACAGAAAAAGAAATAAGATGGTTTACAACATTTTTTTCCAAAAAAACGTTATGAATAGTGTTTTTTTTTATTTAAAAAAAATTGTATTTGTTTAATATTTTCCCCAAAATTTTATTTCATATTGCTCGGCTGAGCCTCAGCCATTAGTCAAATAAAAGTAGGTGACAACCTTCATACATACCTACGTATTTAAAAGCATTTTATCGTCATAAAGCACACAGAATAAATAATGAGCCTATGATAAACACACAAAAACAACTAACAAATAAAAAGAATTATTCGATTACTACTGAATGCAAAAAATTCAATCAAGAAAACAAAAGTTTACACCTGCAAAACCACTGTGTTAAATTTTAATATTGTCTATACCCACTTGGAATGTGTATCATAATTTTAGTATCTACCTTCCTTCCAACCTTATTATAGGTACCTAATATCCTTAATAAATTCCATTAATACCTACCCACACCCATCAAACATAATTAAGCTTTTTTAATTAATTTGATTTCAAAAAGTAAATTATTGTTATTGGAACCTATATAAGTCCTTATACCTAGCATTATTGCCTTACTGCTGATTTCTAAGAATCTTTATGCCAGTTGTTCAAGTTTTTCCATACCAAAATGAAAATTAAACTGAAAAAAGTGTTTTATATTTTTCTATTAGCAAATTATATTATAAACAGTAAACAACAAGTGGAAAGATAATACACTAAAAAACTGCAAAAGCTAACAATCCTATATATATAACGATTCTAAAGAAGTTGCACCTCAAAAAAACATTAAAATTAAATCTTTGTCAAAAAAACGCCTGCACTTAAAACGGATTAGCACATAAAAGCAAGTACGTGCGACCCAGTCGTGGCTTTTATTTTAATTGCGAATCAAGTCGAAAGTTTTACCAAAAGGTAAAAGGAAATTGTCAATGCAACAGAGCTGGAACTGAAGCTTGCAAAGAGATCAAAGGAATATCGTAGTGGAATCGCATTCGATGCTGAATATATTTAAAAACCATTTCTGCAGACTGTAAAACGCTAGCTATATCTAAGCTTAAGAGTAACAAAGCCACCGGAGCCGATGGCCAAGCTACAGAGCTATTCAAAGCTGGCGATGACTTGGCTATAAGTATGCACCAACTCATAAGCAAGATATGATGAATGGAATCTCAGCATAATTTGTCCGATCCTTAAAAAAGAAACCATCTGAACTGCATCAACTACAGGGGTATCAGTCTCCTCCAGAACATCACCTACAAGATCTTTTTTCTGATGTATTGTGTGAACGCCTGAAGCCATTTGTCAACAACCTGATAGGTTCTTATCACTGCGAGGCCAGGAAGGTCGACTATCCATCAAATTACGGCAGATCTTAGAAAAAACCCAAGAACTTCAAATTGATACCCACCACCTTTTCATCGATTCTTAATCCGCGTACGACAGCATTTATAGAGACGTGTTGTATATTTGATTTTGGTGGGGGTAAAACCCTCATTTATTTGGCTTAATACAAGGTATTTCTTAATATAACTTAAAAATTAAGAAATTTAATAGCTAAGAAAGACTTAAATTAACTGGTTGGGGGGCTTAGAAGACGAAGCTGTAGGCAAGGAGTACTGATATTAAAGTCAAAATAAGAAGAGTTAGAATTGACACTCCTCAGGATTCGGGAGATGGCTTCATTGGAGCCATATGAGGTTCAATGGGTGGGAAGAAAGAATAGGCGGGGATTACGAGTGTTACGAGGGTTAGTATTTAGAAAGATGGATTCGTTAAGGGCACTGCAGTCAATGGTACCTGAAAAGATTCGCTGAATGAAGAGAATGTCAAATATTTCTCTTCGATCTTTCAGCGTATTCAGGTTCAAAAGTTTGATTTGGTCTTGATAAGGAGGTAATATTAAAGGATTACTCCAATTAAGACCTCGAAGAGCAAATCGAAGGAAACGGCGTTGGATGCTCTCAATTCTGGCAATATGCACCTGTTGGTAAGGCGACCAGACTTGACAAGCGTATTCAAGAAGCGGACGAACAAATGATATTTAATGGGATTGGGTACCGTAGGGGTCATTCTTTTGATCATCGTTTCACTCATGGTCGCAAATAATCCCAAGGTCACCGATCACCTGCACGGGGGAAATGGTATGACTCTGTAGAAGATAGAGGCGGGGAGGAGATTTGATGCGTTTACTTGAGAAGGTTATTGATTGGCACTTCAAAATATTAAGTTCTAAGCAGTTTTTGGAGCACCATATTGAAAAATTGTCGAGATCCTGTTGGAGGTGGGAAGAGTCTTCAGAAGAAGAAATGACCTTGTAGAACTTAGTATCGTTTTCAATGTCGTTAATTCTAATAATGAAGAGAAGAGAGCCTAAATGGCTGCCTTGCGGAACACCGGATGTAGCTAAAAAACGGCTTGATAAGACGGATCTGAATCGAACGCTGTAAAAACGGTTTTCTAAATAAGAAGAAATCCAACGCAACAGAATGGGTTCAAAACCAAGGGTAGAAAGTTTAAAAAGAATGAATTTGTGGGAGGCTGAGATGGAAAATGAAACAAAGTCAACGAGGTCTAGGGGAAATGAGAGATTTGCAATGAAAACTTAAGTTTTCATACAAAATGCTTTCGAAAATGTTGGGTATATGCGATAGTTTAGCGATGGGACGATAGTTTTTCACGTCGCACTTAGGGCCTTTTTTGTGTATAGAGGTTATAAACGCCGTTTTCCATACTTGAGGGAAATCTCTTTGGCATATGGACAAACTAAAGATTTTTCAGAGGGGAGAGAAAGAGTGGAGGAGCATTTCTTTAAAAATATGGCAGGGATACCATCGGGGCCAGGAATATACTCATCATTTAGATGATCTAACTTTTCTTCAATAAGAAAGTTGTCAAAAAAATGCGGGAGGAATAAACCAAGAGATAAATTCGGCAAAAACGAGAAATAGGCAAAGTCAGGAACAAAAAAATCATCCGTGAAAGATTGTTTGATGTAACTTGCGAAATAATTTGCTATAGGGAGCGCTTCATATGAAGTTTCGTTATTGAAAGAAAGGAAGGATGGGTACCCGTCAGATTTTCTTTTGTGGTTGACAAATTGATAAAAAGATTTAAGGTCATTAATAATGTTAGATTTCGTTTCTATTAAAAGCTCGCAGAAATGTAGATAAAAAACAAGGTAACAAAAAAATATTTATAACTGGAAATTTCATCGAACCGGCGGAGAAGTGTTCTAGCAATGCAATCTCTTATACTAATTCTCCTGTGACAATCTCGGCTTTAACTAATTTATGGAACAAAATAGAAACTCGGCTTGAATTGCTCTCAAAATCCATTGTGTCACAATTAAAAACAGAAATAAATGCTTTATGCGAAAATATGTCTACGCGCATTAACAATTTAGATATTTTCTTAAAGGCATTTTTCGGTTGCCGGCCTGTACTCCAAATTACATAGTCCACCTTGAAACTACAATGCCATCGTTATTCTTAAATACGCTAAAACTACACTCCGATTATATAATCAAGCTGCTGGAGATGAATGAGACAAGACTACCCAAATCGATCCTCAAGTCGATAATTACTTTGAGAGGCAACCTCGTCAAAAAATGGGAAGAAATAGGGGTTGATTGTGGAGAAAGATTACAGATTCAACCAGGTATTGGACCCGCTAATCTTAGAAACATGTTTCAAAATTTACTGGAAGGTGTAGTGCGCTCAGCTTATAGTGGTTATATCTTGGAAGCTAAATCATCTCAGTATAGGATGATTTATAGCCAGCTCGAATACAACTTACACGGAAGCTCCTACTTCTTAAACAGATTACCGCTTTCAATGATAAGTACGATATTTAAAGTAAGAGGGGAAATGATCAACCTGAACTACATTCCACATCGTCCGGACCTACCTCTTTTGTACGATATTTGCAACCTCAAGGAAAGAGAAGATATTTACCACTTTATTGCCAGATGTCCGATTCTAAGAGAATATCGAGTCAGATTCTTCGGTAAATCCGTAATGAACATGAACGAAGTTTTATGTATTTTGAATGGAAGTCTTGGTTGGGAGAAATTGTATAAATACACAACGATGGCACTGAATTATAGAACCCGAATAGTCGAAGGCGACTTTTAAATTTTAATTGTATACTATTTTAGTAAGAAATGTATAATATTGTTATAATGTCACTCTGGTAGACGGCTTTAAGCCAAATCACATTAAACTATGAAATTTATTGTAGATATATGTACAATGAAATATAATAAATAAAGTTTCTATAACTAACTAACTAACTAACTTAACAATTTAGAGCTTGATTTTAACCAAAAAATTAAAACACTTGACAAGACACTTAATGAGCGATACGACACTTTAGCTTTACGGACTAATAATTCTGATCTTGAATTGGATAATAAAATCAAAAAGCTGGAAGACATATTCAATCAGAGACATTGTTTACACTGGGTAGCCGATTTGATACGTTGGAGACACAGGGACGTAGATTAGACGCGCAAGAAGATGAACTCACTTTAATAAAGTTAATAAAATTAATATAAAAAGTTGATATTTTTAAAACATTTTTTTTTTCAGCTTGTATAGACAACTAAGAAAAGATTTGTAGCTTACGATTTGCGCTACCGTATTTTTTTTATCGAATAAATTTGATCTTTGGAAAATATCAAATAAGTGAAAAGATATAAGTGATTGTCTGAGACAACCTATAGAAAAGTGGACATTTTTTTTAAACAAAACACCTATATTAAATATTTTAAAAACAAATTATTCAAAAAAAAGTAGCCATAAAGAATCGCATAATAATAAAAAATATTACAAAATGTGTTTCAAATAAATCCCTTTAGTACTTTCTGATATCCTGCGTGACAACCAACATAATTGTTTACGCCTTAACATAATAAATGTTATAGTATTATAGATTTTTTTTTATTTTTTTTTAATATTCAATATTATTAAAAGTAATCCAACAAAAAAAAATTAAATTGTACGATTAGCTTTATGTCAATAAAATCTAAAAATCTGCCACAAAAATCTAAAAAAAAAATTCCAAAAAACTAAGAACAAATGCGATGGAGTACTTCATTTTTACTTAAATCCGTGTTGTGGTTTTGACATTTTTTAATGGTTCAGAACGTGTGATTTTTGTACGTAAATGTTACTTGTTTCTATCAAAGATCTTGCCTTCCAATGTGACTAGGCACCCATTTTTACTTGCGATTATAGGTACTATAATGCAAGTTATGCATTCGTGAAGATTAAAAATTTTGAGATAACAATCAAACATGGTATTACAATAATAGAGAAACATATTTGAGTTACTGGCAAAATTCTGTCCGTCTGTCTGTCTGTCTGTCTGTCTTTCTGTCTGTACGGATGTATTTTTGACTTAACGGTTAGGCCAATCGTCTTCAAAATTAGTATATAGGGTTATTTTGACATTCTACAGAGGAGTTTTTGATTTTTTTTTTTAGCCCAAAGATTAACGGTACCTACCTATTATATAACCGTTATCTAAAGGCTTATTTTTCTGGAAAACGGCGACAAGAATTTTTATTAAAAAAATCAGTGTACCACTGTTGGTAAGCATTATATTTTCGTGAAAAAAGTGTAATATGGTGGGCTAAAAACGGTACCTGCCATAGGACCGTTTTTTTTTCTTCGACTTTCTCGAAAACTAGTGATCCGATTACAATAAAAATTGATATTCAAGAAGATGTTGGTATTGTATTTTTAATAATTTTTAATTTTTTTTTTTTTTGAAAGATCAATATTTTGAAAATGGGTTAGTTAATTTTTTTTTTGTTTTTTTTTTAAATGTACGTTATTTTTGTGCTTTAGTTTGTATTCTTAAATTATTTTTTTTAATTTTTTTCAAAAATGTTGTTAAAGAACGTTTTATTTAAAAACGGCTCCTACGATTTTGAAAAAAATCACACTGTTTACATTTCCTACAGAAATAAAATGGCGTTTAAATTATTTCACCCAACACAATTTAACGTACTTTATTCGAACAATCAAAAGTCACAAATCGAATAAATGCTTTGATGTTCACTTTAATTTTCCTTAATTTTATTCTGCAATGTGACCGCAGATATGAGCAAGTACGTGCGATCCAGTCGTGCAATTTATTTTGTGTTTAAATTCATTGTGGAACAATGCAACAAGCATTGATAAAATGTTTGAGTTTAAAGGTTGAATCAGAAAAGTCCTCTCCGTCTAAGCACTAGGGGTTTAACTGTGTATTTTGAAACAACTTATTCATTTGGGGCACACCAATCCGATAACAGTTAAAAGCTTATTCGAAACAACGGACCACCGGCCGTAACAAATTCCATTGTTTGGGCCCTTTAGAGAGCTTAAAAAATTGTGAAAAACAGTTGTTTACAACTTTGCAAAGTAAATATTTGTTTGTATTTGTAAATAACAAAAAATGCAATTTCCCTTATATTAATTATTTCTATTTTTAACATAACAAATTTGTTGGCATTAATTTTGTCCGTGATGGATGCATCTTTTCTAACGGTTTTTCATGTCTTTAAAAATATTAAATATGATAATATAGTAATATAAATCATTTTATAATATAAACAAAATTCAATTAATCATAATTGAATAAATAAAAATTTATTGCATGCTGTCAGATTTTGTTGAAATTAGTCTACATATGCAACCAAATCATGCCCATTTTTTTGTTTTAATTCATGATGCAATCATTCATTTCAATGCTATTTGAATATGATGAACACACAACAAAGAACAAGCATTGATAAAATATTTGAATTTAAAAATTAGAAAGATCCTCTCCGCCTAAGCAGGTCCTAAGAGGTTCAATTGAATTGGGAATTTTAAAACAACATATTCATTGGGGCACCCCAATCCGACAACAGTTAAAAGCTCAGTTAAATCAACGCACAATCGGACGCAACAGATTCTATGGGTTGGACCCTCTAGAAGGCTTACAAATTTGTGAAAAAGTTGTTGTTTACAACTTTGCAATTTAAATTGTGAAACGTCTCTTTTTAGTATTTGTTAATAGCAAATGCAATTTCCCTTAACTTTTTTTCTCTTTTTGACTAATTTATTCTAATTAATTTTGTAGTTTCTGAAACAGAAAATTAGTAAACAAATTTTTAAATGTAATCATTAAATACCTCGTCGTTACGCCGCCATCTTATTTTTAACGGTTATTTCTATTTTCGCAAGTAACTTTTTTTTCTTTAAAGATAAAAATACTATCTTTAAAGAAAAAGTTGTGTGGCAATTTTGTAGAAAATGAATTTTGCCACAGAATATAACTTTTTCGCTTATTGCGTCTTGTTTAAAATTAGCACCAGCAGGTGCCCGGCGGCGTTTTGCTGCTGCTCTGTTTGTTTTTATGGAATTTTTAAGAAAGATTGTAACAGTAAAAACTCTTTAAATGAAAAGATACATGGTTGTACATAGGTTAAAGCAACTTTCGAGGTGACCGACACATTAATTTTAAAGTTTTGTTAACAAAAATATGCACAAACAGAACATTTTCTTGCAAGGACTTTCCTTATGGGATCATATAGATTAATTTTCCGTCCTTTCTTACAGTAATTTATTATTTTGTAATTTTGTGTTGCTCTTTTAAATATATTTTACGATAAGAAATTCGCACGTTTATTTTAATATGCCTATAACCTTCCCATAAGTGCACAAAATAAGCCGATTAAGTTTTATTGCAATTCTGAAGCGGTTATTTTTTCATCTTCTAGAAAAGATATTTTAATAGTTTCCTAATTTCTTATCGAAAGTGTGTTGATAGTTGTGAACCCCAATATTATCATTCTTCATCATCTAAATCTATTCCTCCGCACCAAGTTTTATATTTATTCAATCAAAACTGGAAATAGTGGTAAATTCGAAGAAGAGCGGCTGCAGCCTGACTTGGAGCAAGTGGCGTAAGATTTGGTGTCTGTTTTGGTTGCATATTTGGGAAAAAATTTGTGTCGAAGTGAATCCAATGATTTTTCGATAACAGGATTTCCTTGTCCAGCGCACATGGCTTCGTGTTTCCGATGTAGAAGAGAGCGGACTTGGCGTCACATCCAGCTTAAATTTTCATAAATGTTTTGTACGTGTTTTTTTATATAATTAACGGGCACACAAGAGACTGTTTGTTTCATGGCAAGGGAAAATCTCGCCGGGTAAACTATTTCAAATTCATGGTGTTCGCCTAAAAAAGAATCATTAATATTTTACTGTACTTCCGAAATTGGGTTCAAAGTTGATCTGATGAGCATTTCTAGCGAAACGAGTATTATGGGAGAAACTTTTAAGGGGAGGAATGCAGCTTTAATACATGTATATTCTATAGTCCTAAAGCTCTTTAAGGGATCACCCCGAAATGTTAAATATACATGGACGTGAACACATATTCACAACGGCTTTAGCCAAAAACGTATCAAACAAATGCATTGTTGTTTTAAACAAAATATACATATGTACATATATATTTACATATACACAAATGAACTTAAGTTGTCTATTAACTCGTACTGGGATAACAGAATTCGAGGAGTTAATTCTAGCGACCCGAGTATGTTTCCCGAGATTAATAAAATCTTTAGAAAGAACATTCAAAATTATCTTCCGTGTCTTCCTGACCGCAGGAGTAGATCTGGGGGACGCCGTCTTGGATGACGATTTCTTTGTGATCGAAGATCCATTGGAGAAGGTTGAGACAGTGGGTTCTGCATTTCAGCAAGTGTAAAAGGTGAATGAGTCCATTCATCCAAATCATGATTAGGAGAACAGAGCTCTGCTGAATCACTTCTACCTGCGAAATAGCATCACGCAATGGCTATAATCTTGGTTTTACCGGGTTCAATGAAGACAATCTGGCAAACGCATCTTTGCATCATTAAAGAAAAAGAAGTCGGCAGTAGTCGATGGTGTACCCAACATTTTACTACGACATATGCCTGAGGAAGCAATAGACATATACGCAACACTGTTCAACAACGCGCTGAATAATGCATATTATCCAGTGAGTTGGAAGACAGCTTTTGTACATCCTCTCCCCAAAAAGGGAAAGGACAATTCCAATCCGGCAAATCTCCGTTCGATAAGCCTTCTTCCAAGCATCAGCAAAGTATTCCAAAAAATTATCAATAGAGCTCTGTCCAAATGAACCGAGGACAAAAATATAATTCCAGACACCCATTTCAGCCTTAAGGCGGGACATGACACAATTCATGGCGCGTCTAAACTAGTATCTGCTGTCCAATGGAACAATTCTAAGAATCAATGCACGGGTGCCTATGTGGTTGATTTGGAGAATGCTTTCGACACCGTATGGTTAGAGGATCTTTATCTGAAGCTAACCAGATGGGGCATAAGTAAACCACTGCTATATATGCTTTACGACATGCGCATTGGAAATCAACCTCATGCAATTTCGTATGCCGACGAATTAGTTGCATACGGAACAGGTCCAAAAGTTGAAGTCATCAGAATTCTCTTGCAACTTGATTTCGATAAAATTCAACAATATTGTTGTGATTGGAAGCTGAAAATTAACTTCCAGAAATGTGAAACTATCCTGTTTAGAACCCCTGTGTCCAGGGCTTTTAGGGATACGAGAAAGAACTGGCGAAAGCTAGTGATCGCTGGGCCACATGGACATCCACTGGCGAGTAAAAGTGTAGTAAAGTATCTTGCCATCTGGCTGGATCAGTTTCTATATTTTAAAGGACATGTAGAGGCTGCTCTGGCCAGGGCTAGGGGAGCTTCTGCCCTGACAAGACGGTTGTTTTATGGCAGCCTCTTTTTCTTTTATTTATCTTTCTTTTTATTTTCTCTCTTTTATTACATTTCCTTCATTTAATTTTTCCACTAGTACTCCCTTAGTGTATTAACATAAAATTGAATGAATATTGTTTTAATATATTTTTCTTCCATGCATTGGTTTGTTATAATATACATGATGATTTATATGACTCAGTGCTTTCAAGGTAACATAAAGCACGTATTGATGTAAAAGAATTATTTTTAAAGCTTACACTAATTTATGAGAAAATGTATTTTACTATGTAAGTTATGAAATAAATTTGAACTAGCGTTACGTTTTTTTGAAGAAATGAACTTTTAACATCTTGTTTTTTCCACAAAAAGATTGCGCCATTTCGTCAAGCCTTTTACGGCGTACTTTATTATCATTCTCAAAACTTTCTATTTTCGCTGATACCTATTTTGATTTTGCTGACGTTTCTGAGCACTATTATTCCCGGAAATATTGTATTTAGATGGTGGTGCACGTGTAACCATTCTTCAATTCTTGAGTGTTATAGTACTATAAAAATGGCTATCTAATGTAATGTCATTTTAAGATCTTCAGTCTCTATTCCCAGTTAGTCGTCTAGGGTCATTGCTTTTAGTTTTTCTATAAATGACGATGACAATGTCATCAAAGTGTTTGATCTTTCTTTTTTGCAGATGATGTAAACATTAATAAAATTATATCTAGTCTTCCTTTTAAAGGAATATAGCAATCGTATAGCCGTCGCATTCTCTTTGCCGTCAGAAAACCGGACTTCGTAAGCTCGCACGTATCCGTCTCTTCCGGGGTAATAGCATTCAAGCAGAGCCAGTCTCCAATGTATTCGAGGGACAGCATTGTCAAAGGCCAAAATGATATCACCTATTTGAATTTTGTTTTGAAAACTTTGTTTCGTATGATGCGCCGAATGCAGAAGGTGTAAATCTGCTGCATCGATTTGATAAGTTGTCGATTTTTTCTTAGTATCGGTTATCATAAAATAACTTATAAGAAAACTTTCTTGTGTTAGCGGTGTTAAATCCAGCTTCTATGAGCATTGTTTGAAGCTGTTCGTTGTTTAACTTGGCTTTCCAAATCGCTAGCTTTAAAACGTTCTTCATACTTTTCACCAAACGCTCCCAGAAACCACCTAAATAAATATGTCTAAATATGGGTTGATATTTAACAGGCTTGATGACTTGGGGATGGGCTTACCAGCCTGTAAAGACAAAACTTCATTAGTAAAAAAATTATTAAAAAAAATATATATAAAAAATATATATCATTTGTTTTACACCTTTTTAAAGAAGCAACACGTCCCTTTGCAAAGATAAAATTAACCTGCTGGACGATTTTAAATACTCATTCGCCTTGTTCGCTATTTTCGTAAACTGGCTTTTAAAGCCCGCTCGCGCTTGATGTTTAATTATGAGCCGGACTTTCTTATTGAGTTAATCGCGTTACACTGTCAATTATAAATTCTACTAGTACAAGTGGTGATTCCCGGCTTTCGGCACCAATTTCAAATTTACCCAAACGAGAACGCAAGCTTTATATTTTAATTCAATTTTATTTGAATCTAAATAATACAATTATAATTGAAAGTTAAGTTCAAAGAATTTGCTATAACCTTTGTATATACACTGCATATAGTACTATCATGGAGCATAATTTTTTAGTTCTGAATCAAGTCGCAATGAGGCGTGCTGATATTGCCAATTGGTGTGAATAGAGACTAAGTACAGACAACAAAAGTTTATTAAATACTGGTAAAATATCGGTAAAAGTTCTCGTTTCCACTATTTAGAGTTAGTTCTAAATCAACCAGGAAGATGGCCAGACGAAAAATGACCACCATGAAAGTACTATAGAAAATGTATATACAATGCTATAACTAACTTTTAGGAATTCAAAGTAGAGTTAATATATGCATTGACCTATAAGAAGTGTGATAAAAATAGCATTATTATCAATATATATATGAATGAATGAATGAATTATGAGAATATAAAACCTTATGTAATGAAAATGCTAGTGTTAAATGAGGTCAATTTTCAACAGTCTTCTCCTAGCTTGATCTTCTTATCTGATATCATCTGCATTAAAGAGATCAGTCTGAACTGAAGAACTAATTAGAACTGATTTAACTTCATAAAACGCGACTTCTTACATTATTTTTCAAAATGTTTCATAAATAAGATTTTAATCTTAGATTAACGTCATTTTTTTCTAGGTCTTACAATTGCTCATGTTTTCCCGGATTTAGCGGAGCAGATTGTGGGCATGGACCATTGTGTGAGGATCCCCATACAAATTTCTGTCAAAATGGGGGAAGCTGCAAGTAAGTATTTATGATTTTTCTAAAAAAAAAAAACATGTCTTACTTCTTAAATAAATACCTCCTTCAAAACATTTAACAATATACTCCAAACTATGTACAGGGTGAGCAATAAGTTAATTATTTAAGTTTTCTTTTTCAAATTCAAGTATAAAATTTAGAATAAATAATGAATAAATAAAGTTTGACCTTGGTTAGAAACTGTCTGCCAGATGCTAAGTCATTTCTTTCTAATATTTTAGTAATTAAATAGAATGTAGTTTAAAATTGTATTTGAATGTTCAAAGTGTAGAAATATAAATGGTAAGTCAGAAATTATTGTTATTAATTCTATAATGAGTAGGTGGGGTTAATGCTTTTCGATTCTTCTTCATTTAATATGTTTTTGTTTTTGAAACTATACAAATCGTAATTCTTTTAAAATAGGACAAACGGATAGAAAGTGTTCAAGATGTTTCTTGTTCTTGCAAGTTACACAATGAACAAAATGTTCTCCGGGCAATAAAATATGGTGTATAGTATATATGTATATAAATAAGAAGATCTTCCCTAATGCCGATTTCAAAAACGGTCAAACTATTAGACAAAACAATTGAGTTCGTTCATATTATATTCAAGTTTTGGGTACAGTTTTGGTACTACCATGATTACTACCTGGAAAACGGGAGAAAATTAAATATTATATTTATTGATTTTAAAGCGGCAATTCATGCAAGAGATGCCCATATAATTTCCAGCATTATATTTTATATGTCACCCTTTTTGTGTATTGGGAAAATTATTGATTTTTTAAAACTGGGCACTTCACCTCTCAGCTGTATGTAATATTTGGGAATAAGTCTTAGCTAGAATTTTTAAAACAAGTATCTGAAGCGTTTTTTGAAGAATTCATATAAGACTGTCATCTCGTAGGGCTTTATTGCCCTTGGCTTTGTCTAAAATGTACCCTATCTCACCTAAGTTTATATTTTGATCTAACACGCTTACAGTCACTAAGTTTTCAGCAAAATGTACTGGTTCTGGGATAAGTGTAAGATTTAAAAGATTCTTAAAATAATAAACCAGTATCTAGGCATTCAAATTGTTGCCTATCTTACAATTTTCCGGAATTTACAAAAATCCCTAACACTATTTAATTCTGTGCAAGCAGAAAATTACTCTTTTTTTAGTCTTACAAAATTCTTTGTAGTACGTGTTAGCTTCAACATAAAATTTACAAAAAACAAATCTCTATTTCGCAACTTTGCTAGCTTCAAGAGTTAGCAGGATTTAGCTCTAGCTTTCTCACAATCTGTATGGAACCATTTTTGTTTTCTGCGTGCAACCTTCTTCCGATGCTGAATTTTGAATTGCATCGATGAAAATTGAAATTTTGGAAAGCTCCAACAACTGTTTTCCGTTTCCGTTCAAAATGTTGTGTTTTGATTCTCTTGTCAGTTTAAATTGCTTAATTTTTTTATTGCGAATCAAGTCGCAATGCGGCGTGCTGGAAACGCCAATTGGTGTGGATATAGAATAAGAACAAACAACAAAAGTGTATTTAATAATGGTAAAATATCAATAAATGTTCTCGTCTCCACTATTTAGAGTTAGTTACGAATCAACAAGGAAGAAGGCCAGGCGAAAAGTGACACCATGAGAGTACTATAGAGAATGTTTATACATTGAATGAACCAAGAATCTGTCAGCCAGTAAGCCTCTCTCTCTGCACCAGTTAACATTTTTCCCAGCCACCACCAATGTTTCACCTCTGATTTCAACTTCATCACTCGGCTTGCAATTTGTTATTGCCTTCCTCACATGCAAAGATTGCCGCACTTTCCGTTTTTCAAATGGATAATCTCTGTGGATAAGCATACTAGTGCCTTTAAGTTTGGTTGGTTTAAGTTTGGTGCACTTCATCCACATAATCTTTTGAATTAGTTTCCACCAAAATATTGTAAGTTTGGTAATTTGAAGCTAATTGACGTAGAGAGTTGATAGAAGCCTGTTCATCTGGTACAAGTGAAATAAACAGCTTTTTAATGATGATGAACGATGACGTTTTTTCACAAGATTTCTTAGATAGAAAATCCACTTCTCTTTCCAGGGCTTTGCACTGGTCTTGCATCTCCTCCAATTTTTTTTTAAGTTATTAGATGTCTTGTCTTGTGATGTCTTCTTTTGTTGCCAAATTAACATTTTTTTTCGTCCAGGAGATTTCCCATAAACGTCTTCAGATCTTCTTTTAATATATGTCCTACTGCCATTTTTGTTATGATTGTTGTTGTTTTTTTGCTGTTTTATGGATGATGATGTACAATTTTCTGGTGAAGTAGAAGCAAGAGTTCTTTTGTACTCACTTACACCGTATTCAATGTTTTTGTGTTAACTTTTATGCTTTTTATTTAAAAAAGCGGTATTTAATATTTCTAACTATAATTTGAATTTATTATCTTTTTTATTTCTTCTATATAATAACGGGTGATTTTTTTGAGGTTAGGATTTTCATGCATTAGTATTTGACAGATCACGCGGGATTTCAGACATGGTGTCAAAGAGAAAGATGCTCAGTATGCTTTGACATTTCATCATGAATAGACTTACTAACGAGCAACGCTTGCAAATCATTGAATTTTATTACCAAAATCAGTGCCCTAGAAAAGTTGGCAGAAAATCCGCTTTTTTATCGACAAATTTTGTTCAGCGATGAGGCTCATTTCTGGTTGAATGGCTACGTAAATAAGCAAAATTGCCGCATTTGGAGTGAAGAGCAACCAGAAGCCGTTCAAAAACTGCCCATGCATCCCGAAAAATGCACTGTTTGGTGGTATCATTGGACCGTATTTTTTCAAAGATGCTGTTGGACGCAACGTTACGGTGAATGAACCGAACACTGATTTTGGTAATAAAATTCAATGATTTGCAAGCGTTGCTCGTTAGTAAGTCTATTCATGATGAAATGTCAAAGCATACTGAGCATCTTTCTCTTTGACACCATGTCTGAAATCCCGCGTGATCTGTCAAATACTAATGCATAAAAATCCTAACCTCAAAAAAATCACCCGTTATAAAGAACGGTCCAAATTTTGTTTGGCCGCGAACTGCTTTTTTTCGGCTCGATTTGAATGAAATTTTTAGGAGATCTTAGGACATGTTTGGAGAGTGCATATAAGAACCGGAGTTATGATCGAAATGTCACTCACATGGTCGTCAATGCTTTCGTTGTATATATAACGTGCTTTGTATACACACACTTCATTTTGGTTTCTCTCTGTTGCCGCGTGTATGCACACAACTATAGCATTGAAGATGATATGCGTGTAAGCGGCCGGGATCCAGTTGATCATTTAATTAACGTAATAAACATTTATTAATTTTTTTTAAAATGACTTCGTCGAGATAGACCCCTCCTCGTTGTTGGCTTACTCGCTGGAAATTACAACCTCCCAAATGTTCTCATCGCTTCTACAAGAACGTGGCCGCCCTTGTGTCTGTTTTCTGGATGTCTACTTACAGCCTTATTTATAAACTCATATTAACGATTGAGTAAAGTAACGCAACCTTTAACATTCCTCTAATCAAGAAATCCTTATTTATAAAAAAAAATACGTTGAGTAGAGGCTGAGTAAGTTAAAATGTGTGGATAGGTTGATTAGAGCCTGTGTAAGGACATATTAGCATATAAATGTCAGTTTGACACCAAACAATCAAAACATAATTTTAAAATAAAAATTCCAAAACATTTTACAAGAGTTCTTGTGCTTTGAAACGAAATACCTTTTAATTATTCATCTTTTTTAAATGACATAAATGATATAAATGCTTTAACTAGAAGAAGACCGAAACAAGACAAAAATTGTTTTGATCCTATGACGCTCAGAAATGAGGATTTTCGAGCTAAATATAGATTTTCAAAAGATCTAAGCAATGACCAAAGAGGAGGACACATTTCAGTAGATTTACAAGTAATGGCAGCTATTCGATATTGGGGACGCAATGATGTATGTTTTATTTAATTAATGTTGGTTTTGGCCCTTGTAGAATCTTTAATGTTCTTCATTTCAAGATTCAGGACGATGGAGCAGACATTCACGAGCTTAGCCAACCAACCCTATTACAAAGTTTTTTGATATTCGGAGATTTCCGCAAGTAATTTTCGCGATTGATTGCACTCACATTAGAATTCCGAAAATAAGTGGCTCATCCGGACAATATTACGTTAATAGAAAGGGGTGTTATTCTTTGAATATTCAAGAAGTGTGCGACGCATCATTGAAAATTACCGACAAAGTTTGCCACTGGAGAGGTAGCACCCATGACTCTCGCATCTTTAAAGAAAGTTCCATTAAACAACGCTTTGAAAATGGTGAATTCAAAGGTCGTCTGCTTGGGGATGGTGGTTAACCTTGTGCCAACATTTTGTTCACCCCTCTTTTAAATCCGCGTACAGACAGTGAAATCCAGTACAATATTGCCCATATATCGACTCGGAACACTGTGGAAAGATGTTTCGAAGTTTGGAAGCAGAGATTTCGAATTTTATTAACAGGCATGAGGTGTTCCCTAAAGAATGCGAAACAACAATAATTGCATTGGCTGTTTTGCACAATCTAGCTATCGACTTTCAAAACAAACTTCAAATCACAGGTACTTAGTAAATAATTCAAATAATGTTTAAGGAAACTAAATACCTAACATTAGCTTTTCTAAAACAGATGAATCATCACCTGGCAATATTATTCAGCAAGAAAATCTTTTACCTATTCAAGAAACGTTGCAGACACGGCCTCAACGTCAATGTATATCACGACGTTTATTCATTAAACAATTTTTTCGCAATTAAATACATAAACTTATTTGAAAACTAATTCAATGTATTATTTCATTTATCTCTAGTGGTAGCCGGCGCGCGTTGCTTTCCCTTCGCAGGAACGATCCCTGGACAAAACAATATACCCTACAAATTTTTCTTAAAAAAAGCAAATGTAAATTATACCCGATAGGTGAGCATACACCTTATCTTAATTGTAAAACCTCTCAAATTCCTTTTCATACTGGCTAGTTTTTTTATGATCAGGAGTGTTGTCATTTTCACAATATTCCCTCCAAATTCAATCACATATGCATTTTCCCCACCCTTTGCAACTAGATGGCTTTTAAATAGTTGATTGTTGTGTATTACCATTGTATATACATTTTCTATAGTACTCTCATGGTGGTCATTTTTCGTCTGGCCATCTTCCTAGTTGATTTAGAACTAACTCTAAATAGTGGAGACGAGAACCTTTATCGATATTTTACCAGTATTTAATAAACTTTTGTTGTCCGTACTTACTCTATATTCACACCAATTGGCAATTTCAGCACGCCTCATTGCGACTTGATTCAGAACTAAAAAATGATGCTCCATGATAGTACTATATGCAGTGTATATACAAAGGTATTACCTCATAATTACCACTTCATATCACCAGCGTTTCATTATTTGGTACTGATTGTATTGATTCATTATATAGATCTTTAAACCTATCACTACCACCTTCCTATCTATAAACTTTATATCACTTGTATCGCTGTCACACGTAACACGACAGGTGTTGAAAAAGGTGTCCGTATTTAGATGTTTTTTTTTACTGTATTTATGTATACTGTATGGTGAAATCAAAACGTTGGAGACGTTCCAACAAGCCATTTACCTTTCTGACTCCCGAAATTCAAAAGTCAATAAAGTGAGCTGTAGGCAAAGTAAAGTGCCGGCCCAGGAGGTATGTCTGAAGATGTAAAAAAGCTCTAATAATTGTCAGAGACTCCCTCGGCGTTAAGCAATAGTTGAGTCCAGGTACTCCATAACTTTTTTACACCATTTTGTATTTTCAAAAAAGCTAATCCGCAAGCGTTGAGGCTGGTATCGGTTTTTAGAACGAATGGGTCATCTTCTGTTGGCTGGATCAGTTGTTGCATAAGCTGACTTCAACTTTTCTTCTAGCAAAAAAAAACTGGCTCGCATTCGGCAATTCACAAAAAAGGTTGTCCGCTTGTTCCTTTTCAGTATATCTCGGGTTTGCGATTTCCGAAAAATGCACATGAAGCGACAATATTAACGCATAGACACATTGAAGGATTGAATTATTTGGCTTTGGCCAGTTTTTGATTCCTAAGAACTTTTCGGGATCAGCTAAAATGTCGGAACTTGAAACGACGTGTTCTAAAATCTTTTTTCTTTGCCAGACAGCAGAAACGATGAGCTCTGCTTTCCGTAATCGAATGAATATTTGTTCTAAGTTTCGAAGAAGAACGTCGGAATTTTATCATGGACAATGATAACGTCGAGGTAAACGAGGGAGGCAGTTATAGAAGCCCATCCAAAACCGCATTTATTATCATGTAAAAAGTGGCACTTGCATTAGTCAGGCCAAAAGGCATGACATTACGCTCGTACAATCATGGTGTATAATGGGATCTTTTCTCTGTCGTTTGCATTCATTTCGACTTGCCAGTATCTAGATTTCAGATCCAGGGCTGACCACCACGTGCTTAGAAGAACCGAAAGGACCCATCTTTCTTCCTAACCAGCACCAGGACCACGAGAGGGCACCAGGGACTTCCAGAGGGCTGCACAACTTTTAGCCTTCTTGTCATCAAGGATTTTCTTGAGCTCGACGGACTAAATCAATATTCTGTGGAGGTTACATTATTGGATAAGCTTGCCCCGTATCGAATAAATTCTTCGTAATTGATGTCTATACCACTAAACGTTATTGCCTTAAAATAAATTGCTCATCTCAAACTTATAATGGGATCTTTTCTCTGTCGTTTGCATTCATTTCGACTTGCCAGTATCTAGATTTCAGATCCAGGGCTGACCACCACGTGCTTAGAAGAACCGAAAGGACCCATCTTTCTTCCTAACCAGCACCAGGACACGAGAGGGCACCAGGGACTTCCAGAGGGCTGCACAACTTTTAGCCTTCTTGTCATCAAGGATTTTTTTGAGCTCGACGGACTAAATCAATATTCTGTGGAGGTTACATTATTGGATAAGCTTGCCCCGTATCGAATAAATTCTTCGTAATTGATGTCTATACCACTAAACGTTATTGCCTTAAAATAAATTGCTCATCTCAAACTTGTAGAGTTTATTTTTGTAAATCTAGTGTAATACACTAGAATGTTGACGAAAAAAATCCATGCTTCGTCGAAAATATTTGCAGCGAATATTGAATGTTTCAAAGGTTCCTTTTTTCAAAGATAACTTCAAGAACTTGTTTTACTGGTAATTTTTTTCCATCCACGTTCTGGATAAAAGAATGCAATGCTATCATCGCTGGGTAGTTAACTATCTTGGCCATAATTCTTCTTGGATGCAAGTTCGTCAGTGTTGCCCAAAGTTTTTTTTACGTTTTTTACTTTAATCTTACCATAAAACTAGAAAATCGGAAAAGCTCGTTACATATCACCTATTTGTTATCAATTCGCCCAAGGCATCCGTACCTGGATTGATGAATGAATTGATTTGGCTTTTGACATTACGTTTGAAGCGGGTAGCAATTTCAGGACAATCCGAGAAAGCGAGATAAGCTGGTATTTGGATTTTTGTAGCAAGTTCACTCGAAGACCCTTTGCGAATCTGTAATTGCCTTCACAATTCAGCATGGGTTATGTACTGCATATTCTCGTTGCTAAAGCGTTGTTTC
The DNA here is from genome assembly GCA_963971375.1 of Platycheirus rosarum. Classification (NCBI taxonomy): domain Eukaryota; kingdom Metazoa; phylum Arthropoda; class Insecta; order Diptera; family Syrphidae; genus Platycheirus; species Platycheirus rosarum. The sequence continues at coordinate 92,034,493 of OZ020510.1, forward strand.
ATAGCTGCATTGAGACGAATAAAATCCTCGTATACATCTACTAATGTTCGTTCACCACTCTTGTACCACCTTTGAAGTGCAAAGTACAAAGGGTAAGAATGTCAGACAGTTTTCCAATCAAACTCTCGATGCTTAACTTTAATGCGCTGCTGTGGTTCTACAAGAAAGGATTTTCCGAGCGTAGATAGTAAATTGCCTTGTATTGGGCCCTGTGAAATTGTATCAAATTGGATGTCTGCGAAGCCATTTGCGCGGTAGATGACAATTTTTGGGCAAAAAGAAAGTTATGTGCTTCGTTGTCACTATATAGTTGTAAAAAACATGCGGCTTAATGTAGGGGTAAGATCAATTATTTGGTGGGTGTTATCAGGTGCTTGAACATCGTTTGCAATGAAATATTAATTTGCGCGACTGACAGGTGGCATGATAATGCATGCAAGTGTGTTTTCAATGGCTTGAACCTGTGCAACTCGATTGGTGATTTCTGATTTCTGGAATAGACTTTTGTAAATACAACATGAGATTCCCTAGGAGGCATTGATATTGGTTAGTTGAGTAAGTTGTCTGTTGTTCGGTCATAGTTGCATAGCGTAGTAAAGACGTCTTAAATCGTTCGTACTATCCTACATCTGACTCCAAATGTGCCGATGTTTTTAATATTAAAAAATAAATAAGAGTTGCAACTCTTAAGTAATTTAAGTTTTTTCTTAGTGTTTTCTTACACGTTTTCTTTTTTAGGTTTTTAGTTGTTTTTCGTGTTGAGTTTCTTAAGGTCGAATCATAATGGTTGTATTTAAGGTCGTATAAGAACATCCCTACTCTCGTTCATGCTTCAACCTTGTATTCATCATCTTCATCGGTGCAGCAACCGGGGTCAGGTCTGGGCTTGCTTCAACAAGTTCTTCCATACATCCCGATCGTTGGCCGACGTCATCCTATTGCGCACCCCAAGACTTTGGGGTTCTTGATCTACGATCCTTCCAACGAAAGCAACGGACTGCAGCGTTGTCTTCTACCATAAAAAAGAACTCAAAAGACTTTCCGAACTGATTCCTCTTCGCTCATGCAAGCTAGGTGCAAAGCCCGCCGGAGTATATCGACTTTTATTTTTCCATAACATTTGCTTCGACGTAGATTGCATACAATTCATAATTGTACCATTAATCGGAATCGTCCCCTCTCACACATGGAGCCAACAATTCTACGAAAGGCTTTTCTCTCGAACGCGGATAAGAGTTAAGAGTGCTTTTTTGTAAGCACGCAAGTCTCGGATCCGTATGTAAGATCATAGTCTTGTACACCAGCAGCTTGTTTTTATGGCAATTATTCTGGATTTAAAAAGCCTTGAGAGATTATAGTAGGTTTTTTGTCATATTATTATCGGTTGCTACTTTTGACCAAAAGTAGTTAATTCAAATTCATGTTCCACTACCCGGATAGTGGGACCAACTTAGTTTTCCCTTCATTAATATGCTTGTATCTGGTTGGACTTGGTGACAATATTCCCTATTTTTGACGTGTCTGAGCCACGGATTTATTTTTCCAACGCCAGGTTAAAGTGGAAGTAAATCAGACCTTCCCCTTGTTGGAGTCCATTAATGATGTTTTTTTGGTCTGGTCAGAAAACCGGATGCCTTTGTTTTCTCATGGCTTTACAAAGTTCTAGCCTGGCTTTGCTATCGTAGATGGTTAGAATATTAAATTCCAGACCTTCTTCAATCACCTGCCTAAGGGTAAAGATCTGATCAATTGCTGATTTACGTGGTATGAAACGGCATTGATATTTACCGATTAGGGTTTACGCGTATGGGCTATCCGTTCTCTCAGGATAGAAAAGAATATCGTATTGGATGCACTCAACGAAAATGTTAAACACCTATAATTGCTGCACTTTATGATATTTCCCTTTTATGTATAGGACATGATGCAGTCTTCAGGCATTTCTTCGTGTTCCCATACGTGTACTATGATTTCATGAACCGTTTGATTTAGTGTTGGCCCTCCATGGTTGATCAGCTCGGCAGGTATATAATCGGCTCCCCAGACCTTGTTATTTTTGAGCCGATTAATCGCCTTTTGTATCTCCAATGCTTGGTGGCTGCGGCATGAGGTCTTCCTCTTGAAATTTTGGAGTCTCCATTTCATCCGTGAGCTCACCGTTAATTAATTCGCTCCGATCTCTACGACAACTGCCAAAAATGGTATGAGCAGTACTAACCAATTTGTTTTTAAGGCGTCGAGCTCTCCGAGGGTGAGCCTTAGTGCGTGATTGTATAGATTGCTTTTGTTTTCCTCGCGTAGGGCAGCTGTATTGGTTCACGGTTCGAACCTCACCGCCGGATGCAATATTTATTCGCAGAGCAATCCGCACTCGGAACACCATACCAACAAGATAGTGATCGCATCGTCATCAGGCTCAAGAAGTGGTGGTCCATGTGTTTACGAGTGACTACATTGTCCATTGGTCCATATGTTTACGAGTTACTCCATTAAATGATACTCAGGTGGCTTTATAAATATCTTTACGCGGGAAACTGGTACTCGCAACGACCAATTTCAATGATGCTGCCATTTCTTTGACTAGTAGTCCATTGTCGTTAGTGTTGTTATGCAAACTATGGGATACTATGTACTGCCTGAATATAGACAGCCTACCTAACTTGGCGTTGAAATCGCCAAGGATGATTTTAACGTCATACCTTGGGCAGGTATTGAGATTATTCTCTACAAGTTCGTAGTAGGAATCTATTTCGTCTTCTTCGGATTCCTCAGTACGTGCGTGAACGTTGAGGCTGACGTTATTAAATTTGATTCGCACGCGAAAGGTACACATAGCCTTTCGTTTATTGCATTAAAGTCGATTGTAGTAGGCTTAATTTTTTGGCTGACCTGGAAGCCTACCCCGAGCACGTGATGTTTTCCGTGACTGCCGTAATTTATGTCATATTCTTTTTTCTGCAAAAAAAAAATATTCCCTGGCCATCTCATTTCTTGAAGTTATGTTATGTCATCTTTATATGTGGCCAGTACATCAGCCAGCTGATTTGGAGCTCGAACTTTGTAGAGCTATGTATTTTGTTTAAAAAAATTGCCCATTTTTGTAAAGGTTGTCTCACACAATCACTTATATCTTTTCACCTATTTGATATTTTACAAAAGTGGAAATGGTTCAATAAAATCAAACAATAGCGGAAATTTTACCTATACAAGCTGAAAAATCAACAAAAATATACCGACCTGACAGAACAGCATGCGTTTTCCATCGTCATGTTACACAGGAAAACGAGTTTGGCATTAATGTTTAAATTGCACATTGCTCTATACGGCTTTGAAATCGATGAAAAGGTGCTGGGTATCGATTTTAAGTTCTTGGGTTTTTTCCAAGATCTGCTGGAATGTGAATATTTGATCGAAAATGGACCTTCCTGGCCTAAAACTGCACTGATATGGACCTACCAGGTTGTTGATGAAAAGCTTAAGGTGTTTACACAATACAGCAGAAAAGATCTTGTAGGCGATATTGAGGAGACTGATACCCCTGTAGCTGGTTGAATTCAGAGAGTCTCCTTTTTTAAAGATCGGGAAAATTATGCTGATTCCATTCATCGGGCATGCTTTCTTCTAACGATATCTTGCTTATGAGTTTGTGCATACTTATAGTCAAGTCATCGCCTGCAGTTTTGAAGAGCTCGGCAGCCAGGCCATTGGCACCGGCAAGCTTTGTTGCTCTTAAGCTTAGATATAGCTAGCTTTATTTCTTTTTTTATTTTTTATTTATATGGTGTGCGGAATTGATGCTCTTTCTAGATGTTGCATAAATATTATCTCATCTATTTTTGTTATGAGATTATCGAATTAATTTTGCCATTGGAAAATGTTATTTTCGTTTAAGATAAGCCTTATATTTAGAGAAGCAGGTAGTGTGTTTAATTCTTTAAAAGATGTGGCATTCATTCAAAGTTGTTTTAATAATATTGTCTTATGCAGACTATTTTCTCTTTGAGTAAATCTAATTAAGTACTTAGCATTGGCCTTAAGACTTTGAGTATAAATCAGTGGCAGACCTGATTCCAGATGTAGAGCATAAGTTGGCGTTGCGTTGGGTTATCTGAACAGTCGCTTAAAAAAGTACCTCTGGATTGCTTCAAATTCATCATATTGAGCATATCCAAAAGCTTGCACCCCATAACACAAACAAGTACTGACTGTTGCATTGAACACTCGCTATATTGAAGACACGTCAATGTTTTTATTACCGAAAAACGTTGGCCACATATTATTTATTACTAATTTGGCTTCCTTGCTTTTCTCCTTTGCATGTTTGCTATAAACACTCCTAAATATTTAAACTCCTTTACTACTTCAATAGGTTCGTTATGTTATGTTCGTTATGAGTTCGAGTCAAACCGCCGTGGCGTACAGACTTCTATTTAGCGTGATAAAACAAATTTGTATTAACTTCAATTAAGCTGACTTTGCCGCTCAAATAATTATTATTTTCCATTGAGGCAGTGACTGAGAAAAACAAGAAAAAATGGGGATAAAGCCGAGAATAATATTCCAGCTTTAATGCTGGAAAATCAAAAAAGTGATAATAGTGCTTTGCAATCTAGTGAACGTGTTTCCTTTTCCACTTCTAAAAATGATAAAATATATTTGAACACAATTAATTTATTATTGTTAATTTAAGAAGAGTAGCCAGTAGCTACCAGCCGAGACCCATGATAAGGAGAGCCGATGTGTCATTAAAAACTAGCCTCTCAAATAATCAATTCTTTCTTCTTGCTAACAAAGAGCAAGAGCCAAAAAACACTCGAATTGAGCCAAAGACAAACAATCCCGCCAGAACATATGTACAGCAACCTAATCAGAACGCAAACAACAATATAATCAATACTATTTATTTATTTATTTATTGAAGTAACTTACAAATTAAATTTATAAATCACTCATTTAAGGCATCAGGGTAACCAGACCATGCGATGCCGTTTTTGACTTAACTAAAGTTTAAGAAGAAGATTATTAACATTTTATACATTTTTACATTATTTAGCATGAAAATAAAAAAAATAGCTTTTATAACGACTAAACCTAATTAAATTTCATCAAACTTCTGGTGGAAGGACATGGCAGCTTTAATCCGACGGATAGAATTAACATTTGATGGATCTAGGATTTTTGCCATAGTCTCATGTATGTTGTCTGTTTCAGTACCTATTTGTCGAGAAACTGGACACTCTACAAAAATATGTCAGATTGTAAGACTTATTCCACAATTGGGGCATTCCTCTGGAGCTTCACGAGTGTAGAAGTGTTTGCTGGTAAAGAGTGTTTTTCCTACTCTGACTCTTAAAATTTTTATGCATTCTTCTCTGCTTAAGGATTGGTTGTATTGGACACGTGTGTTGTGGTGTTGATATTTTCGAAGAAATGTTTGTGCGTTTCGCCACTTTTCTGCAAGCTCTAGCTTTTGAAAATGTGTAAAAGTTGTTTTCAAAAGTTGGTGTAGTTTTGGATACTCAACTATCTGAGGGTAGCGAAAAGCGTATTTTGCTGCAAAGTCAGCTGCATCATTACCTTCAATTCCGCAGTGCCCGGGTATCCAAGCCAACGTGATGTTTGTGTTTGAGTACAAACAGTTCCTTAAGGTTTGGAGAGATGGACATTTATTAGTAACGTTGCTTAGCCCCTTAAGTATACCCAGATTGCCAGTGAAAATTAAGAAACGGCCAGAATTTTGTTGAGCTATAGAGATGGCTTTGAAGATTGCAGCTAGCTCAGCTATGTAACTATTAGCATATTCTGGAAGTTGAGCCTGGTGAAGAGTAGAGAATTGGGCATTGTGTTGGAACTCTACAACGGCATAAGAGCACCAATGATTTTCTTTTTGCGAACCGTCGGTGTAAAAGATTCTGTCTGCTCCTTCTTTTTGTGGTTGAAGAAATAACTTTTTCGACAGTTTCGAACAATGGGTGTGTTGGATTAACTATGGCTTTACTTAAAAGATTGTTTGCCCTTTTTTCAGCGAGATGTTTAACAGATACATAACCTCCTTCAACCCTAAGTGCTTCAACGTTTGACGATCTAAGGGCACCGGTTGCCGTTCTAAAGCATTCGTTTATAGCTGCATCGATTTTCAAGATGTTCTTTTTTATAGTCCATATAATGATAGTTAAACTGTAACGAGTGTCCCTTCAACTAGAGCCTTAGCAATTCGAAGAGCTGTTTCTATATGTGGCCCTTTTTTCTTTGAACAGATCATTTTACATACGTTGTTTCTTGATTTTAAATCGCTTATCACCTTGTTGACATGTTTATCCCATTTCAAGTTCTTTGTAAACAAGGCACCAAGAATCTTTGTGTCTTCTTTTAATGGAATAAGAATGTTACGTAAAAAAATTGGGCTGCAATTACATTTCCTTTTTCGGCAGAGATGCAGTGTCTCAATTTTTGAGGGTGGTATAATTGCACCCGTTTTTTCGGACCACCTTAACATTGACAAGTCCACTTGTCGAAGAGTATCTTTAACCTGACTTGGGATACCGGATGCTACAACAAAGATGTTATCGGCATATACGCCAATAAAATCGAGATCGTAAGATGGTTGTGAAAGTTCAGTTATCAAGGAGTCTATGTATGCGTTATACAGTACTACAGAAAGTGGTGAACCTTGCGGTGTACAATTGTCTAATTTCATTAGAATAGAATCGTATCCATCCACATTTACTTGAACGGTCCTATTAGCCAAAAAGGATATTACAATCTCAAGTATTTTCTTAGGTACCCCACCTTTGTAAAGCTGCTCGATTACCGGAACCATTGTTACTCTGTCAAATGCTTTTTCTAAGTCAGATGACATAACAATACTGTGCTTAGTTTTCGACAAGTTTTCTGCTAGTTTATGTCCCAGCAGATGTAAAAGCGTTAAAACTCCTTTATTTGGCATGTAAGCATGTTGTTCAGTCCTAGCCTTTTCTCTAGTAACCAACTAATTCGTCTCGCTAAGATTTTTTCGAAAATCTTGAAGAGAACAGGGAAAAGTGAGATCGGGCGATATTCACCAAAATCATGTTTGTTTCTGGAGCTCTTAGGAATCGGCTTAAGTTTTACTCTTTTCCAGTCATGTGGAAAAGTCCCAGTCGATAAAATATCATTAAATAACGCACAGATTCTTTTTTTGAGGCTGGTATCGCTAAGTTCAACCATCTTGTATGTGATTTTGTCTGCACCCGGGCTACTTCCTTTTGCCTTTCTTAGTGTCATTTCAAGTTCCATAAGCTCAATTTTTTCTGTAAGGAGATCGCAAGAGTCTTGGTTGGGAGGAAGGGTTTGTAGATTGAAGTTTAACTTGTTTGCTAGAATATTTTCAAAAAAGGTACTATCTGCGCTGTATGTATGTATTTACAACGAATTGATTCAAGTTTAACTTTGGCAACGGATTTTCTGTAGGCAACGCAATTTTCTGTAGTAGGGAACCTACGGGCCTTTTTCCAAGCCTTGCTCTTTTCCCTAACCAACAAAGCTAGGTCTTTGATAAACCATATTGGGTTTCTCCTTGAAGGTTTAGGCTGAGTTATAGGTATGGATTTGGATGCTGCGTTTCTGATGATTTACTTAATCTTTGATGCTTCTTGGTTAACATTGGCTGACGGGACTATTTGGCCACTTAGTTTTTTTGTTTCTGCCTGATATAACTTCCAATTTTCCATTTCTTCTTTATATCGTGCAGAAAATTTAGGTTTGAATCTACTTTCTGGGGTGCGAATAACAATGGGCATATGGTCTCTACTTACTGCATCAGGTAGCACATTCCATTGTAGGAAAGGTGATAAATCCTGAGTTGCAAAAGAGACGTCGATGGCAGAAAAGGTATTTCAAGTACTGAAAAACGTAGACGAACCATCATTCAAAGTGATGAGATTACGGTCGTTAGCGAATGTTTCAAAATCACTTCCTTCAAAATTTGTAAAATCTGAACCCCATAAGGGTTTTATGGGAGTTAAAATCTCCCAGAATGATACCATGAATGTTTTCATTAGCAGGAGGAATACCATTCAGTAAGTCCATGTTGATTCTTACCTCATGTTCTTTGTAGATATTTGTGATTCTAAGTGGATTTTGTCCGGGAATTTCTATGGTTTGATGTAAAAGGTTTGTGTGCGAGGTGATATGGTTACTTACTGGAATGTTATTTTTGACCAGTATTCCTATACCAGATTTTAAATAATCATAAGATTTATTATAATGAAACGCTTGATAATTTTTTATACTAAGATATTTTTTGTTTTTTTTTTCAATGATGTGAGTTTCTTGTAAAGCTATTATGTCGGGTTTGTATTTGGCAATTAAGTTTTCTAGAGCATGTTTGTTGTTGAGAAATCCTTGCATGTTCCATTGTAGGATTAAAAAATCCATAGCCAACGAAGCCATTATTGTGGTTGGTGTTTTTTGGTTGAGATCGGTGTTATTGGTTGTGTAGTTGGTTTGTTCAGTTGTATTTGTGTTAAGTTATAATTTTTTAAAAAGTTTGTAGTTTTGTTAGAAGAGGTGGAGGAAAGAAGCTGAGGCTGGTCCTCAGTACTTATATCCATTTCAATATCATCAGAGATATTGTCAAGATCATCAGTTTTCATATTTTTGTTTTGTTTTCCGTTAAAAGAATTTAATTGGTTTTCATTTTGTTTGCTTTTTGACATTGATGTAGATGCTGCGTTTTCGGTTTCTTTTTGGGTTTTGTTTGAAGAATTAATTGATTGGGTTTGATATTCGGTATTTGAGGGTTCTACTGTAGCCTTTTTGCAGTTTTCCTCTTTGTTGTTGGTTTGTTGTTAAATATTTAGAGTAATGCTTTCATTACTTTGTATGTTATCAACTTTGTTCTGTTTCAGTGCAGAAGTATTTTCTGAGTTAATTGGCTCTTGTTCTCTTTGCTTCGATCTCTCTACTCTCGCTTATACAATTTCTGCAATCGTTTTATTTTTTTCGCCGCGCTTCTAAGGAGCAGGTAGTTGATGCAGAGATGGATTATCGTTGTAGATGGCCCACGCGTCGCGAATAGAGCATCGACGATAAGCTTTGATATTGTTAATAGATTTATAGCGGAGGAAAGAGGGACATGAGGGATCAAATGAGGTGTGTGTCTCTTCTTTACAGTTGGTGCAGCAGATGCGGGAACATTCGTCATGGGGTGGGGGAAGGCAACAGTTCCTGCAGAGGGTTTTGTATGTACTCTTCTACTTTACAGTTAACCCATCCAATTTTAACTTCATTCGGTCGGCGAATTAAGTCAAACGTTAGTACAGCAGCACCTGTGGCGATGAGAACATCTCTTTCCTTTTTCATGATTTTTTGACGTTGATAACCTTGAATCTTCTTAGCTCAGTCAACAATTCTTCCTCAGATATATCAATAATATGTCTGGAGTAAATTCTTCCCTGAGTTGAGTTAAGGCTCAAATGGTTCGTCACCTTAACTGGAATCGAGTCAATACGGTTTACTTTAAGGAATTTATCCGCTGTGTTTACGTTTAAGACTTTAAGGAGGAGATCTCCTGATCTCATCGCCTTTACTTTAAGAATGTCTTTTGAAATGTTTACTAGCCCGCGATTTATTTGTATGGGATTATATGAAGATAGAGCTCGAATTTTATCGTTATTGGTTTTTTCCATGCCTGAGACTACTATGAAGCGTGGCACATTATTGTCGTTTCTGATTAGAGGCAATTCAGGGAATTCTTCATCGTGGTTAGTCCGCTTAATTTTGCGTTTATTTACTTTATTGTTACTTTGGTTAAGGTCCACATCAGGTAAGAGATCCTTAAACCAGTTAAGGTGAGGGGGGGGGGGGTCTCCCCTCGTCCATGATTTGTACTTTCTCGATAAGGTGTAGGTGTGTTTTGTGGGTGTGTATTATTTTGAGAATAAAGTGTAAGTATAAGTGTTGTAACTCACCCGCAGAGCAAGTGCGTTTATAAATCGTCAAGAACCACTGAGTAAAAACAAACTTTGTAGAGCACGACGTCTATACACGGCTTTTGCCAGCATATAACTGATAATCAATACTAATAATACTAAAAATAAATTTATACAGAGTGAAAAATATCTGATTTAGATCATAAGTTTGTTAATTTAGTCTATCGTAAAACAAAGGTTTATGTTAGCCACTCTGCAGTCCAAAAGCTAATGATTGAACGTCTCCGGAGAACAGGGATAGGGGCATTCTTTTTTACCGAGAGAAACAAAAAAAATCGATTTTGCTGAAGGGACTTGATGGGGATACCCCGATTGAGAAAATTAAAAAAGGGTTGGGTGATTTGGTTCCCAATGTAAGAATAAGCAAAATTACACTCTTTACCACGGTTAAAACGAAAGAATTAGATAAAAAACTTAATATAATTGTTGTACAGTTAGAGGAAGGATCGTCAATTAAGGATCGGATAGGTGTCAGGTATCTTCTTCAGCAGCGAGTCTAGTCGGAAAAAAAAACCTAATCAGTCAGTGCTTCGCTGCTATCGTTTTCGCCACTCTGGTGATGGTTGTGCTTATATAAGTCGTTGTGTACTCTTTAGCGAAAACCATGATTCTGTGGATTGCATTAACGAATTTAAAAATCTAAAAGAAAAAAATGAAGAGTTGAACTGCAATGAATCTGGGCATGCTGCCAGCTATCAGGGTTGCCCTGCTTACCTTAAATATAAGAAAAAAAAATTATTCTCAAAAAGCAAGAAAATCATTTAGCAAAACAAGTTGAAGAATCAATATTAAATTTTACCAATCCAAAGATTTCATTCGCTGATAAAGCAAAAGGTTCGATACATCAATCTGAGGGATTGTCTGATGCTAAAAGTAGTAACCATAGAACTTCAGATCTGTATGCTTTCGGAAACAAGATTATCTAAAAGGCATAAGCCCTCATTTGAGGATTATAATATAATTAGGAATGACACTGCTACTACAATTCTGCTTGACAAAATGTACAAGTATAATTCGGTAATTTTCCAAAGCAAAATTTTCTGTGTATGTCTTGCGTCAGTTCCCTTCATAAGCCCCAATGGATCACAATTTATTGTATTGATTGGAAGTATTTATATTCCATCAGATTCTGGACAGCTTTTGAAAAGAGATCTAGATGCTTAATATACTCTTATAAATAATTATGATGCTGAAATAATTGGTGGAGATTTTAATGCGAGACATGTGGCCTGGGGAGATATGTCAATAATAATAATGGAAACTCTATAAACAATTGGTTTTATAATGGTTCATACCTTTCCCTTGATTTAATACACTCGGACACATGCCCTTTTTTTTATAAATAAACACGCGCGCAAGGGATTGTTTTGCCCTTATTATGTTTAATACACTGTGCGGGCATGGAAAGGTTGCCGAAGGAGGGACAGGAGGTGAGGACTAACATTGGTTTTTAATGCTATCAGACTGCAATGGCAAGGAAAAACCTCGCCGGGCAAACTATTCCTAAGTCGTGTTGTTCGACTAAAAAAAGAATCTCTATATTTCACGGTACGTCCGAAATTGGGCTCAAGGGTGAACTGATGAGCATTCCTTGCGAGACGGGTATTGAGTGGAAAACTTTTAAGGGGATGAATGCAACTGGCTATTTCGAGTGACCATTTTTTATAAAAGAACCGATAAAACAAGTAAAGATATGAAACATTGCGTCGGTGTTCAAGGAGGCAATTGTTTCAGAGACATTTCTTTTTCCTATCAATCATTCACTATCATTCAAAGTGATGAGATTACGGTCTTTAGCGAATCACTTCCTTCAAAATTTGTAAAATCTGAACCCCATAAGGTGTTATGGGAGTTAAAATCTCCAAGAATGATACCATGAATGTTTTCATTAGCAGGAGGAATACCATTCAGTAAGTCCATGTTGATTCTTACCTCATGCTCCTTGTAGATATTTGTGATTCTAAGTGGATTTTGTCCGGGAATTTCTATGGTTTGATGTAAAAGGTTTGTGTCCGAGGTGATATGGTTACTTACTGGAATGTTATTTTTGACCAGTATTCCTATACCAGATTTTGAATAATCATAAGATTTATTATAATGAAACGCTTGATAATTTTTTATACTAAAATATTTTTGGTTTTTTTTTCAATGATGTGAGTTTCTTGTAAAGCTATTATGTCGGGTTTGTATTTGGCAATTAAGTTTTCTAGAGCATGTTTGTTGTTGAGAAATCCTTGCATGTTCCATTGTAGGATTAAGAAATCCATAGCCAACGAAGCCATTATTGTGGTTGGGGTTTTTTGGTTGAGATCGGTGTTATTGGTTGTGTAGTTGGTTTGTTCAGTTGTATTTGTGTTAAGTTATAATTCTTTAAAAAGTTTGTAGTTTTGTTAGAAGAGGTGGAGGAAAGAAGCTGAGGCTGGTCCTCAGTACTGATATCCATTTCAATATCATCAGAGATATTGTCAAGATCATAAGTTTTCATATTTTTGTTTTGTTTTCCGTTAAAAGAATTTAATTGGTTTTCATTTTGTTTCCTTTTTGACATTGATGTAGATGCTGCGTTTTCGGTTTCTTTTTGGGTTTTGCTTGCAGAATTAATTGATTGGGTTTGATATTCGGTATTTGAGGGTTCTACTGTAGCCTTTTTGCAGTTTTCCTCTTTGTTGTTGGTTTGTTGTTGTAATTTTAGAGTAATGCTTTCATTAATTTGTATGTTATCAACTTTGTTCTGTTTCAGTGCAGAAGTATTTTCTGAGTTAATTGGCTCTTGTTCTCTTTGCTTCGATCTCTCTACTCTCGCTTTTACAATTTCTGCAATCGTTTTATTATTTTCGCCGCGCTTCTAAGGAGCAGGTAGTTGATGCAGAGATGGATTATCGTTGTAGATGGCCCACGCGTCGCGAATAGAGCATCGACGCTTTGAAGCTTTGATATTGTTAATAGATTTATAGCGGAGGAAAGAGGGACATGAGGGATCAAATGAGGTGTGTGTCTCTTCTTTGCAGTTGGTGCAGTAGATGCGGGAACATTCGTCATGGGGTGGGGGAAGGCAACAGTTCCTGCAGAGAGCAATGTTGTTGCATCGATTTTTGGTATGGCCTAGCTTTTGACAAGTAACACAGCGCATTGGGTTTTGTATGTAGTCTTCTACTTTACAGTTAACCCATCCAATTTTAACTTCATTCGGTTGGTGAATTAAGTCAAACGTTAGTATAGCAGCACCTGTGGCGATGAGAACATCTCTTTCCTTTTTCATGATTTTTTTGACGTTAATAACCTTGAATCTTCTTAGCTCAGTCAACAATTCTTCCTCAGATATATCAATAATATGTCTGGAGTAAATTCTTCCCTGAGTTGAGTTAAGGCTCAAATGGTTCGTCACCTTAACTGGAATGGAGTCAATACGGTTTACTTTAAGGAATTTATCGCCTTTACTTTAAGAATGTCTTTTGAAATGTTTACTAGCCCACGATTTATTTGTATAGGATTATATGAAGATAGAGCTCGAATTTGATCGTTATTTTAATTTATAATAATTTATAATAATTTTAATTTTGCGTTTATTTACATTATTGTTACTTTGGTTAAGGTCCACATCAGGTAAGAGATCCTTAAACCAGTTAGGGTGAGGGGGGGGGGGTCTCCCCTCGTCCATGATTTGTACTTTCTCGATAAGGTGTAGGTATGTTTTGTGGGTGTGTATTATTTTGAGAATAAAATGTAAGTATAAGTGTTGTGACTCACCCGCAGAGCAAGTGCGTTTATAAATCGTCAAGAACCACTGAGTAAAAACAAGCTTTGTAGAGCACGACGTCTATACACGGCTTTTGCCAGCATAGAACTGATAATCAATACTAATAATACTAACAATAAATTTATACAGAGTGAAAAATATCTGATTTAGATCATAAGTTTGTTAATTTAGGCTATCGTAAAACAAAGGTTTATGTTAGCCACTCTGCAGTCCAAAAGCTAATGATTGAACGTCTCCGGAGAACAGGGATAGGGGCATATTCTTTTTTACCGAGAGAAACAAAAAAAATCGATTTTGCTGAAGGGACTTGATGGGGATACCCCGATTGAGAAAATTAAAAAAGGGTTGGGTGATTTGGTTCCCAATGTAAGAATAAGCAAAATTACACCCTTTACCACGGTTAAAACGAAAGAATTAGATAAAAAACTTAATATAATTGTTGAACAGTTAGAGGAAGGATCGTCAATTAAGGATCGGATAGGTGTCAGGTATCTTCTTCAGCAGCGAGTCTAGTCGGAAAAAAAAACCTAATCAGTCAGTGCTTCGCTGCTATCGTTTTCGCCACTCTGGTGATGGTTGTGCTTATATAAGTCGTTGTGTACTCTTTAGCGAAAACCATGATTCTGTGGATTGCATTAACGAATTTAAAAATCTAAAAGAAAAAAATGAAGAGTTGAACTGCAATGAATGTGGGCATGCTGCCAGCTATCAGGGTTGCCTGCTTACCTTAAATATAAGTTAAAAAAATTATTCTCAAAAAGCAAGAAAATCATTTAGCAAAACAAGTTGAAGAATCAATATTAAATTTTACCAATCCAAAGATTTCATTCGCTGATAAAGCAAAAGGTTCGATACATCAATCTGAGGGATTGTCTGATGCTAAAAGTAGTAACCATAGAACTTCAGATCTGTATGCTTTCGGAAACAAGATTATCTAAAAGGCATAAGCCCTCATTTGAGGATTATAATATAATTAGGAATGCCACTGCTACTACAATTCTGCTTGACAAAATGTACAAGTATAATTCGGTAATTTTCCAAAGCAAAATTTTCTGTGTATGTCTTGCGTCAGTTCCCTTCATAAGCCCCAATGGATCACAATTCATTGTATTGATTGGAAGTATTTATATTCCATCAGATTCTGGACAGCTTTTGAAAAGAGATCTAGATGCTTAATATACTCTTATAAATAATTATGATGCTGAAATAATTGGTGGAGATTTTAATGCGAGACATGTGGCCTGGGGAGATATGTCAATAATAATAATGGAAACTCTATAAACAATTGGTTTTATAATGGTTCATACCTTTCCCTTGATTTAATACACTCGGACACATGCCCTTTTTTTTATAAATAAACACGCGCGCAAGGGATTGTTTTGCCCTTATTATGTTTAATACACTGTGCGGGCATGGAAAGGTTGCCGAAGGAGGGACAGGAGGTGAGGACTAACATTGGTTTTTAATGCTATCAGACTGCAATGGCAAGGAAAAACCTCGCCGGGCAAACTATTCCTAAGTCGTGTTGTTCGACTAAAAAAAAGAATCTCTATATTTCACGGTACGTCCGAAATTGGGCTCAAGGGTGAACTGATGAGCATTCCTTGCGAGACGGGTATTGAGTGGAAAACTTTTAAGGGGATGAATGCAACTGGCTATTTCGAGTGACCATTTTTTATAAAAGAACCGATAAAACAAGTAAAGATATGAAACATTGCGTCGGTGTTCAAGGAGGCAATTGTTTCAGAGACATTTCTTTTTCCTATCAATCAATCACTATCATTCAAAGTGATGAGATTACGGTCTTTAGCGAATCACTTCCTTCAAAATTTGTAAAATCTGAACCCCATAAGGTGTTATGGGAGTTAAAATCTCCAAGAATGATACCATGAATGTTTTCATTAGCAGGAGGAATACCATTCAGTAAGTCCATGTTGATTCTTACCTCATGCTCCTTGTAGATATTTGTGATTCTAAGTGGATTTTGTCCGGGAATTTCTATGGTTTGATGTAAAAGGTTTGTGTCCGAGGTGATATGGTTACTTACTGGAATGTTATTTTTGACCAGTATTCCTATACCAGATTTTGAATAATCATAAGATTTATTATAATGAAACGCTTGATAATTTTTTATACTAAAATATTTTTGGTTTTTTTTTCAATGATGTGAGTTTCTTGTAAAGCTATTATGTCGGGTTTGTATTTGGCAATTAAGTTTTCTAGAGCATGTTTGTTGTTGAGAAATCCTTGCATGTTCCATTGTAGGATTAAGAAATCCATAGCCAACGAAGCCATTATTGTGGTTGGGGTTTTTTGGTTGAGATCGGTGTTATTGGTTGTGTAGTTGGTTTGTTCAGTTGTATTTGTGTTAAGTTATAATTCTTTAAAAAGTTTGTAGTTTTGTTAGAAGAGGTGGAGGAAAGAAGCTGAGGCTGGTCCTCAGTACTGATATCCATTTCAATATCATCAGAGATATTGTCAAGATCATCAGTTTTCATATTTTTGTTTTGTTTTCCGTTAAAAGAATTTAATTGGTTTTCATTTTGTTTGCTTTTTGACATTGATGTAGATGCTGCGTTTTCGGTTTCTTTTTGGGTTTTGCTTGCAGAATTAATTGATTGGGTTTGATATTCGGTATTTGAGGGTTCTACTGTAGCCTTTTTGCAGTTTTCCTCTTTGTTGTTGGTTTGTTGTTGTAATTTTAGAGTAATGCTTTCATTAATTTGTATGTTATCAACTTTGTTCTGTTTCAGTGCAGAAGTATTTTCTGAGTTAATTGGCTCTTGTTCTCTTTGCTTCGATCTCTCTACTCTCGCTTTTACAATTTCTGCAATCGTTTTATTATTTTCGCCGCGCTTCTAAGGAGCAGGTAGTTGATGCAGAGATGGATTATCGTTGTAGATGGCCCACGCGTCGCGAATAGAGCATCGACGCTTTGAAGCTTTGATATTGTTAATAGATTTATAGCGGAGGAAAGAGGGACATGAGGGATCAAATGAGGTGTGTGTCTCTTCTTTGCAGTTGGTGCAGTAGATGCGGGAACATTCGTCATGGGGTGGGGGAAGGCAACAGTTCCTGCAGAGAGCAATGTTGTTGCATCGATTTTTGGTATGGCCTAGCTTTTGACAAGTAACACAGCGCATTGGGTTTTGTATGTACTCTTCTACTTTACAGTTAACCCATCCAATTTTAACTTCATTCGGTTGGTGAATTAAGTCAAACGTTAGTATAGCAGCACCTGTGGCGATGAGAACATCTCTTTCCTTTTTCATGATTTTTTTGACGTTAATAACCTTGAATCTTCTTAGCTCAGTCAACAATTCTTCCTCAGATATATCAATAATATGTCTGGAGTAAATTCTTCCCTGAGTTGAGTTAAGGCTCAAATGGTTCGTCACCTTAACTGGAATGGAGTCAATACGGTTTACTTTAAGGAATTTATCGCCTTTACTTTAAGAATGTCTTTTGAAATGTTTACTAGCCCACGATTTATTTGTATAGGATTATATGAAGATAGAGCTCGAATTTGATCGTTATTGGTTTTTTCCATGCCTGAGACTACTATGAAGCGTGGCACATTATTGTCGTTTCTGATTAGAGGCAATTCAGGGAATTCTTCATCGTGGTTGGTGCGCTTAATTTTGCGTTTATTTACATTATTGTTACTTTGGTTAAGGTCCACATCAGGTAAGAGATCCTTAAACCAGTTAAGGTGAGGGGGGGGGTCTCTCCTCGTCCATGATTTGTACTTTCTCGATAAGGTGTAGGTATGTTTTGTGGGTGTGTATTATTTTGAGAATAAAGTGTAAGTATAAGTGTTGTGACTCACCCGCAGAGCAAGTGCGTTTATAAATCGTCAAGAACCACTGAGTAAAAACAAGCTTTGTAGAGCACGACGTCTATACACGGCTTTTGCCAGCATAGAACTGATAATCAATACTAATAATACTAACAATAAATTTATACAGAGTGAAAAATATCTGATTTAGATCATAAGTTTGTTAATTTAGGCTATCGTAAAACAAAGGTTTATGTTAGCCACTCTGCAGTCCAAAAGCTAATGATTGAACGTCTCCGGAGAACAGGGATAGGGGCATATTCTTTTTTACCCCGATTGAGAAAATTAAAAAAGGGTTGGGTGATTTGGTTCCCAATGTAAGAATAAGCAAAATTACACCCTTTACCACGGTTAAAACGAAAGAATTAGATAAAAAACTTAATATAATTGTTGAACAGTTAGAGGAAGGATCGTCAATTAAGGATCGGATAGGTGTCAGGTATCTTCTTCAGCAGCGAGTCTAGTCGGAAAAAAAAACCTAATCAGTCAGTGCTTCGCTGCTATCGTTTTCGCCACTCTGGTGATGGTTGTGCTTATATAAGTCGTTGTGTACTCTTTAGCGAAAACTATGATTCTGTGGATTGCATTAACGAATTTAAAAATCTAAAAGAAAAAAATGAAGAGTTGAACTGCAATGAATCTGGGCATGCTGCCAGCTATCAGGGTTGCCCTGCTTACCTTAAATATAAGTTAAAAAAATTATTCTCAAAAAGCAAGAAAATCATTTAGCAAAACAAGTTGAAGAATCAATATTAAATTTTACCAATCCAAAGATTTCATTCGCTGATAAAGCAAAAGGTTCGATACATCAATCTGAGGGATTGTCTGATGCTAAAAGTAGTAACCATAGAACTTCAGATCTGTATGCTTTCGGAAACAAGATTATCTAAAAGGCATAAGCCCTCATTTGAGGATTATAATATAATTAGGAATGGCACTGCTACTACAATTCTGCTTGACAAAATGTACAAGTATAATTCGGTAATTTTCCAAAGCAAAATTTTCTGTGTATGTCTTGCGTCAGTTCCCTTCATAAGCCCCAATGGATCACAATTCATTGTATTGATTGGAAGTATTTATATTCCATCAGATTCTGGACAGCTTTTGAAAAGAGATCTAGATGCTTAATATACTCTTATAAATAATTATGATGCTGAAATAATTGGTGGAGATTTTAATGCGAGACATGTGGCCTGGGGAGATATGTCAATAATAATAATGGAAACTCTATAAACAATTGGTTTTATAATGGTTCATACCTTTCCCTTGATTTAATACACTCGGACACATGCCCTTTTTTTTATAAATAAACACGCGCGCAAGGGATTGTTTTGCCCTTATTATGTTTAATACACTGTGCGGGCATGGAAAGGTTGCCGAAGGAGGGACAGGAGGTGAGGACTAACATTGGTTTTTAATGCTATCAGACTGCAATGGCAAGGAAAAACCTCGCCGGGCAAACTATTCCTAAGTCGTGTTGTTCGACTAAAAAAAAGAATCTCTATATTTCACGGTACGTCCGAAATTGGGCTCAAGGGTGAACTGATGAGCATTCCTTGCGAGACGGGTATTGAGTGGAAAACTTTTAAGGGGATGAATGCAACTGGCTATTTCGAGTGACCATTTTTTATAAAAGAACCGATAAAACAAGTAAAGATATGAAACATTGCGTCGGTGTTCAAGGAGGCAATTGTTTCAGAGACATTTCTTTTTCCTATCAATCAATCACTATCATTCAAAGTGATGAGATTACGGTCTTTAGCGAATCACTTCCTTCAAAATTTGTAAAATCTGAACCCCATAAGGTGTTATGGGAGTTAAAATCTCCAAGAATGATACCATGAATGTTTTCATTAGCAGGAGGAATACCATTCAGTAAGTCCATGTTGATTCTTACCTCATGCTCCTTGTAGATATTTGTGATTCTAAGTGGATTTTGTCCGGGAATTTCTATGGTTTGATGTAAAAGGTTTGTGTCCGAGGTGATATGGTTACTTACTGGAATGTTATTTTTGACCAGTATTCCTATACCAGATTTTGAATAATCATAAGATTTATTATAATGAAACGCTTGATAATTTTTTATACTAAAATATTTTTGGTTTTTTTTTCAATGATGTGAGTTTCTTGTAAAGCTATTATGTCGGGTTTGTATTTGGCAATTAAGTTTTCTAGAGCATGTTTGTTGTTGAGAAATCCTTGCATGTTCCATTGTAGGATTAAGAAATCCATAGCCAACGAAGCCATTATTGTGGTTGGGGTTTTTTGGTTGAGATCGGTGTTATTGGTTGTGTAGTTGGTTTGTTCAGTTGTATTTGTGTTAAGTTATAATTCTTTAAAAAGTTTGTAGTTTTGTTAGAAGAGGTGGAGGAAAGAAGCTGAGGCTGGTCCTCAGTACTGATATCCATTTCAATATCATCAGAGATATTGTCAAGATCATCAGTTTTCATATTTTTGTTTTGTTTTCCGTTAAAAGAATTTAATTGGTTTTCATTTTGTTTGCTTTTTGACATTGATGTAGATGCTGCGTTTTCGGTTTCTTTTTGGGTTTTGCTTGCAGAATTAATTGATTGGGTTTGATATTCGGTATTTGAGGGTTCTACTGTAGCCTTTTTGCAGTTTTCCTCTTTGTTGTTGGTTTGTTGTTGTAATTTTAGAGTAATGCTTTCATTAATTTGTATGTTATCAACTTTGTTCTGTTTCAGTGCAGAAGTATTTTCTGAGTTAATTGGCTCTTGTTCTCTTTGCTTCGATCTCTCTACTCTCGCTTTTACAATTTCTGCAATCGTTTTATTATTTTCGCCGCGCTTCTAAGGAGCAGGTAGTTGATGCAGAGATGGATTATCGTTGTAGATGGCCCACGCGTCGCGAATAGAGCATCGACGCTTTGAAGCTTTGATATTGTTAATAGATTTATAGCGGAGGAAAGAGGGACATGAGGGATCAAATGAGGTGTGTGTCTCTTCTTTGCAGTTGGTGCAGTAGATGCGGGAACATTCGTCATGGGGTGGGGGAAGGCAACAGTTCCTGCAGAGAGCAATGTTGTTGCATCGATTTTTGGTATGGCCTAGCTTTTGACAAGTAACACAGCGCATTGGGTTTTGTATGTACTCTTCTACTTTACAGTTAACCCATCCAATTTTAACTTCATTCGGTTGGTGAATTAAGTCAAACGTTAGTATAGCAGCACCTGTGGCGATGAGAACATCTCTTTCCTTTTTCATGATTTTTTTGACGTTAATAACCTTGAATCTTCTTAGCTCAGTCAACAATTCTTCCTCAGATATATCAATAATATGTCTGGAGTAAATTCTTCCCTGAGTTGAGTTAAGGCTCAAATGGTTCGTCACCTTAACTGGAATGGAGTCAATACGGTTTACTTTAAGGAATTTATCGCCTTTACTTTAAGAATGTCTTTTGAAATGTTTACTAGCCCACGATTTATTTGTATAGGATTATATGAAGATAGAGCTCGAATTTGATCGTTATTGGTTTTTTCCATGCCTGAGACTACTATGAAGCGTGGCACATTATTGTCGTTTCTGATTAGAGGCAATTCAGGGAATTCTTCATCGTGGTTGGTGCGCTTAATTTTGCGTTTATTTACATTATTGTTACTTTGGTTAAGGTCCACATCAGGTAAGAGATCCTTAAACCAGTTAAGGTGAGGGGGGGGGTCTCTCCTCGTCCATGATTTGTACTTTCTCGATAAGGTGTAGGTATGTTTTGTGGGTGTGTATTATTTTGAGAATAAAGTGTAAGTATAAGTGTTGTGACTCACCCGCAGAGCAAGTGCGTTTATAAATCGTCAAGAACCACTGAGTAAAAACAAGCTTTGTAGAGCACGACGTCTATACACGGCTTTTGCCAGCATAGAACTGATAATCAATACTAATAATACTAACAATAAATTTATACAGAGTGAAAAATATCTGATTTAGATCATAAGTTTGTTAATTTAGGCTATCGTAAAACAAAGGTTTATGTTAGCCACTCTGCAGTCCAAAAGCTAATGATTGAACGTCTCCGGAGAACAGGGATAGGGGCATATTCTTTTTTACCCCGATTGAGAAAATTAAAAAAGGGTTGGGTGATTTGGTTCCCAATGTAAGAATAAGCAAAATTACACCCTTTACCACGGTTAAAACGAAAGAATTAGATAAAAAACTTAATATAATTGTTGAACAGTTAGAGGAAGGATCGTCAATTAAGGATCGGATAGGTGTCAGGTATCTTCTTCAGCAGCGAGTCTAGTCGGAAAAAAAAACCTAATCAGTCAGTGCTTCGCTGCTATCGTTTTCGCCACTCTGGTGATGGTTGTGCTTATATAAGTCGTTGTGTACTCTTTAGCGAAAACTATGATTCTGTGGATTGCATTAACGAATTTAAAAATCTAAAAGAAAAAAATGAAGAGTTGAACTGCAATGAATCTGGGCATGCTGCCAGCTATCAGGGTTGCCCTGCTTACCTTAAATATAAGTTAAAAAAATTATTCTCAAAAAGCAAGAAAATCATTTAGCAAAACAAGTTGAAGAATCAATATTAAATTTTACCAATCCAAAGATTTCATTCGCTGATAAAGCAAAAGGTTCGATACATCAATCTGAGGGATTGTCTGATGCTAAAAGTAGTAACCATAGAACTTCAGATCTGTATGCTTTCGGAAACAAGATTATCTAAAAGGCATAAGCCCTCATTTGAGGATTATAATATAATTAGGAATGGCACTGCTACTACAATTCTGCTTGACAAAATGTACAAGTATAATTCGGTAATTTTCCAAAGCAAAATTTTCTGTGTATGTCTTGCGTCAGTTCCCTTCATAAGCCCCAATGGATCACAATTCATTGTATTGATTGGAAGTATTTATATTCCATCAGATTCTGGACAGCTTTTGAAAAGAGATCTAGATGCTTAATATACTCTTATAAATAATTATGATGCTGAAATAATTGGTGGAGATTTTAATGCGAGACATGTGGCCTGGGGAGATATGTCAATAATAATAATGGAAACTCTATAAACAATTGGTTTTATAATGGTTCATACCTTTCCCTTGATTTAATACACTCGAACACATGCCCTTTTGTTTATAAATAAACACGCGCGCAAGGGATTGTTTTGCCCTTATTATGTTTAATACACTGTGCGGGCATGGAAAGGTTGCCGAAGGAGGGACAGGAGGTGAGGACTAACATTGGTTTTTAATGCTATCAGACTGCAATGGCAAGGAAAAACCTCGCCGGGCAAACTATTCCTAAGTCGTGTTGTTCGACTAAAAAAAAGAATCTCTATATTTCACGGTATGTCCGAAATTGGGCTCAAGGGTGAACTGATGAGCATTCCTTGCGAGACGGGTATTGAGTGGAAAACTTTTAAGGGGATGAATGCAACTGGCTATTTCGAGTGACCATTTTTTATAAAAGAACCGATAAAACAAGTAAAGATATGAAACATTGCGTCGGTGTTCAAGGAGGCAATTGTTTCAGAGACATTTCTTTTTCCTATCAATCATTCACTATCATTCAAAGTGATGAGATTACGGTCTTTAGCGAATCACTTCCTTCAAAATTTGTAAAATCTGAACCCCATAAGGTGTTATGGGAGCTAAAATCTCCAAGAATGATACCATGAATGTTTTCATTAGCAGGAGGAATACCATTCAGTAAGTCCATGTTGATTCTTACCTCATGCTCCTTGTAGATATTTGTGATTCTAAGTGGATTTTGTCCGGGAATTTCTATGGTTTGATGTAAAAGGTTTGTGTCCGAGGTGATATGGTTACTTACTGGAATGTTATTTTTGACCAGTATTCCTATACCAGATTTTGAATAATCATAAGATTTATTATTATGAAACGCTTGATAATTTTTTATACTAAAATATTTTTGGTTTTTTTTTTCAATGATGTGAGTTTCTTGTAAAGCTATTATGTCGGGTTTGTATTTGGCAATTAAGTTTTCTAGAGCATGTTTGTTGTTGAGAAATCCTTGCATGTTCCATTGTAGGATTAAGAAATCCATAGCCAACGAAGCCATTATTGTGGTTGGGTTTTTTTGGTTGAGATCGGTGTTATTGGTTGTGTAGTTGGTTTGTTCAGTTGTATTTGTGTTAAGTTATAATTCTTTAAAAAGTTTGTAGTTTTGTTAGAAGAGGTGGATATCCATTTCAATATCATCAGAGATATTGTCAAGATCATCAGTTTTCATATTTTTGTTTTGTTTTCCGTTAAAAGAATTTAATTGGTTTTCATTTTGTTTGCTTTTTGACATTGATGTAGATGCTGCGTTTTCGGTTTCTTTTTGGGTTTTGCTTGCAGAATTAATTGATTGGGTTTGATATTCGGTATTTGAGGGTTCTGCTGTAGCCTTTTTGCAGTTTTCCTCTTTGTTGTTGGTTTGTTGTTGTAATTTTAGAGTAATGCTTTCATTAATTTGTATGTTATCAACTTTATTCTGTTTCAGTGCAGAAGTATTTTCTGAGTTAATTGGCTCTTGTTCTCTTTGCTTCGATCTCTCTACTCTCGCTTTTACAATTTCTGCAATCGTTTTATTATTTTCGCCGCGCTTCTAAGGAGCAGGTAGTTAATGCAGAGATGGATTATCGTTGTAGATGGCCCACGCGTCGCGAATAGAGCATCGACGATAAGCTTTGATCTTGTTAATAGATTTATAGCGGAGGAAAGAGGGACATGAGGGATCAAATGAGGTGTGTGTCTCTTCTTTGCAGTTGGTGCAGTAGATGCGGGAACATTCGTCATGGGGTGGGGGAAGGCAACAGTTCCTGCAGAGGGTTTTGTATGTACTCTTCTACTTTACAGTTAACCCATCCAATTTTAACTTCATTCGGTCGGCGAATTAAGTCAAACGTTAGTATAGCAGCGATGAGAACATCTCTTTCCTTTTTCATGATTTTTTTGACGTTGATAACCTTGAATCTTCTTAGCTCAGTCAACAATTCTTCCTCAGATATATCAATAATATGTCTGGAGTAAATTCTTCCCTGAGTTGAGTTAAGGCTCAAATGGTTCGTCACCTTAACTGGAATGGAGTCAATACGGTTTACTTTAAGGAATTTATCCGCTGTGTTTACGTTTAAGACTTTAAGGAGGAGATCTCGAATTTGATCGTTATTGGTTTTTTCCATGCCTGAGACTACTATGAAGCGTGGCACATTATTGTCGTTTATGATTAGAGGCAATTCAGGGAATTCTTCATCGTGGTTAGTCCGCTTAATTTTGCGTTTATTTACTTTATTGTTACTTTGGTTAAGGTCCACATCAGGTAAGAAATCCTTAAACCAGTTAAGGTGAAGGGGGGGGTCTCCCCTCGTTCTTGATTTGTACTTTCTCGATAAGGTGTAGGTGTGTTTTGTGGGTGTGTATTATTTTGAGAATAAAGTGTAAGTATAAGTGTTGTAACTCACCCGCAGAGCAAGTGCGTTTAAAAATCGTCAAGAACCACTGAGTAAAAACAAACTTTGTAGAGCACGACGTCTATACACGGCTTTTGCCAGCATAGAACTGATAATCAATACTAATAATACTAAAAATAAATTTATACAGAGTGAAAAATATCTGATTTAGATCATAAGTTTGTTAATTTAGGCTATCGTAAAACAAAGGTTTATGTTAGCCACTTTGCAGTCCAAAAGCTAATGATTGAACGTCTCCGGAGAACAGGGATAGGGACATATTCTTTTTTACCGAGAGAAACAAAAAAAATCGATTTTGCTGAAGGGACTTGATGGGGATACCCCGATTGAGAAAATTAAAAAAGGGTTGGGTGATTTGATTCCAAATGTAAGAATAAGCAAAATTACACTCTTTACCACGGTTAAAACGAAAGAATTAGATAAAAAACTTAATATAATTGTTGTACAGTTAGAGGAAGGATCGTCAATTAAGGATCGGATAGGTGTCAGGTATCTTCTTCAGCAGCGAGTCTAGTCGGAAAAAAAAACCTAATCAGTCAGTGCTTCGCTGCTATCGTTTTCGCCACTCTGGTGATGGTTGTGCTTATATAAGTCGTTGTGTACTCTTTAGCGAAAACCATGATTCTGTGGATTGCATTAACGAATTTAAAATTCTAAAAGAAATAAAAATAAAAGACACGACTGGGTCGCACGTACTTTCTCTTATGTGCTAATCCTTTTTAAGTGCAGGCGTCTTTTTGACAAAGATTTTATTTTAATATTTTTTGTATGACGTGCAACTTCCTTAGAATCGTTTTGGGGTGAAGCTCGAACGAACATGCGTCACGACAAAGGGATAAACACATAAATATATAGGATTGTTAGCTTTTGCAGTTTTTTAGTGTTGTATTATCTTTCCACTTGCTGCTTACTGTTTATAATATAATTTGCTAATAGAAAGATACAAAGGACTTTTTTCAGTAAAATTTTCATTTTGGTATGGAAAAATTTGAACAACTGGCATAAAGATACGTCGGAATCAGCAGTATGGCAATAATGCTAGGTAAAGAGACCTTTATACGTCCCAATATGGGACCAATGGAATTTATAAAGGATTTAGGTACCTACAATAAGGTTGGAAGGAAGGTAGGTACTAAAATTAAGATACGTGTTCCAACTACTGTTAAGCCAGTAGGTATAGAGACAATATTAAAAGTTAACACAGTGGTTTTGTTTATTTATAGGAAGGTGTAAACTTTTGTTTTTTCGATTGAAATTTTTGCATTCAGTAGTAATCGAATAGTTTTTTTTATTTGTTAGTTGTTTTTGTGTGTTTATCAAAGGCTTCCTTATTTATTCTGTGCTTTTATGATGATGAAAAATACTTTAAAATACGTAAGTATGTATGTAATGTAGGTTGTCACTTTCTTTTATTTGACTAATGGCTTTGCTAGGGCTTAGCCGAGCAATATGAAATAAAATGTTGGGGAAAAAAATTTATGAATTCAAAAAAACACTACTCATAACGTTTTTTGGAAAAAATGTTGTAAGCCATCTTATTTCTTTTGCTGTTTTCTATTTTATGAATTTTTCATTTCAAAATCGTTCGACCAGTTTTTTCAAAAAAATGTTTTTTTTGAAAAACTTTTCGAAAACATATTTTAAAATTTTTTTTAGTATGTCAATTTTAAGAAATCTATAGTTTATACTAGGAGAAAAATTTAAAAAAAAATCTATAGATCCGTTTTCAAAATATTCAAAAAACAAAATATTTTTTTAAAAATATTATTAAAATTAAAAAAAATTTTTTTTTGAAAATTTTGATAAGTAATATTATTTAAATCATAAAACACTACATATTTTGAAAATTTCATCAAAATCCGTTTATTAGTTAACGAGAAAGTCTGATTTTAAAAAACCGGTCATATGGGAGGTACCGTTATAAAACTTTTTCTGAAAAATCCATTAAAATTAAAAGATAGATTTTGCACAGAAAACATCATTCTGAAAGTTTAATCAAAATCGTAGGAGCCGTTTTCGAGAAAAATAAGTTTTTTAATAAAAGTTATATGGCAGGTACCGTTAGTTTTGGAGCTAGAATGCCAATTCCAAAAACTGTCGGGTAGAGCACTCCAAAAATACTATATACCAAGTTTGAATCAAATCGGCCCAACCGTTTAGGCTGTAGATATCGATAAGGACAGACAGACAGACAGACATACAGACAGACGGACGGAATTTCCGGACCCACTTTTTTTGACTTCTCTATCATCGTAATATCATGTTTGATTGTTAGAATTTTTTTTTTTTTTTACGAATGCATAACTTGCCTTATAGTCCCTATAATCGCAAGTAAAAAATTAAGAGTTGAACTGCAATGAATCTGGGCATGCTGCCAGCTATCAGGGTTGCCCTGCTTACCTTAAATATAAGAAAAAAAAATTATTCTCAAAAAGCAAGAAAATCATTTAGCAAAACAAGTTGAAGAATCAATATTAAATTTTACCAATCCAAAGATTTCATTCGCTGATAAAGCAAAAGGTTCGATACATCAATCTGAGGGATTGTCTGATGCTAAAAGTAGTAACCATAGAACTTCAGATCTGTATGCTTTCGGAAACAAGATTATCTAAAAGGCATAAGACCTCATTTGAGGATTATAATATCATTAGGAATGACACTGCTACTACAATTCTACTTGACAAAATGTACAAGTATAATTCGGTAATTTTCCAAAGCAAAATTTTCTGTGTATGTCTTGCGTCAGTTCCCTTCTTAAGCCCCAATGGATCACAATTCATTGTATTGATTGGAAGTATTTATATTCCATCAGATTCTGGACAGCTTTTGAAAAGAGATCTAGATGCTTAATATACTCTTATAAATAATTATGATGCTGAAATAATTGGTGGAGATTTTAATGCGAGACATGTGGCCTGGGGAGATATGTCAATAATAATAATGGAAACCCTATAAACAATTGGTTTTATAATGGTTCATACCTTTCCCTTGATTTAATACACTCGGACACATGCCCTTTTTTTATAAATAAACACGCGCGCAAGGGATGGTGTTGCCCTTATTATGTTTAATACACTGTGCGGGCATGGAAAGGTTGGCGAAGGAGGGACAGGAGGTGAGGACTAACATTGGTTTTTAATGCTATCAGACTGCAATGGCAAGGAAAAACCTCGCCGGGCAAACTATTCCTAAGTCGTGTTGTTCGACTAAAAAAAGAATCTCTATATTTCACGGTACGTCCGAAATCGTGCTCAAGGGTAAACTGATGAGCATTCCTTGCGAGACGGGTATTGAGTGGAAAACTTTTAAGGGGATGAATGCAACTGGCTATTTCGAGTGACCATTTTTTATAAAAGAACCGATAAAACAAGTAAAGATATGAAATATTGCGTCGGTGTTTAAGGAGGCAATTGTTTCAGAGACATTTCTTTTTCCTATCAATCATTCACTATCATTCAAAGTGATGAGATTACGGTCGTTAGCGAATGTTTCAAAATCACTTCCTTCAAAATTTGTAAAATCTGAACCCCATAAGGTGTTATGGGAGTTAAAATCTCCCAGAATGATACCATGAATGTTTTCATTAGCAGGAGGAATACCATTCAGTAAGTCCATGTTGATTCTTACCTCATGCTCCTTGTAGATATTTGTGATTTTAAGTGGATTTTGTCCGGGAATTTCTATGGTTTGATGTAAAAGGTTTGTGTCAGAGGTGATATGGTTACTTACTGGAATGATATTTTTGACCAGTATTCCTATACCAGATTTTGAATAATCATAAGATTTATTATAATATAACGATAGTTATATCAAGATAACGCTTGATAATTTTTTATACTAAAATATTTTTTGTTTTTTTTTTCAATGATGTGAGTTTTTTGTAAAGCTATAATGTCGGGTTTGTATTTGGCAATTAAGTTTTCTAGAGGATGTTTGTTGTTGAGAAATCCTTGCATGTTCCATTGTAGGATTAAAAAATCCATAGCCAACGAAGCCATTATTGTGGTTGGGGTTTTTTGGTTGGGATCGGTGTTATTGGTTGTGTAGTTGGTTTGTTCAGTTGTATTTGTGTTAGGTTATAATTTTTTAAAAAGTTTGTAGTTTTGTTAGAAGAGGTGGAGGAAAGAAGCTGAGGCTGGTCCTCAGTACTGATATCCATTTCAATATCATCAGAGATATTGTCAAGATCATCAGTTTTCATATTTTTGTTTTGTTTTCCGTTAAAAGAATTTAATTGGTTTTCATTTTGTTTGCTTTTTGACATTGATGTAGATGCTGCGTTTTCGGTTTCTTTTTGGGTTTTGCTTGCAGAATTAATTGATTGGGTTTGATATTCGGTATTTGAGGGTTCTACTGTAGCCTTTTTGCAGTTTTCCTCTTTGTTGTTGGTTTGTTGTTGTAATTTTAGAGTAATGCTTTCATTAATTTGTATGTTATCAACTTTGTTCTGTTTCAGTGCAGAAGTATTTTCTGAGTTAATTGGCTCTTGTTCTCTTTGCTTCGATCTCTCTACTCTCGCTTTTACAATTTCTGCAATCGTTTTATTATTTTCGCCGCGCTTCTAAGGAGCAGGTAGTTGATGCAGAGATGGATTATCGTTGTAGATGGCCCACGCGTCGCGAATAGAGCATCGACGCTTTGAAGCTTTGATATTGTTAATAGATTTATAGCGGAGGAAAGAGGGACATGAGGGATCAAATGAGGTGTGTGTCTCTTCTTTGCAGTTGGTGCAGTAGATGCGGGAACATTCGTCATGGGGTGGGGGAAGGCAACAGTTCCTGCAGAGAGCAATGTTGTTGCATCGATTTTTGGTATGGCCTAGCTTTTGACAAGTAACACAGCGCATTGGGTTTTGTATGTACTCTTCTACTTTACAGTTAACCCATCCAATTTTAACTTCATTCGGTTGGTGAATTAAGTCAAACGTTAGTATAGCAGCACCTGTGGCGATGAGAACATCTCTTTCCTTTTTCATGATTTTTTTGACGTTAATAACCTTGAATCTTCTTAGCTCAGTCAACAATTCTTCCTCAGATATATCAATAATATGTCTGGAGTAAATTCTTCCCTGAGTTGAGTTAAGGCTCAAATGGTTCGTCACCTTAACTGGAATGGAGTCAATACGGTTTACTTTAAGGAATTTATCGCCTTTACTTTAAGAATGTCTTTTGAAATGTTTACTAGCCCACGATTTATTTGTATAGGATTATATGAAGATAGAGCTCGAATTTGATCGTTATTGGTTTTTTCCATGCCTGAGACTACTATGAAGCGTGGCACATTATTGTCGTTTCTGATTAGAGGCAATTCAGGGAATTCTTCATCGTGGTTGGTGCGCTTAATTTTGCGTTTATTTACATTATTGTTACTTTGGTTAAGGTCCACATCAGGTAAGAGATCCTTAAACCAGTTAAGGTGAGGGGGGGGGTCTCTCCTCGTCCATGATTTGTACTTTCTCGATAAGGTGTAGGTATGTTTTGTGGGTGTGTATTATTTTGAGAATAAAGTGTAAGTATAAGTGTTGTGACTCACCCGCAGAGCAAGTGCTTTTTTAAATCGTCAAGAACCACTGAGTAAAAACAAGCTTTGTAGAGCACGACGTCTATACACGGCTTTTGCCAGCATAGAACTGATAATCAATACTAATAATACTAACAATAAATTTATACAGAGTGAAAAATATCTGATTTAGATCATAAGTTTGTTAATTTAGGCTATCGTAAAACAAAGGTTTATGTTAGCCACTCTGCAGTCCAAAAGCTAATGATTGAACGTCTCCGGAGAACAGGGATAGGGGCATATTCTTTTTTACCCCGATTGAGAAAATTAAAAAAGGGTTGGGTGATTTGGTTCCCAATGTAAGAATAAGCAAAATTACACCCTTTACCACGGTTAAAACGAAAGAATTAGATAAAAAACTTAATATAATTGTTGAACAGTTAGAGGAAGGATCGTCAATTAAGGATCGGATAGGTGTCAGGTATCTTCTTCAGCAGCGAGTCTAGTCGGAAAAAAAAACCTAATCAGTCAGTGCTTCGCTGCTATCGTTTTCGCCACTCTGGTGATGGTTGTGCTTATATAAGTCGTTGTGTACTCTTTAGCGAAAACCATGATTCTGTGGATTGCATTAACGAATTTAAAAATCTAAAAGAAAAAAATGAAGAGTTGAACTGCAATGAATGTGGGCATGCTGCCAGCTATCAGGGTTGCCTGCTTACCTTAAATATAAGTTAAAAAAATTATTCTCAAAAAGCAAGAAAATCATTTAGCAAAACAAGTTGAAGAATCAATATTAAATTTTACCAATCCAAAGATTTCATTCGCTGATAAAGCAAAAGGTTCGATACATCAATCTGAGGGATTGTCTGATGCTAAAAGTAGTAACCATAGAACTTCAGATCTGTATGCTTTCGGAAACAAGATTATCTAAAAGGCATAAGCCCTCATTTGAGGATTATAATATAATTAGGAATGCCACTGCTACTACAATTCTGCTTGACAAAATGTACAAGTATAATTCGGTAATTTTCCAAAGCAAAATTTTCTGTGTATGTCTTGCGTCAGTTCCCTTCATAAGCCCCAATGGATCACAATTCATTGTATTGATTGGAAGTATTTATATTCCATCAGATTCTGGACAGCTTTTGAAAAGAGATCTAGATGCTTAATATACTCTTATAAATAATTATGATGCTGAAATAATTGGTGGAGATTTTAATGCGAGACATGTGGCCTGGGGAGATATGTCAATAATAATAATGGAAACTCTATAAACAATTGGTTTTATAATGGTTCATACCTTTCCCTTGATTTAATACACTCGGACACATGCCCTTTTTTTTATAAATAAACACGCGCGCAAGGGATTGTTTTGCCCTTATTATGTTTAATACACTGTGCGGGCATGGAAAGGTTGCCGAAGGAGGGACAGGAGGTGAGGACTAACATTGGTTTTTAATGCTATCAGACTGCAATGGCAAGGAAAAACCTCGCCGGGCAAACTATTCCTAAGTCGTGTTGTTCGACTAAAAATAAGAATCTCTATATTTCACGGTACGTCCGAAATTGGGCTCAAGGGTGAACTGATGAGCATTCCTTGCGAGACGGGTATTGAGTGGAAAACTTTTAAGGGGATGAATGCAACTGGCTATTTCGAGTGACCATTTTTTATAAAAGAACCGATAAAACAAGTAAAGATATGAAACATTGCGTCGGTGTTCAAGGAGGCAATTGTTTCAGAGACATTTCTTTTTCCTATCAATCAATCACTATCATTCAAAGTGATGAGATTACGGTCTTTAGCGAATCACTTCCTTCAAAATTTGTAAAATCTGAACCCCATAAGGTGTTATGGGAGTTAAAATCTCCAAGAATGATACCATGAATGTTTTCATTAGCAGGAGGAATACCATTCAGTAAGTCCATGTTGATTCTTACCTCATGCTCCTTGTAGATATTTGTGATTCTAAGTGGATTTTGTCCGGGAATTTCTATGGTTTGATGTAAAAGGTTTGTGTCCGAGGTGATATGGTTACTTACTGGAATGTTATTTTTGACCAGTATTCCTATACCAGATTTTGAATAATCATAAGATTTATTATAATGAAACGCTTGATAATTTTTTATACTAAAATATTTTTGGTTTTTTTTTCAATGATGTGAGTTTCTTGTAAAGCTATTATGTCGGGTTTGTATTTGGCAATTAAGTTTTCTAGAGCATGTTTGTTGTTGAGAAATCCTTGCATGTTCCATTGTAGGATTAAGAAATCCATAGCCAACGAAGCCATTATTGTGGTTGGGGTTTTTTGGTTGAGATCGGTGTTATTGGTTGTGTAGTTGGTTTGTTCAGTTGTATTTGTGTTAAGTTATAATTCTTTAAAAAGTTTGTAGTTTTGTTAGAAGAGGTGGAGGAAAGAAGCTGAGGCTGGTCCTCAGTACTGATATCCATTTCAATATCATCAGAGATATTGTCAAGATCATCAGTTTTCATATTTTTGTTTTGTTTTCCGTTAAAAGAATTTAATTGGTTTTCATTTTGTTTGCTTTTTGACATTGATGTAGATGCTGCGTTTTCGGTTTCTTTTTGGGTTTTGCTTGCAGAATTAATTGATTGGGTTTGATATTCGGTATTTGAGGGTTCTACTGTAGCCTTTTTGCAGTTTTCCTCTTTGTTGTTGGTTTGTTGTTGTAATTTTAGAGTAATGCTTTCATTAATTTGTATGTTATCAACTTTGTTCTGTTTCAGTGCAGAAGTATTTTCTGAGTTAATTGGCTCTTGTTCTCTTTGCTTCGATCTCTCTACTCTCGCTTTTACAATTTCTGCAATCGTTTTATTATTTTCGCCGCGCTTCTAAGGAGCAGGTAGTTAATGCAGAGATGGATTATCGTTGTAGATGGCCCACGCGTCGCGAATAGAGCATCGACGATAAGCTTTGATCTTGTTAATAGATTTATAGCGGAGGAAAGAGGGACATGAGGGATCAAATGAGGTGTGTGTCTCTTCTTTGCAGTTGGTGCAGTAGATGCGGGAACATTCGTCATGGGGTGGGGGAAGGCAACAGTTCCTGCAGAGGGTTTTGTATGTACTCTTCTACTTTACAGTTAACCCATCCAATTTTAACTTCATTCGGTCGGCGAATTAAGTCAAACGTTAGTATAGCAGCGATGAGAACATCTCTTTCCTTTTTCATGATTTTTTTGACGTTGATAACCTTGAATCTTCTTAGCTCAGTCAACAATTCTTCCTCAGATATATCAATAATATGTCTGGAGTAAATTCTTCCCTGAGTTGAGTTAAGGCTCAAATGGTTCGTCACCTTAACTGGAATGGAGTCAATACGGTTTACTTTAAGGAATTTATCCGCTGTGTTTACGTTTAAGACTTTAAGGAGGAGATCTCGAATTTGATCGTTATTGGTTTTTTCCATGCCTGAGATTACTATGAAGCGTGGCACATTATTGTCGTTTATGATTAGAGGCAATTCAGGGAATTCTTCATCGTGGTTAGTCCGCTTAATTTTGCGTTTATTTACTTTATTGTTACTTTGGTTAAGGTCCACATCAGGTAAGAGATCCTTAAACCAGTTAAGGTGAGGGGGGGGGTCTCTCCTCGTCCATGATTTGTACTTT
This sequence comes from Platycheirus rosarum, assembly GCA_963971375.1. Taxonomy (NCBI): domain Eukaryota; kingdom Metazoa; phylum Arthropoda; class Insecta; order Diptera; family Syrphidae; genus Platycheirus; species Platycheirus rosarum. Next base: position 92,068,622 of record OZ020510.1, read on the forward strand.
CTCGATAAGGTGTAGGTATGTTTTGTGGGTGTGTATTATTTTGAGAATAAAGTGTAAGTATAAGTGTTGTGACTCACCCGCAGAGCAAGTGCGTTTATAAATCGTCAAGAACCACTGAGTAAAAACAAGCTTTGTAGAGCACGACGTCTATACACGGCTTTTGCCAGCATAGAACTGATAATCAATACTAATAATACTAACAATAAATTTATACAGAGTGAAAAATATCTGATTTAGATCATAAGTTTGTTAATTTAGGCTATCGTAAAACAAAGGTTTATGTTAGCCACTCTGCAGTCCAAAAGCTAATGATTGAACGTCTCCGGAGAACAGGGATAGGGGCATATTCTTTTTTACCGAGAGAAACAAAAAAAATCGATTTTGCTGAAGGGACTTGATGGGGATACCCCGATTGAGAAAATTAAAAAAGGGTTGGGTGATTTGGTTCCCAATGTAAGAATAAGCAAAATTACACCCTTTACCACGGTTAAAACGAAAGAATTAGATAAAAAACTTAATATAATTGTTGAACAGTTAGAGGAAGGATCGTCAATTAAGGATCGGATAGGTGTCAGGTATCTTCTTCAGCAGCGAGTCTAGTCGGAAAAAAAAACCTAATCAGTCAGTGCTTCGCTGCTATCGTTTTCGCCACTCTGGTGATGGTTGTGCTTATATAAGTCGTTGTGTACTCTTTAGCGAAAACTATGATTCTGTGGATTGCATTAACGAATTTAAAAATCTAAAAGAAAAAAATGAAGAGTTGAACTGCAATGAATCTGGGCATGCTGCCAGCTATCAGGGTTGCCCTGCTTACCTTAAATATAAGTTAAAAAAATTATTCTCAAAAAGCAAGAAAATCATTTAGCAAAACAAGTTGAAGAATCAATATTAAATTTTACCAATCCAAAGATTTCATTCGCTGATAAAGCAAAAGGTTCGATACATCAATCTGAGGGATTGTCTGATGCTAAAAGTAGTAACCATAGAACTTCAGATCTGTATGCTTTCGGAAACAAGATTATCTAAAAGACATAAGCCCTCATTTGAGGATTATAATATAATTAGGAATGACACTGCTACTGCAATTCTGCTTGACAAAATGTACAAGTATATTTCGGTAATTTTCCAAAGCAATATTTTCTGTGTATGTCTTGCGTCAGTTCCCTTCATAAGCCCCAATGGATCACAATTCATTGTATTGATTGGAAGTATTTATATTCCATCAGATTCTGGACAGCTTTTGAAAAGAGATCTAGATGCCTGATATACTCTTATAAATAATTATGATGCTGAAATAATTGGTGGAGATTTTAATGCGAGACATGTGGCCTGGGGAGATATGTCAATAATAATAATGGAAACCTTATAAACAATTGGTTTTATAATGGTTCATACCTTGCCCTTGATTTAATACACTCGGACCCATGCCCTTTTTTTTATAAATAAAAACGCGCGCAAGGGATTGTGTTGCCCTTATTATGTTTAATACACTGTGCGGGCATGGAAAGGTTGCCGAAGGTGTTCAAGGGGGCAATTGTTTCAGAGACATTTCTTTTTCCTATCAATCTTAACGCTCTGTTTTGTATTCTATCAAGCAGGTGCAGCGAAGTTTGCGAAGCACCTGCCCAGAGGTGTGAGTTATACTCGAATTCTGGGCGTATAAACGCTTTGTAAATTGTAGCCAGATCAGAAGGGAAAAAAACTTCTTGCATCGATATAGAAAATCTAAGCACTTTGCAGCATTTTTGGCGGTCTCAAATATATGGTCGTTCCAACGGCGGTCGTCGTTGACACACATACCCAGCATTGAAAGCTTTTCAGTTTCTTCGATGCAAGTGCCATTCATGGACAATGGCATTGGGGGTATGATTAGCTTTAACGACAAAAGACAGCATTGAGTTTTCGAAGCATTAAACTCCACACGGTTTCTTTTACCCCATTTGAAGATGCTGTATAAATCGGAGTTTAATGAGCGTATCATACGGTACCGTTGCAACTGCACGTCCGAAGGCGAAGGACGTGAATCATCGAACGAATATGAAAAGCTGAGGAGTTAAGTGGATTAGAAGTAACAGACTGAAGATCATTTATAAAAATCAGGAAAAGAGTCGGAGGCAGAACAGAATACGGAATCAGACTTGAACCCGTCCAATACAACTTTTATTGAACGGTCCAGAAGATAGCTTATAATCCAACGCATTTTTGATAAGAGAGTTTCATGCCAAACTCTATCAAATGACTTGGAAATATCAAGCGCAATAATCTTACTTTCGCCAAAGCGATGTAGAGATTTGTTCCTCTGTTCGGTGAGATATGCCATCAGATCACCAGTGGAACGATTGCTGCGAAATCCATACTGACGGTTATGTAGAAGCTTTCGGTCTTCGAGATATTCCTTAAGCTGACGGGGTATCAGCGTTTCCATTTGACAATAGACAGAAGGAACGTTAGTGCTATGGGTCGGTAGGAGGAGGGGGAGGATGGATCACCGTTTTTAGGGACAGGCTGGACAAACGCTGTTTTCCATCTTATAGGAAAGATTCCAGAAGAGTAGGAGCGATGAAAAAGCTTACGCAGTGGCTTTGCCAGTGTGGAAGAACACCTCTTCAGAGGAATGGGGGGTATACCATCCAGGCCAGCGGATTTGTGTATATCGAGATCTTTAAGAACTCTTTCTACTGTACGAGTGCGGAAAAAAATCTGTAAAAAGGAAAAATTTGCATTCTCAAGTACAGGGGGTCAACGTTGCTGTAAGGCAGCGTAGAGCTAGCAGCGAAATGGGCTGCGAGCAAGTCTGACTTCTCTGAAGAGTAGACAATAGGTTTTTCATCAGCGATGAGCGTTGGAACCGAAGATGTTGAGGAGTTTTTAATATTTTTTTACAAATGACCAAACATTTTTACTGCCTTTTGGACATTGCAGAATTTTTTGCCGTAATTTTTGACAATGCAAAAATTTGGTTCTTTCAATAACCAAGTTGCATGAGTTCCTTGCTTGCTTGTGCTTTTTCCAATTTTCCTCTGTAGGGTTGGCTTTTTAACATCGGAAACTTACTTCTTTAAGCTTGATAGCTTCTTTACACTCAGAGTTAAACCAGGACTTTTCTTTGGGTGTGATACTTTTTACTCTATTAGGAATAAAAGCACGCATCCCTAAAAGAATAACTTTTGTGATCATTTCAGTGCTGGTATCAATGTCACTATCGAGGAAGCATAGGGATTAGTCAAAGTTACGGAAGAAATTATTCAAACCGTCCTAGTTGGCTTTCTCGTATTGCCAAACGGTTCTGCTGGGAGGTTTTTTCTTTAACTGGATGAATGGAGGACGAGAAATTTGCGGAAATGACACAATGGTCTGAGGTGCCAAATGGAGAAGTTACACTAATGGTATTGAAATCACCCGCAATAACAATTTTCAGTGTGATGACAAATAGAGACAATTTCCGAGTTGGAATCAGACAGCGTATCAAACTCGTTAAAAGTTGAATTAATGTCAAGATTTGGACTCCTAAAAATGAAACAATAATGAATGATTTGCTTGCGGACAGTGAATTTGAGCAACATGAAGTTAAAGTCCGTGTTGGAACATTTTCCGTATTGGGGAAGGATCTGGCATGAACCATCATTTGTAAAATAGACGATTAGATTATGATGGGAAAAGAGTAGTGGCATCAAGCAATACCCATGTAGAGCCAATTCCGATAAATTAGTATTCACTCCAACCTGAGTTTCACTTAATGCCAAAACAGCTGGACTGTATTGCACAGTGTGAACGTAAACATGAAAAAAATTCTTTCTTAGTCCGCGAATATTGGAACAGACGACAAGAAAATTACTTACCATTGCAAAAAATTAACATTCACAAACACAATTCTGGCTAAGTCGAATTGAGAAGTGAAAGTCCAAATTAATCATTGCAGTAGCAAACTGTCCCGGTGTTATGCCCCTGAGACAATTTACATACAAAAAATTTACTTAAGCTAACATAACAATAAGACACAGAAACCAGTTGCCCTTATCTATACACAGCATTATCATACGATAAATAATAATAATGCAGTACATAGAGAAGTACAATAAGGCACTTGGTGGCTATAGATGGAGGAAAATTAGAGTCGCGCGTGGTGTGTACATATTTTTTTTAATTTTTTTAGGTAAATGGGAATCAGGAGATTGATTTGATGATGATGATTGATTTGGTGTTATTTATGGCACTGAATATGTTTTTTTCCGCGATGAATTTATTATTTATTGCTTATATTTTGGATCTGGTTTATCTGGTTGTGTAATGAATGGTTATGGTTTTTGGTATGGGCAGGGACAGGGGCAGCCAGGCAAAACGAGCACTTCGCGACACGTTTCATTTATTTATTTTTTTTCTTATTTTTTTTTCCTCTACACCGCACCACTAAACCACGACTGCTCTGGTTGGCAGATGAATCGAAACTCTAATTTCCCCAAGATCGTACTTAGATTTTTTTATAATATCTGCATCTCTTAATACCACAAATAACTTCTCCAGGTCTACAAAATGTACAACGTTTGCAACCCTATCAGATCATTATGGAATTACTTACGAAGTCTTTCTTTAAAATTTTTCCCCGATCTTTATGTCATTACCTTCATATAGAAGTTTCAAAAACACAAATTGGGAATCTTTTCAACTTAGTCTTCATAACACGTTATCTAGCATCGCCCTGCCAACTGAAAGAAACATTACAAACTCGGAGATAGATTGTCTTATAAATCTTGCAAATGACTCAATATTTTCTAATGTGGAATATCATTCCACAGTTCTAAATGTTACACATCATAAATATAAATATATATCAGATTTGACAAGAAAGTTAATTGAACTACAAAGAATCTGGCTCAAGCAACTCAAAAGACTCTTTCATCGTCACCTTAACGAGATGAATTCTGAATACCGAGAGCTTCATGGAAAAATACAATGCATTAGTAGTACTATAAACATAATGTGAACTTAGACATTAACAACTTCTTTCAATCGAGACATAAAAAAATAACACCTTCAGCTCAAACTTTCAAGGAAATCGACAAAATAACTGGTTGAAAGTTGTTTGGAACCGATGTTTCGAAAGACGCTCTTTTTTATAATGGAAATCAGTTAATTGACATCGAGTCAAAATTAAATGCTTTTAGGGACGTATACTCTTCCATTCACTTCGATATACGTTTTGGGAATCTATCTTTCGAACGTGCAGTGATGTCCACGGTTAATTTATTTAAAGAAACATACGAGATCGAATCGCTGGTTACTTTTTCTCCAGAAAGAAATGCAGTTGATCCGGGTTTAAATCTGTTTACTTCACCCAACAGTGTGAATAATTATAGAATTTCATTAAATAACAAAAAGTCCTCTGGCATTGACCAAATTTCTAACTTCATTTTAAAGAAGTGTCCGTTTTAACAAATGTATAAATTTGTCTAATGTGTCTAATTTTTAACAAATGTATAAATAATGGATACTTTCCAGTTATTTGGAAAAAGGAAAGATCTTACCAATAGCTTTACTAAAAAGCTACACGGGACGTGTGCAACTTTCGTCCAATTGCGCTTCTATCAAATATAGGAAAACTCTTCGAGAGGGTCTTAATAAACCACTTGAATTCATTCTGTGAAGATCAAGAAATCTATTCGGATTCAAAAAAGGAAACTCTACAGAACATGCTCTGCTACTTTTCCAAGACAAGATAATCCAAAATTTAAGAAATTCTTGTACAATATGCTTAGATATCGATCTCGAAAGAGCATTTGATTCAATTTGGCATGAAGGCCTTATATTCAAACTCATTGATCTTATGGCTAATTAAAATTATTATCAGTTTTTTGTCAAACAGGACAACTTCACTTTTTTTAGGTTCAGACTATACCGATTATTTTCCTGTTGAAACTGGTGTACCACAAGGATCAATTTTGGGACCCTTTCTGTTTAATATCTTCTTGCATGATTTTCCTCTCTCAAACCCCATAACGAGCGAACCTGGTTCTGTTCACTACGCCGATGACACAATTATATTAGCAAGTGGTGTAAGACCAACTACAGCAATCCATAAAATCAAAGTGATACTCCTGCTCGTTGAAAACTATTTAAAAAAATGGAGAATGAAAATTAACCCTGCAAAATGTGGTCTGACTTTTTTCAGAAATGCAAGCGGGAAAGGGCACCTTGCAGTTAAAGAAAGCAAATCTGTGGGCTTAAAAGTTTTTTTTTTTTTAATTTTTAAATTTTATATGTAAAATTATAAGACCAATTTTAACATATGGCTTTTGTACTTGACTTACAATTTCGCCCACTGTTGCAAGAGAAATAGAGTTGTTTGGAAGACAGATCTTGAGATTTTGTTGTGGTTTGTTTAGAAGGCCAGATAAAAAATGGTTTTCTAACAAAACTATATACGAAGCAACTCAAGTTCAGCCCCTAATGAGTTACCAAATTGATCTTCTCTTCAAAAAGGATGGACAAAATATCTTTCCATGAAAATCTACTTGAAAGATCCTTGAGAGACTCAAATATCAATGACTGTGTAGGGGATACATTTTTTTTGTCAGCATTCAATCTTCTTAACCAAGGGTCTGTACCCCAATTAAATGCAGATGCAAAGATGCAAACGACAACTTACAAGTTCCGTTTTATGAAAGAGCATCACCATTAAATTATAGAGGGTGATGTAGTTTAGTTTATATTCAGAATAAAAATCTGAATTCTAACAAAAAAGGAGCTTACATAAGCCTTTCTTAAATGCAAATTGCTCAAGATTTCCTTATATAACATATATAGTTAGTATATAAATATTAAGGAATTTTGGCTTTTGCAAAATTGTATATCGTCGCCTGAGAAAATTATTGTCGTATGCGAAAAAATGCGGTTTTGACAAACAAAAAATAATCTTTCAAATGCTGTTTCCGCGTTTTAACACCTATCTTAGTTACAGAGATAATTTGTATTAATTTTGTCGTATGTGCAAGGTCGAATGCGTTTGGGTATTTATTTTGTCGTATGTGTTTAATTTTTGCACATACGACATTTTTTCTATTGTAAACTCGGTTTTTGATCTTTCAGTAAATTATTGTCGTATGTGTTAAAAATCCTGCACATACGACAATTTCTTTCAAGTTACGGTAAATCATTGTCGTATGTGCTATGAGGATATGTTGAGGACGTGTACATAACAGAGAAACTTCAGTCGACTTTAGGATGTCGTTCGGTTCGGGTGAGTCATCTCCGCCAGAATTACCAACAGAACTTATTGCGTAAGTATTGTGACTTAAAACACAACTAAAATAATTTTTTAATTTTTTGTTTTTAACATCAATAGAATGAGTGATGAAATTTTAAATGAAACGATATCAACCGTCTACTTTTCAGATGATGACGAAGATATTGATCCAACCTTTTCTCCGAATAAAAATGAGCACTCTGCCCTGAGATTGTTCTATGAGAATGCAGGCCATATCATTGAAACTCCAACATCTCATTCCAACCTAATGGTACAACGAAGTTAACCATCCGACTACAGTTCATCTTGTAATTATTTTTAGAGTCTAAATCAAAGTTTACATTACATTATTGTAACAATAACCTTTATTCAACAGCTTGCAGCGATTCACAAACACCGACAAGGAAACGAAAACGCATACCGTCGCTCTGGAAACAAAATGTAAGAAAAAAACTCCGTGAACAAGGTTTACCATTTACGAGCTACAAAGGTGTTCAAAACGAAGGAAGAACTTTGAAACCAACATGTCCTACCACGTGTTTTTATGGATGCACACAAAATATTTCACATGAACGAAGGTGCGACATTCATTCAAATTTTTGGAGTTTGACTTCGGATGAAAAAAAAAATATTTTATGGTAACTTCATAAAAAAAGGTGTTAAAAGAAGGAGGGCCAAGAACAAAGATGAAATTCCTAGAAAAAAGGCAAGTTTTCATTTTTTTTTTCAAGTTGAAGGCAGAGTTTTACAAGTTTGCAAAAAAAACTTTTTGAACACATTGGATATATCAGAACGAACTGTTTATTAATTCCGCCGAATCTAAAACCCATATTTCCAAAAGAGGAAAAAAAGCAACTGAAGAAAGTCGTATTAATGCTGTGAAAGAGCATATATCCAGTTTTGCTGTTATTGATTCTCACTATTGTCGATCGGCAACTTCTAGACAATATCTAGAGGCACATTTAAGCTTGCAAAAAAATGTATGACCTATAAAAAACAACTGTAAATGATCCAGTTACTATATATATTTATCGAAATGTATTTAATACATGCTTTAACTTGTCTTTCCATAGACCCAAAAAGGATCTTCGTGGTAAATGCTCACTTTTTAATGCAAATAGAAATAATGCCACAGAAGCAGAAAAAAAAAATAAGTTCTGGCAACGATATAGCCAGTGCGTTATTTAAAATTTTGTCAAAAGTAATGGCTGATCATCCTAGCCTCAAGATTTTAACGTTATGGAGCGATTCTTGCGTACCGCAAAATAGAAACAGTTTGAATTCGACGGCAATACTACAATTTTTGCATGACCACCCAGCAATTGAAGAAATAGTGCAAAAATATTGTGAGCCGGGTCATTCGTGCTTGCAAGATGTCGATTCTGTTCATAGCCTGATCGAAAAGCATTTAAGAAACGTCGAGATTCCTAGTCAAATTTCATTAATAAGAATACTAAAAAATATGAATTATCCCAACGTCACATTGAAGTTATTGCAAATGAACGGATCAGATTTTAAAAACTTTGCTTTAAAAGCAAGTAACTTGTCATTCCATACCATTAAATATTTTAAAGTAAAAAGTTTGTTTTACAGTAAAAATAATTTATTTAATCCTGGGTGCAAATTTTCTTTAAATGAAACTTTTTATACTCATAATAGTTTAATAAAAAAAAACAAAAGGTAAAAAATCTGCTCAAAATATTGTAAATAATGATCTCATTTGGCGAAAAGAACTGCGAAGCGCTTCAGCGAAAGCAATTGATATAAAAAAGAAAGCAGACATTCAAAGTATGATTCCATATCTTCCTGATGAAGACAAAGCTTATTATCGAGCAATTTTTAAGTTATAAGCACCGTCTTAATTTTTTCTATGTATTTTATCAATATTTTTAATTAATATCATTTTAAGAATAAGAATTTATTTATTTCTTATTTTTTTATGAAGATTATTATTTTTTTCTTTTTTTAATGAATTTGTGATTTATTTATTAAGTTCATGTTTTGTTTTTGTTTTGGTAATGTTTTGTTAAGTTTATTCGTTTACAAGAAAATAAAAGTGGAGTTTATGTTTCATGTTCAAAAAATTTTTGGTTTTATTTTAGTTTTTTGTTTCAAACCCAATAAAATTGTTTTTTTTTTGTCCGTTTTATTACGTGATGAAACTTTAATATTTGGGTAAATGTTTGTCGAATGTGCATATTTTTTGTCGTATGTGTATGAAAGACAAACGTTTTTAGTAAAAATGTAACATATGACAAAATGATATTTTACTAAATTGGCTTCAATTTTCGTTATAGTGGATGCATACTTTATATTTTGCTTTAAAAATAAAACCTAATTCGTTCTGAACAAATGGTTAAAATTTCAAACAATTCTACTTAGCCGTTTCAAAGATATGATTTTTTAAACTTTGATTGCGATTTCCCAAACATTACGAAATGCTACATACGACAATAATTTTCTCGGGCGACGATATAACTAACAAAGCTATTATAACTTGTTATCTTTCCTAATATGATGGATTAGTTCATTTTTAATTTTAACCTTAGCTTTAGTTAAGTCTTAGTTTTAGTAAGTAAGTCCAAAAAGGCCAAAATAGAGCCAAGGAGAGTTTTGTAGCCGGGAGCAAGCGACAATTTATAATTGTCAATAACGTAAATGATTTCATGAAATTTTACATTAATATACAAAATTTATAAAATTCTGTAGGAATGCCGTCAATACCAGGTGCTTTACTACGTTTCATTTTATTCAACGCTGTTTGTAGGTCGTTCAGGGAAATTGAGCGATTTTTCCTAAATGCTTCCGAATCCTTGCGTATTTTTGTTTGTTCTGCTTATTATAATGTAGGTATTTTTTTTGGAAAATAGTTGCGTTAGTAGATCTAAAGAGATTTAAGTAAGCAAATGATTTATCGCGAAGTCACTTGCACGTTGTCTAACCATTTGTTTGTTGGCCCATTCTTCCGTTGAGTGCAAATGAAGCGGAGATCTGAACGGCATTACTTAAATTATCTGCAATTTCATCCATTGTTGTAGATGGTTGTATTGGGAAAATAATTTTAATGTTCCTAGAAAGACGATATTGATACAGCAAAGATTTTTTTCTATCCATTTTAGTTTTTGTAAATTATTAAACATTCTTTGGCTGTAAGTATTTCAAGATCAACTGCTGCTTTTAACCAAAGGCCTAAGACAGCACATAAATCAATGATTGAATGACATTGACCTCTTATAATGGTGAGCTCTCCATTTTCATCTCCTGAGGAAACTCCGTTTAGCACAAAGAAGCCAAAAATCTCAAAGAATTCGACTAATGTTCTTCCACAGCAATTAACGGTAGCATCCTAAGAGTTTCTATTTACTTTAAAACTCAGTTGCGATTCTGAATAATAGGAAACGCGCTTTTGGTATTCACCAATACGAGTGTTAAGGTCTCCAATCAACGTTATATTCCCAAAAGAGTTTGCATTCACCAACATAAATAAGTAATAGAAATCGATCTGCCAGTTATTACAATTTAAATAAAGCGAAATAATGATTTATTTGGACATGTTATTGGTAATTTGTATAACAACTCTATTTTCAATATTTTTTGAAGTCAACAAAGCTACCTACAATTTTATCTTGATACCGCATAAAATACCCCCACTAGATCTTCTTCATACATTATTTCTAAAAGCTGGAATCCAGGATAATTTGAAGCCACTAAAATACTTATTAAAATTAAATGTTGTTAAATATGTGTTTCTAATAATATAAAGATATCAAACTCTAATACAAATTTAAAAAAAATCAGGTAAAAAATCGTATTTTAAGCCTAGTTATGTTATAAGAACAAATTTTCAAATTATTTATGTTTGTTAAATTTTGTTGGCAGGCGGCAAGTGTACCCTATTGCTTTTTATTGTTTTGTAGTTAAAACAAAGATGGCGATGGTGTTTGAGAGGGTGATGCAATGACGGCTTCTGACGTATCTACGATCGGTCCCTCGCTGCAGTCACACAGGCCCAAAGTGCCTTTTCCAACCATTTCCTGTACATTAGTGATTGTTCGCGATTAACACTTATTCCGGAGTTTTTTAAGTTTGCTCGCTTCAGAGATAATCCAATCAACGAGCTTCAAAATCTTTTAAAATGCAAATTGGAAACAAACATTTATCATTTTGAGAATAAAGCCATTAATATTACAAAGATTGAAATCTCCTAAAACTACGGCGAAGCAATTTTCATTAAAATTAGAAATAATTTTTTTTTTAATTATTCATATGTGCATTATAAATGAAGAATTCAGAACTAGGAGGTATAATGTGAAACAAAAACTTTGATTTTAATCTTAGTGAAAAAACAATAAAACAAAACAAGGAAGCTTCAAGAGTCAGCTTATTTGGTATGTATACCATAGATTTCTCAATACAACGGTAGGTGCGGAAGCGGATAGATGACACAAGATATGATATGCAGACGAACCACATGTCTGTTAGGGTATACCATGGTAATACTAGCCCAGCAAGATGGTAAGAGCGTGGTATCGATACTACGGTTTTTTTATGTTGTATTATCCTCCCCTTAGCGAAAACAGCGCCTTTCGTCTAGAGTGAAAAATAGTTGTAGATACTTGAAGTAATTATCCGTAAAAAGTAAGCAAAAAAGAGAGTTTGAGAGAAAAGGCTTTCGAAATATTCCCCTCTTCTTTTTTTGCTCTTTTATCAGTTATAATAAGTTTATTTGTAATATATGAATAAGTCATGCTCTCAAAATATACTAGGTACAAGAATGATATAAACAAGATTACGCCGTGCTATCAAATGAAAGTTGCGATTTTTTTCTATGTCGTAGGAAGTGACTTGGCTTGAAAGGTATTAGGATAGGATAAATAACATAAGAGAAGGGATTAGGATAGGATTGGTTAAGAAGTAATAGTGGATGGAATAGAGAAGAGAAGAGCAGGATATGAGTTGCCAGGGGAGATGCTGTAGGAGAAGTAGGTAGAGACTAGAAAATAGATAGGCAGGTTATGACTGAGACTAGTAAATAGAAAAGAGCCTTTCAATCAAATCATCATTAATTTTAAATGCAAGAGATTTTTGTGCCGTGTATTCTAATGTTCGTGGCTTAAGAAAAAATTTCTTACACGTGTACGTCAACACTGTTAAATACAGGCCAGCTGTTTTGGCATTAAGTGATGATCAGGTTTGATTGATTTATCAGAATTTGCTCTACATGTGTATAGCTTAGTGCAATTACTCTTTTCCCATCATGGTCTCGTGGTCTATGTTAGGAATGATATTGCTTGCTAGAGCCTTCCCAAATATGGGCGATGTTCCAACTTCCTGCGGCTCAAATTCGCTGTCCGCAAACATGTCATTAGTTTTTGTTTTATTTACAGGAGTCCAAATCTCGACAGTAGTTCGACTTGAAACGAGTTTGATGCGCTGTCTGATTCCATCTCGAAAATTGTTTCCCTTTGTCCTCGCACTAAAATCGTTATTGCGGGCGATTTCAATGTACACAATTCCAATTGGCCCCGCTATTCTGGTCAGATAACACCCGAAGGAAGGTATGTCGAGCTCTTTGCCAGGTTACATCACCTTACCCAACTGATCGGTGTCCCAACGCGTATACCGGAAGTTGCTGGGCAAGCCGCAAATACTTTTGACTTGTTTCTTACTTCTGAACCTAATAAATATACCATTAGTGTAACTTCTCCATTTGGCACCTCAGACCATTGTGTCATTTCCGCAAATTTCTCGTCCTCCATTCATCCAGTTAAAGAAAAAACCTCCCACCAGAACTGTTTGGCAATACGAGAAAGCCAACTGGGATGGTTTGAATAATTTCTTCCGTAACTTTGACTAATCACTATGCTTCGTCGATAGTGACATTGATACCAGCACTGAAATGATCACAAAAGTTATTCTTTTAGGGATGCGTGCTTTTATTCCTAATAGAGTAAAAAGTATCACACCCAAAGAAAAGTCCTGGTTTAACTCTGAGTGTAAAGAAGCTATCAAGCTTAAAGAAGTAAGTTTCCGATGTTACAAAGCCAACCCTACAGAGGAAAATTGGAAAAAGCACAAGCAGGCAAGGAACTCATGCAACTCGGTTATTGAAAGAACCAAATTTTTGCATTGTCAAAAATTACGACAAAAAATTCTGCAATGCCCCAAAGGCAGTAAAAATGTTTGGTCATTTGTAAAAAAATATTAAAAACTCCTCAACGTCTTCGGTTCCAACGCTCATTGACAATAGCACCCCAATTTATTACTCTTCAGAGAATGCAAACTTGCTTGCCGCCCATTTCGCTGGCAACTCCACGCTGCCTCACAGCAACGTTGCCCCTCTTTTACTTGAGAATGTTAAGTAGCTATAGTTCCCAAGAACTCTATAGACACAAATCCGCTGGCCCGGATGGTATACAACCCGTTCTTCTGAAGAGGTGTTCTTCCACACTGGAAAAGCCACTGCCTAAGCTTTTCCAGCTCTCCTACTCTTCTGGAATATTTCCTAGAAGATGGAAAACAGCATACGTCCCTTCTTTCTAAGGTCAAGGAAACGCTGATACCCCGTCAGCTTAAGGAATATCTCGAAGACCGAAAGCTTCTACATGACCGTCAGTATGGCTTTCGCAGCAATCGTTCCACTGGTGATCTGATGGCACATCTCACCGAACAGTGGAATAAATTTCTATATCGCTTATGCGAAAGTAAGATTATTGCGCTTGATATTTCCAAGTCATTTGATAAAGTTTGGCATGAAGCCCTCTTATCGAAAATGCGTGCTTTTGGTATCGATGATACTCTTGTTCGTTGGATTAGAAGCTATCTTCTGGACCGTTCAATACAAGTTATATTGGATGGATTCAAGTCTGATTCCTGATTCTGTTCTGTCTCCGGCTCTTTTCCTCATTATTTATAAATGATCTGAGCCATGTTTCTTCTAATCCACTTAACTGTTTTGCTGGTGAGAATCACCCTCAGCTTTTCATATTCGTTCGATGATTCACGTCCTTCGCCTTCGGACGTGCAGTTGCAACGGTACCGTATGATACGCTCTCTAAACTCCGATTTATACAGCATCGTCAAATGGGGCAATAGAAACCGTGTCGAGTTTGATGCTTCGAAAACTCAATGCTGTCTTTTGTCGTTAAAACTAATCATACCCCCAATGCCATTGTCCATGAATGGCACTTGCATCGAAGAAACCGAAAAGCTTTCAGTGCTCGGTATGTTTGTCAACGCATTGACGTTCTAACGAACATATATTTGAGACCGCCAAAAATGCTGCAAAGTGCTTAGGTTTTCTATTATCGTTGTAAGAAGTATTTTTCCCCATCTGATCTGGCTACAATTTATAAAGCGTTTATACGCCCTATCTATCTTCCTAATGCCGGTGAAGTTTGTTCTACATCAAAAACGAAACAAATAGTAACACCGAACCTGAAAAACAAAGGCGGCCCTGCTGGTGACGATGCAAAGCAATGTATTAAATTTTTCGCAAATAGTCTAATGCGTATATTGCTTTCCAAAAAAGGACAATTTAAAATGAGTTTATCGACTCTGTATATAATGAGAGCGACGAGTTTACATAAAGTGATTTAACAGGAAGCGGAAGCTTAAAAGATGTTTGAGAATGTAGCTGATCTTTAATTTAATTACAGATCTTGGAACTGACAAGAACTCTGGTAAGATTCAGGTACTTGGTAGAAGATAAGATTCGAAAAGAATTTACTTCATACACCCTCTCTTTGAATGATGTACAGCAGAAAGCAGGGTAAGGTAGAACCTTCAAGACCGTTCTTAGTGAGCTTACGATAAAAAACTGGTAAGGGCTCGTTATATTCTATTATTCTTGACTATACACTGTCCAACAAAAAATAAGCAGTATGGGGAAAATAGGACGTTTGTTTTCTCAGTCTGGTTGCATTGTCTGGCATATTTCTTTTTCAAAATAAAAGCTCTAACAGGGTTAACGTTTATCATTATAAATCATCGCAAACGGGAGAGCAATGTGCGAAGGGTTACTACTTGATGAATACAATACAATATATTATTAATAATTAAAAAAAATATTCAGTCACTTTTTATTTAAAAAACCTAAATACTAAATCCTTTATAGCTTTAAAAACAATTTTAACCAATTTCAGTTCACTTCATTTAATAAAACATGACTCGATTAAATTTAATACGATTAATTTATAACGATTTAATAACAAAACGGCCACAAAAACAAAAATGAAATAAGGCCCCAAAAATGGGGTATTTTTCATAATGAAATAAACCCATATTTTTCTTTATGAAATTACGCCCCAAAATTAAAAACGACCCCAAAAACAAATTGAAAAAAGACCCCAATTTTTTGAAAAAATAAAAAAATAAATAAAAAACCTATCACACTTAGGCTAAACTAGTTTTAATTAGGCATTTCTTGAGATTTTATCTCCCAATCAGTATAATGTGCGAGATTGGGTTTATTCAAAAGTTTTTTAAATCAAAAAGAAACGTTGTTCATTCCCAACCTTGCACCTTCTCCAAATCCTGTAGTGAGCCCAAGTAGGAGGGTTGCAGGGGGGCAACATGCCCCCCATACCTTCTTCATGCTAACATTTATCAAAGTGTGACTTTTCTTTAAATTTGTTGTTTGTGCTTATACTGGGCTAAGTGGCTTTTATTACCAATTTTAGTATTCGACATAATATTTGTGTGGGGTCTTATTTCATTCTTTGATATTAGGGGCTTTTTTCATAATGTAATATAACCCCAATTCTAAAAATGAAATAAGACCAAAATAAGTGAAATTACACCCCGAAATGAAGAGTTTTTTGTTGTTGTTGTATTCTTAATATACTTCTGGGGCCTTATTTCATTTTTGTTTGTTGGGCGTTTTGTCTGGGGCCTTACTTCGCACCGTCCTATAAACACACAAACATGAATACACCTACCCACTCACACTACTAAATTTGTTTTCAAAAGCCCCAAAACGGAAAGCCCAAAGTTCCCAATATGATACAAACCAATGAACAAGCTATGTAGCTAGTACTGTGTCGATTAACATTTTTTTTTTTTATATATATAATTAACGCGTTCACAAGGGACTACTTGTTTCCCTTTTAATGTAACACACTGCGCGGGCGTTCGGTAGATAGGGAGGGGAGGGATAGGAGGTGTCGATTAACATTTGTTTTGATCAAAATGGCAAGGGCAAATCTCGCCGGGTAAACTATTCCAAATTCGTGTTGTTCGGCTAAAAAAAGAATCCCTATATTTCACGGTACGTCCGAAATTGGGCTCAAGGGTGAACTGATGAGCATTCCTTGCGAGACGAGTATTACGGGCGAAACTTTTAAGGGGAGGAATGCAACTGGCTACTTCGAGGTAACATTTTTTTAAAAGAAACGATAAGATAATGAAAGACATGAAACATTGCGTCGGTGTTCGAGAGGGGCAATTGATTCAGTGGCAGTTCTATTTCCTATCAATCCTATTGTTCTATTTTGTATTCTATCAAGCAGGTGAAGCGATGTTTGTGAAGCACCTGCCCAAAGGTGGGAGTTATACTCGAGTTTAGGGCGTATAAACGCTTTATAAATTGTAGCCAGATCAGATGGGGAAAAATACTTTGTACACCGATACAGAAAACCTAAGCACTTAGCAGCATTCTTAGCGATCTCAAATATATGGTCGTTCCAACGGAGGTCGTCGTTGACACACATACCGAGTACTGAGAACTTTTCGGTTTCTTCGATGTAAGTGCCATTCATGGACATTGGGGGTATGTTTAGCTTTAACGACCGAAGACGGCATTGAGTTTTCGAAGCATTAAACTCCACACGATTCCTTTTACCCCATTTGACAATGCTGTATAAATCGGAGTTTAATGAGCTGGACAAACGGCACTGTTGCAATCGTACGTCCGAAGGCGAAGGACGTGAATTATCGAACGAATATGAAAAGCTGAGGGTAGAGTCGTCAGCAAAACAGTTAAGTGGATTAAAAGTAACAGACAGAAGATCATTTATAAAAATGAGGAAAAGAGTCGGAGACAGAACAGAGCCCTGGGGCACACCAGCATTTATTTTGTGGCTCTGGCAAGCAAAATCATTCCTAACATAAACGACGAGACAATGATGGGCGAAAAGATAGTTTCAAAAATACATCACAATAAGAGAGAACAGATGAGATATTCAGCTATTCACTGCAAATCATCATACGATAAACATACGATGCTTGCAGTGTATAGTAATTGACAGTTATGCACAAGGTGATAAGGATTAGAGGAGGGCTTTTGCGTCGGGAGCGGTATTTTGTTTACCATATATGTAAGATCCACTCGTCATACAGTCGTATTTATATCCTTCCTTATCTTTCTACAAGGAGACCAAAGCATACAATCATCTTGCTTGATAATGAAGGAGAGATAATATTATCTATGCAACATTGTATATAAACAATATTATCTCTGTTACATAAATGGTGTAGCGTTGAGTGCAAGACTGTACTAGAGACTAAAGATATCATTGAATATAAATAATGTTATCTCTTTTCTCAATATATAATGCTACGGATGCTTAACTCCCCCCCTTGTCAAACGAAATCTTCATGATTTTTGGCTATTTTTAACATTTCTCTTTCATAAGTTTTGTTATATGCGTCAATCTTTTTTTGTTTTTGACAATCTGTTATACATTGTATAATTTTTATCGTTACATACATAAATGCTAGAATAACAATCAGAGTTACAATTGTGTATATAGTTGACAATATCGGTTTTTCTTCAAAAGGAATAATTAGTTTTTTTTTAAAGTACCTATCTATGTTATCGAAATTTGTAAATTGTATCTTCTTTAATTATTTGATCGATGTAAAACTCTGAATTATGATTTCTTAATATAACTTCTTTAATTTGCTTATGCGTGTTTTTGTATATTTTATCGTCTAGATTTATAGTATTTTCATAAGTAACTGAGTTTATACTATTAATTGTTTGATTATTTAACTTATGCTTACCGTTTAATAACATAAGACCGGATTCAATATCTAAGTCGTAATCGTATTCTTGTTTAATGTGACATTTTGAATTTATATTCTTTAAAAATAGAATAAGACCATTTTCTTCTTCAAAGTTAATTTCACAAATGTTTTTACTTAGATGATTTTGACAATTTTTTGTTCTTATATAAGTTTGGTTACATAAGGCAATTGCTTTATCTGATAATGATTTTTCCGTGTTTTGAGCTTAAAGGTGTTACTTTATATAATTTACATGATTTAATTAGAATTGGATATTTATATATTGTGATGAAGAATTCATCAGTTCTAGCTAATAATATCTTAGACTACTTAAGTATATTTATTATGGGTACTTGAATTCTTTCATGTTGAATAATATTTTTAATGTCTTCTAAGTCTAGGCTTTCTGATAAATATTTATTATTTTTTGCTGCATTAGCAGTTCTGGTCAATAATAATAATTATTCGTACACTTGTTCTATTATTAAATGTTCTCTTAGGCTCTGACCTTCAAATTGTTGCAAAATTTGTTCAAATATAGAATTTATAGTTTTTTGTTTATTATTGTTTTCTACGAGATTATTTATACTCGTTTCTATGTAAACTAAGTCATCATGGTCTGGATTACCAAACACATATTTGAAAGCTGTTCCTTAAAAGTAATAGATATAGTATTCCTAGTATGTTCTTGTAATTGGTCTGCTAGATTCTTGATTTTACTTAACCAATTTTTTTCTTCTTGTGTAGGTTGATATGTACTAGTTATGATATTTACTTAAGGTTGAAATATTGAAGTCAGGTTGGTTGCATGTAACAAATTAGTTTGTTCTATAAATAAAATAAAATACAAACACGTCATCTGTTTGTGTAAGTATAAACTTCTTATTGAGTTACTCAGTTATATGAGTGTTTCCTTGCCCTTCTTGATTCTGTACAATTCCTAGTAATGTTAGGAATATTAATATTCTCGTCGTCTGAAAAGTGATAATTTTTTATGTTATCCTTGTGAATTTTTATTCCTTCTTTAGAGACTATAGTGT
The DNA here is from genome assembly GCA_963971375.1 of Platycheirus rosarum. Classification (NCBI taxonomy): domain Eukaryota; kingdom Metazoa; phylum Arthropoda; class Insecta; order Diptera; family Syrphidae; genus Platycheirus; species Platycheirus rosarum. Next base: position 92,087,909 of record OZ020510.1, read on the forward strand.
CTCCTTTATCTTCTTCTACTATTCTTGTTATGTATCTGGCGTTAGATTTTTTTCTAAGACCTGTGATTCTTACCATTAACCTTTCTCCTTTTTTATACTCTCTGTGTCGAGTTCCTTTATTTAAACTTTCGATCATTGTATATACATTGCCTATAGTACTATCATGAGACGAGAAAATATCTTTTTACCTAGAGCCGCTTGGAGTGCTAGTGTAGGGACATTTTATTTGAGTGAGGGAGAATTAAGATCATGGTTTTTAGTGTTATGCTTTGTGCTTAGTTTATTGCGCATGTGCAATGTGAGGCTAGAAAAAACAGAAGGAGTACATGAAATAATTCAGTATTTTGTTTTGTTCATTGTATACCTATGTATACATATATAAACTGCTATCAGTTTTGAAGTTAATATATAATGGTTTCGCTTAGCTGAGGCTAATAGATTTTTGTAAGGATTTGTACACGATCCAACATTTTCATTGTATACGTTTTTTTTATATGGAATATGTAATATGAGAACTGGTTCTTACATAAGTATTTATATATGCGTACGTCATTGTCCAGACTTTTGATTTGAGTTTTTTAGGATTTTCAAGTTTTGTACGAGCACTACCTACATACATATTTGTCATATTTGTACATATACCTATACATCATTGACTAGACTTTTGATTCGAATTCTTTAGGATTTTCAATTTTTTACTATTATGAAGGTTGTCCTCTTCATATAATGTACACATTCATTCTTGAAATTTAAACACAAACTTACTTCTGCTGCATTGAATTTTGCTTTCCATTCAGATAGGTACCTGCATATACATATAGGTACATACATATGTATATGTAGGAATGAACTATGTGCAGAAATTCAATCAAAAATTGTTTGTTAATTGATTTATATATATTACTATTGATTGATTATATTATTGATTTATAGTAACAAAGATCTTTTGTTTGTTTGAGGTTTATATTATAGGTACTAGTTGACCTACCCAGCTTAGCTCGCGGGAAAGAAATTTATAGTTAAACCAAAATATTTATTTACTGTGTAATCTTCTATAGAATCGCTAAAAATACCACGGGTTTTTTTAACATTTGTAATACCTGTTTAATTTTCACTTGCAATTATAGGTAGGTACTAAGTACAAGTTATGCATTCGTGCAGAAAAAAAAAATTGAGATAATCAAATATAACAAAAATTCTGTCGGTCTACTAAACGGTTTGTCCAGTCGTCTTTAAATTTGGAATAGGTATCAGTTTATTTTGACATTCGACATAGGATTTTTTTAATTTCTTTTTTAGCTAAAATATTTACCCTACGTACTTGCGATATAACCGTCAAGTAAAAGCTTTTTTTTTGTCAAAAGGAGCTCCAAGAATTTGTTATGTAAAAAATCAACGTGCATTCAATTTTGGTTAAAAAAAATATGACGGTGGGCTACAACTGGTACCACCCATAGAATTTTTTTTTGGCATTGACTTTCCTGAGAACTGGTTAGGTAACCGATTACAACCAAAATTGATATTGAGGAAAATGTAAGTAGCCTAAGTAATCTAACACTAAAATATATTTATATATATTTAAAAATAACAGCAACATTTAAAATAATGTGCTATACCTTTTTTTAAAGCCAAAAGTCTGTTGTATCATATTATTTTTAAACCTTTAAATATCTACAGAAAAAATTGAAAAAACTTAGGTATTTCAAACTCAGAATTTCAGAAAAAAATAAATAAATAAAAAGCACGACTGGGTCGCACGTACTTGCTCCTGTGTGCTAATCCTTTTTAGGTACAGGCGTCTTTTTGACAAAGATTTAATTTTAATGTTTTTTTGACGTGCAACTTCTTTAGAATCGTTGTGGTTTAAAGCTCGAACGAACATGCGTCACGATAAACGGATAAACACATATATATATAGGATTGTTAGCGTTTGCAGTTTTTTAGTGCATTATCTTTCCACTTGTTGTTTGTAGAAAGATATAAAGGATTTTTTTCAGTTTAATTTTCATTTTGGTATGGAAAAATTTGAACAACTGGCATAAAGATTCGTCGGAATCAGCAGTATGGCAATAATGCTAGGTAAAGTGACCTATATAGGTTCCAATAACAATAATTTACTTTTTGAAGTCAAATTAATTAAAATAGCTTAATTATGTTTAATGGATCGATAAACGAATGGCGTGGGTATAGGTATTAATGAAATTTATTAAGGATATCAGGTACCTATAATAAGGTTGGAAGGAAGGTAGGTACTAAAGTTAAGATACACGTTCCAACTACAGTTAAGCGAGTAGGTATAGAGATACTATTAAAAGTTAACACAGTGGTACTGTTTATTTGTTGGCAGGTGTAAGCTTTTGTTACTCGATTGAAATTTTTGCATTCACTAGTAATCGAATAGTTTTTTTATTTGTTAGATGTTTTTGTGTGTTTATCATAGGCTTCCTTATTTATTCTGTGTGCTTTTATGATGATGGAATGCTTTACAATACGTAGGTATGTATGTAAGTTTTCACCTTCTTTTATTTGACTAATGGCAAGGGCTTAACCGAGCAATATGAAGTAAAATTTTGGAGAAAATATTAAACAAATAAAATTTTTATGAAATCAAAAAAACACAATTCATAACGTTTTTTGGCAAAAATGTTGTAAGCCATCTTATTTCTTTTGCTGTTGTCTATTTTATGAATTTTTTATTTCAAAATCGTTCGACCAGTATTTTAAGAGTACTCTACCCGACTATTTTTCAAAATATGTAGTGTTTTATGATTTAAATAATATTGTTTATTAAAATCTTCAAAAACATTTTTTTTTTTTAATTTTTAATATTTTTTAAAAAACTTATTTTGTTTTTTTGAATATTTTAAAAACGAATCTATAGATTTTTTTTTATTTTTTCTCCTAGTATAAACTATAGATTTCTTTAAATTGACATACCTACCTAAAAAAAAAATTAAATTATGTTTATGTTTGTTTATGTCTCAAATATATGGTCGTTCCAACGGAGGTCGTCGTTGACACACATACCGAGTACTGAGAACTTTTCGGTTTCTTCGATGTAAGTGCCATTCATGGACATTGGGGGTATGTTTAGCTTTAACGACCGAAGACGGCATTGAGTTTTCGAAGCATTAAACTCCACACGATTCCTTTTACCCCATTTGACAATGCTGTATAAATCGGAGTTTAATGAGCTGGACATACGGCACTGTTGCAATCGTACGTCCGAAGGCGAAGGACGTGAATTGTCGAACGAATATGAAAAGCTGAGGGTAGAGTCGTCAGCAAAACAGTTAAGTGGATTAAAAGTAACAGACAGAAGATCATTTATAAAAATGAGGAAAAGAGTCGGAGACAGAACAGAGCCCTGGGGCACACCAGCATTTATTTTGTGGCTCTGGCAAGCAAAATCATTCCTAACATAAACGACGAGACAATGATGGGCGAAAAGATAGTTTCAAAAATACATCACAATAAGAGAGAACAGATGAGATATTAAGCTATTCACTGCAAATCATCATACGATAAACATACGATGCTTGCAGTGTATAGTAATTGACAGTTATGCACAAGGTGATAAGGATTAGAGGAGGGCTTTTGCGTCGGGAGCGGTATTTTGTTTACCATATATGTAAGATCCACTCGTCATACAGTCGTATTTATATCCTTCCTTATCTTTCTACAAGGAGACCAAAGCATACAATCATCTTGCTTGATAATGAAGGAGAGATAATATTATCTATGCAACATTGTATATAAACAATATTATCTCTGTTACATAAATGGTGTAGCGTTGAGTGCAAGACTGTACTAGAGACTAAAGATATCATTGAATATAAATAATGTTATCTATTTTCTCAATATATAATGCTACGGATGCTTAACTCCCCCCCTTGTCAAACGAAATCTTCATGATTTTTCGAGGCTATTTTTAACATTTCTCTTTCATAAGTTTTGTTATATGCGTCAATCTTTTTTTGTTTTTGACAATCTGTTATACATTGTATAATTTTTATCGTTACATACATAAATGCTAGAATAACAATCAGAGTTACAATTGTGTATATAGTTGACAATATCGGTTTTTCTTCAAAAGGAATAATTAGTTTTTTTTTAAAGTACCTATCTATGTTATCGAATTTGTAAATTGTATCTTCTTTAATTATTTGATCGATGTAAAACTCTGAATTATGATTTCTTAATATAACTTCTTTAATTTGCTTATGCGTGTTTTTGTATATTTTATCGTCTAGATTTATAGTATTTTCATAAGTAACTGAGTTTATACTATTAATTGTTTGATTATTTAACTTATGCTTACCGTTTAATAACATAAGACCGGATTCAATATCTAAGTCGTAATCGTATTCTTGTTTAATGTGACATTTTGAATTTATATTCTTTAAAAATAGAATAAGACCATTTTCTTCTTCAAAGTTAATTTCACAAATGTTTTTACTTAGATGATTTTGACAATTTTTTGTTCTTATATAAGTTTGGTTACATAAGGCAATTGCTTTATCTGATAATGATTTTTCCGTGTTTTGAGCTTAAAGGTGTTACTTTATATAATTTACATGATTTAATTAGAATTGGATATTTATATATTGTGATGAAGAATTCATCAGTTCTAGCTAATAATATCTTAGACTACTTAAGTATATTTATTATGGGTACTTGAATTCTTTCATGTTGAATAATATTTTTAATGTCTTCTAAGTCTAGGCTTTCTGATAAATATTTATTATTTTTTGCTGCATTAGCAGTTCTGGTCAATAATAATAATTATTCGTACACTTGTTCTATTATTAAATGTTCTCTTAGGCTCTGACCTTCAAATTGTTGCAAAATTTGTTCAAATATAGAATTTATAGTTTTTTGTTTATTATTGTTTTCTACGAGATTATTTATACTCGTTTCTATGTTAACTAAGTCATCATGGTCTGGATTACCAAGCTTTGAAAGCTGTTCCTTAAAAGTAATAGATCTAGTATGCCTAGTATGTTCTTGTAATTGGTCTGCTAGATTCTTGATTTTACTTAACCAATTTTTTTCTTCTTGTGTAGGTTGATATGTACTAGTTATGATATTTACTTAAGGTTGAAATATTGAAGTCAGGTTGGTTGCATGTAACAAATTAGTTTGTTCTATAAATAAAATAAAATACAAACACGTCATCTGTTTGTGTAAGTATAAACTTCTTATTGAGTTACTCAGTTATATGAGTGTTTCCTTGCCCTTCTTGATTCTGCACAATTCCTAGTAATGTTAGGAATATTAATATTCTCGTCGTCTGAAAAGTGATAATTTTTTATGTTATCCTTGTGAATTTTTATTCCTTCTTTAGAGACTATAGTGTCTCCTTTATCTTCTTCTACTATTCTTGTTATGTATCTGGCGTTAGATTTTTTTCTAAGACCTGTGATTCTTACCATTAACCTTTCTCCTTTTTTATACTCTCTGTGTCGAGTTCCTTTATTTAAACTTTCGATCATTGTATATACATTGCCTATAGTACTATCATGAGACGAGAAAATATCTTTTTACCTAGAGCCGCTTGGAGTGCTAGTGTAGGGACATTTTATTTGAGTGAGGGAGAATTAAGATCATGGTTTTTAGTGTTATGCTTTGTGCTTAGTTTATTGCGCATGTGCAATGTGAGGCTAGAAAAAACAGAAGGAGTACATGAAATAATTCAGTATTTTGTTTTGTTCATTGTATACCTATGTATACATATATAAACTGCTATCAGTTTTGAAGTTAATATATAATGGTTTCGCTTAGCTGAGGCTAATAGATTTTTGTAAGGATTTGTACACGATCCAACATTTTCATTGTATACGTTTTTTTTATATGGAATATGTAATATGAGAACTGGTTCTTACATAAGTATTTATATATGCGTACGTCATTGTCCAGACTTTTGATTTGAGTTTTTTAGGATTTTCAAGTTTTGTACGAGCACTACCTACATACATATTTGTCATATTTGTACATATACCTATACATCATTGACTAGACTTTTGATTCGAATTCTTTAGGATTTTCAATTTTTTACTATTATGAAGGTTGTCCTCTTCATATAATGTACACATTCATTCTTGAAATTTAAACACAAACTTACTTCTGCTGCATTGAATTTTGCTTTCCATTCAGATAGGTACCTGCATATACATATAGGTACATACATATGTATATGTAGGAATGAACTATGTGCAGAAATTCAATCAAAAATTGTTTGTTAATTGATTTATATATATTACTATTGATTGATTATATTATTGATTTATAGTAACAAAGATCTTTTGTTTGTTTGAGGTTTATATTATAGGTACTAGTTGACCTACCCAGCTTAGCTCGCGGGAAAGAAATTTATAGTTAAACCAAAATATTTATTTACTGTGTAATCTTCTATAGAATCGCTAAAAATACCACGGGTTTTTTTAACATTTGTAATACCTGTTTAATTTTCACTTGCAATTATAGGTAGGTACTAAGTACAAGTTATGCATTCGTGCAGAAAAAAAAAATTGAGATAATCAAATATAACAAAAATTCTGTCGGTCTACTAAACGGTTTGTCCAGTCGTCTTTAAATTTGGAATAGGTATCAGTTTATTTTGACATTCGACATAGGATTTTTTTAATTTCTTTTTTAGCTAAAATATTTACCCTACGTACTTGTGATATAACCGTCAAGTAAAAGCTTTTTTTTTGTCAAAAGGAGCTCCAAGAATTTGTTATGTAAAAAATCAACGTGCATTCAATTTTGGTTAAAAAAAATATGACGGTGGGCTACAACTGGTACCACCCATAGAATTTTTTTTTGGCATTGACTTTCCTGAGAACTGGTTAGGTAACCGATTACAACCAAAATTGATATTGAGGAAAATGTAAGTAGCCTAAGTAATCTAACACTAAAATATATTTATATATATTTAAAAATAACAGCAACATTTAAAATAATGTGCTATACCTTTTTTTAAAGCCAAAAGTCTGTTCTATCATATTATTTTTAAACCTTTAAATATCTACAGAAAAAATTGAAAAAACTTAGGTATTTCAAACTCAGAATTTCAGAAAAAAATAAATAAATAAAAAGCACGACTGGGTCGCACGTACTTGCTCCTGTGTGCTAATCCTTTTTAGGTACAGGCGTCTTTTTGACAAAGATGTAATTTTAATGTTTTTTTGACGTGCAACTTCTTTAGAATCGTTGTGGTTTAAAGCTCGAACGAACATGCGTCACGATAAACGGATAAACACATATATATATAGGATTGTTAGCGTTTGCAGTTTTTTAGTGCATTATCTTTCCACTTGTTGTTTGTAGAAAGATATAAAGGATTTTTTTCAGTTTAATTTTCATTTTGGTATGGAAAAATTTGAACAACTGGCATAAAGATTCGTCGGAATCAGCAGTATGGCAATAATGCTAGGTAAAGTGACCTATATAGGTTCCAATAACAATAATTTACTTTTTGAAGTCAAATTAATTAAAATAGCTTAATTATGTTTAATGGATCGATAAACGAATGGCGTGGGTATAGGTATTAATGAAATTTATTAAGGATATCAGGTACCTATAATAAGGTTGGAAGGAAGGTAGGTACTAAAGTTAAGATACACGTTCCAACTACAGTTAAGCGAGTAGGTATAGAGATACTATTAAAAGTTAACACAGTGGTACTGTTTATTTGTTGGCAGGTGTAAGCTTTTGTTACTCGATTGAAATTTTTGCATTCAGTAGTAATCGAATAGTTTTTTTATTTGTTAGATGTTTTTGTGTGTTTATCATAGGCTTCCTTATTTATTCTGTGTGCTTTTATGATGATGGAATGCTTTACAATACGTAGGTATGTATGTAAGTTTTCACCTTCTTTTATTTGACTAATGGCAAGGGCTTAACCGAGCAATATGAAGTAAAATTTTGGAGAAAATATTAAACAAATAAAATTTTTATGAAATCAAAAAAACACAATTCATAACGTTTTTTGGCAAAAATGTTGTAAGCCATCTTATTTCTTTTGCTGTTGTCTATTTTATGAATTTTTTATTTCAAAATCGTTCGACCAGTATTTTAAGAGTACTCTACCCGACTATTTTTCAAAATATGTAGTGTTTTATGATTTAAATAATATTGTTTATTAAAATCTTCAAAAACATTTTTTTTTTTATTTTTAATATTTTTTAAAAAACTTATTTTGTTTTTTGAATATTATGAAAACGAATCTATAGTTTTTTTTTTATTTTTTCTTCTAGTATAAACTATAGATTTCTTTAAATTGATATACCTACCTAAAAAAAAAATTAAATTATGTTTATGTTTGTTTATGTCTCAAATATATGGTCGTTCCAACGGAGGTCGTCGTTGACACACATACCGAGTACTGAGAACTTTTCGGTTTCTTCGATGTAAGTGCCATTCATGGACATTGGGGGTATGTTTAGCTTTAACGACCGAAGACGGCATTGAGTTTTCGAAGCATTAAACTCCACACGATTCCTTTTACCCCATTTGACAATGCTGTATAAATCGGAGTTTAATGAGCTGGACATACGGTTGCAATCGTACGTCCGAAGGCGAAGGACGTGAATTGTCGAACGAATATGAAAAGCTGAGGGTAGAGTCGTCAGCAAAACAGTTAAGTGGATTAAAAGTAACAGACAGAAGATCATTTATAAAAATGAGGAAAAGAGTCGGAGACAGAACAGAGCCCTGGGGCACACCAGCATTTATTTTGTGGCTCTGGCAAGCAAAATCATTCCTAACATAAACGACGAGACAATGATGGGCGAAAAGATAGTTTCAAAAATACATCACAATAAGAGAGAACAGATGAGATATTAAGCTATTCACTGCAAATCATCATACGATAAACATACGATGCTTGCAGTGTATAGTAATTGACAGTTATGCACAAGGTGATAAGGATTAGAGGAGGGCTTTTGCGTCGGGAGCGGTATTTTGTTTACCATATATGTAAGATCCACTCGTCATACAGTCGTATTTATATCCTTCCTTATCTTTCTACAAGGAGACCAAAGCATACAATCATCTTGCTTGATAATGAAGGAGAGATAATATTATCTATGCAACATTGTATATAAACAATATTATCTCTGTTACATAAATGGTGTAGCGTTGAGTGCAAGACTATACTAGAGACTAAAGATATCATTGAATATAAATAATGTTATCTCTTTTCTCAATATATAATGCTACGGATGCTTAACTCCCCCCCTTGTCAAACGAAATCTTCATGATTTTTCGAGGCTATTTTTAACATTTCTCTTTCATAAGTTTTGTTATATGCGTCAATCTTTTTTTGTTTTTGACAATCTGTTATACATTGTATAATTTTTATCGTTACATACATAAATGCTAGAATAACAATCAGAGTTACAATTGTGTATATAGTTGACAATATCGGTTTTTCTTCAAAAGGAATAATTAGTTTTTTTTTAAAGTACCTATCTATGTTATCGAATTTGTAAATTGTATCTTCTTTAATTATTTGATCGATGTAAAACTCTGAATTATGATTTCTTAATATAACTTCTTTAATTTGCTTATGCGTGTTTTTGTATATTTTATCGTCTAGATTTATAGTATTTTCATAAGTAACTGAGTTTATACTATTAATTGTTTGATTATTTAACTTATGCTTACCGTTTAATAACATAAGACCGGATTCAATATCTAAGTCGTAATCGTATTCTTGTTTAATGTGACATTTTGAATTTATATTCTTTAAAAATAGAATAAGACCATTTTCTTCTTCAAAGTTAATTTCACAAATGTTTTTACTTAGATGATTTTGACAATTTTTTGTTCTTATATAAGTTTGGTTACATAAGGCAATTGCTTTATCTGATAATGATTTTTCCGTGTTTTGAGCTTAAAGGTGTTACTTTATATAATTTACATGATTTAATTAGAATTGGATATTTATATATTGTGATGAAGAATTCATCAGTTCTAGCTAATAATATCTTAGACTACTTAAGTATATTTATTATGGGTACTTGAATTCTTTCATGTTGAATAATATTTTTAATGTCTTCTAAGTCTAGGCTTTCTGATAAATATTTATTATTTTTTGCTGCATTAGCAGTTCTGGTCAATAATAATAATTATTCGTACACTTGTTCTATTATTAAATGTTCTCTTAGGCTCTGACCTTCAAATTGTTGCAAAATTTGTTCAAATATAGAATTTATAGTTTTTTGTTTATTATTGTTTTCTACGAGATTATTTATACTCGTTTCTATGTTAACTAAGTCATCATGGTCTGGATTACCAAGCTTTGAAAGCTGTTCCTTAAAAGTAATAGATCTAGTATGCCTAGTATGTTCTTGTAATTGGTCTGCTAGATTCTTGATTTTACTTAACCAATTTTTTTCTTCTTGTGTAGGTTGATATGTACTAGTTATGATATTTACTTAAGGTTGAAATATTGAAGTCAGGTTGGTTGCATGTAACAAATTAGTTTGTTCTATAAATAAAATAAAATACAAACACGTCATCTGTTTGTGTAAGTATAAACTTCTTATTGAGTTACTCAGTTATATGAGTGTTTCCTTGCCCTTCTTGATTCTGCACAATTCCTAGTAATGTTAGGAATATTAATATTCTCGTCGTCTGAAAAGTGATAATTTTTTATGTTATCCTTGTGAATTTTTATTCCTTCTTTAGAGACTATAGTGTCTCCTTTATCTTCTTCTACTATTCTTGTTATGTATCTGGCGTTAGATTTTTTTCTAAGACCTGTGATTCTTACCATTAACCTTTCTCCTTTTTTATACTCTCTGTGTCGAGTTCCTTTATTTAAACTTTCGATCATTGTATATACATTGCCTATAGTACTATCATGAGACGAGAAAATATCTTTTTACCTAGAGCCGCTTGGAGTGCTAGTGTAGGGACATTTTATTTGAGTGAGGGAGAATTAAGATCATGGTTTTTAGTGTTATGCTTTGTGCTTAGTTTATTGCGCATGTGCAATGTGAGGCTAGAAAAAACAGAAGGAGTACATGAAATAATTCAGTATTTTGTTTTGTTCATTGTATACCTATGTATACATATATAAACTGCTATCAGTTTTGAAGTTAATATATAATGGTTTCGCTTAGCTGAGGCTAATAGATTTTTGTAAGGATTTGTACACGATCCAACATTTTCATTGTATACGTTTTTTTTATATGGAATATGTAATATGAGAACTGGTTCTTACATAAGTATTTATATATGCGTACGTCATTGTCCAGACTTTTGATTTGAGTTTTTTAGGATTTTCAAGTTTTGTACGAGCACTACCTACATACATATTTGTCATATTTGTACATATACCTATACATCATTGACTAGACTTTTGATTCGAATTCTTTAGGATTTTCAATTTTTTACTATTATGAAGGTTGTCCTCTTCATATAATGTACACATTCATTCTTGAAATTTAAACACAAACTTACTTCTGCTGCATTGAATTTTGCTTTCCATTCAGATAGGTACCTGCATATACATATAGGTACATACATATGTATTATATGTAGGAATGAACTATGTGCAGAAATTCAATCAAAAATTGTTTGTTAATTGATTTATATATATTACTATTGATTGATTATATTATTGATTTATAGTAACAAAGATCTTTTGTTTGTTTGAGGTTTATATTATAGGTACTAGTTGACCTACCCAGCTTAGCTCGCGGGAAAGAAATTTATAGTTAAACCAAAATATTTATTTACTGTGTAATCTTCTATAGAATCGCTAAAAATACCACGGGTTTTTTTAACATTTGTAATACCTGTTTAATTTTCACTTGCAATTATAGGTAGGTACTAAGTACAAGTTATGCATTCGTGCAGAAAAAAAAAATTGAGATAATCAAATATAACAAAAATTCTGTCGGTCTACTAAACGGTTTGTCCAGTCGTCTTTAAATTTGGAATAGGTATCAGTTTATTTTGACATTCGACATAGGATTTTTTAATTTCTTTTTTAGCTAAAATATTTACCCTACGTACTTGTGATATAACCGTCAAGTAAAAGCTTTTTTTTTGTCAAAAGGAGCTCCAAGAATTTGTTATGTAAAAAATCAACGTGCATTCAATTTTGGTTAAAAAAAATATGACGGTGGGCTACAACTGGTACCACCCATAGAATTTTTTTTTGGCATTGACTTTCCTGAGAACTGGTTAGGTAACCGATTACAACCAAAATTGATATTGAGGAAAATGTAAGTAGCCTAAGTAATCTAACACTAAAATATATTTATATATATTTAAAAATAACAGCAACATTTAAAATAATGTGCTATACCTTTTTTTAAAGCCAAAAGTCTGTTCTATCATATTATTTTTAAACCTTTAAATATCTACAGAAAAAATTGAAAAAACTTAGGTATTTCAAACTCAGAATTTCAGAAAAAAATAAATAAATAAAAAGCACGACTGGGTCGCACGTACTTGCTCCTGTGTGCTAATCCTTTTTAGGTACAGGCGTCTTTTTGACAAAGATGTAATTTTAATGTTTTTTTGACGTGCAACTTCTTTAGAATCGTTGTGGTTTAAAGCTCGAACGAACATGCGTCACGATAAACGGATAAACACATATATATATAGGATTGTTAGCGTTTGCAGTTTTTTAGTGCATTATCTTTCCACTTGTTGTTTGTAGAAAGATATAAAGGATTTTTTTCAGTTTAATTTTCATTTTGGTATGGAAAAATTTGAACAACTGGCATAAAGATTCGTCGGAATCAGCAGTATGGCAATAATGCTAGGTAAAGTGACCTATATAGGTTCCAATAACAATAATTTACTTTTTGAAGTCAAATTAATTAAAATAGCTTAATTATGTTTAATGGATCGATAAACGAATGGCGTGGGTATAGGTATTAATGAAATTTATTAAGGATATCAGGTACCTATAATAAGGTTGGAAGGAAGTTAGGTACTAAAGTTAAGATACACGTTCCAACTACAGTTAAGCGAGTAGGTATAGAGATACTATTAAAAGTTAACACAGTGGTACTGTTTATTTGTTGGCAGGTGTAAGCTTTTGTTACTCGATTGAAATTTTTGCATTCAGTAGTAATCGAATAGTTTTTTTATTTGTTAGATGTTTTTGTGTGTTTATCATAGGCTTCCTTATTTATTCTGTGTGCTTTTATGATGATGGAATGCTTTACAATACGTAGGTATGTATGTAAGTTTTCACCTTCTTTTATTTGACTAATGGCAAGGGCTTAACCGAGCAATATGAAGTAAAATTTTGGAGAAAATATTAAACAAATAAAATTTTTATGAAATCAAAAAAACACAATTCATAACGTTTTTTGGCAAAAATGTTGTAAGCCATCTTATTTCTTTTGCTGTTGTCTATTTTATGAATTTTTTATTTCAAAATCGTTCGACCAGTATTTTAAGAGTACTCTACCCGACTATTTTTCAAAATATGTAGTGTTTTATGATTTAAATAATATTGTTTATTAAAATCTTCAAAAACATTTTTTTTTTTATTTTTAATATTTTTTAAAAAACTTATTTTGTTTTTTGAATATTTTGAAAACGAATCTATAGATTTTTTTTTATTTTTTCTCCTAGTATAAACTATAGATTTCTTTAAATTGATATACCTACCTAAAAAAAAAATTAAATTATGTTTTCGAAAAGTTTTTCAAAAAACTGGTCGAACGATTTTAAAATGAAAAATTTATAAAATAGATAACAGCAAAATAAATAAGATGGCTTACAACATTTTTTCCAAAAAACCTTATGAATAGTGTTTTTTTGATTTTTATATTGCTCGGTTGAGCCCTAGCCACTAGTCTAATGAAAGCAAACTTCGTTATTTTTATTATTATTTATTTATCGATATTTATTTTAAAGCATTTCATGATCGTAACGGCATAGTAGTATACTGATTTTTTTTCATAAAAATTCTTGGACCCGTTTTCGAAAAAAATAAGCTTTTACATAACGGTTATATGACAGGTATCTACCGTTAATTTTTGAGTAAAAAAAATTGAAAAAAACCCCTCTGTAGAATGTGAAAATAACCATAAAATCCAAATATGAAGACGATTGGCCCAACCATTTAGGCTACAGTACAAAATTCACCCGTACAGACAGACTGACAAGCAGACAGACAGACCGACAGAATTTTGCCAGTAACTCAACTTTGTATCTCTATCATCGTAATGTAATGTTTGATTATTATCACAATTTTTTATGTTCACGAATCCTAAACTTGACTTATAGTCCCTATAATCAAAAAGCTACTTGTGCATAAACTTCAACATCAACGATAACGAAGCCAATGAAATGAAAATTCAAAAAATAAAATCATTGTCGATCCTCTTCGTTCTTCACCGTCACCGAGAACAGGATATAAACAATACACATACACATGTGCTTATTAAGTTTTCCTTGTTAGTATCTCCCTCACCCTCGCTCAAGCCATCTACAACACCGACGACCGACCGATCGACTTGAATTTAGCTGAACATTTTATCAAAGATAATGTAACAAGTATACCTACGTAAAACACACATTATGTAGGTATGTATGCAGGTACATACCTAAATATCTACCTACCCTCGAAAGTTTTATATGAAAAAAATATAAAACTCAAAATAAACTTATCAACCTGCTTAAACATATACCCACCCCCCAGGCACCATTCATTAACAAAACTCGTTTTTCTTCTTTTTTGTCATTCCTTTTTTAAAACTAGCCATCTCGTCACCCTGCTTGTGTAAAGCAATCCAATTGTGCAAAAAAAAAACTATACTCGCATCATTGTATATATGTAATCTGCAAAGAGCAAAATACATGTTCACAGAGTTTCTCTTAGAATTCTCTTTGTTCGCCTCTTTCAATTTACCGAGTTAACTTTACCTAGAGCCGCTTTGAGCGCCACGGTCCACATGTCACCATGATAGTACTATAGAAGTTCATATACAATGCGTTCGATCACTTTTTTGGATGCTGAGTTTAGTTTATTTATTATAATTTCACTATTGCTATATTTATTTTAATTAAAGAAAATGTCTCTTGGTTTCAAACCTGTAACTGAGTATATAGAATTAATTAATTCACGTACTGTTCTAAATATTTCCTCGATGAATCTTGTTTTATCCTGAATTGTGAATATTCTAGACAGTTCAGTTATTGTACCATTTACACGTTCGACTTAACCGTTCGCTGTCGATCTGTATACTGGAGTTTCTACTTTAGTTATGTTGGTTTTCAAACACATTTGGTTCACCATTTCTGTATTGAAGCCTTTCTCGTTATCTGTCATGTGTCGTTTGAAGTTTTCTTGGTGTGAATATAAATCTTACTAGTGGAAATTCCTTTTTTATGTTTTCACCATATTTGTATATGTTTTCAAATTTTGTATGTAAAGCTATAATCTTCTGGGGTTGTATAACTTCTTTCTTCTGCCTTAGTAAAGTGTCTTTGTCCTCAAACTTTATTATGAGTCTTATTTTGTTACTTAAATAGATTTGTGTTTCAATATTATTTGTTATATCTTCAATAAGTTCGAATTGTGCAGAGTATGTATTAAAAGGCTGATTTACAGTTTTTGTTATTTCATTTGAAGAACTTTCAGCTGAATGTGCGAATAGTAACCTGTAAGACCTAAAAATCCTCTCAAATCCTTAACCGTTTGTGGGGCTGGAAAATGTTCTATAGCTGCTATTTTCTCTGGGTTCGTAGTGATTCTACCATGTCTGATTATGTGACCTAAGTATTCTACTTCTTCTTGAAAAAAACTTACTTTTCTCATCAGATATTTTTAATGTGGCTTTATTGAGTACGTCGAATACTTGATTTATGTGCTGTATATGTTCTTCCTCAGATGAAGAATATATCAATACTTCATCAATGTAAACGTGTACAAATTTACCTACAAAGTCTTTCAAAATGTCGTCCACGCATCTCTGAATTATGCTTGATGCATTTTTGAGCCCAAAAGGCATTCGTTTAAAATGATATAGCAAAAGCTGTTTTTTCTTTATCTTCTGCTTTGATTTTTATTTGGTGGAAACCTCATTCCAAATCTAACGTTGTAAAGTACTTGTCTTTCCCTTAATTTTGAATAGTCATGTTGACATCCGGAATGGGGTGTGAGCATTAAGTTTTTGGAAATCGACAACCAGGCGCCGTTTTGGTTTTCCTTTTTCGTCCAAACCTTTCTTAGGTACTGTCCATATGGGACTGTTATAAGGGCTATGAAGTTCTGCTGGTAAGATTGTTGCGGTCTGTTGTGTGTGTTGAAACTTCCGCTGTGTTCACGTTTCACTGGTGGGTTATATACATCGGGTTTGTACTGATTCCAATTTTGTCGCTGTGCATGTACAATTTGTCTCGAGTTTACCTCCATCGGCTGTGGTCCGTCATTTCTCTTGAATGGGCTTAGGCGTGGTCCTTGGGTTGATAATTCGTTGTTTTGTTCGGAAAATTTGATCTTCTCTCGTTTCTGCGTTCATGTGGCATATTTTTGTGGTGCCTATCTTGAGTAAGATGTAAATGCCTGTGCACATTATCATGTTCTATTCTGCGAGCAATTGCGATTGCGTGTTCTAAATCATTTATTGTAGCTGAATATAATGATCCTCCTGTAAAGTTGTCACTCATACCATCAATGAATATACTAACTCCGTCGTCGTTAGCATTTTTAATTAGTCTGTCGATTATATTTGGCGGATCACCTCCCATAGTGATTTTTGATATTATTAAATTGAGATTTTTATTTATCTCGTCGTGGTATTCAGACAGTGTGCTTCTTTTTTGCGTGATCGCTTTCATCATGTCTTGTAGTACGTATAGAAGTTTTTGATTAGAGTACGTATTATCTAATCTGTTACGTATCGCCTCAAAATTAAAAATTGTGTTAATTGTGGCTGCACCCTGTACTTTACTTTTCACTATACTGTGTGTTTTAAAGTTTTTAAAGCTGTTCATTAATCTGGAAGCTTCTTCGCGTCACGACCGATAATTTGATTGATCGCCGTTGAAAACAGGTAGACTTTTAAATGCATCTAACTGTATTTCACTACTATCTGTATGTATGGTTCTTATTTCCTCTAGCACAGGTATGTTTGGTACTATGGCTAATTCAGCCTTCACTTCATTTAGTTTTGTTTCTAAATTAGTGTTTATTTGATTTTGGTTAGTTATTATTGCTGCTAACCTTGCATTCTCTGTTCCGTTCTTCCGTTTATACGAGATTTCACTACTTGTTCCCGAGGTCCGCTCGATTGAAGTTAAAAAGTATATTTATGCTCCTGGCAGGATCGCCAATTAAAACATTTGTTTTGTACTTTTAAAATTAAAAGAATATTTTATGGAACTATGTCCTTTATTTTCTAATATTTTACATTAATCTTAAAAGGAGCTTAAGGCTACTATATAATAACTTTAAGACTGCCGATCCACTCATCATACAGTCGTACTTATATCCTTCCTTATCTTTCTACAAGGAGACCAAAGCATACAATCATCTAGCTTGATAATGAAGAAGAGATAATATTATCTGTGCAACATTGTATACAAACAATATTATCTCTGTTACATAAATGGTGTAGCGCTGAGTGCAAGACTGTACTAGAGACTAAAGATATCATTGAATATAAATAATGTTATCTCTTTTCTCAATATATAATGCTACGGATGCTTAACTCCCCCCTTGTTATAAGAAATCGTCATGATTTTTCGAGACTATTTTTAATATTTCTCTTTCATAAGTTTTGTTATATGCGTCAATCTTTTTTTGTTTTTGACAATCTGTTATACATTGTATAATATCTGTCGTTACATACATAAATGCTAGAATAACAATCAGTGTTACAATTGTGTATATAGTTGACAATATCGGTTTTTCTTCAAAAGGAATAATTAGTTTTTTTTTTAAAGTACCTGTCTATGTTATCGAATTTGTAAATTGTATCTTCTTTAATTATTTGATCGATGTAAAACTCTGAATTATGATTTCTTAATATAACTTCTTTAATTTGCTTATGCGTGTTTTTGTATATTTTATCGTCTAGATTTATAGTATTTTCATAAGTAACTGAGTTTATACTATTTATTGTTTGATTATTTAACTTATGCTTACCGTTTAATGACATAAGACCAGATTCAATTTCTAAGTCGTAATCGTATTCTTGTTTAATGTTACATTTTGAAGTTATATTCTTTAAAAATAGAATAAGACCATTTTCTTCTTCAAAGTTAATTTCACAAATGTTTTTACTTGGATGATTTTGACAATTTTTACTTGCGATTATAGGGACTATAAGGCAAGTTATGCATTCGTAAAAAAAAAAAAAAATTCTAACAATCAAACATGATATTACGATGATAGAGAAGTCAAAAAAGTGGGTCCGGAAATTCTGTCCGTCTGTCTGTCTGTCTGTCTGTCTGTCTGTCTGTCTGTCTGTCTGTCCGTATCGATATCTACAGCCTAAACGGTTGGGCCGATTTGATTCAAACTTGGTATATAGTATTTTTAGAGTGCTCTACCCGACAGTTTTTGGAATTGGCATTCTAGCTCCAAAACTAACGGTACCTGCCATATAACTTTTATTAAAAAACTTATTTTTCTCGAAAACGGATCCTACGATTTTGATTAAACTTTCAGAATGATGTTTTCTGTGCAAAATCTATCTTTTAAATTTAATGCATTTTTCAGAAAAAGTTTTATAACGGTACCTCCCATATGACCGGTTTTTTAAAATCAGACTTTCTCGTTAACTAATGGACGGATTTTGATGAAATTTTCAAAATATGTAGTGTTTTATGATTTAAATAATATTGCTTATCAAAATTTTCAAAAACATTTTTTTTTAAATTTTAATAATTTTTTTAAAAAAATATTTTGTTTTTTGAATATTTTGAAAACGGATCTATAGATTTTTTTTTAAAATTTTTCTCCTAGTATAAACTATAGATTTCTTAAAATTGACATACTAAAAAAAATTTTAAAATATGTTTTCGAAAAGTTTTTCAAAAAAAACATTTTTTGGAAAAAACTGGTCGAACGATTTTGAAATGAAAAATTCATAAAATAGAAAACAGCAAAAGAAATAAGATGGCTTACAACATTTTTTCCAAAAAACGTTATGAGTAGTGTTTTTTTGAATTCATAAATTTTTTTCCCCAACATTTTATTTCATATTGCTCGGCTAAGCCCTAGCCAAGCCATTAGTCAAATAAAAGAAAGTGACAACCTACATTACATACATACTTACGTATTTTAAAGTATTTTTCATCATCATAAAAGCACAGAATATATAAGGAAGCCTTTGATAAACACACAAAAACAACTAACAAATAAAAAAAACTATTCGATTACTACTGAATGCAAAAATTTCAATCTAGAAAACAAAAGTTTACACCTTCCTTTAAATAAACAAAACCACTGTGTTAACTTTTAATATTGTCTCTATACCTACTGGCTTAACAGTAGTTGGAACACGTATCTTAATTTTAGTACCTACCTTCCTTCCAATCTTATTATAGGTACCTAAATCCTTTATAAATTCCATTGGTCCCATATTGGGACGTATAAAGGTCCCTTTACCTAGCATTATTGCCATACTGCTGATTCCGACGAATCTTTATGCCAGTTATTTGTTCTTATATAAGTTTGGTTATATAAGTTTGGTTACATAAGGCAATTGCTTTATCTGTATAATGATTTTTCCTTGTTTTGAAAATATTGAATAATATTTTTAGTGTCTTCTAAGTCTAGGCTTTCTGATAAATATTCATTATTTTTTGCTGCATTACTAGTTTTGGTCAATAATAATAATTATTCGTACACTTGTTCTATTATTAAATGTTCTTTAAGGCTCTGACCTTCAAATTGTTGCAAAATTTTTTCAAATATAGAATTTATAGTTTTTTGTTTATTATTGTTTTCTACGAGATTATTTATACTCGTTTCTATGTTAACTAAGTCATCATGGTCTGGATTACCAAACACATATTTGAAAGCTGTTCCTTAAAAGTAATAGATCTAGTATGCCTAGTATGTTCTTGTAATTGGTCTGCTAGATTCTTGATTTTACTTAACCAATTTTTTTCTTCTTGTGTAGATTGATATGTACTAGTTATGATATTTACTTAAGGTTGAAATATTGAAGTCAGGTTGGTTGCATGTAACAAATAAGTTTGTTCTTTAAATAAAATAAAATACAAACACGTCATCTGTATGTGTAAGTATAAACTTCTTATTGAGTTACTCAGTTATATGAGTGTTTCCTTGCCCTTCTTGATTCTGTACAATTCCTAGTAATGTTAGGAATATTAATATTCTCGTCGTCTGAAAAGTGATAATTTTTTATGTTATCCTTGTGAATTTTTATTCCTTCTTTAGAGACTATAGTGTCTCCTTTATCTTCTTCTACTATTCTTTTTATGTATCTGGCGTTAGATTTTTTTCTAAGACCTGTGATTCTTACCATTAACCTTTCTCCTTTTTTATACTCTCTGTGTCGAGTTCCTTTATTTAAACGTTCGATCACTTTTTTGGATGCTGAGTTTAGTTTATTTATTATAATTTCACTATTGCTATATTTATTTTGGTTAAAGAAAATGTCTCTAGGTTTCAAACCTGTAACTGAGTATATAGAATTAATTAATTCACGCACTGTTCTAAATATTTCCTCGATGAGTCTTGTTTTATTGTGAATTGTGAATATTCTAGACAGTTCAGTTATTGTACCGTTTACACTTTCGACTTAACCGTTCGCTGTCGATCTGTATACTGGAGTTTCTACTTTAGTTATGTTGTATTTCAAACACATTTGGTTCACCATTTCTGTATTGAAGCCTTTCTCGTTATCTGTCATGTGTCGTTTGAAGTTTTCTTGGTGTGAATATAAATCTTACTAGTGGAAATTCCTTTTTTATGTTTTCACCATATTTGTATATGTTTTCAAATTTTGTATGTAAAGCTATAATCTTCTGGGGTTGTATAACTTCTTTCTTCTGCCTTAGTAAAGTGTCTTTGTCCTCAAACTTTATTATGAGTCTTATTTTGTTACTTAAATAGATTTGTGTTTCGATATTATTTGTTATATCTTCAATAAGTTCGAATTGTGCAGAGTATGTATTAAAAGGCTGATTTATAGTTTTTGTTATTTCATTTGAAGAACTTTCAGCTGAATGTGCTGTTTCTATGGTAGAAGTATTTATGCGTTGACGTGATAATGCACCAGCTACAATATTTAGGTTTCCTGGTTTATAAACTAATTTTGCTCCAAAGTCTTCTATGATTCCCTTCCAACGTTTCAGCTTTGTGTTGGGATTCTTTTCTGATGCAGAATATATAAGGCTCTGGTGATCGGTATATATGGTTAAGTCTGTTATACCATATATGTAGTTTCTGAGTTTTTGTAAGGACCATATGATCGCTAATAGGTCTTTCTCGTTTGCGCTTCTTATGCTGAGTCATTCAGATTTACCTTAATATTTTTACTTTGTTTTTTGTTTGCTTTACCGTTATCTCCTCGTAAATATAATGTCAGGGGCTTGGCTATGCATGCGTATCCTTTTATAAACTTAGGATAGTAACCTGTAAGACCTAAAAATCCTCTCAAATCCTTAACCGTTTGTGGGGCTGGAAAATGTTCTACAGCTGCTATTTTCTCTGGGTTCGTAGTGATTCTACCATGTCTGATTATGTGACCTACTTCTACTTCTTCTTGAAAAAAACTTACTTTTCTCATCAGATATTTTTAATGTGGCTTTATTGAGAACGTCGAATACTTGATTTATGTGCTGTATATGTTCTTCCTCAGATGAAGAATATATCAATACTTCATCAATGTAAACGTGTACAAATTTACCTACAAAGTCTTTCAAAATGTCGTCCACGCATCTCTGAATTGTGCTTGATGCATTTTTGAGCCCAAAAGGCATTCGTTTAAAATGATATAGCAAAAGCTATTTTTTCTTTATATTCTGCTTTGATTTTTATTTGGTGGAAACCTCATTCCAAATCTAACGTTGTAAAGTACTTGGCTTTCCCTAAATTTTCAATAGTCATGTTGACATCCGGAATGGGGTATCTGTCTGTTACAGTGTGAGCATTAAGTTTTTGGAAATCGACAACCAGGCGCCGTTTTGGTTTTCCTTTTCCGTCCAAACCTTTCTTAGGTACTGTCCATATGGGACTGTTATAAGGGCTATGGCCTTTTCCTATTATATCGTCATGTAAGAGTTTCTGTATTTCTTTGTTAATGAATTCGTTACCTGCTATGGGGTATGGATATTATTTAACATAAACCGGATTATCATTGGTCGCCCTAATGCTTGCTTCTATAGTATCTTTAAAAGGTAACGGTCCTATGCTGTTATTAGTCTTCATCAGTCTATCTATGTCTGCTTTATAAATATTATTTGCCCCAATTACTGCTTATGGTGGTTAGTCTTATTCCTGAAATTAATTTCCACATTTAAAAAGTTAAGTCCTTCATATCCCAATATCATATCAAAAGACTGAATATCCTCTAATTCAAAAAATGTTTTATTTTTCTTTAGTATGTTAACTACTTTCCTAGTATCTACCAGAGAATAACGATGCATTGTTTTTATTTTTATAGGTTTAATTTTAATTTTTTCGCTAGAATCGCATTGTCTAATAATGTAATTATGGGTTGCTCCGGTATTAATAAGAATTTTAAAAATTTTCTTAGAAATAGTACTTGTTAAATTTAAGCAGGGCAACCCGTCTACTAGATTAAATGATCTCTTTTTATTATTTACCATACATTCGGCTTCATCTGCTTCTGCATATGTACTGCTGACATCGTCTCTTCGTTGTTGTCGGGAGTTATTTATTCTCTGCTGCTTGAAGTTCTGCTGGTAAGATTGTTGCGGTCTGTTGTGTGTGTTGAAACTTCCGCTGTGTTCACGTTTCACTGGTGGGTTATATAAATCGGGTTTGTACTGATTCCAATTTTGTCGCTGTGCATGTACAATTTGTCTCGAGTTTACCTCCATCGGCTGTGGTCCGTCATTTCTCTTGAATGGGCTTAGGCGGGGTCCTTGGGTTGATAATTCGTTGTTTTGTTCGGAAAATTTGATCTTCTCTCGTTTCTGCGTTCATGTGGCATATTTTTGTGGTGCATATCTTGAGTAAGATGTAAATGCCTGTGCACATTATCATGTTCTATTCTGCGAGCAATTGCGATTGCGTGTTCTAAATCATTTATTGTAGTTGAATATAATGATCCTCCTGTAAAGTTGTCACTCATACCATCAATGAATATACGAACTGCGTCGTCGTTAGCATTTTTAATTAGTCTGTCGATTATATTCGGCGGATCACCTCCCATAATGATTTTTGATATTATTAAATTGAGATTTTTATTTATCTCGTCGTGGTATTCAGACAGTGTGCTTCTTTTTTGCGTGATCGCTTTCATCATGTCTTGTAGCACGTATAGAGGTTCTTGATTAGAGTACGTATTATCTAATCTGTTACGTATCGCCTCAAAATTCAAAATTGTGTTATAATTAAGTAACACATTCGCGGCTGCACCCTGTACTTTACTTTTCACTATACTGTGTGTTTTAAAGTTTTTAATGCTGTCCATTAATCTGGAAGCTTCTTCGCGTCACGACCGATAATTTGATTGATCGCCGTTGAAAACAGGTAGACTTTTAAATGCATCTAACTGTATTTCACTACTATCTGTATGTATGGTTCTTATTTCCTATAGCACAGGTATGTTTGGTACTATGGCTAATTCAGCCTTCACTTCATTTAGTTTTGTTTCTAAATTAGTGTTTATTTGATTTGGTTAGTTATTATTGCTGCTAACCTTGCATTCTCTGTGCGTGTGTGATCTAGGGTTTGTGTTACTGTGTTGCACCTAGTTTCTAAAGCTTCTAATCTTGCCATCAATACTGGGAGTTGCTCGATTTTGAACTCGTGTCTCTTTTAGTCGAATTTTTGTGTTTTTTTTCTCCACATATACACTTTCACTGATTTATTTTGCTGCTTAGTACGAAGAATCTATATTTGTACCTGCTATGCTAGGTAGTTCTTGTAACCGGTAACGCGAGTATTCCGTTTATACGAGATTTCACTACTTGTTCCCGAGGTTCGCTCGATTGAAGTTAAAAAGTATATTTATGCTCCTGGCAGGATCGCCAATTAAAACATTTGTTTTGTACTTTTAAAATTAAAAGAATATTTTATGGAACTATGTCCTTTATTTTCTAATATTTTACATTAATCTTAAAAGGAGCTTAAGGCTACTATATAATAACTTTAAGACTGCCGATCCACTCATCATACAGTCGTACTTATATCCTTCCTTATCTTTCTACAAGGAGACCAAAGCATACAATCATCTAGCTTGATAATGAAGAAGAGATAATATTATCTATGCAACATTGTATACAAACAATATTATCTCTGTTACATAAATGGTGTAGCGCTGAGTGCAAGACTGTACTAGAGACTAAAGATATCATTGAATATAAATAATGTTATCTCTTTTCTCAATATATAATGCTACGGATGCTTAACTCCCCCCCTTGTTATACGAAATCGTCATGATTTTTCGAGGCTATTTTTAATATTTCTCTTTCATAAGTTTTGTTATATGCGTCAATCTTTTTTTGTTTTTGACAATCTGTTATACATTGTATAATATCTGTCGTTACATACATAAATGCTAGAATAACAATCAGTGTTACAATTGTGTATATAGTTGACAATATCGGTTTTTCTTCAAAAGGAATAATTAGTTTTTTTTTTAAAGTACCTGTCTATGTTATCGAATTTGTAAATTGTATCTTCTTTAATTATTTGATCGATGTAAAACTCTGAATTATGATTTCTTAATATAACTTCTTTAATTTGCTTATGCGTGTTTTTGTATATTTTATCGTCTAGATTTATAGTATTTTCATAAGTAACTGAGTTTATACTATTTATTGTTTGATTATTTAACTTATGCTTACCGTTTAATAACATAAGACCAGATTCAATTTCTAAGTCGTAATCGTATTCTTGTTTAATGTTACATTTTGAAGTTATATTCTTTAAAAATAGAATAAGACCATTTTCTTCTTCAAAGTTAATTTCACAAATGTTTTTACTTGGATGATTTTGACAATTTTTTGTTCTTATATAAGTTTGGTTACATAAGGCAAGTGCTTTATCTGTATAATGATTTTTCCGTGTTTTGAAAATATTGAATAATATTTTTAATGTCTTCTAAGTCTAGGCTTTCTGATAAATATTCATTATTTTTTGCTGCATTAGTAGTTCTGGTCAATAATAATAATTATTCGTACACTTGTTATATTATTAAACATTTGTTCAAATATAGAATTTATAGTTTTTTGTTTATTATTGTTTTCTACGAGATTATTTATACTCGTTTCTATGTTAACTAAGTCATCATGGTCTGGATTACCAAACACATATTTGAAAGCTGTTCCTTAAAAGTAATAGATATAGTATGCCTAGTATGTTCTTGTAATTGGTCTGCTAGATTCTTGATTTTACTTAACCAATTTTTTTCTTCTTGTGTAGATTAATATGTACTAGTTATGATATTTACTTAAGGTTGAAATATTGAAGTCAGGTTGGTTGCATGTAACAAATAAGTTTGTTCTTTAAATAAAATAAAATACAAACACGTCATCTGTTTGTGTAAGTATAAACTTCTTATTGAGTTACTCAGTTATATGAGTGTTTCCTTGCCCTTCTTGATTCTGTACAATTCCTAGTAATGTTAGGAATATTAATATTCTCGTCGTCTGAAAAGTGATAATTTTTTATGTTATCCTTGTGAATTTTTATTCCTTCTTTAGAGACTATAGTGTCTCCTTTATCTTCTTCTACTATTCTTTTTATGTATCTGGCGTTAGATTTCTTTCTAAGACCTGTGATTCTTACCATTATCTTATCTCCTTTTTTATACTCTCTGTGTCGAGTTCCTTTATTTAAACGTTCGATCACTTTTTTGGATGCTGAGTTTAGTTTATTTATTATAATTTCACTATTGCTATGTTTATTTTGGTTAAAGAAAATGTCTCTAGGTTTCAAACCTGTAACTGAGTATATAGAATTAATTAATTCACGCACTGTTCTAAATATTTCCTCGATGAGTCTTGTTTTATTGTGAATTGTGAATATTCTAGACAGTTCAGTTATTGTACCGTTTACACGTTCGACTTAACCGTTCGCTGTCGATCTGTATACTGGAGTTTCTACTTTAGTTATGTTGTATTTCAAACACATTTGGTTCACCATTTCTGTTTTGAAGCCCTTCTCGTTATCTGTCATGTGTCGTTTGAAGTTTTCTTGGTGTGAATATAAATCTTACTAGTGGAAATTCCTTTTTTATGTTTTCACCATATTTGTATATGTTTTCAAATTTTGTATGTAAAGCTATAATCTTCTGGGGTTTGTTTAACTTCTTTCTTCTGCCTTAGTAAAGTGTCTTTGTCCTCAAACTTTATTATGAGTCTTATTTTGTTACTTAAATAGATTTGTGTTTCGATATTATTTGTTATATCTTCAATAAGTTCGAATTGTGCAGAGTATGTATTAAAAGGCTGATTTATAGTTTTTGTTATTTCATTTGAAGAACTTTCAGCTGAATGTGCTGTTTCTATGGTAGAAGTATTTATGCGTTGACGTGATAATGCACCAGCTACAATATTTAGGTTTCCTGGTTTATAAACTAATTTTGCTCCAAAGTCTTCTATGATTCCCTTCCAACGTTTCAGCTTTGTGTTGGGATTCTTTTCTGATGCAGAATATATAAGGCTCTGGTGATCGGTATATATGGTTAAGTCTGTTATACCATATATGTAGTTTCTGAGTTTTTGTAAGGACCATATGATCGCTAATAGGTCTTTCTCGTTTGCGCTATAGCTCTCTTCTGTCTTACTCAGTGTTCTTGACAAGAAGTGTATAGGTTGCTTATTCTGACTTAGTATGGCTCCAATAGCTATGTTGGATGCATCAGCAGTAAGTTCGAATGGTTTACTATAGTCCGGTTGAAAAAGTTCGACTTGTTCTTTGAAATAATTTTTAAAAATTCTAACCGCTTCTAATGCTGAGTTATTCAGATTAACCTTAAAATTTTTACTTTGTTTTTTGTTTGCTTTACCGTTATCTCCTCGTTAATATTATGTCAGGGGCTTGGCTATGCATGCGTTTCCTTTTATAAACTTAGGATAGTAACCTGTAAGACCTAAAAATCCTCTCAAATCCTTAACCGTTTGTGGGGCTGGAAAATGTTCTATAGCTGCTATTTACTCTGGGTTCGTAGTATTTCTACCATGTCTGATTATGTGACCTAAGTATTCTACTTCTTCTTGAAAAAAAAACTTACTTTTCTCATCAGATATTTTTAATGTGGCTTTATTGAGTACGTCGAATACTTGATTTATGTGCTGTATATGTTCTTCCTCAGATGAAGAATATATCAATACTTCATCAATGTAAACGTGTACAAATTTACCTACAAAGTCTTTCAAGTCGTCAACGCATCTCTGAAATATGCTTGATGCATTTTTGAGCCCGAAAGGCATTCGTTTAAAATGATATTTTGCGCCATTTATAGCAAAAGCTGTTTTTTCTTTATCTTCTGCTTTGATTTTTATTTGGTGGAAACCTCATTCCAAATCTAACGTTGTAAAGTACTTGGCTTTCCCTTAATTTTGAATAGTCATGTTGACATCCGGAATGGGGTGTGAGCATTAAGTTTTTGGAAATCGACAACCAGGCGCCGTTTTGGTTTTCCTTTTTCGTCCAAACCTTTCTTAGGTACTGTCCATATGGGACTGTTATAAGGGCTATGGCCTTTTTCTATTATATCGTCATGTAAGAGTTTCTGTATTTCTTTGTTAACGAATTCGTTACCTGCTATGGGGTATGGATATTATTTAACATAAACCGGATTATCATTGGTCGTCCTAATGCTTGCTTCTATAGTATCTTTAAAAGGTAACGGTCCTATGCTGTTATTAGTCTTCATCAGTCTATCTATGTCTGCTTTATAAATATTATTTTCCCCAATTATATAATTAATTTTCTGAATAGATTCGACACTGCTTATGGTGGTTAGTCATATTCCTGAAATTAATTTCCGCGTTTAAAAAGTTAAGTCCTTCATATCCCAATATCATATCAAAAGACTGAATATCCTCTAATTCAAAAAATGTTTTATTTTTCTTTAGTATGTTAACTACTTTCCTAGTATCTACCATAGAAAAACCATGCATTGTTTTTATTTTTATAGGTTTAATTTTAATTTTATCGCTAGAATCGCATTTTCTAATAATGTAATTATGGGTTGCTCCGGTATTAATAAGAATTTTATAAATTTTCTTAGAAATAGTACTTGTTAAATTTAACCAGGGCAACCCGTCTACTAGTTTAAATGATCTATTCTTATGCTATTATTTACCATACATTCGGCTTCATCTGCTTCTGCATATGTACTGCTGACATCGTCTCTTCGTTGTCGTCGGGAGTTATTTATTCTCTGCTGCTTGAAGTTCTGCTGGTAAGATTGTTGCGGTCTGTTGTGTGTGTTGAAACTTCCGCTGTGTTCACGTTTCACTGGTGGGTTATATACATCGGGTTTGTACTGATTCCAATTTTGTCGCTGTGCATGTACAATTTGTCTCGAGTTTACCTCCATCGGCTGTGGTCCGTCATTTCTCTTGAATGGGCTTAGGCGTGGTCCTTGATTATGTTACTGCATATTATCGTACTGCTTCTGGGGTAGATAATTCGTTGTTTTGTTCGAATAATTTGGTCTTCTCTCGTTTCTGCGTTCATGTGGCATATTTTTGTGGTGCCTATCTTGAGTAAGATGTAAATGCCTGTGCACGTTATCATGTTCTATTCTGCGAGCAATTGCGATTGCGTGTTCTAGATTATTTATTGTAGCTGAATATAATGATCCTCCTGTAAAGTTGTCACTCATACCATCAACGAATATACGAACTGCGTCGTCGTTAGCATTTTTAATTAGTCTGTCGATTATATTGGGCGGATCACCTGACATAGTGATTTTTGATATTATTAAATTGAGATTCTTATTTATCTCGTCTTGGTATTCAGACAATGTGTTTCTTTTTTGCGTGATCGCTTTCATCATGTCTTGTAGCACGTATAGAGGTTCTTGATTAGAGTACGTATTATCTAATCTGTTACGTATCGCCTCAAAATTAAAAATTGTGTTATAATTAAGTAACACATTTGCGGCTGTACCCTGTACTTTACTTTTCACTATACTTTGTGTTTTAAAGTTTTTAATGCTGTCCATTAATCTGGAAGCTTCTTCGCGTCACGACCGATAATTTGATTGATCGCCGTTGAAAACAGGTAGACTTTTAAATGCATCTAACTGTATTTCACTACTATCTGTATGTATGGTTCTTATTTCCTCTAGCACAGGTATGTTTGGTACTATGGCTAATTCAGCCTTCACTTCATTTAGTTTTGTTTCTAAATTAGTGTTTATTTGATTTTGGTTAGTTATTATTGCTGCTAACCTTGCATTCTCTGTGCGTGTGTGCTCTAGGGTTTGTGTTACTGTGTTGCACCTGGTTTCTAAGGCTTCTAATCTTGCCATCAATACTGGGAGTTGCTCGATTTTGAACTCGTGTCTCTTTTAGTCGAATTTTTGTGTTTTTTTTCTCTACACACTTTCACTGATTTATTTTGCTGCTTAGTACGAAGAATCTATATTTGTACCTGCTATGCTAGGTAGTTCTTGTAACCGGTAACGCGAGTATTCCGTTTATACGAGATTTCACTACTTGTTCCCGAGGTCCGCTCGATTGAAGTTAAAAAGTATATGTATCCTCCTGGCAGGATCGCCAATTAAAACATTTGTTTTGTACTTTTAAAATTAAAAGAATATCTTTTGGAACTATGTCCTTTATTTTCTAATATTTTACATTAATCTTAAAAGGAGCTAAAGGCTACTATATAATAACTTTAAGACTGCCGATTCACTCATCATACAGTCGTTCTTATATCCTTCCTTATCTTTCTACAAGGAGACCAAAGCATACAATCATCTTGCTTGATAATGAAGAAGAGATAATATTATCTATGCAACATTGTATACAAACAATATTATCTCTATTACATAAATGGTGTAGCGTTGAGTGCAAGGCTGTACTAGAGACTAAAGATATCATTGAATATAAATAATGTTATCTCTTTTCTCGATCGACACTCAATGTTTTGTTTTCAATGGATAGGGTAACTCTGTTGGTGGAATAATAATTTTTCAATTTTCACAGCGAGTGCGAGGGTAGGCAGAAGTGAGTGAGCGATCAGCATTTATTACTCCATATCAACGGTAATGGAGACCGGTCATGATAGGGTGCACGAGTTTTTTTTTTTTGAGACTCATGTACGTTAGTCAGATTGTCCAATTCATGATGTGATAATGTACACCGGCGCCACTGTTTTGAAAAAAGCTCGTCCATAAGCCCTGTACTGACTATTTTTGTTGGACACAGTTAAGGTAGTGTATAAATTCAGAACCAACTACTAACATAAAGCTGGCACTGTATATTTTTTAATAATGTATAAATTCATAAAAAGCAATCAACATACAGCTTCACTGTATGTTTTATTTTGTTTTATAAACAGCTTCACTGTATTACTTCACTGTATTACTTTGCTATTTCATGCTAGGTTACTCTGGTAACCTAAATTGGTACTTTATGTTATTTCACTGTATTACTTTGCTATTCAATTCTAGATTACCTCTGGTATAGTTATTTTGTAAAGTAAGCATATTTAATGTATAAATAGTATTGTAAGAAATAAAATAGATAACATTCACAGTTTAAACGTTTTGGCTTATTGATTGTTCTTCAGATGAAATTTTAATTATTGCTTTTCCCACCAGCGGTAAGAGGCGATATTTTTGAATTAAATCATCTACGATATAAAGCCTACTTGGAGTTATTCTGATGTTTCGCCTGAACTATCTCCTGTCGTCAGAGTGAAACATTTTGGTCGACAAATTACGACATAAGTCGTACATTTTTTGGTGACCCCGACGTGATAGTGGTCACATCACAACAATCATAAGCCACCGCTGGCACACTGGTACAACCTATTATACACAATGAAAGTTCAAACGCCATAAAAACTATGCATGACACTACACAGGAATGTTTGTTAAGTTTAAAAGGCCTTCAGATTGACACCAGCAACTCGGATCCGTTGCTATTAAGTATTCTCGATAGAGCTACCTTGACACTATGGGAACAGTCCCTCTAACAGCCGAAGGAATTGGCATCCCTGGTTGATTTTGTA
Source organism: Platycheirus rosarum (assembly GCA_963971375.1). NCBI lineage: Eukaryota > Metazoa > Arthropoda > Insecta > Diptera > Syrphidae > Platycheirus > Platycheirus rosarum. The sequence goes on from OZ020510.1 coordinate 92,119,266, forward strand.
GACTTCCTAGAGGTTTATTTTCAATCTTTAGAGACACTTGGAAGCAAGGGACATAATTTGGAAGAACAATGGCGCAAACCCGCTGCAAGATCTTTTATGTCAATGGCAGGAGGCAAAACGAACAAACCAATCTGCCCCTTAGGCAATAGTAAAACTCACAAAATATTTGCATGCTCAAGGTTTCTACGACTTCATCCAGAAAGCCGACTATAAACGGTTCAAAAATTTGGTCCTTGCGTTAATTGCTTCAACCCTGGGCACGTTTCATCCCAGTGTTCAGCACGAAGCTGCTTTAAATGTGATGACAAGCACATCACCTATTTACATTTAAACAAGAAGGAGGGACCGAAAACATCCGTCACAACAGTGACCCATCCAATCACCTCCGCTACAGCAGTAGCACCAAAAAAGAAGGGATATGTATTTTTAAGCACCGTTATTGTGAATCTAGAAGACACTGTAAAATGCCGAGCGTTACTCGACTCTGGATCACAGCTTAACTTTATCACGGAAAGGCTATTTAAAAAAATCAACGTTCCAGCATTTAACGAAACAATGCGGATTCTTCTTCAACCAACCTGCACAGATTGACTTATTAATTGGAGCTGAGCTCTTCCATCAACTTCTTTCAGTATTACAGATTATATTGGCGAAGCCCTACCTGGATAATTGCGGAAAAGGTGGGAGGTGCAACTCAACAATCGGCTGTTTTCGGCATCTTCAACGAAGACAAACTGAAACAGGACATAGAAAAAATTAGGAAGATAGAAGAAGCCCAAAATTCCAGGAAGAGCTACACAACTGAAGAACGAAATTGCGAAACTCATTTTGCCGAGAACACCACTCGAAATAAAAAAGGACGGTTTATTGTTCGACTCTCGTTCAAGGCAAACAGGAGTAAATTGGGCAATTCAAAGTCTATTGCTCTTCAGAGATTTGTATCTCTAGAGAAGAGGCTCTCAAAACAAAAGGACCTCAAAGATCAGTAAATTCAATTCATGACGGAATACAAAAGGCTATGGAACGGATCGACATGAACAAGATTCATAGCTCCCATTATTTCCTCCCTCATCATTGTGTGTTAAAACCAGATAGCACAACAACAAAGTTAAAAGTTGTCTTTGATGCATCTGCAAAAACAACAAAGGACAAATCTCTTAATGATCTGTTAGCAACCGGACCTACCATTCAAATTGAACTTTTGACAACACTTCTTCGCTTTCGTGTACCCAGATATGTTTTCACAGCAGATATTGAGAAAATGTATGTCGACAAATCTTAGTTGATGAAAATGATCGACAATATCACTAGTCCTCTGGAGGGACAATCCTACCGACGATCTACACATATACCAACTCAACACCGTAACTTATGGAACGACATCAGCCCCCTATTTAGCATTCAAATGTCTACAAAAATTGGCAAAAGAAGGTGCAACCCAGTATCCCCTTGGTGCAGAGGTGCTAAAAACAAACTTCTACGTAGATGATGTGATGACTGGATCTGATAGTTTGGCCCCGACCATTGAAATACGGAATCAACTGAACAGATTGCTACAAACCGCTGGATTCACGCTACAAAAATGGTGCGCCAGTCATCAAAGCTTGTTACAAGATATTCCTGCTGCCAACATTGCACTTCAATTAGATCTGGACATCGACAACAATACTCACGTTAAAACGCTTGGTCAAGGATGGATTCATCCCCCCCATTCCTATCTCATACTGAAAATGAAAAAAAAAATTCAATTCCGCCAATTTGTTTGGGACGTTATTTCACAGAGCTCACATATTTGCCTTTGCGAGATTTTGGTTGAAATTTGCGAGATTTTTGGGTGTGAAACGTTAATGCGAGATTTTGTATTTGCGAGATTTTAAAAAGCGAGATTTTGTAATGCGAGATCTCTTTCTTCGAGATTTAAAAGAAATGCGAGATTTCCTTATGTGTGATTTTAAATTTCGGGATTTCGTAGTGCTCCCCGCAACACTAGCCGCTGACTTAGTTCATCGAATCAAGAAAGATTTACATTTAGAAATGCATTGAACGTTTATGTGGACAGACTCTGAAATCGTACTTAGTTGGATCAACCCCTCTTCATCATCATTTCCCACTTTTGTTGTGAATCGAATCTCATCAATTCAAAAAGTCACTTCAATGCAAGAGTGGCGACATGTCCGCTCCAAAGATAACCCTGCCGATTTATTGTCCCGTGGTATACCAGCTGAGAAATTAATATCATGTAATTTATGGTTCTATGGGACCTTCTTTCTCCATGGTGTCGAATCATCATGGCTTCCAACATTTACCAGAAAAGAAGAATGTGAACATGAAAATAGAACTACAAAGCTTGCATTATTAACTGTAGAACAACTTGCCAGCTTCATTTATTTAATTGAACACAACAACAACCTTAGAAGATTAGAGCGAATAGTGCCATATGTCTTACGATATGCCCATAATCTGAGAGCAGCAAAAAAACCGGAACTCATCAAAAAATCCGGCCCTCTTAGGCCAACAGAACTTTACATGGCACTCATTTGCATTATCAAACAAATGCAAGAAGAATTCAATCAAGGTATCATACACTTCCAACGCTTTACTGAAACACAAAAGGGGAGTCCAATCACGAGGTTGACCCCATTTATCGATGAAGAAGGCGCTTTAAGAGTTGGTGGTCGTCTTGAAGCTTCATCAACCCCATACGAAGCAAAGCATCCCCTTCTTCTTCCGTATCATCATCTCTTTACAAAGATGTTAATGGAGACATATCACAAGGAAAGTCTCTACTGTGGGCCCAAGCAAAATTAGCAATAATGAAGGAAAAATGTTGGCCCATCAAGGGAAAAGCTATCGCCAGATTAGTCGATCAGAAAGGCAAAACCAACATTTTTAGCCCAAATAATGGGAAATCTGCCATCACATAGAGTACAGTCAGCTCCCCCATTCGTCAATTCCGGGGTAGACTTCTGCGGGGCTATAAAGACACACTATAAAGTAAGAGGAAAACATCCACAGAAAACTTACATAGCTGTGTTTTGTTGTTTCTCTACAAAGGCTGTCCATCTCGAACTAGTAACGGATCTATCTACCAATGGTTTCATCGCCGCCATAAAAAGATTCATCGGAAGACGAGGCAATTCTCAACACATTAATTGTGATAACGCCACCAATTTCGTTGGTGCCAACAATCAACTACAGGAGTTGGTAGGACACATACATACTCACGGAGTACAAGAGAAAATCCAAAATACTTTCTCATCAAGAGGGATCGAGTTTCATTTCATTCCTCCTAGAGCACCTCATTACGGAGGCCTATGGGAAGCTGCCGTAAAATCGGCAAAATGTCTATTTTATCGGTGTCTGGGAGCAGCCTCATTGACGTAGCTGTTGAGGAGTTACAAACGGTCACGATAGAAATTGAAGCAGTCCTTAATTCCAGGCCGATTTCAACGATGTTAAATGATCCCAATGACCTTACGGCACTCACCCCAAGTCATTTTCTCGTAGGCGACCACTCACCAATCCAAACAATCCAACAGCTGACGTGCTTAAAATCAACCTTCCTGCAAAACTTAGAATGATTACAAGGATAAAAGAAGATTTTTGGAAAAGGTGGCATATGGAACACCTTAATGAGTTACAGCATAGGCACAAATGGCAGCATAAATGCAACAATCTACTTCCAGGAACAGTGGTTATAATTAAAGAAGACAACTGTCCTGTCATGAAATGGCTATTAGGAAGAGTAATCCAGAAGTATCCAAGTGCAGATGGAATCGCAAGAGTCGCTGAAATTCAGACGGCGAACAACATATTGCGGAGCCCAATACACAGATTAGCCCCTCTGCCAATTCAGGTTAATGAACCAGAAGGCAATACTGACCAGCAGGCACCAAAATTCATTACAACGTCACCGACATAAACAAAGGAGCTGGAAGACGGCGAGATTCAAGATGATGAGCCAAGTCCACCTGCAAAGAAGAGAAGGAACAATCCTTTCATTATGTGTAGTACACTAGCTATATCCATACTATTCTTGCTACCCATAGTCATGTGCAATCAGGTCAATGTATCACCATTCAATTCTCAGCTGGGAATTCATTTTAAAAATTTCGGAACGTCCGCTATTGCATCCAGAAATTGGGATATAATTGCTTATTATGATATGAGCACGTATTAGACGAAGTATTTGGCGATAGGAAACTACACGAAAAAACTTGTCAACATCTGTCACTTGTTACCTAACAAATCCGATATCTGCAAGGAAACCATATCCCAATTCATTCTACTCAATGAAGACCTTAAAAAAGGAAATGATCTACTCTCAGTGACTCCAAGCAACCGGAGAGTTCGTCGAGTAGCATTTAACTTCGTGGACAATGTAGCCAATGCTTTGTTTGGAGTTCTGGACTCAGAATACGCAGATAAAATGTCAAAATCAATTACCATAATACAGCAGGAGGAGAGCCACCTTCTTCATCTCATTCAAAACCAAACATCAATAATTAACGCCACTATGAATATAATAGAACATACTGACAAAAAATTGATGAGGACCTCCAACAGTTTGCTATGCTCATTGATGGTATTAGACAAAAATATCATGAGGATCAACTGCGTCAGCTTTTTAATTCAATTGCCTTACAGTTATTCCTAGCGTTGTCACAAGCGCAAAGGACACAAGCCGCTTTGATAGAGGTTATGATTGACACACATCATGGTAAGATAAATCCGCAATTTATCTCACCTGCTCAACTTCGACAAGAATTTCTTCGCATCAAAGCAAGTCTAGCGTTATCACTGAGGCTTCCAGTCACACAACCTGATATACCTTATGAGCATTCATGGCAGGGCACTAGAAGATCATTTAATTTTCAAGCTTACTCTGCCGCTAATTAGTCTTGATGAATTATAGTTATTCAAGTCATGCCGATTCCAGTGCTTGTGGATGGAGCATTTTTGACTATAAAGCCATGAACAAAGTACATTATTGTCACTTTACATCGCGACAAATACTACCCTGTCTCAGAATCGGGATTCCAGCAATGCTTCTCCCTGACAACAGAAAGGCATATATGCAATCAACATCATCCAGTGTATAGATAGAGATCAGAAATAAGTTCTTGCGAATTCAACTATCCAAGTCATGGACAAAAGTCTCCAACATGCCAGGTAACTACTGTCAATGATGGGCCTCACTGGATTCAACTTCGTAATCCTAATGAATGGATTTACGTCTTGAAAACCCAAACCACTTTTAATATTGTTTGCAATGGGACTGCCACACAAACCGTGTTAGAAGGATCAGGAAAAGTTACACTTCAGCCCAGCTGCGTGATCAAGAATTATCTAATGACTTTACGTGGGCATTCAATATTCCCATAATTTTCAAGGATGTCCTTATCACCATCAACAATTTTTTCGGATATCACCATACCGGAAAGATCGGGTAGGATAATTCATCAGCCAGCAGTTAGATAACCTCACGATGACTTTACCTTCTGCAATATACCACACCGATGAAATCCACCACTTCGCTGTGGGTTACCTTGGATTTCTAGTATCACTCATGGTTGTAATTTTTTTACCACATGTCACCATGATAGTACCATTGCGTATACATTGCCTATAGTACTATCATGAGACGAGAAAAAATCTTTTTCCCTAGAGCCGCTTGGAGTGCTAGTGTAGGACATTTTATTTGAGTGAGAGAGAATTAAGAGCATGGTTTTTAGTGTTATGCTTTGTGCTTAGTTTCCTGCGCATGTGCAATGTGACAATGTGAGGCAAGAAAAAACCGAAGGAGAACATGAAATAATTCAGTATCTTGTTTTGTTCATTGTATATATGTGTATAAACTGCTAGCAGTTTTGAAGTTAATATATAATGGTTTCGCTTAGCTGAGGCTAATAGTTTTTTGTAAGGATTTATACACGATCCAACATTTTCATTGTTTACGATTTTTTTATATGGAATATGTAATATGAGAACTGGTTCTTACATAAGTATTTATACATGCGTACGTCATTGACCAGACTTTTGATTTGAGTTTTTTAGGATTTTCAAGTTTTGTATGAGCACTACCTACATACATATTTGTCATATTTGTACATATATACATCATTGACCAGACTTTTGATTCGAATTCTTAAGGATTTTCAATTTTTTTACTATTCTATTATGAAGGTTGTTGTCTTCAAATAATGTACACATATTCATTCTTCAACTTACTTCTTGCTGTATTTACACAAAGATACAAACGTCCTTGCAGTGGATGGATTTTTGTTTTGAATTTTACTTTCCATTCAGATAGGTACCTACATATACATATAGGTACATACATATGTATTATGTAGGTATCTATCTGAATGAACTATGTGCAGAAATTCAATCAAAAATTGTTTTTTTAAATTGATTTATATTATTATTGATTGATTATATATTATTGATTTATAGTAACAAAGATCTTTTGTTTGTTTGAGGCTTATATAATAGGAACTAGTTGACCTACCCAGCTTAGCTCGCGGGAAAGAAATTTATAGTTAAACCAAAATATTTCTTTGTACTAATCTTCTATAGAATTGCTAAAAATACCACGGGTTTTTTACATTTGTAATACCTAATTGTTTAATTTTTATTTGCAATTATTATAGGTAGGTACTAAGTACAAGTTATGCATTCGTGGAGAAAAAAAAATTTGAGATAACAATCAAATACCTATAACATTACGATGATAGAGAAACATATCTGTATATAACATGGCAAAATTCTGTCCGTCTACTAAACAATTTAGCCAGTTGTCTTTAAATTTGGAATATAAGTTTATTTTGACATTCGACATAGGATTTTTTTAATTTCTTTTTTAGCTTATACTTGCGATATAACCGTCAAGTAAAAGCATATTTTTGTCAAAAACAGCTCCAAGAATTTTGTATGTAAAAAATCAATGTGCATTCAATTATGGTTAACAAAAATATGACGGTGGGCTAAAACTGGTACCACCCATAGGAGTTTTTTTTTTGGCATCGACTTTTCTGAGAACTGGTTAGGTAACCGATTACAACCAAAATTTATATTAAGGAAAATGTAAGTAGCCTAAGTAATCTCACACTAAAATATATTTATATAGGTATATATAAAAATAACGGCAACATTTAAAATAATGTGCTATAACTTTTTGTCACCGCATTCGTTGCCGCAACGGACGTAACGGATTTTATGGGTCGGGCCCTTTATCCTGCAAAAGCTCGGGTAGTACTGAATAGTTGATATGATGATCCCATTTGTCCATTTGTCCGGTAGATACAAAAACCAAATTTTCAAAACCACGCCTCCTTCACAATCAGGTAAAAATTACTGAAAATCGGGACTTTTTTCACTTTTTGGTCTATAACTCTAAACAGGTGTATCTTAACGCAAAATGACTCCTATATGCCAACTTGCAGTAAATATAATTTCCACATACAGTTTCTTTGTACAACTAATAGCAACAAAACTATGAAATTGCAAAATTTGCCCATATTTATGTTTTTTTATTAATTCAGAATTTCATATACTTCTAAAGCGCGATAACTTCGTAACCATTGAATTGAGCTCAAAAGTCCACAAAATCAATCTTTCCGGAAATTTAATTACTTATATTTTTTATACTCCACTTTACAATTTATGCCCGGTACAACTGAATGAAGGCTATCTAATTAAAAAAATCTATACAAGCATTCAATTTCAATAAGTGCCATTAGAGCGACAGGTAGTTTAAGATGGGGAAAAGGTCGGAAATTAATAAAATCTTGCGATGTTCTTCAGGGATGGTCAATTAACATTTTCTCAAGGTTTGGACCCCAAGGACTCTGCAACAAAAGGGGGTGGGGGGCAAAACTGAAATTTTAACCTTTCTTATGTTTTTCATAAAAATCCGTTTTTCCCTTAAATAGAACATAACATTTTCCACAATTTAGACCATTCAAAACTGTTTGTATGTGCAGATGTTACCGAGATATTGCACTTCTAAAAAAAAGTAGTTTTTCAATATTTGGAAAAACTGCAAAAAAGCAAAATGTCACCTTATTTTTTCAGTTATACCCGAATCATGGTGAAATGTTGTTGTAGTTATGAGTCCTGGTTAAACTCCCCAACTTTCAACATGCTCAAAATCCACCTCCACCCTCACCATCCCACACTATATCTTTTTTGCCGAGGGTCATTGGAGGGATTTGGAGTAGGTGCGAGATTAGGTTTATGCAAAGGTTCTTTAAATCAAAAAGAAACGTTGTACATACCCAACATTGCACCTTCTCCAAATCCAATAGTGAGCCCAATCAGGGGGGTTGCGGGGGCAGCATGCACCTCCCCCCCATACCTACCTCATACTGAAAAAAAAAAATGTCAATTCGAGACAAGTTCATGGACCTTATGACTTTTTTTCAATTGGTCATAATGTCCATGGACATTCTGCCTATTCTAAACGGACATAATGTCCATGGACATTATATTCGTGGACCTTATGTCATCCCGCCAATCTTATCTTATTGAAAGGTTATGAAGATTGCAAATAATAGACATATAGTCACGATGAGGGATGAAGCCTTACCAGCTCTCCTCGCATTTTGAACATTGCTGAAACCAACTTTTGGCTATATTTCGATTGAAAAAAGTTATAAAGCGCCACTAAAGGTATGCTGAGCTCGAAGTCTATTTCACAGCACTCTGTAAGTTCCTTAAACTTTTCAAACCATAGACTCTTTTTTTTTAAACTGTATGTAATACTAATACCAGTATACTAAATATTTTAAATAAATAAATCCACGTTCAGATTGAGCGTTTTTGATGAACAATTGTGACAGCCCTAACTGAATGGTTATAATGTAATTCGGGATGTTTCTGGTATAAGAAAACTCCAAGTTTCAGCCCACATTACCGTTTCAGCGACTTCTACGAAATTTTGGTGCTTGATTCTATGGTCGATAAGTTTGCTAGAGAAGCCTAATGCATAACGCGCCAATTGCATTTTTGGATTCCATGAGCTTTTATCTTAATAACTTTCCATATTTATATTGCCGGTAATCACCTCTCCAAGATATTTGTAGGCTTTCAGAAATTAATTAATTTGACGTTCTCTTAAATCTATGAGATATCAATCTCATGCACTGATACTTAAACGATTCAAATTAATTTGTATTTTCAGACACATTGGAGATGCTGCTATTACATGCCACTGTCCGCCTGGGTTTAAAGGAAATAAATGTGAAATATCCGATTTTAATGAGATAACAGAAGGTAAGTAAAAAATCTTAAATGTTAAACATAATGTTAGACATAATATTTTTGAAAAATATTAAAGGGGGCGGTAGTCGTGCAGTAGAAAAGGCTTTATGTTTCCCAAAATTTTGCAATTTTTTTGAATGGTGCTTTCTACTAAAATTATTTATAAAATGTGCTACAATCTCTCATAACTGAAATAAATTTGTTAAAAAAACATCCTCGAAACATTATACTAAAAATAGTAAAATAGGTTATTACACTTCAAAGTCTCTTTAAGATACCGAACATGTGTCCTACTCTCATCCACAGCCAATTTTTTTCGGAGCAGAACTCTAGGCCAGAAGCAAACACCTTGTCTACAACATCACTGCACGCACTTAAACTATATAAAATGATGCAAAACTTTTTAAAATACTTAAAACTACTTATGTACAAATTAGAACAACTACAGGCAATTTTTTTGTGCAAACCTGACTACCCTACTTAACATAAAACACGTAAAAATGTGTATGGCGGCCAAGAAATGGAAAATTAATTAACTATAATGATATCAACAGTTTAATTTAACCAACAAGCCCCCGACTGTCCAAAAATGGTTCCATCAATTCTGTTTATGTTGGCCTCGTTGTATAGGACCTGTTTGGAATAATAACGTATTTACTCCGATTTGGGTGTTCTGGACAATTTAAGGCAGCGTCTATTCAAGATAAGGAAAGGTTGAATCATACCGAGCATCCATAGACAATCATTTATTTATTCATTTTACCTCAAATACAGATACTACATCTAAGTTGCTTATAAAGTATTTGAATTAAACATATATTAGTGAATAGCTACAAAAGTTAACAATTTAATAATTTCAACTTGATATTATTCTTCAATAAAATAAAGTTAATTATATGAAAAGAGTTATTAAAGTAAATGCACATAATATTAAGGGTTCGTATACTCCAAAATGTTGGGTTGCGTGTAGATCTTGGGCGAGTAGTGTTGATATACAGAATACTTAGAATTGGTGTTATGTAGAAATGATGGATCCAGGCAATAATTGAAATGGGAAGATAAGGTAGTGTCGAAAGACTAAGAGGATTTATACGGTTCTCGTAAGGTGGAAGTAGTTGGTTTGGGTCCCATGGAAGACGACGAAGAGCAAATAACAAACATTTTTGTTCGCTTTAAATTTTTTTTTCCAATTTATGGCAACTTCATAGCTAGGGCATCATATACAGCTACAGTACTTAAATAGGGAGGAAAAGTGCACAATATAAAATGTTAGCAATGTAGGGGTCAGCGAATTCTTTAGAAAATCTAATAATGACACCAAGGCGGCTTCTTGCTTTGCTAGTTATTGTGTCAATGTTGGAATTAAAGAGGAGATTTCTGTCAAATAAAACTCCTAAGTCATTGGAAGCATCAACTCTTTCTACTAAAGCCATAGAAAAGGTTGGAGTCGTCAGCAAATTGCATAATCTTACAATAAGAAATATCCGAAGTAAGGTCATTGTACGAAAGTACGAAAGTAAATGTACCTTGTATGAAGAAACGTACTGAAGGCGGCACTGAAGATACAATCCACGTATACGTCATAATTATCAATACTGTAAAACTAAACGTCATTATTATTTTATATGAAAATTGATGGACTTAATATACAAAACGGGTGTACTTGAGGTCTTATGACAAATTTTCCGACATAATAAAATCTAATTTATAACGAAGTGGTTGTGGTTTTTTAATTTTCATTTGGAAACGTTATTTCTTTTTTATTTTTTTTTAATAGAATACGAGACTTTATACATCGGTTCTTCGAGCCTTTTTAAAGTTTAATTTAAACAATTAAAATTATTATTGAATAGTAAATTTGTTGAAAGTGTGCAGTTCGTGTTCGGGATATTAACAATTTCGAAAAATATATTCGGCAATTCGATTGCCACGGATTGATTTGCCCAAGTTTGACGGTTCGTATATTACTTGGGGGGGTTTTAACGACAGGTTTTAAGCACTTGTCCACGAAAACAAAAGCCTGGAGGATATTGACAAGCTCCATTTTCTGCTGTCGTGCTTGGTCGGTGATGCAGAACGATTATTGCAGAATGTATCTGTTGAAGCGGAGAGTTATGAGAAAGCCTGGGAATTGTTGAAGGACAGGTATGATCATAAACGCATTCTGGTCCACATCCAAATGCAGACGCTTTTCGGTCAACCCCAATTAACCCGGGAAACTGCATCTGGTCTTAAAGATCTGCTCTATACAACACGAGAATGTGTTCAAGCACTCGAAAATATGACAGTGCCGGTGGATTCTTGGGATGTAGTTCTTATCTGGTTCCTTGTTCAAAAGCTTCCGACTTCCACCCAAAAACTGTGGGAAGAAAAATTGGGGAATTGTAAAGAATTACCAAAATTTAGCAAATTTACCGATTTTTTGGAAACAACATGGACAACATGAAGCGAGAACATTTAGCTATGCCAACAGCAAACAACGTTTTCATGCTGCGAAATTGAAGACTTTCCACATGAAGCAGAGGAACAAGCAGTTGCCCAGGCCGGTGCGCTAAAACCAAACAACATACCCTCACGGACTTTAACATCATACTAAAATTTTTGGATAAGCGAAGAAAGCAACAATTTATGCAAGCAGTAGCGAACTTTCGCAAAACAAAAAAAGCTCCGCGTAGCCTCTCTGATATTGGCATCGATTCGCCAAAAAGCTTTTTCCTTAACGACAGTTTGACGAAAAACAATTATCAGCTGCAGCGCTATGCACTACGTTTGAAGCGAAAGTCTCTTATATCATTAGTGCACACTTTCAATGGTCAGATCTTCCTACGCACAACTAACAGCCAAAATCCAATAGCCATCCACAACATCGATGATCTGAGGAATGCCGTCGGACCCGACAATAATAATGATTTGAACTTCCATGGTACTTAAAATTGAAATTATTTTGCAAGAATTTTTATTTTTCTTGACTGTTTTCTTTTTACTTTGTTTTCTTTTTTTCTTCTTTTTTGTCGCAATTCGATTTTTCGTTTTATTTGTTCTTATTTTATGTTCAAGTTGTTTCAATTCAAAACATTACTCTATTTTTCTTCCTTCTCATTGCAAGTGTAATTAATGTTTACAATGTTTATGTGTTCGATTATGGCCATTGTATATACATTGCCTATAGTACTATCATGAGACGAGAAAAAATCTTTTTACCTAGAGCCGCTTGGAGTGCTAGTGTAGGGACATATTATTTGAGTGAGAGAGAATTAAGAGCATGTTTTTTAGTGTTATGCTTTGTGCTTAATTTATTGCGCATGTGCAATGTGAGGCAAGAAAAAACAGAAGGAGAACATGAAATAATTCAGTATTTTGTTTTGTTCATTGTATATATTATGTGTATACAATGCTAGCAGTTTTGAAGTTTATATATTTACAATGGTTTCGCTTAGCTGAGGCGAATAGTTTTTTGTAAGGATTTATACACGATCCAACTTTTTCATTGTTTACGTTTTTTTATATGGAATATGTAATATGAGAACTGGTTCTTACATAAGTATTTATATATGCGTACGTCATTGACCAGACTTTTGATTTGAGTTTTTTAGGATTTTCAATTTTTTTTTTACTATTATGAAGGTTGTCTTCTTCAAATAATGTACACATTCATTCTTGAAATTTAAACCTAAACCTACTTCTTGCTGTATTTATACAAAGATACAAACCTCCTTGCAGTGGATGGATTTATGTTTTGAATTTTACTTTCCATTCAGATAGGTACCTACATATACATATAGGTACATACATATGTATGTGTAGGTATCTATCTGAATGAACTATGTGCAGAAATTCAATCAAAAATTGTTTGTAAATTGATTTATGTTATTATTGATTGATTATATATTATTGATTTATAGTAACAAAGATCTTTTGTTTGCTTGAGGTTTATATAATAGGTACTAGTTGACCTACCCAGCTTAGCTCGCGGGAAAGAAATTTATAGTTAAATCAAAATATTTCTTTGTACTAATCTTCTATAGAATTGCTAAGAATACCACGGGTTTTTTACATTTGTAATACCTAATTGTTTAATTTTTACTTGCAATTATTATAGGTAGGTACTAAGTACAAGTTATGCATTCGTGGAGAAAAAAAAATTTGAGATAACAATCAAATACCTATAACATTACGATGATAGAGAAACATATCTATATATAACATGGCAAAATTCTGTCCGTCTACTAAACAATTTGGCCAGTTGTCTTTAAATTTGGAATATAAGTTTATTTTGACATTCGACATAGGATTTTTTTAATTTCTTTTTTAGCTTAAATATTTACGGTACTTGCGATATAACCGTCAAGTAAAAGCTTATTTTTGTCAAAAACAGCTCCAAGAATTTTTTATGAAAAAAATCAATGTGCATTCTATTTTGGTTAAAAAAAATATGACGGTGGGCTAAAACTGGTACCACCCATAGGAGTTTTTTTTTGGCATCGACTTTTCTGAGAACTGGTTAGGTAACGGATTACAACCAAAATTGATATTCAGGAAAATGTAAGTAGCCTAAGTAATCTTACACTAAAATATATTTATACAGGTATATTTAAAAATAACGGCAACATTTATATATATAATGTGCTATACCTTTTTTAAAGCCAAAAGTCTGTTCAATCATATAATTTTTTAAATAAAGAATTTCAGAAAAAAATAAATATACATATAAAAGGCACGACTGGGTCGCACGTACTTGCTCCTGTGTGCTAATTTGTTTATTTAGGGGCAGGTGTAAGCTTTCGTTTTCTCGATTGAAATTTTTGCATTCAGTAGTAATCGAATAGTTTTTTACTTGCGATTTATAGGGGACTATAAGGCAAGTTATGCATTCGTAAAAAAAAATTCTAAGAATCAAACATGACATTACGATGATAGAGAAGTCGAAAAAAGTGGGTCCGGATATTCCGTCCGTCTGTCTGTCTGTCCGTATCGATATCTACAGCCTAAACGGTTGAGCCAATTTGATTCAAATTCAAACTTGGTATATAGTATTTTTAGAGTGCTCTACCCGACAGTTTTTCGAATTGGCATTCTAGCTCCAAAACTAACGGCACCTACCATATAACTTTTAATGAAAAACTTATTTTTCTCGAAAACGGCTCCTACGATTTTGATAAAACTTTCAGAATGATGTTCTCTATGCAAAATCTATCTTATAATTTTAATGGATTTTCAGAAAAAAGTTTTATAACGGTACCTCCCATATGACCGGTTTTTTTAAATTAGACTTTCTCGTTAACTAATTGACGGATTTTGATACAATTTTCAAAATATGTAGTGTTTTTTGATTTAAATAATATTGCTTATTAAAATTTTCAAAAACATTTTTTTTTAATTTCTAATATTTTTTTAAAAAAATTATTTTGTTTTTTGAATATTTTGAAAACGAATCTATAGATTTTTTAAATTTTTTCTCCTAGTATAAACTATAGATTTCTTTCAATTGACATAGTCAAAAAAAAAATTATATAAGTTAACATCATCAAATCTTGATGATTCACTTAACCAAACAAATACTCAATGACATTCGTCGATCTCCGGATGCTGAACGTAAACATCCAATCCGGAACTATTTCACCACCATGGCACCAATCTCATTTTTCCATCATCGGACACCACCACGAACAATGGAGGAGGCATTCGAGGCAGTCGAATTTAAGACGCTGTCACATACAGTTCAATGTTAGAAATTAAGATATCGTATTGAATAAAGTATTTTTTTTTAAAAACCTAAAGTGGTGTAAAAATAAATTAATTTATATATGTTTTCGAAAAGTTTTTCAAAAAACTGGTCGAACGATTTTGAAATGAAAAATATATAAAATAGAAAACAGCAAAAGAAATAAGATGGCTTACAACATTTTTTTCCAAAAAACGTTATGAATAGTGTTTTTTTGATTTCATAAAAAAATTATTTGTTTAATATTTTCCCCCAAATTTTGCCACTAGTCTAATGAAAGCAAACTTCGTTATTTGTATTATTATTTATTTATCGTTATTTATTTTAAAGCATTTCATGATCGTAACAGCATACAACATACAGAATAATTAATAAGGACGCCTATGATAAACACATAAACATGCAAAAACAACTAACAAATAAAAAAAATACTCGATTACCTACTGAATGCAAAAATGTCAATCAAGAAAACAACTCAACTCAACGGTCATATGGCACTTCCTTTACTTTTAGGCCTACAATTTAAATTTCAATGTCCCCTCTGGGGAATGCCAAAATAATTATACACACCAAGTTTAAAGATAATCGCTTAAGCCATTTAGGCTGCAGCTCGTTATACATACCTACTGACAGACAGACAGTCATTTTTTGTCGATCACTTTTTTAGACTTCTCTATGATCGTAATGTCATGTTTCATTGTTATCAATTTTTTTTTATATTCACAAATTCTAAACTTGCCTTATAGTGCCTATAATCGGAAGTAAAAATTGAAAAAACTCCTGTGTAAAATGTCAAAATAACCTTAAGTTCTAAATTTGAAGAGGATTGGCTCATCGGTTTAGGCTAAAGTCCAAAATGCATCCGTACAGACAGACGGACAGAATTTTGCCAGTAACTCAAATATGTTTCTCTATCATCGTAATGTAATGTTTGATTATTATCACAATTTTTTTATGTTCACGAATCCTAAACTTGACTTATAGTCCCTATAATCACAAAGCTACTTGTGCATAAAATTCAACATCAACGATAACGAAGTCAATGAAATGAAAATTCAAAAAATTAAATAATTGTCGATCCTCTTCGTTGTTCACCGTCACCGAGAACAGGATATACACAATACACATACACATGTGCTTATTAAGTTTTCCTTGGTAGTATCTCCCTCACCCTCGCTCACACCATCTACCACACCAACGACCGACCGATCGACCTGAATTTAGCTGAACATTTTATCAAAGATAATATAACAAGTATACCTACGTAAATACACACATTATGTAGGTATGTATGTAGGTACGTACCTAAATATCTACCAACCCTCGAAAGTTTTATATGAAAAAAATATAAAACTCAAAATAAACTTATCAACCAGCTTAAACATATACCCACCCCCCAGACACCATTCATTTACAAAAGTCGTTTTTCTTCTTTTTTGTCATTCCTATTTTTAAACTAGCCATCTCGTCACCCTGCTTGTGTGAAGCAATCCAGTTGTGCAAAAAAAAACTATACTCGCATCATTGTATATATGTAAACTGCAAACTGCAAAGAGTAAAGTACATGTTCACAGAGTTTTTCTTAGAATTCTCTTTGTTCGCCTCGTTCGCCTCTTTCAATTTACCAAGTTAATTTTACCTAGAGCCGCTTGGAGCGCCACGGTCCACATGTCACCATGATAGTACTATAGAAGTTCATATACAATGCGAATGAATAAAAAGGAAGGTTGGTTGAGTCCAAACCATCCAACCAACTTCAAACAGTGAAACACAAAACAATGTATCAAAAAGCAAGTCCACCAGTGGGTTGCAGTTCAAATGTATCCATTTTTGAATATCAGATGTTAGTATAGTCTTTGTATATAAAATCTATAGTACTGTCATGAAGACGATTTTTTTAATTTGAACTCAGCTCATGTGAGGGCGCTACAGTAACTTGTGGAATTAAAATGGATTATTGTGGAAATGAGTAGAGAAGCAAGAAAGTAAGAGCAAGAAATAAATATTGAGTAAGAGAGTGAGCTCTTGGAGGAGGTGGCTTTTAGTTTGTAGATACATTTGATCATCTGCAAGATTGTATATAAAATCCAGTTGCTACACAGTACTTGTTTTGGTTTTATTTTTTTCTAAGTATGTTACAAGGCTTTTTAAATACATACATAGGTAAACAATGTGTGTCTGTTGATGAAATTATTCTTACAATGCTATGTAGGATATGAATCCTTTAGTTTGGATTGAAAAAAAAAGAAATCCTAGACAGAAACTTCCATAGCCAGAAACATACACTAGTATGTACATATCAGGATACAAAAAAGCAAGGCAGAGCCTTCCCGCATTTTGACGTCAGTGACCCTTATTGACCAAATTAAATTCGGTTTTAGGTAAAAAGTAGATTCAATTGATTTATGTTTTTAGGTCATTTAATTTGGGTCACTATAATGACGTCAAAATTTGATATGATCACCGTGTCGTGATCGATTTCGCTGAAATTTTCAGGCAATTTTATTGTTAGCTCCGCGGATGGGGTAGTTTTTCGAAAATTCGTATTTGTTGACAGATTTTGGCGGGACTTTCACAGGCATATAATTACTATTCTCGGGGTTTAGTAGGGTACCTATTTTAATTTCCTTTAGGTTGTTTCGAATTGTTTTCCAGAAAAATAAGCTTTTTCTTAATAGTTATATAGCAGGTACCGTGTATTAAGGTAATAAGAAAATAAGAGGCACCACTGGGTCGCACGTGCTTGCGTTTATTATTTGTTAGTTGTTTTTGCGTGCTTATGTGTTTATAATATGCATCCTTATTATTTATTCTGTGGTGCTTTAAAATACGTCGGTATGTAGTTACTTACCTATTAGGTGCACAACGAAGTTTGCTTTTAGTGGCTAGGGCTCAACCGATCAATATAAAACAAAATTTGGTGGAAAACATTAAACTGAAAAATTAATATGAAATCAAAAACCTTGCTCTTTTCAGTTTTATGATTTTTTTTATTTTAAAATCTTATTTCAAAACTTCTTTCAGCATGTCAAATTTTATATACAAAGATAAATCCTAGCTTATAATTAACTACATAGTCTTATGTTTGCTGTGAGAAAAAATATTTGTTGGTATTTTTGTTGGAAATTGGTAACTTGTGAATGAGTTCAAATTTGTGTACCTATTTAGCAATTTAATTATAAGTCAACCTAAGGTATTTGAAAAGTATAGGTAAAGGTACCTTTGTTTAAGTATTAAGGTTTATTTTTTTTCCGAAGGCGCTTAAATAGGTATAATAATTTTGGACTTTTTGAATTTTTTTTTCAGATTTTGGAATGCAGTCTTATAATATGCAGATAAGATGTTAAATAAAATTAATTGATAAGTTTTACAAAAAATACTTAAAATTAAAAAAAAAAAAATCAATAATTAGTTAGGTAGGTGTAGGTATACCAAGATATAAGTTAGAAGAAAAAAATTTTCAAAATGTTGTTAAAACTTATTAGAAATTCAAAGAGTCGTTACAGAGAAAGGGGGAAAGACGAGTTATATTCGTAGTGGGAAACATACAAACAAAAATCCATCATTAAGGGCAATATTTAGGAGAATTATGAAAATCGATATCTTTGTCACCGCAAATTGATAACGGAATCTTGTAGAGGGACTAGATACAAACATTTTATACTAAAGGAAAAGGGGTCTATCTCCTCGCGTTTATGCAGGAGGTGCAATTTTCTAAAAAAGCACTTGCATAGAAAAAAATATATTCAAAAATAACTGCATTATATACAATTATGTGCTAAGTCTTTTTTTAAAGCTCAAAGTCTGTTCTATCATAAAGGTTTTCTAAATCTTTAAATACCTATAAGAACTTTTTTCAAACTCAAAATTTCAGAAAAAAATTAAAAATAAATATTTCATATTGATTTTTTTCAAAATTGAAAAAAATGTACTAAATTTGCTTTTAATATTTAATATTACTCCTATTAATTCTTAATTGAACACTGAAAACGAGATGATATTATGTATTCTAGTGTTCGAGAAAGTTGAAATTTAGCAAACCCACTATTTTATAATTTGTTTGGTATTTAAGTGGTCTTCCCTCTACACATTTCTGGTGGAGTAGGTACAATAACTTTGGCGCTGCAAAATAATAAAAGATTCTAGTAGAGGGACTAAATACAAGTATTTTTTGATATGAGAGGCGGGTCTATAACCCACCTTTTAGACGGTAGGTACAATTTTATTAAAAATTACTTTTAATGAAAAATTGTTTTTTTTTTTCATTAAAAGTAATTTTTAATAAAATTGTAAAAGAATGATAAGACTTAAAATTAAAAGTTATACTTTTTCTGAGAGATAGAAATTTGCACTTAATTTTAGTTTTTAAATTAATTAACAGTTTTTTGAAAAAAAAACTAACTTCAAACTCAAAAAAAAAAAAAACAAAAATGATAAGTTCTCCTAAGCATAAGTACCTACCCCTAATCCAATTGTGAAAACATTTCTTTTATTTTCTTCTTTACAATTTTCATACACTTTACATTCACAATTCTTTTGCTTTAAAATTATTTTATAATTTAATAAAATCTTAATTTTTTTCTTCTTTACAATTTTCTCAAACTGCATAAACAATATATGTAATCGTTTTTTATCTTTTCCTTTACAATTAAATCAAATAACACTATGTATTTAAAAACACTTCCCAAACTTTTACATTTTTACCTTATACTTCACAATTAAACGCAATAATATTAATAAGTAAAACTTTCTAAAAGCATTTAACGACATTATTTTACTACCATCATTTGAAAAAGTTACAACGTCTTGTTTTACTCAAGGTCCCTTCATAATTTTCTTACCTTACACGATACATGTTTCAAGATTGTATTCTTATTATACAATATCCGAAAATACACCTTATCGAAAATACTACCATCATTTCAAAAAGTGGCAACGTATTATTTTACTCCTTGTCTCGATAATTTCCTTACCTTACTCAATACTTGTTCCAAGAATGTATCAATACATCTAAATATTCAAGCAAAATCAGCAAATACTATTTTTCCACCCCTACCTTATTCGTCTACCATCAATTCAAAACGTGACAGCAAAACATGTTCCAAGGATACATTCATATATTACCTACCAACAAAGAATATAGAATTCTATATTCTTTGCTACCAAACAATAAAAGCATATAACATATTTCCACCCCTAACCTAAGTAAATTAAACGTCTTCTTCACCCTCTTAATGTGATATTCACTTGTATTTTCTCTTGGTACAACATGCCTCTTCATTCTCTTACATTCCAAAAGTTGTGGAAATTATTTCTGCTTCAGCTCTATAGAGGGACTACACAAAAAATCTCCCCATGATAGTATTATAGATTTCATATACAAAGTAATTATTTTATTGATATATTACAGGGTGATAATAAATGCAGTATCGGAACCATTTATATGCCACCTCGCATGGCAAATTCAAATCTGATTACCCCAATTACAGAATATGTGTAGTCGTGTACCCAAACTATGTATGTGGTGATTTAAATATTAATCTTCTTCAAAGTTCATCTAATATTTTTAAAACATCAATGAATTCTCTGGGACTATCTTTTGTAAATCATACTGAACCAACTCATTTTTCGCCAGGTTGTGCACCATCAATGCTTGATGTATTTCTTGTTAGTGATGTTAATTCTGTTAAACGTTCAAGTCAATTATCTGTTCCTGTTTTTTCTCATCATGATCTTGTCCTCGCTAACTTCGATGTACATCTTGAGAATAAACCACCACAATCGTTTCAGTTTCGTGACTTTCGTAATATAAATGTCAATTGCTTATTTAGAGATTCTTCATTAATCAACTTACACTCAATATATACAACATCTAACGTTAATAATCAAATTGAACTTTTTAACATAACTATTGACTATCTTTTTAATAAATATGTACCTATTAAGACGCGAGTCATAAGATCACAAGTTTGTCCTTGGCTTTCCCCTGAGATTCTTAACGCAATTAAAACTAGAGGTATCATACCGCCGTTGGAAACGTTTTCGATGCCCAGAAATCTTTTCCCAATACAAATCATCTCGCAATCTGGTTACAAGATTAATAAAATCCGCCAAATATAATGATTACAATAATATGTTCAACTCCGACCGTTCCTCCAAATTTTTCTTGAAAGAAGTTAAGAATATTGGTTTAAAAAAGGATACGTCAGTTTTTGATGATGACTGATTTAGATGACTTGAATAGAAAGTTTTTAACTTTTCAACCGAACATTGTGTGACTTGAACAACCAGCAAACGATAGACAGGAACTATTTTCTTTATGTGCTGTAGATGAATACCAAATAGGAAAAGCAATATTCTCTATTAAATCCAAATCAACCGGTCTCGACAATATTCACCCTGACTTTATTAAAATCCTTCTTCCTTTTATACTCTCTCACATAACACACCTCTTTCATACAATAATCATGACCTCAACTTATCCTGTATCCTGGAAAATATCCAAAATTATCCCTATACCTAAGCCAGGTAAGAAGAAGAATAGCTATACTTCCTTTTCTATCTGAAGTTTTCGAAATGATGATAAGGATTCAAATGAAAGCATATATTAAAGAAAAACGTCTTCTTAACCCTTTACAGTCAGGATTTAGGCCAGGACATAGCTGTATTTCAGCACTTCTAAAGGTTTCTGACGATGTTAGGTTAGCTTTAGACAATAGTAATATAACTGTGATAACTTTACTTGACTTTTCAAAAGCATTTGATTGTGTTGACTTCAATCTTCTGTGTGATAAACTGACAACGTATTTTAATTTCTCCGATACAGCTAAAAATCTTATTTATTCATATTTGACAAGTCGCTCGCAAGCAGTATCGTGCAATAATAAACTGTCCTCGTATCTTTCCGTTAATACTGGTGTTCCACAAGGATCAATATTGGGACCTTTACTGTTTTCTTTGTTCATAAATGGTTTGCCATCTGTTTTGTCATATTTTCAGTATCATATCTACGCAGATGATGTCCAACTATACACTTCTTTTCCTATGGGGAAGGTTGACGTTGCGTTAGCTAAAATGAACCATGACTTGCAATCCATATACAATTGGTCGACCAGAAATGAACTCAAACTGAATCCTGAAAAAACGAAATCCATCCCGATTGCTAAAAATAAACTTAATCTTGAAAACATTCCGCCCTAACTTTTAAATAAATGTCCAATTCAATTTGTGTCCCATGCAAAAAATTTAGGTATAACATTACACTGGCATAACAGATAGACTGGCGTGGGATACTAACTCAGTAATTACTAAAATGTATGGTTCACTCAGAGGTTTATTTTTTTAATTTCTTTAATTTATTAGTAATTTTTTATTTTCATCTTTTGTTCAAATTAATAAGCTTTTATTTGCTTTGATTTGTTTAGTTTATAATACCTGTTTTTTATTCTTTTTTTATTCAAATAATTTGTAATTATGTATGTATTTAACTATCCTGTACATCTTTAAAGTTAAAGTTAAGCTCGTTGTACAGATGTTTTTTATTCAATAAATATCAAATATCTGGGTTAGGGTTGGTCAGCAGCGGCACTAAACATTATTCAGTTGAACTTCTTATTGCGTCTCGGCATTCGACGTTCGAAATCACCCTACAAGCTTTGGTCTTCAAGTTGCCGACTGGCCATCTTCCTCCAAATAACAGATTTGGGCTCGCAACTGGAGAAGTTTTGGCAGATGGAAGAAGTTCCTTTCAAGACTGATGAGAACATCGCTTGCGAGAAACATTTCGAGCAACACACGAAGCGTCTTCCAGACGGACGTTATGAGGAGAAGCTGCCGTTTAAAGAGAACGATCGTCCTGCAATAGGTTCCAGTCGAAACAGTGCCTTTCGACGATTTCTATATCTGGAAAAGAGACTGGAAGCTGACCCAAAACTTTGTGAAGATTACACAAAATGTCTTCGGGAATACGAAATTCTACACCATATGGAGGAAATTGATGCAAATGGTGCGATCTTGGCGACTCCATATCATTATTTCCTACCACATCATGCCGTGTTCAAAGAGTCTAGCTCCACTACTAAGACGAGAGTAGTGTTTGATGCAGCTTCCAAAGATTCGGATGGGAAATCCCTCAACGACCGTCTGCTCGTTGGTCCAAAGTTGCAAACAAGTATCATAGATCTTGTTTTGCGATGGTGGACTTACCGATACACTTTTACGGCCGACATCGAAAAGATGTATCTACAAATTTTGGTTAGTTTCCCAGACCGATACTATCAGCTTATAATGTGGGGAGAGCAACGAACAGCGACGATGAGGATATTCAAGATGAATACCGTTACTTTTGGCACAGCAAGTGCGCCTTATCTTGCCATCAAGATTTTAAAGCAAGTGGCTGATGACAAAAGTCACAACTTTCCGGAGGGTGCGAAGGTTGTCCATGAAGACATGTATGTTGACGACTTGATAAGTGCTGCAGATTCCATCGAAGAAGCTGGATTCAATCAACGAAAATGGACAAGTAATCTAAAGGAACTCATCAACGACATACCAGCACAAGACCGAGAGCTCGATTTTGAACTACCATTTAACTTGTCGAACCATGTGAAAACACTTGGCATCAAGTGGTTTTAACTGGAAGATTGCTTTTCGTACCAAAACCTGCAAACATCAACGGAATCAGAATCGAAAAGATCAATTATTTCAACAATCGCAAAGTTGTGTGTCCCACTTGGCTGTATTTCTCCATGTATTATTAGGGCCAAACTCATCATGCAACGACTTTGGGAGCTGGGCTGTGACTGGTATTTATCCCAGTCATCCAGAAGTCTTGAAGAAGGATTGGGAAGCTTTTCAAAGCGAACTTCCTCTCATCGAGCGACTCAACATTTCAAGATGGATCCAATTCAGCAAGTCCAACAAGGCGATCGAGCTCCATGGATTTTCTGATGCTTCGATGAAAGCTTATGGAGCAGCAGTTTATATAAGCGTTCTTGACAGTGAAAACAAAATCCATGTTAACCTGCTTTTATCAAAGACGAAGGTGGCACCAGGTCAACGCACAATCACTTTTCCTCGTCTTAAGCTCTGCGGTGCATTAGTTTTGGTGCAACTTTTGCATTACACCAGGGAAGTTTTGGCCATACCCAATGCAAAAACATATGCCTGGACGGATTCAACCATCGCTCTAGCATCTTGAGTCCGTTTCATCATTAAGTGTCGACCGAAACTATACGGCTATATATCCGGGCCATTGAAAGTATTTGAGCTTGAAACTGCTCGAATTATAATCATCATGGCAGTACAAAACGAAATGTTTAAAACTGAAATCGAGCTAATACACGCTAATAAAATGCCTAAGAGTTTACGAACTTTGAATGCCTTCATCGATGTTGATGATGTTTTACGAGTAGAAGGGAGTCTAGAAAACTCTCTTCTCCCATACGATGCGCAACACCCGACTAAGTTGCAAAACAATCATCATTTTACGAGGTTGGTGGTTCGAGATGCCCACAAAAATACTCTGCCAAAATTCTTAAAGGCTACTTCGCTGTTTTTGTTTGTTTGGCAACATAAGCAATACAATTGGAAGTAGTATCAGACCTGACAACTCAAGCGTTTCTTGCTGCATTTCGTCGCTTTACCTCAAGACGAGGAATTTGCAATGAAGTTTATAGCGACTACGGGACAAATCTCTGGTCAAGATGCTAAAGGAAGCACAACACGATCGTGACCAAATCGCCGAAACACTCCTCATCCAAGGTACTAATTGGCATTTTATTCTTCCCGCTTCTTCACACTTCGGTGGTTTATAGGAAGCAGGAGTGAAATCCGTTAAATATCATTTGAAACGGGTTATTGGATTCGAGCGGCTTACTTTCGAGGAGCTCACGACGCTTCTAGCACAATTAGAAGCGTGCCTGAATTCGAGACCCTTATGTCCGCTCACTGATAGCCTCGACGATTTAAATGCGCTCATACCAGCACACTTCCTCATCGGAGAATCCTTACATTCTGTGCCTCAAGGTGAACTATCTCAAAACATCACACATTTAGATCGATGGAACCGCATTCAATCCCTTGCATATGGATTTTAGAGACGATGGAATTCGGAATATCTCTCCAGGTTACAACAACGTCCGAAATGGAACAAAATCCAGGAAATGCCGAAAATTGGCGACTTTGTTCTTCTCAAAGACGAACGACTTCCACCCACTTATTGGAATCTTGCCCGTATTGAGGAAATACACGCCGGTTCGGACAATCTAATACGTGTGGTTACCATCAAAACCAAATCCGGACGATTAAAACGACCAATTTCGAAAATTTGCTTGCTGCCGTCGAACAAACTATCAGATGAAACTGCGATTATCTAAATCATTTAACAAACACACACTGAATCTTCATTCTCCAAACAAAATCATTCATTCATCATTGTAAAAATGAAAATTAAAAGAAGATAAAATCTTAAAATATTTACGTTTCCAACTTACCGAATTAAAATGTTAAATCTAATTAATTAAGTTACTCCAAAACTTAAATCACGACTTTTTCAATTCATCGAATTAAAATGTCAAAATTAAATCCAGATAAAGCAAAAAAAAATCGTCGAAGCCAACTAGTGAAACAACAACAAAATCATAATAATAAATCACGTATAATTTTCCACGAAATTATTATATCCACAATCAAACAAATGAAAGCATATATTAAAGAAAAACGTCTTCTTAACCCTTTACAGTCAGGATTTAGGCCAGGACATAGCTGTATTTCAGCACTTCTAAAGGTTTCTGACGATGTTAGGTTAGCTTTAGACAATAGTAATATAACTGTGATAACTTTACTTGACTTTTCAAAAGCATTTGATTGTGTTGACTTCAATCTTCTGTGTGATAAACTGACAACGTATTTTAATTTCTCTGATACAGCTAAAAATCTTATTTATTCATATTTGACAAGTCGCTCGCAAGCAGTATCGTGCAATAATAAACTGTCCTCGTATCTTTCCGTTAATACTGGTGTTCCGCAAGGATCAATATTGGGACCTTTACTGTTTTCTTTGTTCATAAATGGTTTGCCATCTGTTTTGTCATATTTTCAGTATCATATCTACGCAGATGATGTCCAACTATACACTTCTTTTCCTATGGGGAAGGTTGACGTTGCGTTAGCTAAAATGAACCATGACTTGCAATCCATATACAATTGGTCGACCAGAAATGAACTCAAACTGAATCCTGAAAAAACGAAATCCATCCCGATTGCTAAAAATAAACTTAATCTTGAAAACATTCCGCCCTAACTTTTAAATAAATGTCCAATTCAATTTGTGTCCCATGCAAGAAATTTAGGTATAACATTAGACTGGCATAACAGATAGACTGGAACTTGGAAGCCTTCTTCAAATATCGATGTTGTTCTTTTCTTTCTAAATTAATTGTTAACAAGACTCCCCACTATCTTTTTAATAAACTTAACTTTTGTTCGTCTCGTCGTAATATTCTTCTACGCTCCTCGATGTTTACTACATTGACATCACGCAGGCAATTTTTCGTTTATGCTGTTAGACTGTGGAATAATCCTCCCAATCGTCTGAGGTCAAGTATCGAACACCGAAAATTTCATGAACTTTGCTTTGAGCATATCTCAAATTTAAATATATTAATTTTTGTTTTATATAACTTTTTTTTTATTTTATGTTTCGTATTGCGACGTTAAAGTTTTAATTTTTCAATTTTTTTAATTTCTTTAATTTATTATTAATTTTTTATTTTCATCTTTTGTTCAAATTAATAAGCTTTTATTTGCTTTGATTTGTTTAGTTTATAATACCTGTTTTTTATTCT
Organism: Platycheirus rosarum; assembly: GCA_963971375.1. Lineage (NCBI taxonomy): Eukaryota > Metazoa > Arthropoda > Insecta > Diptera > Syrphidae > Platycheirus > Platycheirus rosarum. Next base: position 92,146,098 of record OZ020510.1, read on the forward strand.
TTTTTTTATTCAAATAATTTGTAATTATGTATGTATTTAACTATCCTGTACATCTTTAAAGTTAAAGTTAAGCTCGTTGTACAGATGTTTTTTATTCAATAAATATCAAATATCTGGGTTAGGGTTGGTCAGCAGCAGCACTAAACATTATTCAGTTGAACTTCTTATTGCGTCTCGGCATTCGACGTTCGAAATCACCCTACAAGCTTTGGTCTTCAAGTCGCCGACTGGCCATCTTCCTCCAAATAACAGATTTGGGCTCGCAACTGGAGAAGTTTTGGCAGATGGAAGAAGTTCCTTTCAAGACCGTCGATACTGATGAGAACATCGCTTGCGAGAAACATTTCGAGCAACACACGAAGCGTCTTCCAGACGGACGTTATGAGGAGAAGCTGCCGTTTAAAGAGAACGATCGTCCTGCAATAGGTTCCAGTCGAAACAGTGCCTTTCGACGATTTCTATATCTGGAAAAGAGACTGGAAGCTGACCCAAAACTTTGTGAAGATTACACAAAATGTCTTCGGGAATACGAAATTCTACACCATATGGAGGAAATTGATGCAAATGGTGCGATCTTGGCGACTCCATATCATTATTTCCTACCACATCATGCCGTGTTCAAAGAGTCTAGCTCCACTACTAAGACGAGAGTAGTGTTTGATGCAGCTTCCAAAGATTCGGATGGGAAATCCCTCAACGACCGTCTGCTCGTTGGTCCAAAGTTGCAAACAAGTATCATAGATCTTGTTTTGCGATGGTGGACTTACCGATACACTTTTACGGCCGACATCGAAAAGATGTATCTACAAATTTTGGTTAGTTTCCCAGACCGATACTATCAGCTTATAATGTGGGGAGAGCAACGAACAGCGACGATGAGGATATTCAAAATGAATACCGTTACTTTTGGCACAGCAAGTGCGCCTTATCTTGCCATCAAGATTTTAAAGCAAGTGGCTGATGACGAAAGTCACAACTTTCCGGAGGGTGCGAAGGTTGTCCATGAGGACATGTATGTTGACGACTTGATAAGTGCTGCAGATTCCATCAAAGAAGCTGGATTCAATCAACGAAGATGGACAAGTAATCTAAAAGAACTCATCAACGACATACCAGCACAAGACCGAGAGCTCGATTTTGAACTACCATTTAACTTGTCAAACAATGTGAAAACACTTGGCATCAAGTGGTTTTGACTGGAAGATTGCTTTTCGTACCAAAACCTGCAAACATCAACGGAATCAGCATCGAAAAGATCAATTATTTCAACAATCGCAAAGTTGTGTGTCCCACTTGGCTGTATTTCTCCATGTATTATTAGGGCCAAACTCATCATGCAACGACTTTGGGAGCTGGGCTGTGACTGGTATTCATCCCAGTCATCCAGAAGTCTTGAAGAAGGATTGGGAAGCTTTTCAAAGCGAACTTCCTCTCATCGAGCGACTCAACATTTCAAGATGGATCCAATTCAGCAAGTCCAACAAGGCGATCGAGCTCCATGGATTTTCTGATGCTTCGATGTAAGCTTATGGAGCAGCAGTTTATATAAGCGTTCTTGACAGTGAAAACAAAATCCATGTTAACCTGCTTTTATCAAAGACGAAGGTGGCACCAGGTCAACGCACAATCACTTTTCCTCGTCTTAAGCTGTGCGGTGCATTAGTTTTGGTGCAACTTTTGCATTACACCAGGGAAGTTTTGGCCATACCCAATGCAAAAACATATGCCTGGACGGATTCAACCATCGCTCTAGCAACTTGAGTCCGTTTCATCATTAAGTGTCGACCGAAACTATACGGCTATATATCCGGGCCATTGAAAGTATTTGAGCTTGAAACTGCTCGAATTATAATCATCATGGCAGTACAAAACGAAATGTTTAAAACTGAAATCGAGCTAATACACGCTAATAAAATGCCTAAGAGTTTACGAACTTTGAATGCCTTCATCGATGTTGATGATGTTTTACGAGTAGAAGGGAGTCTAGAAAACTCTCTTCTCCCATACGATGCGCAACACCCGACTAAGTTGCAAAACAATCATCATTTTACGAGGTTGGTGGTTCGAGATGCCCACAAAAATACTCTGCCAAAATTCTTAAAGGCTACTTCGCTGTTTTTGTTTGTTTGGCAACATAAGCAATACAATTGGAAGTAGTATCAGACCTGACAACTCAAGCGTTTCTTGCTGCATTTCGTCGCTTTACCTCAAGACGAGGAATTTGCAATGAAGTTTATAGCGACTACGGGACAAATCTCTGGTCAAGATGCTAAAGGAAGCACAACACGATCGTGACCAAATCGCCGAAACACTCCTCATCCAAGGTACTAATTGGCATTTTATTCTTCCCGCTTCTTCACACTTCGGTGGTTTATAGGAAGCAGGAGTGAAATCCGTTAAATATCATTTGAAACGGGTTATTGGATTCGAGCGGCTTACTTTCGAGGAGCTCACGACGCTTCTAGCACAATTAGAAGCGTGCCTGAATTCGAGACCCTTATGTCCGCTCACTGATAGCCTCGACGATTTAAATGCGCTCATACCAGCACACTTCCTCATCGGAGAATCCTTACATTCTGTGCCTCAAGGTGAACTATCTCAAAACATCACACATTTAGATCGATGGAACCGCATTCAATCCCTTGCATATGGATTTTAGAGACGATGGAATTCGGAATATCTCTCCAGGTTACAACAACGTCCGAAATGGAACAAAATCCAGGAAATGCCGAAAATTGGCGACTTTGTTCTTCTCAAAGACGAACGACTTCCACCCACTTATTGGAATCTTGCCCGTATTGAGGAAATACTAGCCGGTTCGGACAATCTAATACGTGTGGTTACCATCAAAACCAAATCCGGACGATTAAAACGACCAATTTCGAAAATTTGCTTGCTGCCGTCGAACAAACTATCAGATGAAACTGCGATTATCTAAATCATTTAACAAACACACACTGAATCTTCATTCTCCAAACAAAATCATTCATTCATCATTGTAAAAATGAAAATTAAAAGAAGATAAAATCTTAAAATATTTACGTTTCCAACTTACCGAATTAAAATGTTAAATCTAATTAATTAAGTTACTCCAAAACTTAAATCACGACTTTTTCAATTCATCGAATTAAAATGTCAAAATTAAATCCCGATTCAGCAAAAAAAAATCGTCGAAGCCAACTAGTGAAACAACAACAAAATCATAATAATAAATCACGTATAATTTTCCACGAAATTATTATATCCACAATCAAACAAATGAAAGCATATATTAAAGAAAAACGTCTTCTTAACCCTTTACAGTCAGGATTTAGGCCAGGACATAGCTGTATTTCAGCACTTCTAAAGGTTTCTGACGATGTTAGGTTAGCTTTAGACAATAGTAATATAACTGTGATAACTTTACTTGACTTTTCAAAAGCATTTGATTGTGTTGACTTCAATCTTCTGTGTGATAAACTGACAACGTATTTTAATTTCTCTGATACAGCTAAAAATCTTATTTATTCATATTTGACAAGTCGCTCGCAAGCAGTATCGTGCAATAATAAACTGTCCTCGTATCTTTCCGTTAATACTGGTGTTCCGCAAGGATCAATATTGGGACCTTTACTGTTTTCTTTGTTCATAAATGGTTTGCCATCTGTTTTGTCATATTTTCAGTATCATATCTACGCAGATGATGTCCAACTATACACTTCTTTTCCTATGGGGAAGGTTGACGTTGCGTTAGCTAAAATGAACCATGACTTGCAATCCATATACAATTGGTCGACCAGAAATGAACTCAAACTGAATCCTGAAAAAACGAAATCCATCCCGATTGCTAAAAATAAACTTAATCTTGAAAACATTCCGCCCTAACTTTTAAATAAATGTCCAATTCAATTTGTGTCCCATGCAAGAAATTTAGGTATAAAATTAGACTGGCATAACAGATAGACTGGAACTTGGAAGCCTTCTTCAAATATCGATGTTGTTCTTTTCTCTCTAAATTAATTGTTAACAAGACTCCCCACTATCTTTTTAATAAACTTAACTTTTGTTCGTCTCGTCGTAATATTCTTCTACGCTCCTCGATGTTTACTACATTGACATCACGCAGGCAATTTTTCGTTTATGCTGTTAGACTGTGGAATAATCCTCCCAATCGTCTGAGGTCAAGTATCGAACACCGAAAATTTCATGAACTTTGCTTTGAGCATATCTCAAATTTAAATATATTAATTTTTGTTTTATATAACTTTTTTTTTATTTTATGTTTCGTATTGCGACGTTAAAGTTTTAATTTTTCAATTTTTTTAATTTCTTTAATTTATTAGTAATTTTTTATTTTCATCTTTTGTTCAAATTAATAAGCTTTTATTTGCTTTGATTTGTTTAGTTTATAATACCTGTTTTTTATTCTTTTTTTTATTCAAATAATTTGTAATTATGTATGTATTTAACTATCCTGTACATCTTTAAAGTTAAAGTTAAGCTCGTTGTACAGATGTTTTTTATTCAATAAATATCAAATTTCTGGGTTAGGGTTGGTCAGCAGCGGCACTAAACATTATTCAGTTGAACTTCTTATTGCGTCTCGGCATTCGACGTTCGAAATCACCCTACAAGCTTTGGTCTTCAAGTCGCCGACTGGCCATCTTCCTCCAAATAACAGATTTGGGCTCGCAACTGGAGAAGTTTTGGCAGATGGAAGAAGTTCCTTTCAAGACCGTCGATACTGATGAGAACATCGCTTGCGAGAAACATTTCGAGCAACACACGAAGCGTCTTCCAGACGGACGTTATGAGGAGAAGCTGCCGTTTAAAGAGAACGATCGTCCTGCAATAGGTTCCAGTCGAAACAGTGCCTTTCGACGATTTCTATATCTGGAAAAGAGACTGGAAGCTGACCCAAAACTTTGTGAAGATTACACAAAATGTCTTCGGGAATACGAAATTCTACACCATATGGAGGAAATTGATGCAAATGGTGCGATCTTGGCGACTCCATATCATTATTTCCTACCACATCATGCCGTGTTCAAAGAGTCTAGCTCCACTACTAAGACGAGAGTAGTGTTTGATGCAGCTTCCAAAGATTCGGATGGGAAATCCCTCAACGACCGTCTGCTCGTTGGTCCAAAGTTGCAAACAAGTATCATAGATCTTGTTTTGCGATGGTGGACTTACCGATACACTTTTACGGCCGATATCGAAAAGATGTATCGACAAATTTTGGTTAGTTTCCCAGACCGATACTATCAGCTTATAATGTGGGGAGAGCAACGAACAGCGACGATGAGGATATTCAAGATGAATACCGTTACTTTTGGCACAGCAAGTGCGCCTTATCTTGCCATCAAGATTTTAAAGCAAGTGGCTGATGACGAAAGTCACAACTTTCCGGAGGGTGCGAAGGTTGTCCATGAGGACATGTATGTTGACGACTTGATAAGTGCTGCAGATTCCATCGAAGAAGCTGGATTCAATCAACGAAAATGGACAAGTAATCTAAAAGAACTCATCAACGACATACCAGCACAAGACCGAGAGCTCGATTTTGAACTACCATTTAACTTGTCGAACCATGTGAAAACACTTGGCATCAAGTGGTTTTAACTGGAAGATTGCTTTTCGTACCAAAACCTGCAAACATCAACGGAATCAGCATCGAAAAGATCAATTATTTCAACAATCGCAAAGTTGTGTGTCCCACTTGGCTGTATTTCTCCATGTATTATTAGGGCCAAACTCATCATGCAACGACTTTGGGAGCTGGGCTGTGACTGGTATTTATCCCAGTCATCCAGAAGTCTTGAAGAAGGATTGGGAAGCTTTTCAAAGCGAACTTCCTCTCATCGAGCGACTCAACATTTCAAGATGGATCCAATTCAGCAAGTCCAACAAGGCGATCGAGCTCCATGGATTTTCTGATGCTTCGATGAAAGCTTATGGAGCAGCAGTTTATATAAGCGTTCTTGACAGTGAAAACAAAATCCATATTAACCTGCTTTTATCAAAGACGAAGGTGGCACCAGGTCAACGCACAATCACTTTTCCTCGTCTTAAGCTCTGCGGTGCATTAGTTTTGGTGCAACTTTTGCATTACACCAGGGAAGTTTTGGCCATACCCAATGCAAAAACATATGCCTGGACGGATTCAACCATCGCTCTAGCAACTTGAGTCCGTTTCATCATTAAGTGTCGACCGAAACTATACGGCTATATATCCGGGCCATTGAAAGTATTTGAGCTTGAAACTGCTCGAATTATAATCATCATGGCAGTACAAAACGAAATGTTTAAAACTGAAATCGAGCTAATACACGCTAATAAAATGCCTAAGAGTTTACGAACTTTGAATGCCTTCATCGATGTTGATGATGTTTTACGAGTAGAAGGGAGTCTAGAAAACTCTCTTCTCCCATACGATGCGCAACACCCGACTAAGTTGCAAAACAATCATCATTTTACGAGGTTGGTGGTTCGAGATGCCCACAAAAATACTCTGCCAAAATTCTTAAAGGCTACTTCGCTGTTTTTGTTTGTTTGGCAACATAAGCAATACAATTGGAAGTAGTATCAGACCTGACAACTCAAGCGTTTCTTGCTGCATTTCGTCGCTTTACCTCAAGACGAGGAATTTGCAATGAAGTTTATAGCGACTACGGGACAAATCTCTGGTCAAGATGCTAAAGGAAGCACAACACGATCGTGACCAAATCGCCGAAACACTCCTCATCCAAGGTACTAATTGGCATTTTATTCTTCCCGCTTCTTCACACTTCGGTGGTTTATAGGAAGCAGGAGTGAAATCCGTTAAATATCATTTGAAACGGGTTATTGGATTCGAGCGGCTTACTTTCGAGGAGCTCACGACGCTTCTAGCACAATTAGAAGCGTGCCTGAATTCGAGACCCTTATGTCCGCTCACTGATAGCCTCGACGATTTAAATGCGCTCATACCAGCACACTTCCTCATCGGAGAATCCTTACATTCTGTGCCTCAAGGTGAACTATCTCAAAACATCACACATTTAGATCGATGGAACCGCATTCAATCCCTTGCATATGGATTTTAGAGACGATGGAATTCGGAATATCTCTCCAGGTTACAACAACGTCCGAAATGGAACAAAATCCAGGAAATGCCGAAAATTGGCGACTTTGTTCTTCTCAAAGACGAACGACTTCCACCCACTTATTGGAATCTTGCCCGTATTGAGGAAATACACGCCGGTTCGGACAATCTAATACGTGTGGTTACCATCAAAACCAAATCCGGACGATTAAAACGACCAATTTCGAAAATTTGCTTGCTGCCGTCGAACAAACTATCAGATGAAACTGCGATTATCTAAATCATTTAACAAACACACACTGAATCTTCATTCTCCAAACAAAATCATTCATTCATCATTGTAAAAATGAAAATTAAAAGAAGATAAAATCTTAAAATATTTACGTTTCCAACTTACCGAATTAAAATGTTAAATCTAATTAATTAAGTTACTCCAAAACTTAAATCACGACTTTTTCAATTCATCGAATTAAAATGTCAAAATTAAATCCCGATTAAGCAAAAAAAAAATCGTCGAAGCCAACTAGTGAAACAACAACAAAATCATAATAATAAATCACGTATAATTTTCCACGAAATTATTATATCCACAATCAAACAAATGAAAGCATATATTAAAGAAAAACGTCTTCTTAACCCTTTACAGTCAGGATTTAGGCCAGGACATAGCTGTATTTCAGCACTTCTAAAGGTTTCTGACGATGTTAGGTTAGCTTTAGACAATAGTAATATAACTGTGATAACTTTACTTGACTTTTCAAAAGCATTTGATTGTGTTGACTTCAATCTTCTGTGTGATAAACTGACAACGTATTTTAATTTCTCTGATACAGCTAAAAATCTTATTTATTCATATTTGACAAGTCGCTCGCAAGCAGTATCGTGCAATAATAAACTGTCCTCGTATCTTTCCGTTAATACTGGTGTTCCGCAAGGATCAATATTGGGACCTTTACTGTTTTCTTTGTTCATAAATGGTTTGCCATCTGTTTTGTCATATTTTCAGTATCATATCTACGCAGATGATGTCCAACTATACACTTCTTTTCCTATGGGGAAGGTTGACGTTGCGTTAGCTAAAATGAACCATGACTTGCAATCCATATACAATTGGTCGACCAGAAATGAACTCAAACTGAATCCTGAAAAAACGAAATCCATCCCGATTGCTAAAAATAAACTTAATCTTGAAAACATTCCGCCCTAACTTTTAAATAAATGTCCAATTCAATTTGTGTCCCATGCAAGAAATTTAGGTATAACATTAGACTGGCATAACAGATAGACTGGAACTTGGAAGCCTTCTTCAAATATCGATGTTGTTCTTTTCTCTCTAAATTAATTGTTAACAAGACTCCCCACTATCTTTTTAATAAACTTAACTTTTGTTCGTCTCGTCGTAATATTCTTCTACGCTCCTCGATGTTTACTACATTGACATCACGCAGGCAATTTTTCGTTTATGCTGTTAGACTGTGGAATAATCCTCCCAATCGTCTGAGGTCAAGTATCGAACACCGAAAATTTCATGAACTTTGCTTTGAGCATATCTCAAATTTAAATATATTAATTTTTGTTTTATATAACTTTTTTTTTATTTTATGTTTCGTATTGCGACGTTAAAGTTTTAATTTTTCAATTTTTTTAATTTCTTTAATTTATTAGTAATTTTTTATTTTCATCTTTTGTTCAAATTAATAAGCTTTTATTTGCTTTGATTTGTTTAGTTTATAATACCTGTTTTTTATTCTTTTTTTTATTCAAATAATTTGTAATTATGTATGTATTTAACTATCCTGTACATCTTTAAAGTTAAAGTTAAGCTCGTTGTACAGATGTTTTTTATTCAATAAATATCAAATTTCTGGGTTAGGGTTGGTCAGCAGCGGCACTAAACATTATTCAGTTGAACTTCTTATTGCGTCTCGGCATTCGACGTTCGAAATCACCCTACAAGCTTTGGTCTTCAAGTCGCCGACTGGCCATCTTCCTCCAAATAACAGATTTGGGCTCGCAACTGGAGAAGTTTTGGCAGATGGAAGAAGTTCCTTTCAAGACCGTCGATACTGATGAGAACATCGCTTGCGAGAAACATTTCGAGCAACACACGAAGCGTCTTCCAGACGGACGTTATGAGGAGAAGCTGCCGTTTAAAGAGAACGATCGTCCTGCAATAGGTTCCAGTCGAAACAGTGCCTTTCGACGATTTCTATATCTGGAAAAGAGACTGGAAGCTGACCCAAAACTTTGTGAAGATTACACAAAATGTCTTCGGGAATACGAAATTCTACACCATATGGAGGAAATTGATGCAAATGGTGCAATCTTGGCGACTCCATATCATTATTTCCTACCACATCATGCCGTGTTCAAAGAGTCTAGCTCCACTACTAAGACGAGAGTAGTGTTTGATGCAGCTTCCAAAGATTCGGATGGGAAATCCCTCAACGACCGTCTGCTCGTTGGTCCAAAGTTGCAAACAAGTATCATAGATCTTGTTTTGCGATGGTGGACTTACCGATACACTTTTACGGCCGACATCGAAAAGATGTATCGACAAATTTTGGTTAGTTTCCCAGACCGATACTATGAGCTTATAATGTGGGGAGAGCAACGAACAGCGACGATGAGGATATTCAAGATGAATACCGTTACTTTTGGCACAGCAAGTGCGCCTTATCTTGCCATCAAGATTTTAAAGCAAGTGGCTGATGACGAAAGTCACAACTTTCCGGAGGGTGCGAAGGTTGTCCATGAGGACATGTATGTTGACGACTTGATAAGTGCTGCAGATTCCATCGAAGAAGCTGGATTCAATCAACGAAAATGGACAAGTAATCTAAAAGAACTCATCAACGACATACCAGCACAAGACCGAGAGCTCGATTTTGAACTACCATATAACTTGTCGAACCATGTGAAAACACTTGGCATCAAGTGGTTTTAACTGGAAGATTGCTTTTCGTACCAAAACCTGCAAACATCAACGGAATCAGCATCGAAAAGATCAATTATTTCAACAATCGCAAAGTTGTGTGTCCCACTTGGCTGTATTTCTCCATGTATTATTAGGGCCAAACTCATCATGCAACGACTTTGGGAGCTGGGCTGTGACTGGTATTTATCCCAGTCATCCAGAAGTCTTGAAGAAGGATTGGGAAGCTTTTCAAAGCGAACTTCCTCTCATCGAGCGACTCAACATTTCAAGATGGATCCAATTCAGCAAGTCCAACAAGGCGATCGAGCTCCATGGATTTTCTGATGCTTCGATGAAAGCTTATGGAGCAGCAGTTTATATAAGCGTTCTTGACAGTGAAAACAAAATCCATGTTAACCTGCTTTTATCAAAGACGAAGGTGGCACCAGGTCAACGCACAATCACTTTTCCTCGTCTTAAGCTCTGCGGTGCATTAGTTTTGGTGCAACTTTTGCATTACACCAGGGAAGTTTTGGCCATACCCAATGCAAAAACATATGCCTGGACGGATTCAACCATCGCTCTAGCAACTTGAGTCCGTTTCATCATTAAGTGTCGACCGAAACTATACGGCTATATATCCGGGCCATTGAAAGTATTTGAGCTTGAAACTGCTCGAATTATAATCATCATGGCAGTACAAAACGAAATGTTTAAAACTGAAATCGAGCTAATACATGCTAATAAAATGCCTAAGAGTTCACGAACTTTGAATGCCTTCATCGATGTTGATGATGTTTTACGAGTAGAAGGGAGTCTAGAAAACTCTCTTCTCCCATACGATGCGCAACACCCGACTAAGTTGCAAAACAATCATCATTTTACGAGGTTGGTGGTTCGAGATGCCCACAAAAATACTCTGCCAAAATTCTTAAAGGCTACTTCGCTGTTTTTGTTTGTTTGGCAATATAAGCAATACAATTGGAAGTAGTATCAGACCTGACAACTCAAGCGTTTCTTGCTGCATTTCGTCGCTTTACCTCAAGACGAGGAATTTGCAATGAAGTTTATAGCGACTACGGGACAAATCTCTGGTCAAGATGCTAAAGGAAGCACAACACGATCGTGACCAAATCGCCGAAACACTCCTCATCCAAGGTACTAATTGGCATTTTATTCTTCCCGCTTCTTCACACTTCGGTGGTTTATAGGAAGCAGGAGTGAAATCCGTTAAATATCATTTGAAACGGGTTATTGGATTCGAGCGGCTTACTTTCGAGGAGCTCACGACGCTTCTAGCACAATTAGAAGCGTGCCTGAATTCGAGACCCTTATGTCCGCTCACTGATAGCCTCGACGATTTAAATGCGCTCATACCAGCACACTTCCTCATCGGAGAATCCTTACATTCTGTGCCTCAAGGTGAACTATCTCAAAACATCACACATTTAGATCGATGGAACCGCATTCAATCCCTTGCATATGGATTTTAGAGACGATGGAATTCGGAATATCTCTCCAGGTTACAACAACGTCCGAAATGGAACAAAATCCAGGAAATGCCGAAAATTGGCGACTTTGTTCTTCTCAAAGACGAACGACTTCCACCCACTTATTGGAATCTTGCCCGTATTGAGGAAATACACGCCGGTTCGGACAATCTAATACGTGTGGTTACCATCAAAACCAAATCCGGACGATTAAAACGACCAATTTCGAAAATTTGCTTGCTGCCGTCGAACAAACTATCAGATGAAACTGCGATTATCTAAATCATTTAACAAACACACACTGAATCTTCATTCTCCAAACAAAATCATTCATTCATCATTGTAAAAATGAAAATTAAAAGAAGATAAAATCTTAAAATATTTACGTTTCCAACTTACCGAATTAAAATGTTAAATCTAATTAATTAAGTTACTCCAAAACTTAAATCACGACTTTTTCAATTCATCGAATTAAAATGTCAAAATTAAATCCAGATAAAGCAAAAAAAAATCGTCGAAGCCAACTAGTGAAACAACAACAAAATCATAATAATAAATCACGTATAATTTTCCACGAAATTATTATATCCACAATCAAACAAATGAAAGCATATATTAAAGAAAAACGTCTTCTTAACCCTTTACAGTCAGGATTTAGGCCAGGACATAGCTGTATTTCAGCACTTCTAAAGGTTTCTGACGATGTTAGGTTAGCTTTAGACAATAGTAATATAACTGTGATAACTTTACTTGACTTTTCAAAAGCATTTGATTGTGTTGACTTCAATCTTCTGTGTGATAAACTGACAACGTATTTTAATTTCTCTGATACAGCTAAAAATCTTATTTATTCATATTTGACAAGTCGCTCGCAAGCAGTATCGTGCAATAATAAACTGTCCTCGTATCTTTCCGTTAATACTGGTGTTCCGCAAGGATCAATATTGGGACCTTTACTGTTTTCTTTGTTCATAAATGGTTTGCCATCTGTTTTGTCATATTTTCAGTATCATATCTACGCAGATGATGTCCAACTATACACTTCTTTTCCTATGGGGAAGGTTGACGTTGCGTTAGCTAAAATGAACCATGACTTGCAATCCATATACAATTGGTCGACCAGAAATGAACTCAAACTGAATCCTGAAAAAACGAAATCCATCCCGATTGCTAAAAATAAACTTAATCTTGAAAACATTCCGCCCTAACTTTTAAATAAATGTCCAATTCAATTTGTGTCCCATGCAAGAAATTTAGGTATAACATTAGACTGGCATAGCAGATAGACTGGAACTTGGAAGCCTTCTTCAAATATCGATGTTGTTCTTTTCTCTCTAAATTAATTGTTAACAAGACTCCCCACTATCTTTTTAATAAACTTAACTTTTGTTCGTCTCGTCGTAATATTCTTCTACGCTCCTCGATGTTTACTACATTGACATCACGCAGGCAATTTTTCGTTTATGCTGTTAGACTGTGGAATAATCCTCCCAATCGTCTGAGGTCAAGTATCGAACACCGAAAATTTCATGAACTTTGCTTTGAGCATATCTCAAATTTAAATATATTAATTTTTGTTTTATATAACTTTTTTTTTATTTTATGTTTCGTATTGCGACGTTAAAGTTTTAATTTTTCAATTTTTTTAATTTCTTTAATTTATTAGTAATTTTTTATTTTCATCTTTTGTTCAAATTATTAAGCTTTTATTTGCTTTGATTTGTTTAGTTTATAATACCTGTTTTTTATTCTTTTTTTTATTCAAATAATTTGTAATTATGTATGTATTTAACTATCCTGTACATCTTTAAAGTTAAAGTTAAGCTCGTTGTACAGATGTTTTTTATTCAATAAATATCAAATATCTGGGTTACGGTTGGTCAGCAGCAGCACTAAACATTATTCAGTTGAACTTCTTATTGCGTCTCGGCATTCGACGTTCGAAATCACCCTACAAGCTTTGGTCTTCAAGTCGCCGACTGGCCATCTTCCTCCAAATAACAGATTTGGGCTCGCAACTGGAGAAGTTTTGGCAGATGGAAGAAGTTCCTTTCAAGACCGTCGATACTGATGAGAACATCGCTTGCGAGAAACATTTCGAGCAACACACGAAGCGTCTTCCAGACGGACGTTATGAGGAGAAGCTGCCGTTTAAAGAGAACGATCGTCCTGCAATAGGTTCCAGTCGAAACAGTGCCTTTCGACGATTTCTATATCTGGAAAAGAGACTGGAAGCTGACCCAAAACTTTGTGAAGATTACACAAAATGTCTTCGGGAATACGAAATTCTACACCATATGGAGGAAATTGATGCAAATGGTGCGATATTGGCGACTCCATATCATTATTTCCTACCACATCATGCCGTGTTCAAAGAGTCTAGCTCCACTACTAAGACGAGAGTAGTGTTTGATGCAGCTTCCAAAGATTCGGATGGGAAATCCCTCAACGACCGTCTGCTCGTTGGTCCAAAGTTGCAAACAAGTATCATAGATCTTGTTTTGCGATGGTGGACTTACCGATACACTTTTACGGCCGACATCGAAAAGATGTATCGACAAATTTTGGTTAGTTTCCCAGACCGATACTATCAGCTTATAATGTGGGGAGAGCAACGAACAGCGACGATGAGGATATTCAAGATGAATACCGTTACTTTTGGCACAGCAAGTGCGCCTTATCTTGCCATCAAGATTTTAAAGCAAGTGGCTGATGACGAAAGTCACAACTTTCCGGAGGGTGCGAAGGTTGTCCATGAGGACATGTATGTTGACGACTTGATAAGTGCTGCAGATTCCATCGAAGAAGCTGGATTCAATCAACGAAAATGGACAAGTAATCTAAAAGAACTCATCAACGACATACCAGCACAAGACCGAGAGCTCGATTTTGAACTACCATTTAACTTGTCGAACCATGTGAAAACACTTGGCATCAAGTGGTTTTGACTGGAAGATTGCTTTTCGTATCAAAACCTGCAAACATCAACGGAATCAGCATCGAAAAGATCAATTATTTCAACAATCGCAAAGTTGTGTGTCCCACTTGGCTGTATTTATCCATGTATTATTAGGGCCAAACTCATCATGCAACGACTTTGGGAGCTGGGCTGTGACTGGTATTTATCCCAGTCATCCAGAAGTCTTGAAGAAGGATTGGGAAGCTTTTCAAAGCGAACTTCCTCTCATCGAGCGACTCAACATTTCAAGATGGATCCAATTCAGCAAGTCCAACAAGGCGATCGAGCTCCATGGATTTTCTGATGCTTCGATGAAAGCTTATGGAGCAGCAGTTTATATAAGCGTTCTTGACAGTGAAAACAAAATCCATGTTAACCTGCTTTTATCAAAGACGAAGGTGGCACCAGGTCAACGCACAATCACTTTTCCTCGTCTTAAGCTCTGCGGTGCATTAGTTTTGGTGCAACTTTTGCATTACACCAGGGAAGTTTTGGCCATACCCAATGCAAAAACATATGCCTGGACGGATTCAACCATCGCTCTAGCAACTTGAGTCCGTTTCATCATTAAGTGTCGACCAAAACTATACGGCTATATATCCGGGCCATTGAAAGTATTTGAGCTTGAAACTGCTCGAATTATAATCATCATGGCAGTACAAAACGAAATGTTTAAAACTGAAATCGAGCTAATACACGCTAATAAAATGCCTAAGAGTTTACGAACTTTGAATGCCTTCATCGATGTTGATGATGTTTTACGAGTAGAAGGGAGTCTAGAAAACTCTCTTCTCCCATACGATGCGCAACACCCGACTAAGTTGCAAAACAATCATCATTTTACGAGGTTGGTGGTTCGAGATGCCCACAAAAATACTCTGCCAAAATTCTTAAAGGCTACTTCGCTGTTTTTGTTTGTTTGGCAACATAAGCAATACAATTGGAAGTAGTATCAGACCTGACAACTCAAGCGTTTCTTGCTGCATTTCGTCGCTTTACCTCAAGACGAGGAAAAGTTTATAGCGACTACGGGACAAATCTCATTGAGGCCAGAAATGAACTGGTCAAGATGCTAAAGGAAGCACAACACGATCGTGACCAAATCGCCGAAACACTCCTCATCCAAGGTACTAATTGGCATTTTATTCTTCCCGCTTCTTCACACTTCGGTGGTTTATAGGAAGCAGGAGTGAAATCCGTTAAATATCATTTGAAACGGGTTATTGGATTCGAGCGGCTTACTTTCGAGGAGCTCACGACGCTTCTAGCACAATTAGAAGCGTGCCTGAATTCGAGACCCTTATGTCCGCTCACTGATAGCCTCGACGATTTAAATGCGCTCATACCAGCACACTTCCTCATCGGAGAATCCTTACATTCTGTGCCTCAAGGTGAACTATCTCAAAACATCACACATTTAGATCGATGGAACAGCATTCAATCCCTTGCATATGGATTTTAGAGACGATGGAATTCGGAATATCTCTCCAGGTTACAACAACGTCCGAAATGGAACAAAATCCAGGAAATGCCGAAAATTGGCGACGTTGTTCTTCTCAAAGACGAACGACTTCCACCCACTTATTGGAATCTTGCCCGTATTGAGGAAATACACGCCGGTTCGGACAATCTAATACGTGTGGTTACCATCAAAACCAAATCCGGACGATTAAAACGACCAATTTCGAAAATTTGCTTGCTGCCGTCGAACAAACTATCAGATGAAACTGCGATTATCTAAATCATTTAACAAACACACACTGAATCTTCATTCTCCAAACAAAATCATTCATTCATCATTGTAAAAATGAAAATTAAAAGAAGATAAAATCTTAAAATATTTACGTTTCCAACTTACTGAATTAAAATGTTAAATCTAATTAATTAAGTTACTCCAAAACTTAAATCACGACTTTTTCAATTCATCGAATTAAAATGTCAAAATTAAATCCCGATTAAACAAAAAAAAATCGTCAAAGCCAACTAGTGAAACAACAACAAAATCATAATAATAAATCACATATAATTTTCCACGAAATTATTATATCCACAATCATTATAATATATTTATATGGTTTAGTTAAACGTCACACACTGTATTTAACCACTTATTAATTTGCACAATATTATTTGATGAAATTGCAAATCATTTTTTTTATGCAAATATATTAATTTAATGGTAAATATGTTAGAAGGAATCGTGTTGCAAATTGGCAACCTGCTGACATATGTGAAATCTGGGTTTGCCGGATGTTCCCAGGGTGACGACCGGATATTAGGTCGTAGGGGTGATGACCGTCTTTGCTGGCCCGTGGCAATGTGCGGTGACTTAGGGGGCGAAAGGTGGGTAGGCTGGTGACATAACTCCTCCCCCCTTAGAGTAGAGCGACGACCACAATGACGTCATTGGAGCTGGAGCGAAAGAGTGAATAGTGGGATGTTCGGCATTGGACTGCTTTTTCGAGATAATAATGCAGACTATGATGATATAGATGATAATGGTGAAAATGATTGATGTCGATGTTGTTATGTAATGCAGCATTTCAGCTTTCACACCTAGGTTGGAGATTTTTGTTTCTATGAGGAAGTTGTATTCTTTAAGTTTTCCTAAACTTAGAACTTCTGTTGTGGAGTTGGCTTCCATGATGATGCTTGGTGGTAGTGGGATATGTTATCCCAGAAGATGTCGGGGTTGTTTTGGTATGACACACCGTTTGCTTCAATAGTGCAGTTACTAAAGTGGAGAAGTGCTGTACCCTCTAATGTTGAGGCTTTGTTACTGCAAGTAGAGTTAATTAATATTTTTGGTACATTTAGAAAGAGAATAAAATTAGGTTCTGGTTGTGTGATCTCTTCAATTCTTCCAGCATCTCTAAGTGGACAGTTGGCCGCTTCATTGTTCTTCAGCTTTCCAAGACATGGGGAGCTCTTAGCGTCTTCCTGATGGTTTGGTTTTGCGCAGTAGAAAATGTTTTCATGTTTGGGGCAAAGCGTGTTGAATTGTTGTATGTTGTTTTCGTTATGGTTTTTTTATAATAAATTTAGTGTCATTTATAGGTAGAGGGAAAATGTGATATAGGAAATATTTTTCTGATGATAATTTAGATATTCGTACATTGAATATAATATTGGAGCTGTTATAATAGCCTTGTAATTCTAGGAATTCATAGATTTGTTCTATAGACTCTGTTTTAATGCCTTGTTTACTTAATTTATTTTCTAAATTTTACAATTCATTTGTATCAAGCAAAAACTTAGGTATAATATCAAGTTTGCTTAAGATCACTGCCTCTGCGATATCTGATATATGATTGGTTAGTAAGTCAATGTTAAAATTTATTTGATTAACGTATTGTGCTTCGATAAGGATGTGGTGTTCTCTCAAGAATAGCTCTATTTTATTCTGTTCCTTATTGATATCATCTGTGATGTTTTTGAATCTTTCTATGGTCTGGAAGTTGATGACGTCTTGAGCTATTATGTTGTTAGTTGAGTTGTTTAGTTTAAAGTTTAGTTTTTCTATCTCGGTGTTAATGTTTTGGGCGTCTTGGGCGTCCATGTTTCCTGTGAATACTTTAATAAATAATCCAAGTCCATTAATGACACCTCGTTTATTTCTTTTAGTTGGAAGGAGTGTTAGTAATTTTTTTTCGAGTTGTCTTAGCTTAAGTTTTGTTATTGTAACAGAACTAGTGAGTGTCGCTTGTTTTTCGACTACTTCGAGTGTATTGCCAATTTCTAAAATGTTAGTTCTGTAATCTTCTAGATTAATGATGTGGATAAGGTTTTCATAACTATTAATAGTTCTAGAGGGACCTAGCCATAGAGGAACAATACCGCGGTCTTTCGGAATGTGGAATATTTCCGTTTGCTGGGCAGTAATAAGTGGGAAGCTGGAAAGGGAGTTATGGTAACATATTAAAGCAGAATGCAGTGGCCTTAATTTATTATTATTATTATTATTTTCTTTGCGATTCTTGTGTTAGCATTTGAAGCGAGTGCAAGTGTTCTATCGTCTCCCACGGAATAATTAAAAATTGCTCACAAGCGAGTTCGTAGTAGTTCTGGTGAGGCGATGATCGCCCTCCCAGTAAACATTTAAATATAACCAAATTAGATTATTTTTCCGAAATGTCAAATAGACAAAACTATTATCAACCGCTGCAAGGCCTTATGGCCGATACGGAAGAAATGACAAATGTAACTAATAATGTACGCTCGAACGTCATTAAAGAAAGTGTTCCCCCAATTGTGGTGTTAAAATCTACAAGTGAACAAGTGCATGGCTTACTAAAAGTCTTAAAAATTGATAAATATTTAATCAAAAATATTTCCCTCGGTCAAAAAATTATAACGCCTTCATTGAAAATCTATGATCAAATTAAAACTGAATTAACAAATAAAAAGTTTGAATTATTTTCTTATTCACGCAAAGAAACTAGACCTCTAAAGGTAATTTTGTCAGGCCTCGACCTGATTAATGAAAAATTAATTAAAGATGAACTCATATCTGCTGGTTTAAAGTGTATCGATGTAAAACCGATTACTACCAAAACACAATACAAAAACTATATATATATCGTTTACTTTGAACGAGGCACAATTAAATTAAATGAACTTAGGCGAGGTCATCCTAGTTTATTTAAAACGCTGGGACTTTAAAAGACATAATCCCGGGAAAGTTGTACAGTGTCATAATTGCCAGCTTTATGGTCATGGTTCTTTAAACTGTAGCATAAAAAGTTTTTGTGCCAACTGCTCCGGCAATCACAAAACTACTGACTGTACTTCTACTGAGGTTGTTCGTTGCGCCAATTGCAGTGGTCCTCACAAATCATCCGATCCTAACTGTGTAAGCCGACAACAATATTTGGACATCCGCAACAAAATCTCTTCTCACCGCCAAACCATCAATTCCAGCATCATGCGTACACCACCCACGCCAAAAGTGCAGCAACATGTCTCATTTGATCGTTATTCTCTTTCACATTTTCCTCCGTTACCTTCACGTCCTACACATCGCTCAACTGATCACGTTCAGTCATCGTCATCTAATACTAAACAGAATCAACAGGTTTCACAAGAAAACACTCCCACCTTTAATGCTAATGATAGCAACAAATTATTCTCTTTCGAAGAGATCAACTCTCTTTTAAATGAAGTCTTGACTAAGCTTGGCTCTTGTCATACCAAATCTGAAACTAATATGATAAACAATTCTCTTAATATAATTACACGGAATGCAAGAAGCATCACAAAAAAAATGTTAGAATTTTTCAGTTTTATTATAAATAAAAAAGTTGATATTGCGCTGGTTACTGAGAAATGGTTGAAAGTTGACAAACCATTTTCTCATCCGAATTTTATTTGCTATCGTCTCGACAGGAAGCACCTCGACGGTGGCGGTGTCGCTGTTTTAGTAAGAAAAGAAATCGAACACACAGTACATCATGACTTGCACCTCCGGTGTATTGAGATAATAGGAGTAGATATAATTTTAAACGATAACTCAAAAGTGTTTTTTCTGCCTATTTTCCTGGTATAAATAGAACCACTGGTATAATTCCTCTCTTTAAAAGTGATCTACAAAAATATTTAGACTTCGCAGTAACATTATCGTTGGTAGTGATTTAAACTGTCGTCATCAAATGTGGAATTGCCTTCGAGCTAATTGCTGGGGTAATATCCTTTATGAAGTTAATGAAATTTACCCGAGTTTTTCATTGTTATATCCACCTAACTATACTTATATTCCTACATCTCGGTCTAAAAGTCCCTCTACTCTTGACTTTTTTGTCACTAACATACCAAACTATTGCGCTAGGCCATTGACGTATAATAAACTTGGATCCGACCACCTTCCCGTAAATATTACCTTGAATAACATAGCACCTTTTAAGCAGATCAGATTTAACTACAATTATTCGGCTGGAATCTATTTAAATCTTTTATTAATAAAAATTGCAATATGAATGATTTATCATCTGACTTTACCATTAATGAGAATCAAGTTGATTCCTTATATGATAAATTTGTGTCTTTGGTTAACAGAGCTGCCGATGTTGCAATACCTAAGTTTCCTGTAACAGATAATCATAAAGTGAAATTACCATACAACATTTTGCTATTGATTCGTTTGAGGAACTCTGAAAGACGCCAATGGCTCCGCTATCGTTACGACTTTTTTCTACATAATGTAAAATATTTAAACAAAGTAATTGCGAAAGAAATTTCAGATTTTAGAAACTTTCGTTGGAATGGCTTATTTTCCTCTTTTGACAAATCTAGTAAACCGTTCTGGAAAATAACTAAAATAATGAAAAAAAGGTACCACTATTCCACCTCTTAAAGTACCAAACGAGCTCTTTATTGCCCCAAAAGATAAAGCAAACCTCCTGGCAACAACTTTCTCAAAAAATCACTATATTTCAGCTAACCTTAGTGATAATAATACTTTAGCAATAGTTTCTAACTCTTTAATTAACATATCCCAATCAAACATGGTATTTCCTGTAAACCATTTGGTTAGTCCTAATAAAGTTTGTGATCTAATTAAATCCTTAAAAAATAAGAAATCAGCTGGGCTGGACGGCATAAATAACATAATTCTAAAGGCTCTTCCTCTCTCCGGAATAAAATACTTAACTTTTATATTTAATGGGTGTCTGAAAATATGTTACTTTCCTGAATGCTGGAAAACAGCAATGATTATCCCAATTGCTAAGCCCGGCAAACCTAAAGACGAAGTAAGTAGCTACAGACCTATCAGCCTACTCAGCTGCCTTAGTAAGTTGTTAAAAATAAAAAATAAATTTATTGGCGCGACAGCTCCTTAAGGAGCCAAGGCCTAGTGACTTATATTCTCAACCAATCCTGTGTGTGTCTTGTTACTCTGCAAAAATGGAAGGGACCTACAGTTTACCGCCGAGTCCGAACGGCTACATGAGATGCACTTTTTCGAGACAAATTTTACTCTTGGAGGTTTTGTCAGTTCCTCACAAGAGGCAGTACCCCAGAAAAAAAGGTGGCTATGAGCTGGATTTGAACCCAGGTTCTTTCGCTTAGCAGTCCGACACACTAACCACTAAGCCACGGGGCACTAACTAGTAAGTTGTTAGAAAAAATAATAAAAGAAAAACTTGATAACCACCTTACTGAATTTAATATTTTGCCTGACTATCAATTCGGTTTTAGGCGCAACCACAACACAAACCAACACATTACAAGGATTAAAAAACATGTCACTGAAAAATTCATGGTGAAGATGTCAAACTCGCTATGTTTGCAGACGATACGGCTATTTTCTCTTCAGGTGTTACATATTTAGATGTTCACCAAAAATTGCAATCTTCTCTAAATCTATTAGAAAAATATTTTTTTAAATAAAAAATTAAAATCAATCCTGATAAAACACAAGCAATTTGGTTCACTCGACGCCGAAAAGCATGTTTTTTACCGGGAAATGTTCAGCTTCAGTTGGGTTCTGTAAATATTGATTGGTCCGAGCATTGTAGATATCTCGGCATTATATTAGATTCAAAACTTAATTTTCAAAAACACATATCTACCACCATTGATAAAATAAATTAGAATTCTTTATCCCCTTATTTGTAGAAATTCTAAACTCAATAAAGAAAATAAACTTATTATTTTTAAGGCAATTTTTCAAGCGATATTATTGTACGGTGCCTCTGTATGGTACGATTGTGCTAAAACACATAAATTCAAACTCCAAAGAACTCAAAATAAAATACTTAAAATTATGCTTAACTTACCACGTTATTACTCAACCCAGAGACTTCATGAATTGGCCAATATCGACTTTTTGGACACTCTCATAAATATTTCAAAACAAAAATTTTACGAAAATTGTAACTTATCTGATAATGTTCTAATTAACCAACTTTAATAATACAAGTTATAAATTGTAAAATAATTCAACTTAAAGTTTTAATATGGGAGTGTTGCAATATTAGGTTTAAGTTTTGTATAAGGGTTTTTGTTTGTAGTTTTCCCTTGATTAAAAAATTTGTTTATCATCAAAAAATATATTGTTATACACATTATATAGGTTATAGCTGTAAAGGATTTGTATGTATATCCTAAATCTCCAAAAAAAATGTGTTTAATTGTAAAATTAAATTGATATCTCCTACTAAATAAATAAATAAATTAATAATTATTTTGTTTGCAATTTGGGTAGTCTCATAATCAAATTCTCTGACCATACTACCTTGTTCACATTCCTATGCCGTGAATGTGTTTTGTTTGCTTAATCTATGTATTTTATATGAATTAATAAGTATATATTTTTTTTTGCTAATAAACATAGGATAGTCTTTTAATCATATTCAGTGATTATACTATCTTGTAACATTCATGTGCCGTGAATATGTTTTATTTATTTAATCTATGTATTTTATATGAATTAATATATAATGAAGCAGAATGCAGTGGTCTAAGCAACTTAATTTATTATTATTATTTTGTTTGCAATTTGGGTAGTCTCATAATCATTATCTCTGACCATACTACCTTGTTCACATTCATATGCCGTGAATGTGTTTTGTTTACTTAATCTATGTATAATTATATTAATAAATAAGTTTTTTCTTTCTGCTAATAAACAAAGGATAGTCTCTTAATCATATTCAGTGATTATACATTTACGTTCGGAGGCCGAGCGTTAATTTAAAAAAAAACATAAATTGTTTTTTTTTTCTTATTTTTTTTATTTCATTTTATGAATTAGTTTTATTTCTTTATTAAACTGAAACATTTATTACAATTTTTTGATTATTATTTAATTGCTAAGAGAAAGGCCGCTGTCCAAAGCTAGGCTGCACCTTTCGGTTAGCTTGTTGAATTCGAACTGAACTGTACAAACTTAAAATCTAAAACTATGATTTGCTTCGGTTGAACTTTCCCACAATTCATAACATTCGGGTTTCGTCACGTTCAGTTGCCTGGAGGGGAAAAGGGGGTGTACCCGTTCTGGATAGGTTTTGCTGCGTTAGCGAAAATGGCGTGGGAATCCGTTAGGAATTTATTAATATGCTGTTAGGCAAAGGGGAGTTTTCAGAGAAACGGGATTATGGTTTCAGGTGGAGTCTCGGACGTAACTCCTCCCCCCTTAAGATTCTGCTCCGGAGAATCCTTGCTTTCAATGTTAATTTTAATTTTATATATTTTTTTGAAAAAAAGTACCAGAAACGCAATTAATAATGTCAAAATTATAAAGTTAAACCCGTAATTAATATTTGAATTTGCTTTATGATTAAATTTTAGTTGTTCGATCAATTTTCGATATGTTTCGCGTGTATTTCTGTCGTGGATAAGTTCAACTCGATTGCTTTTATTTTTACATGAATCAAGTTTGGAATTAGGAAACTTTCGTAGTACATGAAATTTTCATATTTTATATTATTTATTTTTACTATACAATTTTCAAACCTTATAATATAATTTCCTTCAATTTCTATTTTAAAATCCTTACAATTTCGGTTTACAACAGTTCTTGGCATATTTTTAAAAATTAAAATGTTATTTAGTGACAGGATATCTTTGCCTAGAAGACCTAGTTTACTTATTAAAATACTTTCTTTCACTTTCTTCACCTGGTTACTCAATAACTGGATATCATACTGGATTTGAAATGCGTGTTGCATACTGGTAATTCTAAAATTTTCTTTATCAATTGCATTGCTTAAAGATGAAAATTGGTCTTTTATTTCCCTCTGTTGTCTGTTAATATGTTCGGTAATATTGTTAATGTTTTCGTAGAACTTTGTGTTGATTTAAATTTGGTCGTTAAGTCCGTTTACAAGAATTAAATCTGAAAGGAAAATATAGTAACCTGGAATTATAAATTTTTTTTATCGATCTTCATATTTGTAGACTCTTTTGATTTGGTTTTGTCAACGGCCTTGGCTCCGATAAAGCATCGCTTCCCGTGAGTCGTTCAGCAACTGTGGAAGAGTGGAGACTGCGTTGACGACTTTCACAGTGGATAGTAATTTTTTCAAGTGTTTACTTAATTAAATAAAGTAATTAAAGTAAATAGTTAGTTTATTTGCCAAAAGGCGAATAATTAAATTTGTTTTTTTGCTATAAATATAGCCAAAATCAATTTGGCTTTCATAATCTTTTTTAAAAGCTCCTTTTGTAATTCTTTGGGCAAGCCAGCCCAAAGGTATATGTTAAAAAGAACCAAGCTATTTATATATAAGCGAATAGCTCAGGTGGTAGAGTGGCCGATCGCGGCGCAGAGGAACCCAGGTTCGAATCCGGCCTGGGTGACTTCACCAACACTTTTTGGGAAAAAGTGTTGGGAAATAGAGAAAGCCTAGAAGGGGTGAAGAAAATCTCCCAACCAATGGAAGAGGAGAAAGATAAGGTGGTGCCATCGGATGATGGGCAACCAAAATCGGCTGATGCAGCAATGACGTCAGTGAAAAGGAAAAAACGACAGGTGAAGCCAAAACCTAATCTTGTCAAGAGGCAAATAAGAGCAGCTCCGGCCCAAGTTCAAGCCGTAGAGATGGAACCAGAGCGGCCAGCCAAGAAGAGTGCCGCAGCAAAAATGCGACAGCAGCTGGAAGTTGCTGGTGTGACGTCGGACATATCTGTGTCGTATGTGTCCGACGAAGGGGAGGGGCACTACACCAGTACCCCAGACGACACCCAAGTTGCCGAAGACCACATGACCGTGGAGCTTATCCCTTCCTCATCGGAATCCGACGATGAGGAGGAAATAATTAGTGAGTTCGAGCAGAAAATCCTGGCAGTCAGAATAAAACAGGAAAACAGAAGGAAGGCGGAAAGGCTCGCCAAAGAACAAAAGGAGGCAGCCAAGCTCAAGGCCCTCCAGACGGCTGAGAAGCAACAGCAACAACTACAACAACAGCAGCAAGCACAGCTGCAGAAACAACAACCACAGCAGCAGCAAAAACAACAGCCTGCTAAACAACAACAGCAACAACAGAAAAAAGAACAGCAAATAGAGATGGATCAACCATCGACCTCTAAAAAGGCACAACAGCAGCAGCAGAACCAACAGCAGCAGCAGAACCAACAGAAGCAGCAAAACCAACAGCAGCAGCAGCAAAGCCAACAGCAGCAGCAGCAAAGCCAGCATTAGCAGAGACAACAGCAGCTGAGACAACAGCAGCAGAGTCAACAGAAGCAGGACCAACAGCAGCAGCCACCGCAGCAAAAACAAAAAACAGGTAAGGTGCCGCCAATTAATACCTTTAAGATGGACATTAAAGAAATTATAGATATATGTAGAGATAGGCGATAACTTTTTGATAAAGAGATTAGGTAATAATAGGCATGCTATCCACTGCTTTTCAGTGGATCAGCACAAAACAGTTAAAAATATCCTCCAAAAAACGGCCACTGAACACTACAGTTTCACGCCGAAAGAGGAAAAAATCCAAACGGTCCTCTTAAAGGGCCTTGATAGCTCCACTGACACGGTGGCGCTTTTAAACGAACTCCGTCGGGTAGCGACGAACGATCTCGAGTTCGTGGGGGTCAAGCCTTTCACGACTGTCAGAGCCAGACGGGAGCAACGGAAATTACCGTTCTTCCTGGTTCAGCTGTCGCCCAAAAGCAAACTGGATAGTCTACGGAAAATTACCAACGTAGACTACCAGGTTGTAACATGGGATAAACTAAAGAGACGCGGCGACATGCTTCAATGCATGCGCTGCCAAAGGTTCGGGCATGCCGCGGCGAACTGCGGTATGCAGTCTTGCTGCGTGAAATGCAGTGAGAACCACAATTTAGGTGAGTGTAAACTCGGACAGGAAAGGGTCGAAGATAAGACTCTACTTAAATGTGTGCTTTGCGGAGGCGAGGGGCACCCTGCTAGTTATCGGGGCTGTCCTAAGTTTCAGCAGATAAAGCAAACAAAAGCTCCGAAGGTGGTGGAGAGGCGACCTATTTTTGCTCCTGCACCGATAGCCGTTGTGCCCCAAATCTCTTACGCTCAAATGGCGGCAGGGAGGGCAACAACAACGGTACAGCCACAACCAAAGGTTGCCAAACAGGCCCCCGTGCCTACGGCACCTGCGGGACAGGCCGATATAATGACTGTGTTCCTGGCCATGCAGGCCCAGTTAACCAGCCTACAACAACAGCTCGGAAAGCAGGAGGAAAGACTAGACCGTGTCTACGCTTACCTTCCCAGCTTAGGGCAATTTAAACCATAATGGGCGCGCTGTACGAGAACCCCTTTAAAATCCTGGCTGTGAATGTAAATTCACTAATCAGGACCGAACGTAGAGCAAATTTGTTTCAATTGTTGCATGATCACAGTCCAGATGTCTTTTTGGCTAGCGAAACCAAGCTAAACCAGAAACACAAACTGACTCATAATAATTACAATATCGTAAGAAGGGACCGGCCCAACTCCACTCGTGGGGGCGGGGTCGCTATCTTTTTACGAAAAGGTATTGATCATAAGGTCATATATAATAGTGAAGTGCGAAGATTCGAGTTGCTAGAAGCTTGCATCATATGCATTCCTCTCCAACATGGGAAGCGAATGTATGTGATCGCAGTGTACGGACAAGAAGCACCTCAACCTGCAAACTTTATTGCAGAGCTCGAAAAACTTTTCGAGTGCCTTAGCCTGCACTCGGATGAAAACTACTACATTATCGCTGGAGATTTTAATGCCTAACATGAAGATTGGGGAAATCAAATCCAAAATCCAAGGGGATACCATCTTTTTGATTGGATGGGTCGACACCATGTTGAGTATAAAATCGACCTTCTTGCTACAGATAGACCATCGTTCCCAAGGAGCTGTGCTTTTCTAGATCTACTACTGTTAGACCCAAGACTGACAGTAACTGACTCTGTGGGCCAACAGACAAGAAACTGTTTACAGACGGTAGAATACGACAGTGACCACTGCGGACTTTCCGCCGTCATACAGCTACCAAATGAACTTGTGGTCTTGGATGAATTTGTGCCTGCGCGCTCTTACAATTTTAGTAAGGCACGCTGGCCACGTTTCTCCAACATCCTGACCAGAGAACTCCTCTCTAACGACATTGTGCCTCCAAACGACAGGAATCTATCGAACGTAGAGATCGACGGATACCTGCTTCAGATGGATGGTGTCATAAAACAAACGATGGACAAAACAATCCCACGATACAAAGAACATAACGCAACTGAAATGTACAAGAACGCGACAATAGACGCACTACATAGACAAAAAAGTGGCCTCCTGACAAGATTAAAACTCTTGTACAGGCGGTTTACTGACAGAAACGATCTGGAGATTAGGACACTGAAGTCTTCAATCAAAAATGTCAACTCGCTCATCAAACAAAACTATCGATTGTCTATTAACTCGTACTGGGATAACAGAATTCGAGCCGTTAATTCTAGCGACCCGAGTATGTTTCCCGAGATTAATAAAATCTTTAGAAAGAATACTCAAAATGATCTTCCGTGTCTTAAGCTCCAAAGAACGACGGACAACGAAAACATACTTCTGACCGCAGGAGTAGATCTGGGGGACGCCGTCTTGGACGACGAATTCTTTGTGATCGAAGATCCATTGGAGAAGGTTGAGACAGTGGGTTCTGCTTTTCAGCAAGTGTATAAGGTGAATGAGTCCATTCATCCAAATCACGACCTGGAGAACAGAGCTCTGCTGAATCACTTCTACCTTCGAAATAGCATCACGCAATGGCGATCTGAGAATCTTGGTTTTACCGGACTCAATGAAGACAATCTGGCAAATGCCACCGTCGCCGAGCGAAATGGGCCAAGTTCCCTGCTCATCTCGAAGGTCGAACTACAAATGATCTTCGCATCATTAAAGAAAAAGAAGTCAGCAGGAGTCGATGGTATACCCAATGTTGTACTGCGACATCTCCCTGAGGAAGCAATAAACATATACATAACACTGTTCAACAACGCGCTGAATAATGCATATTATCCAGTGAGTTGGAAGACAGCTGTAGTACATCCTCTCCCCAAAAAGGGAAAGGACAATTCCAATCCGGCAAATCTCCGGTCGATAAGTCTTCTTCCGAGTATCAGCAAGGTATTCGAAATAGTTATCAATAGAGCTCTGTCCAAGTGGGCCGAGGACAAAAATATAATTCCAGACACCCAGTTCGGCATTAAGGCCGGACATGACACAATTCATGCCGCGTCAAAGCTAGTATCTGCTGTCCAATGGAACAATGCTAAGAATCAATGCACGGGTGCCTGTCTGGTTGATTTGGAGAAGCCTTTCGACACCGTATGGTTAGAGGGTCTGTATCTGAAGCTCACCCGATGGGACATAAGTAAACCACTGCTATACATGCTTTATGACATGCTTAATGGTAGAAAGTTTTTTGTCAAGAGTGGCAATGTAACATCTACCACAACGTTTGATATTAAAAACGGTCTGCAACAGGGAGCGGTGAACTCGCCGATTCTCTTTAGTATTCACACCAGCAATCTCATTGGGAGTCTACCTCATGCAATTGCGTATGCCGATGATTTAGTTGCATACAGAACAGGTCCAAAAGTTGAAGTCATCAGAATTCTCTTGCAACGTGATTTCGATAAAATTGTAACAATATTGTAATGATTGGAAGCTCAAAATCAACTTCCAGAAATGTGAAACTATCCTGTTTAGAACCCCTTTATCTGGGGCCTCTAGGGATACGAGAAAGAACTGGCGCAAGCTAGTGATCGCTGGGCCACATGGACATCCACTGGCGAGTAAAAGTGTAGTAAAGTACCTTGGCATCTGGTTGGATCAGTATCTATATTTCAATCGACATGTAGAGGCTGCTCTGGCCAGGGCTAGGGGAGCTTTTGCCCTGACAAGACGGTTGTTTTATAGCAGCCGCCTTGATAGCAGGGCGAAAGTGATTTGCTACATGGCCCTAATCAGGCCGATGATTGCCTATGGATGCCCTGTGTGGTTCAACGTTGCACCATCTCTAATGGAAAAGATTCGGGTGTTCGAGAGACAGTGCCTTCGCACTTGTCTCGGTCTTTATAGAACACCAGAGTCGGAGTACAAACATTATTATTCCAACGAGGTCCTATACAACGGGGCCAACATAAACAGGATAGATAACTTTTTAATTAGGCTCATTCGCGGACACATTGCAAGGGCGATGACCTCAACTAATGGACAAATCTTCGGGGCTTACTACCCCCAAGATGAATATTTTGAAAGCACACGTTCGAGTGGTTTTATCCCGCCCGAGGCTTTCCTATACCTTGATAGTCGAGGGCTGATTCAGGATAGATCGGCGAGTCCCTTGATCTACCACGTCAGCCGCAGAACAGTCGATAGAAGGCTCCTGTACGACCGAGACATAGTCGCTGGATGCGAAGCAGAGCGCCTCCGTTTCAGTAGGGCCGTGCCCGACAGGGATCGGAAGGAAGCAGTAGATCAGGTCCACCAATTTTGGTGGCTTAACTAAAACCCGATAATTTTCAGTCGGCAAAGACGAAATATCGCCTATGGCCGACTACATATATCTATTGTAGCTTTAAGTCTTTAAGTTAGGTAGGGCAGTTGCGGCGGCACCAAAAAAAAAAAAAAAAAAAATATAAAAACACAAAAATCAAAAAAAGCTTGCTGTGGCTGTTCTAGATTTAAGTATTTTAGGTGTATTTTAAGTTATTTTAAGTTTATTTTTAGTTTATTTTTAGTTTAGTTTTAAGTTAGTTCTTAAGTAGTTTAAGACAGATTAATAAACTGATAAGATACCCAGTTTTTTTTTCATTTTCTGGGTGAAAAATAAAAACCCTTTATATATAAGATAAACTTAAGCTATTTTTAAGTTAATTAAGATGATAGTTTTAGCTAGTTTTAAGATTTTTGTCTAGCATTTAAGTAGATATAAGTAAAAGAAAAAATAAAAATCAATTAAAAGTAAAAAAGTAAAAGCATCGCTTCCCGTGAGATCAGCGAAATCAAGCATCGTTGCGCGTGGTTAGTGGAAAGATGGGGGACCAGCTGCGTGCTGTTGACATGTGTTATGTGTTTTCTGTTTTTCCGTCCTCTCTCTATCTTCTGTTCTGTCCTGTATCAATGTCGTCTTGTGTGTTGTCTTTGTAATTGTCTGAGCCGATGGCCTCAGCAGCCAGTGCTCATAAGTGTCTCTGCTTCGTAGATTTATCTACGGAGCAGATCAATATGTAATGTAATGTAATGTAAATGATTGGGTTTTTGTAAAATTTACTTTTTTATTGTTTTCAACGTGGTCTTGATCAACTATCTCTGGATTAGATTTTGTATAAATGGGTTTTAATTTATTACTTGTTCTATTTTTAAGATATAATTGTTTTCCGTCTTCAAAATCTATATTTGTTCTATTTCTGTTTAATTTGTTTGTGTATCTTTCTTTGTTTTTATTAATAAGTTCGATAATTCTAGGATAATCGTCGCAAGATATTGTTCCGTTTAGGAAATCTAGAGGTCTTTCTTTTGTAGAGGAATGTTTTGTTTTGTTGTAAATGGTAACGGCCTTGAGAATTCGTTCTCGTAAAGTATCTGTATTATTTTTATCTGCTGAGAAATTTCGTAGGTGCTCGTTAAGAGTTGAGTGAAACCGCTCAATGTCTGCGTTACTAGTTTTGTTATATGGTGTTGTTATATGAATATTAACTTTGTTATCCTTCAGAAATTCCCTTATAGCTAATGATGAAAAGCCGGTTTCACCGTCAGTAACTATAAGTTCTGGAGTCCGTAGGGTTGCAAATCTGTTTTCTAATGTGTTTAACAAGGACACATGTTTCGAAAACTTATCGATCAAAGTGACATACATTAAATTAATATTCGCATACCAAATATCAATATGTAATATTTGATTTATTTTTGTTGGGGTTTCTGTTATTTTATACGGGATTTTATTTGGTAGGCGTTCATATTTTGATTTATTGCATACCTCACAGTTGTTAATAAATTTTTGGATATTTTTCTTTTAGGTTTGGGGTATAGTATACATCTCTGATTTCCTCATAGGTCTCGTTGATTCCCCTATGCTTCAAGGAATTATGTGATTTTGATATCACTAACAATTCTTTCTCTGTATCTTCGAGATCTCCGAAAAATTTAGTGCACTTGATAAATTTTAACAATTAGTTGTTAGTAAAATATTTTAAGTACACTTCCTGGAATTGTGCAAAAAGGCGATCATCTCTTGAAAAGATACCAACAATTCCCTTGGGAGGAATAAATTTTTTCATTAAGTCTAAAATCAGTTTTTCATTAAAGTTTTTTACAAAAAGTGTGCGTTTCGCCCAAGCATGAACGGTGGGCTCATCAGTTAGACCGTTCATGTTCTTCTAAGACGCACAAAATAGGTCGATAATTATCGACTCTTTATAAAACACATTGCAGAAAGCAATAGTGAATTATATTTCTTTTAGGGAACTTTGGTTAAAGTTATGCACCTAAATCGGTGTGTTTTGCACGTGGACCAGCAAAGTAAATACAAAATAAATTGCAACAACAAAAACTATTGCTAGTTGTGTGTCCTTTGTGTCCTTTACTCCAAAAAGTGTGCACACTTAGCAATAGTTTTTGTTGTTGCAATATATTTTGTATTAAAGTTTTTTTATCTCAATAACAATTCTATTCTTTGTAAATAATTTATATATTCTGTGGTTACTTGCATTTTCTGTATTGTTTAGGATTATTTGAGTTTTATAAATATTAATGGATGTTTTCACGATCGGAATATGTCTACTGCTGTCCTCATTTGCACTGTGGATTGTAGCTATCATAGATTGTTCGTCTAAATTTTCTGCTGGAGTGTCATCGGAAGTATGAATTGAATTTGCAATAATTTCGTCATGATAGACTTCTACTCTTGAGAGTCCATCAGCGACTTGATTATTTTTTTCCTTTGACATACTCGATGTCGAAATTATATTCTTCCAGTTTGATCTTCCATCTTTGTAGTTTGGTATTTGGTTCTTTTAGTGAACTTAGCCAAACTAGGGGTCGATGGTCAGTTCTAACTGTAAATTTCCGTCCGTATAGGTACGGCCTGAAATATTGTGTTGACCACACTATGGCCAAAAGCTCTTTCTCAATCGTCGAATAACCGGTTTTGTGTTCGTTAAGTGTACGGCTATCGAAAGACACTGGGTGGTTATCCTGTGAGAGAACGGCGCCAATCGCAAAATTAGATGCGTCCGTAGTGAGAATAATTTTTTTTTTTTTAATCGGGGTATTTTAAGATTGGATCGGATACAAGGAGGGTTTTCAAATTTTCAAAGCTTTCTATGTATTCGGAATTATTTATATTTATTTTGGCCCCTTTTTTAAGAAGGGCTGTCATAGGTTTGGCAACCTTGCCATAATCTTTTATAAATTTCCGGTAATACCCGGTGATATCCAGAAAGGATTAAATTTGTTTTGTTATTGTGGGAAATTTATAATTTAATATTGCAGAAATTTTATTAGGATTAGGTTTAATGCCTTCTGCCGTGACGACATGGCCCAAAAATTCTGTTTCTTTTTTCATAAATCAGTTTTATTCAATTGTATTTTAAGGTTTACTTCTTTTAAACGTTTAAATATTTTCCTCAATGATACTATGTGTTCCTCCAAAGATGTCGAGAATATCATCGAGATATACCAAGCAAATTTTTCTAATGAACTCTGATAGAACTGAGTTCATAAGCCTTTGGAAGGCATACGAACAAATTCATAGTGGCCACTATCGGTTGAAAATGTTGTTTTTCTTATGTCCTCTTCCGCGATTTCGGTTTGGTGGAACCCCTTTGCCAAATCGAGTGTGGTAAAGTACATTGATTTTCCCAATTTGTCGAATATGTCTTCCATATCCGGAATTAGAAATTTATCGTCAATTGAGACTTCGTTCAATTTTCGATAATCAATTACTATTCTCCAATTCTTTTTCCCAGAGGCATCTTCCTTTTTCGGAACCACCTAAATGCGAGCAGAATATGGAGATCTGCTTGGACGGATAATGCCTTGTTCAAGCATCTCGTTTATTTGTTTAGATATCTCCGATCTATGGACTTCAGGGTATCTATAGCTTTTTGCATATATAGGGATGCCATTGACTGTCCTTATATAGGGAAGTCTGCCTGAAGGCTTCCCTCCTGAAAATCCTGGTTTTTATCTAACGTGTTGATTTTCCTTTGATAGGAGGCAGATAGTGTATCCATTGCTTCGGGAATGTTAGAGTTGTTATAGTTAATCGAATAATTTCGCGTGTGTACTGAATTCTTCCATTGACCTCAATTGTTGTTACTATTCGAATTATTATAGTTATTCGAAAAGTTTCTCCATTGACCTGAATTGTTGTTATTATTCGAATTATTATAGTTACTCGAAAAGTTTCTCCATTGACCTGAATTGTTATGGTATCGGGACTGTCCCGAATTTGAGTTTCTGTACTGTCCTGATAAATTATTATTAATACTATTAAAGGGAATACTACTGTTGTTTCGAAAAGGGTTTTGGTTATTATACCTTGATAAATTTCCCTGTACTAAGAGGTTGGGGTTTTTGTTTTGCCTAACATTTGAGGTATTGCTATTTCTTAAATTGATCTTAACGTATGCGTAACCGGATTCATGAAGAATATCCATGGCGGTTTCTAAAGTTTTAGGTTGCCTGCATATTAATATGCCCGTCATTGGTTCCGGTATTTTGTTGATGAAAGCCTAAGTGCCATGTCACAATTTTTTTTGTCTCTAAAGATGAAATGATAGATTTATCAAGGTTGGTTTTATTATTTAATCTCCTAAGTGCAGTTTTTATTCTGCCATAAAAGTTTTGACAGCTATCATATAATTGCAAACCTCTGAGGTCATCGTAGAGTTGCTCAACAGACTTCCTATCACCAAAGTATTGAAATAGAATTTTTTTTACTTCTTCCCAACTGTGGGCAGAATTATTTATCTCGATAGCCTCCCGAGCTTTCCCTAATAGTTTACTTTTAATTATATCTAAAAATATTAATTGACTGTTGTTTTCAAATTAATTAAGGGATGGTTGAATTCTATCTAGAAGTTCAATAAAATTATTCAAGTTCTCAAAATTACCATTATATGTAGGTAATGAATTTAAATATTTTATAGGGTCTAGATTTAAAGTTAGACGACTTACGCCTGTGGCTGCTGCTGCTGCTTCTTCGTTCAAAGACATCTTTTTTAATAGGGTTGAGAGTTCCTCTGTGTTCATATATTTTAATATTACACTTCTCTATTTGCTAATTGCGCTTTATTAGCGTGTCTTTATTAAATATTGTTCTCAAGTGAACTTGTATTAGGTAATTCGCGTTTTTTTTCTATATATATCAGAGTTATACGCACTTTTCTTAAAACGAATTGCTTAACACTTTTCTTTAAACAGATTTATTCGCGCTTTTTCTTAAACGGAATTATTTGTACTTTTCCTTGAACGGATTGGTTCGTATTTTTCCTTAAACGGAGTTATTCACGTTTTTCCTTATACGGAAAGGTTCTTTAATGTTTTTACACGAACATTAGATTTATTGGCAGTTTTCCTTAAACGGAATTATTTGTACTTTTCCTTGAACGGATTGGTTCGTATTTTTCCTTAAACGGATTTATTCACATTTTTCCCTATACGGAAAGGTTCTTTTATGTTCTTACACAAACTTGTAGTAGGTAAACTCGCGTTTTTTACTCGTGCTTAATCGCACGACCGACTGCGCTATTTACTTTCGGAGGCCGAGCGTTAATTTAAAAAAAAAACATACATTGTTTTTTTCTTATTTTTTTTTTTAATTCATTTTATTAATTAGTTTTATTTCTTTAAACATTGAAACATTTATTACAATTTTTTGATTATTATTAAATTGCTAAGAGAAAGGCCGCTGTCCAAAGCTAGGCTGCACCTTTCGGTTAGCTTGTTGAATTCGAACTGAACTGTACAAACTAAAAATCTAAAACTATGATTTGCATCTGTTGAACTTTCCACAATTCATAACAAAGGGTTTCGGGTTTCGGCACGTTTAGTTTACTGGAGGGGAAAAGGGGGTGTAACCGTTCTGGATAGGTTTTGCTGCGTTAGCAAAAATGGCGTGGGAATCCGTTAGGAATTTATTAATATGCCGTTAGGCAAAGGGGAGTTTTCGGGAAAACGGGATTATGGTTTCAGGTGGAGTCTCGGACGTAACTATACTATCTTGCAACATTCATATGCCGTGAATGTGTTTTAAAATGTAATGCAGAATAATTTTTTTTGTGCTTATTAAAATTAATGGCTTTAAGATTATTTAGAGTAATATATAAATTTCTTAACAACGAATATGGATGTAAAAACTGTATTTTATATCTTAAGATTGAAATAATAGTATGATTTTAATTGTATTATTTTTTTATGGCACTATATTATAATAAATGACACTAAGATTTATTGGTCCATGTTTTTATTTATAAACGACTTACATGCACCCAAACAGTATAAAAATCATTGTGAAGCAGCTGCGATTTATAGATTTATAGTGTTCTTATGCTTCTTATGCACTTCTTTTCTTTATCCTTTTATTTTTTCTCAAAAGTTTTTTTTTTTTTGTTTGACTTGTTTCTTAATCAAGGACGACAACCGATCTTTCAACTCGTAACTATAACTTTCACGTCCGCTATTCAAAGTAGAGGTTTTTATAGAGGTTCACGGTGATAATGGGTGAAAACCCACGGTTTTTTCACTTTAAGCATATAACTATATAATATATAATTAATTCAAGCCGTCACCGCTCCGACTGTCGACTGCGCCAGTTAAGTTAGAAAACTACGCGGAGCTTAAAAAAAATCAACTTGTTCGTTTGAAATACAATTTATTAATGATAAATGATTATGTTTTTTTCTACCTGACAAGAGTACAAGAATATAATATGTAAGTCAGCAAAGTGCCGATCATTTTATTTTACAAAAATAATACATAATTGCAATAATTTAATGGGAAATATGTTAGAAGGAATCGTGTTGCAAATTGGCAACCTGCTGACATATGTGAAATCTGGGTTTGCCGGATGTTCCCAGGGTGACGACCGGATATTAGGTCGTAGGGGTGATGACCGTCTTTGCTGGCCCGTGGCAATGTGCGGTGATTTAGGGGGCGAAAGGTGGGTAGGCTGGTGACGTAACTCGCGCGTACATAATCGGCGTAGAAAATATGTAAGTACCATGTACATAAAAGAAAATTTTCATTCATCCCTACATACATATTGCAGCCAACAAAAACTTACCTTTAAATAAACACCAAATGGATGCACAATTAATAATAAACTTTAATAATTAAAATTCACCTTTAATTAATAAACGAATAATAAAAAAAAAAAAACTAAACACGAAATAAAATATTACACGATTAAATCAACCGACGAACGAGAAAAAGCACACGGTATACATGAAATTTACAATGACGTCAAAATAAAATAGAATAAATTATGTTCATTCCGTCGTTCTATTCATTCATGTTTATTTGTCAATGAAATTTTTGTCCTCCATTTGTACTTATTGGTCGTCTCTCTTGTTCTCTTTTTATTTGTATGACATATTAAAATAAAATATGAATTGTAAATGATTTTTCAAATAAGATCTTATCCAATCAATTATCCACTTTTGAAAACCTTATAATTTATGTAGAAGTATGAAATGGCATACTCTATCAAATGCTTTACTGAGGGCAGCATAGAAAATATCAGTTTAGAGGCCGTTTTGCATATTTTTGCTAACGTGAGTAGTAAATCGTAAAAGATTAGTGACTATCGATTTCTTCAAACAAAATCCATGTTGTTCAGGAGCGAGTAATTTTTCACAGTGAAATTGAATACTTTTAGAGACAATTTTTTTCAAATTCATGACAGTCTTGGAATTCCTCGAAAGTTTTTAATATTATTTTTATTACCGCATTTATGAAGAATTATAATAAATGCCAACCTCCATAACTCAGGCAATACGTTTGTTGACAGTTAACCATTGAATTAATATTTAATTGTTGAAGAAATATAAGTCTTACTTGCTTTAACAAAAATGGACGGAATGTTATCAGGATCAGAAAAACAATTACTTTTTAATTCGTCAAAATATTGCACAACTTCGTCTTTCGTCAGTCTTATGAAAGCTATAGCACAGTGTGGTCGATTCGAATTAAAATTATCACAGTACTTAGTGTTGTTAAAATTTTATGTTTTTTTTAAAGAAATCAGCAACATGTTGCTTATCAAATAAAATTTTTCAATATTAATTTTGTTAAAATTAAATTAAGCAACTTAGGACTCGTCACTTATACATGGATAAATCGTTGGTATATTCCAATAATTGTGTGAACGCTCAAAGCCATTCGATAGGCCAACACCACCTTTTCATCGATTTCAAAGCCACGTACGACAGCATTTAAAGAGAAGAGTTATATAGAGCAATGTGCAGTTTTAACATCCCTGCCAAACTCGTCACCTGTGTAAAATGACGATGGGAAACGCCGCTGTTCCGTCAATGTCAGTGAAGACCTCACCGACACCTTTTAAGTCAAAAAAAAAGATTTAGACAAGGTCATGCGCTATCATGCGACTTTTCCAACATCATACTCAAAAGAATAGTAAAGAACTCTCACCCCAACACCAGAGGCACGATCTTTCAAAAGTCCGTTCAATTACTCGCATACGCTGACGATATTGACATAATCGGAAGAACACAGTATGGTGTCCCTTTTTAAGACCACCATCATCCTGGTCCGGCTCCTTGGTGCAGACGCATGGACGTTGTCAAAAGCGGATGAGGACGCTTTAGGCTGCTTCGAGAGAAAGATTCTCGGGGTGACTTTTGGCCCCGTGTGCATTAACGGAGAATGGAGAAGAAGATACAATGAACAACTGTATCAGCTGTATAGCGACACAGACCTAGCCTAGACTAGCTATAATAGGATCAGCAGCAAAAAATTAAAGGAAGATATCCGACGTTCATATGAAAACTTCATTCTTACGCATTTAAAAGAGAAATTAGATGCAGGTACTCTTTTTTACCACCATTTCAAAAGTAGAATTGGGATGGAAGAGCGATACGAAAACAAATTTCTCAGAAGGTGCAACAAGTAACATGGCCGAAATACCCTCATACATATCGGAAGCTATTGGGTCCATGGTTTGCGAGTCAGAAGTTGCATCTCCACAAGAATTAGTAGTTTTAGGTACCTACCCTAGTCTTGGCCAAAACAGCATCTACATATAATCTTACAGTTACATTTTCAGTTCTTTCTCGCAGCTCTAGCATCAATTCACGCCTCAAATGACCGAAATGTCCATACTTTAAAGCGTATGCCTCTTCGTACAAAGGCTGCTTAAGTGGAGTTGGGCTGGTCTCTTCCTACAATATAGTACTTATTATAAGTCATTTTATGCTTCTAAGGAGTCTGACTGACCTCTTTTAACAGAATGCGGGAGAGGTTTTACGTACGCATCTGGCTATAAAGCCTTGATCGCATATTGGGCCCTCCCACAAATGGTCACCTTGAGGCGAAACAAAGTCCCTAGATTGGTTGGTCAGACCACCTTATTTCTAGAGTGGTTAGTCAAGGCAACTCAAGTTACATTTAAAGATATTTGTATGACAAATCCATCCTCCTTTATCAGGAGACCCATCTGCACCCCTAGTATCAAAGTTAAATAAGACGATGTACACCACTTCTTTTGAAGCCGTAATATTGTCCCAAAAACCAGAGATACTTCTTTGTTTCCGCATTTGGAACAACCACAGCCACCACGAGACTCCCAATAAGGAGCCAAGGGCAATTTTAACAGGCAGCTACTACGGAAAACCTCACGTAATTAACTGAGGTTCCTCTTAACCCGTGGTACCTATTCAAAGCCTGGGTTCAGTCCCGCTCGTTTTCGAATTGGTAGAAACAAAGTTGTGGATCAACCCCAGAAGGTTCTCTGGCCCATAAACCAGTTAAAAAAGCAACAGTTCCGAATCCTCTTAATCGCGATGAAAACCCGGATTCATCATCGCTACCCCGACAAGCCAGCTATTTGTTACTACACCATCCACGTATAAATTATTTTAATAGCGCTTAACTAGACTTGATCATGGAAGACTTTTATTCCAAATTATTATTATTAGTATTATTATATAAAACAAGGGCTATTGTGAATCATTATTATGTTAGTTATTTTGATTTCATCAATCTCAACTTTTGTGTTTATTTATAAACGTCAAACCGGTTGAGCTTCAACCGTCAACACATAACGTTGCGTTATTATAAAAAAAGTAGTGTTTGATAAATATATATATTAATCGTACTTGTACACAAATAGTTTTATTCTATTTCCTCTCTTTACTTTACATCGTCTTACATGGTGTCAGAAGTGGGATATATATATTTGTATACACATACACATAAGCAGAGTACTTTATTTTTTTCCCACCTTTCTAAACACAATTGTTTCTGAAATGACGTTGACCGACCGTTTGCCACTACCGTTGGACTGCTCTAACCTGGCAAAGGAGTGGACGACAAGGAAACGTACATTCATCGTTTACATGATTTGAAGGCGTCCGATAATTATTGCCTTCCAAGAAAAAACAGCAGTGGAATCATACAAGTTTAATACCATAACCGAAAGGAAAACCGCACATTCGCTGACTTTGAAACCGAATTAAGAACTCAGATGCGCTTTTGTGAGTACAACTGCAAATGTGGCGTCACCTACGAAAATCGTATGTTACGAGACAGGATATTTATAGGAGTACATGACAAGAAACTTCAGTTAACTGGGCGAACACAATGCAAAAACTGAGCTGGAATACGGAAGTGCATGCGTATTAGCTGTCAAACGAGGTCGTACGTCCAGCTAGCAACTGCCAATAATGGCGCTGTGCAGTTTTTTGACATAAGTCAGATATCAGCCCATTTATTATAATACCTTGTTTACATCGATTCTTTGTTTCTTCTTTTTTTGGCACAAAAACGAATTGAATGAAAATTAAAAAAAAAATGTTAGGGTTGAGCTTTAACATCTCTCGTTCGCGAAAGAAAATGCTAGCACGGACTAAAAACAAGCGTTTTTATACTCCCAATGGGCCTCCGCACACGAAACTAGTTCTGCCGGAATGAAAACCAGTTTTACTCCGCTGTTCGACTGCACACGGGATGAATTATGCTGGAAGAAAATGTTGTATAGATGGACCATGTTTCAGTGTCTGTATTTCTGTGCAGTGCTCAAAATGAAAAGTTGTGTGTATTAGTTAACCTCTTCGTTCTTCCACTCCAAACCAGGTAGAAGATTTTCTGCCGTCCCGCCTGTACACTCCGCTTCTCTCGCCTAAAAACTACTCCTACCCCAGGAAGAACTAGTCTCGTGTGCGAAGGCCCAATCATATTTTTCTTTTGTGGTAATGGATAATTTTTGAAACAACGCATTTTATATAGATATATGAAAGTATTGGAAATCGTGATAATCAAGATCAGTGTAAACATCAACGTATGTCTCTGTCCAAAAGAAGAATGAAGGTTCTCCTTTTTCGGTTTTTTTGTGCTAAAATTCCAACTAGATAGGTTTCCCTTCAAAATTTGAAAAAAAAAACAGACAGCCATTCTTCATATGTCTCATCAGGAAGAAAAGTAGCCCAGAAATTTCAGGATACCTTTGGATTTTCTCGCTGTTTCCATATGTTCTACAATCAATTTTTAAAGTTCTTATTTTTAGACCATGTAAAACATTTTCTTGTTCCAACGAGAAACATCAAAGCTCAACCCTTAAAATATTAAAGCTTTCATTCTTCCATTCGTTACTTCTTTCCCTACTGATATACACCTTTTACAATTTTTGGAAAAATAAGAATGAAAAAACTACCGAAAATAGGAATGATGTAAGCGTACCTTATCAAAGATCTTTCAAAAAGAATGCACCACTGTTGTGTTCCATTTGTTTCTCTGTGAAATGTCAAAAAACTGTACGTCTTTATTAAAAGTTAACCAACCTTTCGTCCCCTTATTGCAGCTCCATCTGCAGCTGCGTCCCATTGTGTTCGCAACATTGAATTTGTGTATATTCAACATTTTTGACATCTGTTCAAGCTCCAGCTCCGTCTTCCGTTCCAGCTCATTGTGTTCAGCCAGTAAAGCTTCTTCCGTTAAAAAAAAGTCATTGAAACATGAAAAATCCTGCGAAGCTGCAAATGCAAATAAAACATTGATGGATAAACACGCATCAGCATCTGTTAATGCAGTTTCAGAATTAACGGACCTATCATGCGATGCTATATCTATCCCGTTATTGCTTTAATTGTAGTGCACCATTCACACCAACTCATTTGAGTTATTGCGAAGCCAATGACGTCAATTGTGGAAAGAGATGGCACTTCGGAAATTTTTTTAAGTATAACCAAAAACTAACTTGAGAACAACTATTGTATGGAAACTCTCAAGGTAGCGGTGGAAATTCACATGGAAAAATGGACAACAACAACAAGAAACAAGCAAACAGTCTCGACTAGAATACCAAAGGTAATTATTGTATGTATATATATATATATATATATATATATAATATATATAAATAATATATAGAATATAATATGTAAATAACTATATTCGTTAGAATGAACTCAAACACTGAGGGAGTGAATAAAATAAGATGGAAAAAATATATCAATTAAACAATTGGACAACCACATTCAAGATTGACCTGACTCTGACTTAAATTGTAGCCCTTTAAGCTTTTAAAAAGTTTAATGTATCTTTCGAAAATAAAATAAAAGGCACGACTGGGTCGCACGTACTTGCTCTTATGTGCTAATCCTTTTTAAGTGCAGGCGTCTTTTTGACAAAGATTTAATTTTAATATTTTTTGTATGACGTGCAACTTCCTTAGAATCGTTTTGGGGTGAAGCTCGAACGAACATGCGTCACGACAAAGGGATAAACACATAAATATATAGGATTGTTAGCTTTTGCAGTTTTTTAGTGTAGTATTATCTTTCCACTTGCTGCTTACTGTTTATAATATAATTTGCTAATAGAAAGATACAAAGGACTTTTTTCAGTTAAATTTTCATTTTGGTATGGAAAAATTTGAACAACTGGCATAAAGATTCGTCGGAATCAGCAGTATGGCAATAATGCTAGGTAAAGGGACCTTTATACGTCCCAATATGGGACCAATGGAATTTATAAAGGATTTAGGTACCTATAATAAGGTTGGAAGGAAGGTAGGTACTAAAATTAAGATACGTGTTCCAACTACTGTTAAGCCAGTAGGTATAGAGACAATATTAAAAGTTAACACAGTGGTTTTGTTTATTTATAGGAAGGTGTAAACTTTTGTTTTCTCGATTGAAATTTTTGCATTCAGTAGTAATCGAGTAGTTTTTTTTATTTGTTAGTTGTTTTTGTGTGTTTATCAAAGGCTTCCTTATTTATTCTGTGCTTTTATGATGATGAAAAATACTTTAAAATACGTAAGTATGTATGTAATGTAGGTTGTCACTTTCTTTTATTTGACTAATGGCTTGGCTAGGGCTTAGCCGAGCAATATGAAATAAAATGTTGGGGAAAAAAATTTATGAATTCAAAAA
This sequence comes from Platycheirus rosarum, assembly GCA_963971375.1. Taxonomy (NCBI): domain Eukaryota; kingdom Metazoa; phylum Arthropoda; class Insecta; order Diptera; family Syrphidae; genus Platycheirus; species Platycheirus rosarum. The sequence continues at coordinate 92,189,099 of OZ020510.1, forward strand.
AACACTACTCATAACGTTTTTTGGAAAAAATGTTGTAAGCCATCTTATTTCTTTTGCTGTTTTCTATTTTATGAATTTTTCATTTCAAAATCGTTCGACCAGTTTTTTCAAAAAAAATTTTTTTTGAAAAACTTTTCGAAAACATATTTTAAAATTTTTTTTAGTATGTCAATTTTAAGAAATCTATAGTTTATACTAGGAGAAAAATTTAAAAAAAAATCTATAGATCCGTTTTCAAAATATTCAAAAAACAAAATATTTTTTTAAAAAAATTATTAAAATTTAAAAAAAAATGTTTTTGAAAATTTTGATAAGCAATATTATTTAAATCATAAAACACTACATATTTTGAAAATTTCATCAAAATCCGTCAATTAGTTAACGAGAAAGTCTGATTTTAAAAAACCGGTCATATGGGAGGTACCGTTATAAAACTTTTTCTGAAAAATGCATTAAAATTAAAAGATAGATTTTGCACAGAAAACATCATTCTGAAAGTTTAATCAAAATCGTAGGAGCCGTTTTCGAGAAAAATAAGTTTTTTAATAAAAGTTATATGGCAGGTACCGTTAGTTTTGGAGCTAGAATGCCAATTCCAAAAACCGTCGGGTAGAGCACTCTAAAAATACTATATACCAAGTTTGAATCAAATCGGCCCAACCGTTTAGGCTGTAGATATCGATACGGACAGACAGACAGACAGACAGACAGACGGACGGAATTTCCGGACCCACTTTTTTTGACTTCTCTATCATCGTAATATCATGTTTGATTGTTAGAATTTTTTTTTTTTTTTTTACGAATGCATAACTTGCCTTATAGTCCCTATAATCGCAAGTAAAAAGGAAATTTGTTGTACTTGATCATAGTGCCTATAAAGTAAAAATTCATGTTCAGCTGGTGGAAATACATAATGGAAAACTACCCTTTTGTCTTGATCCAAAGCCATTTAATGCGTGCATCAAGCGCGAACTTTCCTCTAACCAACGATCGAAGATGTTATAGGGCGATTAACAAATAAGCGTGTGTTTTCTGTGCTCGACCTTATTAATGGGTTTTGGCACATGGAACTTGATGCAAAGAGCGCAGATTAAACCACATTTATCACACCGGTAGGTAGATTCAAGCTTAATCGTGTGTCTTCTTGCATAAATAGTGCACCTGAAATGTTTCATAAGAAAATGGTTCAAACTTTCGGGGATATACCATATCTCTTTATATATTCTGATGACTGCAATGGCCAGCAGCCGATAGATATATTTTGAACATGAACAATCGTTGTTACAAGTAATGAAACGCGCTAAGGAGTATAACATTCGGAAAAAAATCAATTTAGGAAAAATGATATTAAGTTCATGGAACATCTGATATCGGAAGGCAAGATAGAACCTGATTTTCGATATATATACTAATGCCATTTTAGATCTTAGGCATATCTAAAATGGCATTAGTATACTAATACATCCAGAGTTATGAGGTTACTTGGGTTGTTGAAGTACCTTGCGAAGTTTATTCCAAATTTGTCTTCCAAGTCGGCAGCCTTGCGTGATCTAACGCGAAAAGAATGTTGTTGGAAAGATAGACATGAGAATGAATTAAAAAACTTGAACAGAATTATAAACGCCTCGCGTACTCTTAGCACGAATGAGCAGAAATGGGCTCAGATTGAGAAGGAATTCCTGGCAATTGTTTTTGCTTGTGATTCAATTTTTACTTGCGATTATAGGTAGGTACTATAATGCAAGTTATGGATTCGTGCAAAAATAGAAAAAAATTATATCAATCAAACATGACATTACGATAATAGAGAAGTTGAAGTCCGGAAATTCCATCCGTCTGTCTGTCTGTCTGTCTGTTCGCGCCTCTACAGCATAAGCGGATTTGCTTCAAACTTGGGTTTTAGTATTTATTTGTTAGTATCTCGGGGGTGTTTTTCATTTTTGCTCTAGGTCGAAAAATAACCGTACCTGCCATACAATCTTTAACAAAAAGTTTGATTTTCTCGAAAATGTTTTAACGATTTTGATAAAACTTTCAGGGTGCTATTTTTTAACAAAAATACATATTTCAGTAAGAATATTTTTTTTTCGAAATTTGTTCTGTATCGCTACCTCTCATAGAACCGGTTTTTCAAATTCTGTTTTATGGTAAAGTTTAATTCCGATTTCAAAAAAATTTTGCACACTGGAAGTCATTTAAAATTTAATTAATATTGCAGTTAAAAATGTTCAAAAACTTTTTTTTTCATTATTTTTAAAATTTTCTAAAAAAATTGGTGGTTAAAAAAACGACCTTTTAAAAAAACTCGATCGAACGATTTTTAATATTTTTTTTCCTCAATAGACATTTAGTTTCATTGCAGTTTTTCCGATAAAAACTCTTAAATATAATTAAACAAATTAAAGAATTTTTGTTTAGTTTTTTTAATTTGTTTTTTTTTCAAAAACGGTTTGTTAAAAATTAAAAAAAATTCTTTTCTGATAATAACTTCCAACTGCTAGATGTTGGCATACTCAAAAAAAAATTCGAAAAGTTTAAAAAAAAACGGTTTTTGAAAAAATGTTTCCTTAAAATTCAAAACTGTAAAAGAAATTAAATGGCTTGCTTCATTTTTTCCAAAAAACGTTTTAACTAGTAATTTTTAAGTGATTAACAAAATTTCAAATAATTTGTTACCTCTTTTTTTTGAAAAATCTCATGCCCCAAGACCACTGTCGCACATTAGAGCAAGTTCGTGCGACCCGAATGTGCACTTTATTTTATACGGACAAGGGTTTACAGAATTAAAGTTTTACAAAATTAATATCAAATACACCAGGCAAGTATATGTTTGTGGCCGACTGCCTGTCAAGGGCACAGTTGTTGGGAATCATATATAGCGTAACTCGTCAAGTGTGTTTATCGGAAGATAATTGAAGCGTTGAGAATGAGAAGGGGTCAAGTGACATTTTTCGATTTTTTGCTTTTTTTATACTAACAAAGGTGTTAAGCGACAATTTAAATTTTTGTCTAATTCTCATGTCTCTATTGTTATTACTTACAAAGTTAGCTTTAGATAAAGGGGTTAACTACACGATTGTTTTGAAGTTTTTTTCGGCAAGAAGGGGTTAAGATCACTTAACACCTCTATGAGTTGAGAACGCATTTTTAATTAAATTTTGTTTTTGCACGAAGGTGTTAATTGTACACTTAACCCCTTTATGCAATAAAATCCAAAAAATAAAATACCACACCTATTCACTGTATGCAATACAAGCATACAAAGATTGTATTTAAGTATATTTGTATCGTTCTGTTGTGTGGTTTTCAAAAAATAACTGATATTACAGTGCAACTAGATTAAAAAAAACGTTTAAAAACGGTTTGTTTTGTCTGTAAGTGTTTGGTGATTATTCTTAAGTTTGCATTGGATTTTCGTTTTGTGAAGACTTTTTTTTAAGCAGATTTTCTTTATTTGTTTAAACTTTTCTTATTGAGTGCGAAAAAAGCAGTGCTACGGAAGGTAGGTCTGACTCGAGTTTTGTTTGGGCTTGAAGCTCATGCTCTATCTATTTTGCATTTAGAATAAAAGCTCAGATAAAAATGTTGCAAAGAGGGAAGTTGCTGTACAAAGTTTTTAAAGAAAATCAAGAGAAGAAAGAAAAGAGTGAAATAAAACATGAACTTCCAGTGACTGAAAGTAAGTTTCAAGTTATATTTTCCGTAGCTGTACATATATTTTATGATCGTAAGTTTGTGTAGGAATGGAAACAAGACTTGCAAACGTCGAAACCTATGCAGAATCAAACAATAATGAATGCAGTGATATGGAAACTGATTTTTCGGCTAGTGACAGCGACGATTATGTTCCAGACAATGTCGATGCTGATATGTTGTCAGAGACCAGCAGTGACAGTGATAATATTATTGGATCAGCATCTTTAATGCAGAATATTGAAGAGGTAAGAAATAATGTTATACTTACTACGGAAAACATATCGCCACAAGTTACCAAGAAAAAGTTAGGAACGCCTTATAAATGGAAGCAGCGCAAGGCTGCGCTACTAAGAGAGCAAGGTAAAGAATACATTACCAGGAAAGGCCTAGTAACAGAAGAAAAAACGGTTGCTTCAGGAAATCTTTGCGGACCAAATAGAGACTTTCGTTTCGGCTGTTCAGACAAAATTGATTTCGACAAGAGAACAGAGATCTTAAGTTCGTTTAATAATAGCGAATTTCATTCAAATTTTAAAGATTTGGTCTTAAAATCGAGATTTGCTCTTTTCAATGAAACTTGTTTCATCATTTAATCCTAGTATTGGTCATTCACTGACCAGCATACACAGTATTTGATATCACACAAAAAAATACCAGGCATGCACAGTTGATATATTCAAAATGCCATATTTGTATTTCTCACTTCAAAAACCACTTTATTTGTTATTTTGTATATTTAATGGATATTTGTTAATTTTTTGGCTAAGCACGGGCTGGCATTTGACGTTTGACCGAAAGAATATTTACATGTATGTGTGCATTCAGATCAAATCTGCCAACCCATCAGAGATCAAATCTTTCGTTTTGAGATTTGATCTAGATTTGCTCTTTTTCTTGCAATGAAACTCTCAAAATTGAAAAAGATCAAATCTTTTGACAGAAAGAGCAAATCTTTTTTTGAATGAAACTCGCTATAAGCTTGATATTAATTCGAAAAATGCCTTGCTTTTTAAAAGTATTTTAAGAAAACATCCCAACCGAAAAAAAACAATAGTACCAGACCAAAAAAATTCACATACCAGTATTCGGTCGTAATAAATGGTAAATCTGAAATATTTGCAAAGGTGCTCTTTGTTCCCTTTATAAGATTGGGAAAAAGAAAATAGAGATTATCCAAAATAAAATCAAATGCTGTGAGTTTGTCCCATCTCTGGATAAAAGAGGACATCATGAAATTCGACCAAACAGAGTTTCAGAAGACGTAATACAATTCATCGCTAACCACATACGACAATTTCCATCTGAGGAGTCACATTACTCAAGAAACAAGAATCCGTTTAAACGCTACCTTTCGCCATTACTAAACATTTCGAAAATGTACCAGCTTTATATAGAAGAATGTACCAAACAGGAAAAAGATATTAATTTTTTTGTAAAAGAATCTTTTCATAGAAAAATTTTTGATACGAAATTCAATCTATCGTTTCGACGTCCAAGAAGCGATACCTGTAGCACATTTATTTATTTATTTATTTTATTGATTTCAAAATCACTTACAGTTAGGACATGTTTGTGTCTTATAAGATCCGTAAGCCTTTATATGGGTCTTAGCAAAATTTAGTTTTAAAATTAAATAAATTTAAATTAACAATATATTTATTTGCATATATGCATATATTGAGAGAAAAAAAAAACAAAAAGAAAAAGAAGAGAATGAAAATAAAAATGAGAAAAGACATCATTTCGTATTTTCAATTATTTGCCAAATAGTTGAATAATAGAGATTTAAACCTTCTTGTGCATCCTACTCTTCTCAACGCGATAGGCAGGGAGTTCCACAGGCGAACAACATGGACAAAAAAAGTGACGTTCTGTGATGAGATAATTATATCTTGGTTGAATAAGAACAAATGACCGAGTCGAGTGAGGGAAGTTCAAGATACTGTGAAGATAGTCAGGCTGTTGAGTTTGAATAATCTCATGCAGATAGCTGATCGAACGGAAGTTCATTAGGTTGACGAGGCTACAGCCAGTTATACATTTAGAAAAAATTGAAATGTGGTAATAACGTCGAAGATTGTATCATAGCGTGATATTATTAAATGCGACATTTAATTTGCGGCTAGAAGCAGAGTCGATGCTACAGAAAACTTCACTTCCATATAACAAAATGGGCAATAAAAGGGTTTTGGCAAGGAGTAATTTAACTTTAAAGGGGACGTATTTTGCAGTGACCTGAAGCACCCGGAGACTTCCATAGACTTTCCCTATGACACTATTAAGATGATCAGTCCATGTAAGGGTACGATTGAAAATGATTCCAAGGTTTCTCGCGGTGACGACGTATTCAATGGTCTCATCTTGAAGTTTTACATGACTGAGAAGCGAGATATCAAACGTTTTTCTGTAAATAGGAAGAGTCATGGATTTGGTAGGGTTAAGGCAAAGTTGATTTATTTTAGACCATTGTAAAATGTTCAGCATGTCCTCATTCATTAAGGCTATGGCTTCATTTTTTATTGCAAATAGTCGATCAATGATAAGCTGCACATCATCTGCATAAAGATGTATTAAACAATGTTTGACAACTGTTGGTAGATCATTTATGTATAGAGAGAAAAGAATTGGCCCCACGATTGAACCCTGTGGTACTCCAGATAGAACATTTAAGAAAGAGGAAGAACGTCCGTTTCCCACTACACATTGTTGTCTTCCGCTTAGATACGCGTTAATTAGCTTACAGGATACTGAACTGAACCCAAACAAATTCCGCAGTTTATTACATAGAATCGTATGACTGACAGTGTCGAAAGCTTTAGAAAAATCTAAAAGCGTTAAAAAAGCGATAGAGTCTTCGTCCAATGCAACTCTTATTTTTTCAGTTACGAAAAGTAAAGCTGACTTGCAGCTCCGCTTTGAACGAAAGCCAGATTGTGAGAGACTCAACAGGTTGTTAATTGAAAGGTGTCGGTTAATTTGTTTCAGAATAGTTTTTTTCGAACACTTTTGAAAGAAATGGAAGAATAGCAATCGGGCGATATTCTGTAGCCGTACCTCTTTGCTTTTTAGGAACAGGAACAATTTTGGCCATTTTCCATTGCAATGGAAATTCAGAAAACGTTATAATTATATTAAAAATATGTGCAATATATTGTAATAAATATGGAAGCGGCAGCCTTAAAAACTTAGGTTGCATTAAGTCTAGACCTGTAGCGTTCTCTACAATGTCTTCCTCTCGTATTCGTATAAAATTTAAATTTAGGTGGCTGTTGATGGCTGTGGAATTCTCAATAGTAAGATGTATAGATGAGTTAGCGTTCAGAGGGAGAGGAGAAGATGTGAAATTTTTCTTGACAACGTCGCAATCAAAGTCACCAGCTAATTTATTGGACGATTTGCCTATATCGATTTCTCTCAAATTATTCCATAACTTCTTTCCTGAAATCAAAGGACTAAGTCTACTTTCATTTTTTTTTACAATTTTGCTTCTTAAGGGGACATGTTGATCGAATAGTTGGTTGACATTGTGCTGTAGAAAACTAACTTGGTCGTTAATATTATGCATACCATAAATAAGATTCCATTCAATGCGGTTAAAGTTGTGCAACAAATCGATAGTATTTTCATTTTTGTAGTCTCGATACTGAAAACTTTGTTGATCATATCGACATATGACATCTAAACACAAGAAAATCAAGTCATGATTTGAAAAACCAGGCTCCAAAAGCTGGCTGTAAAGCAACACCTTACTGACATCACTAGCTAAATAAAGATCTAATAGCGAACTGGATTCTTAAGTAAAGTGAGTAGGCGTTGAGTTATTAACTGGACTTAAATTGAGCGCTCTAAATCCACTAAGAAAGTTTTCGACTAAGCGTTTATTTAACAAGTTACAATTAAAATCACCACACAGTATAGTATAAGAATAGTTGCAAGAAATTGACTCTAAAGTTGTTATTACCGGAGTAGTGCTCATACTATTATAAGGTCGGTAGACTGAACCTACTAATAAACTCTCATTATTGCATATGACATTGACGAAAAGATATTTAAAAGGACAATTATCTTCCGATTTACATATAAGTCTACAGCTCAGCCCGTCGCGCACGTTTAGTGCAACACCTCCACCAGAAGAGAACTTTCTATCGGCTCTAAAATGTCTAAAACCCTTCAAACAGTAGAAATCGTCACATATTTCAGTGTGAAACCAGGTTTCACACACAGAAACGATATCTATTCCTGACTCCACAAACAGATACCTAAACTCCCCTAACTTATTAGTCAGACTCTGGGCATTCAAATGACACATCTTAAATCCATTATTATTTTGCATTCTTAAAATTCGAATCATGTCATACAAATTCCTACTCATGCTGCTGCCAGTGGAACCCCCAACGTTGTTAGCTGCACTCGCGATGGAAACATGAAGAAGAATATGATGCAAAGAAGGCGACGAAAAAATATAATAAAAAACACATTTGGCAAAACATTGTTACAGGGATAGTACGAAAATTAAATGAAAAGAATGAATCAAAAATGAAAATGAAAATAATTATAATAATAAAGAGCAAAATTAAGAGATAAGAAAATAGAAGAAAAGAATTAATTTTATAGAGATAAGAAAATATAAAAAAAATAATTAAAAATGTGATGCTGGACAGAATACCACAAAGCATCGACTGAGCTATAAGGCAACCTTTGAGCATCAAGAACAGGATCGCAAAAAATCTCCAACGGATTCAAATATCTGCTATTTGAAAGTCGATTTGCAACAAACTATGCCATTACCAAGGCTTACAACTTCCAAGGCTTTCTACCTACGCCAGATGTGGTCTTACAACTTAGGCATTCATTCCATTACGTCAGATGGTGATAAGCCCTATATGTTCACATGGACGGAGGACGTTGCAGACAGAGGTAGCACGGAGGTCGTTAGCTCACTTTGGACCTTCATTCAACAAAATCCATCTGTTGGCAGTAGAAGGCACCTCATAATCTGGTCAGATTCCTGTGCAGGTCAGAACAAAAATTTCAACATGATTTGCTTATACCAGGCGCTGGTTTTACAAGGATATTTTGATAATGACATCACCACAATTCCCGGAAGTTGGTCATACATATCTAGACAGTGATCGTGACTTCGGGAGAATCGAAAAAGTTTTGCGGAAAAATGAAAACGTGTACACAGCTGAACAATACCGAGTAATCATAAGAGGTGCAAGCTCCCGTACCACCGTTGTAGTGGACATGGAAAACCATTTCCGATCCCTGACTGGCATACAACTTAAACTAAACATCAAAAACTCCACACAAAATGAGCAAGGTGAGAAGGTTCTTTTCCGCGATGGAATAAAATGGATACGGGTTCAAGAATATGGATCCTACATGTACTAGGAATGCTACAACGAAGACACCCTATTCAGCAAAGTGATAGTAAAAAAAAGCAACAAAGTTCCAGACATACAACAAGATTTCTTCCCAAGATAGAAGAAAATTAAAAAAACTTTCGTGTGAAAAAATTAAAAATCTCAATGACCAGATGAAATTTGTACCAGAAGAGCACCGTTGGTTTTATGAGAAAGCCTTATCTGAGATTCCGGACAACAAAAAGAAGCCTAAAACCAAAATTTAAGAAACCCAACTTTTACTTGACTCCTCTTTCATAAAAATTAAATATAAATTCATTTTCGCATAAAGGGGTCAAGTACTGATTTTTTTGTAAAATACTAAGTTCTGATGAATTTAAATAAAATTGGTTGATTTACTAAAAATTTTACATTTTTTTTGTTTTTAATGGATTTCTTATTAGTTCTTCTCGATTTCAGAAAAAAAGTTATAAACGTAAAACTTTAAATGCTAATAGCTCAAAACATCAAAAATGTCACTTGACCCCTTCTCATTCTCAACGCTTCAATTATAATTAATACTTGCAAGTAATTCAAGATGATGAAAAGTATATGCCTATATGCAAAAATGTTCAAAAGCGATGCCCTACTTATCATGAACTTATTGATTTAAGTCAAAAATTTCACAAATACCGGGATAATTTGAATTTTGAGAATAGACTTCTGTTTAAAGATCATGGATTAGTTGTTCCCACTGTACTACAGTATAAGATATGCAAGTGGTTATATTAACCCCATATGGGTGTTGAAAAGACGCTTCCACGGGCACGGTCCAATTACTTTTGGCATGATCAGCTGACATTCAGGAAGAAATTAAAAATGAAAGAAAAAAACAGAAACTTTATTATAATTGGACCGCGAAAAATTTAAAGGTTGAATGTGGGTTACCAAGTTATTTTTAATATAAATGGAAAAGAATGGAATTATGGAAAAAATGTTAAAATTGTAAATAAAAGTTCATATCTTATTGTTGACAAACTTGGTTATTATTTCCGAAGGGATAATAAAATAATGACGTTAACGCAAGTGAATTACTTTTTGAAAATCACATACAGAAAAACATTGTTAATGATAATAGTAAGAAAATTAATATTTTGTCACCTATCCACAATGAAAATGTTAATGTTAATGAAAATTTGAAAAGAACTGTAGCGCTAAAATTGTAAAATCTAATCAAAAAGAAAATGCTAATGCCAATGAAAACATAAATGAGAATGCCAATACTGAAATTGAGGCGGTGCGAAATAAGGCCCCAGACAAAACGGCCCCAAGAACAAAAATGAAATAAGGCACCAAAAATGGGGTACTTTTTTTATAATGAAATAAAACCATATTTTTGGTTATGAAATAACGCCCCAAAAACGAAAAAAGACCCCAAAAACGAAATGACAGAAGACCCCAATTTTTTTGAAAAAATAAAAAAATAAAAAAAAAATAAAAAACCTAACACACTTAGGTTAAACTAGTTTTGCCTAGGCATTACCTGAGATTTTATCTCACAATCAGTATGAGGTAGGTATGGGGGGCAACCCCCTGGGTTTATGCAAAAGTTCTTTAAATCAAAAAGACATAATATTTTTGTGGGGTCTTATTTCATTCTTTGATATTAGGGTTTTTTTCATAATTAAATATAACCCCAATTCTAAAAATGAAATTAGGCCCCAAAAAGTGAAATTACACCCCAAAATAAAGATTTTTCTGTTGTTGTTGTTGTTGTTGTATTCTTAATATACTTTTGGGGCCTTATTTCATTTTTGTTTTCGGGGCGTTTTGTCTGGGGCCTTATTTCGCACCGCCGAAATTGAATAATGATCCATTTGATCGTGCTTCTTACATTCTTCACACAAAGAAGTTCACGACTTGCCTGGTGCATCTATCAAATTCAATGCAATACGGAGTAGTCGCAAAGGTGCAAGGTGTTTACTAAATTATTAAAGTATTAAATTATGTGTGTTAAGTATTAAATTATTATTTATTATTTTGTGTTTTTTGTATATGAAAAAAGGAGTGTAATGTAAACGCTTATTGCGATGCATTATTATATAAAACAACGCCTATTGTGAATAATTATTATGTTAGTTATTGTGATTTCATTAATCCCAACTTTGGTGTTCATTTATAAACGTCAAACGCGTTTTAAAAAAAAAAAGTAGTGTTTAATAAATATATATATTAATCGTACTTGTACACAAATAGTTTTATTCTATTTCCTCTATATACTTAAACATCGTCTCACAAGATTCGCCCCACAATTTCTATCTGCTGCTTACTCCATCTATCAAGAACACAAACTTAAGCACAAACATTTAAAAACAAAATTAAAAAAAATTCACTTACCCGTTTTAAATATAATGATTTTTCAAAAAAAAAAAAACACACATGCTGCTGCCAGTGGAACCCCCAACGTTGTTAGCTGCACTCGCGATGGAAACATGAAGAAGAATATGATGCAAAGAAGGCGACGAAAAAATATAATAAAAAACACATTTGGCAAAACATTGTTACAGGGATAGTACGAAAATTAAATGAAAAGAATGAATCAAAAATGAAAATGAAAATAATTATAATAATAAAGAGCAAAATTAAGAGATAAGAAAATAGAAGAAAAGAATTAATTTTATAGAGATAAGAAAATATAAAAAAAATAATTAAAAATGTGATGCTGGACAGAATACCACAAAGCATCGACTGAGCTATAAGGCAGCCTTTGAGCATCAAGAACAGGATCGCAAAAAATCTCCAACGGATTCAAATATCTGCTATTTGAAAGTCGATTTGCAACAAACTATGCCATTACCAAGGCTTACAACTTCCAAGGCTTTCTACCTACGCCAGATGTGGTCTTACAACTTAGGCATTCATTCCATTACGTCAGATGGTGATAAGCCCTATATGTTCACATGGACGGAGGACGTTGCAGACAGAGGTAGCACGGAGGTCGTTAGCTCACTTTGGACCTTCATTCAACAAAATCCATCTGTTGGCAGTAGAAGGCACCTCATAATCTGGTCAGATTCCTGTGCAGGTCAGAACAAAAATTTCAACATGATTTGCTTATACCAGGCGCTGGTTTTACAAGGATATTTTGATAATGACATCACCACAATTCCCGGAAGTTGGTCATACATATCTAGACAGTGATCGTGACTTCGGGAGAATCGAAAAAGTTTTGCGGAAAAATGAAAACGTGTACACAGCTGAACAATACCGAGTAATCATAAGAGGTGCAAGCTCCCGTACCACCGTTGTAGTGGACATGGAAAACCATTTCCGATCCCTGACTGGCATACAACTTAAACTAAACATCAAAAACTCCACACAAAATGAGCAAGGTGAGAAGGTTCTTTTCCGCGATGGAATAAAATGGATACGGGTTCAAGAATATGGATCCTACATGTACTAGGAATGCTACAACGAAGACACCCTATTCAGCAAAGTGATAGTAAAAAAAAGCAACAAAGTTCCAGACATACAACAAGATTTCTTCCCAAGAGAGAAGAAAATTAAAAAAACTTTCGTGTGAAAAAATTAAAAATCTCAATGACCAGATGAAATTTGTACCCCAAGAGCACCGTTGGTTTTATGAGAAAGCCTTATCTGAGATTCCGGACAACAAAAAGAAGCCTAAAGCCAAAATTTAAGAAACCCAACTTTTACTTGACCCCTCTTTCATTAAAATTAAATTCATTTTCGCATAAAGGGGTCAAGTACTGATTTTTTTGTAAAATACTAAGTTCTGATGAATTTAAATAAAATTGGTTGATTTACTAAAAATTTTACATTTTTTTTGTTTTTAATGGATTTCTTATTAGTTCTTCTCGATTTCAGAAAAAAAGTTATAAACGTAAAACTTTAAATGCTAATAGCTCAAAACATCAAAAATGTCACTTGACCCCTTCTCATTCTCAACGCTTCAATTATAATTAATACTTGCAAGTAATTCAAGATGATGAAAAGTATATGCCTATATGCAAAAATGTTCAAAAGCGATGCCCTACTTATCATGAACTTATTGATTTAAGTCAAAAATTTCACAAATACCGGGATAATTTGAATTTTGAGAATAGACTTCTGTTTAAAGATCATGGATTAGTTGTTCCCACTGTACTACAGTATAAGATATGCAAGTGGTTATATTAACCCCATATGGGTGTTGAAAAGACGCTTCCACGGGCACGGTCCAATTACTTTTGGCATGATCAGCTGACATTCAGGAAGAAATTAAAAATGAAAGAAAAAAACAGAAACTTTATTATAATTGGACCGCGAAAAATTTAAAGGTTGAATGTGGGTTACCAAGTTATTTTTAATATAAATGGAAAAGAATGGAATTATGGAAAAAATGTTAAAATTGTAAATAAAAGTTCATATCTTATTGTTGACAAACTTGGTTATTATTTCCGAAGGGATAATAAAATAATGACGTTAACGCAAGTGAATTACTTTTTGAAAATCACATACAGAAAAACATTGTTAATGATAATAGTAAGAAAATTAATATTTTGTCACCTATCCACAATGAAAATGTTAATGTTAATGAAAATTTGAAAAGAACTGTAGCGCTAAAATTGTAAAATCTAATCAAAAAGAAAATGCTAATGCCAATGAAAACATAAATGAGAATGCCAATACTGAAATTGAGGCGGTGCGAAATAAGGCCCCAGACAAAATGGCCCCAAGAACAAAAATGAAATAAGGCACCAAAAATGGGGTACTTTTTTTATAATGAAATAAAACCATATTTTTGGTTATGAAATAACGCCCCAAAAACGAAAAAAGACCCCAAAAACGAAATGACAGAAGACCCCAATTTTTTTGAAAAAATAAAAAAATAAAAAAAAAATAAAAAACCTAACACACTTAGGTTAAACTAGTTTTGCCTAGGCATTACCTGAGATTTTATCTCACAATCAGTATGAGGTAGGTATGGGGGGCAACCCCCTGGGTTTATGCAAAAGTTCTTTAAATCAAAAAGACATAATATTTTTGTGGGGTCTTATTTCATTCTTTGATATTAGGGTTTTTTTCATAATTAAATATAACCCCAATTCTAAAAATGAAATTAGGCCCCAAAAAGTGAAATTACACCCCAAAATAAAGATTTTTCTGTTGTTGTTGTTGTTGTATTCTTAATATACTTTTGGGGCCTTATTTCATTTTTGTTTTCGGGGCGTTTTGTCTGGGGCCTTATTTCGCACCGCCGAAATTGAATAATGATCCATTTGATCGTGCTTCTTACATTCTTCACACAAAGAAGTTCACGACTTGCCTGGTGCATCTATCAAATTCAATGCAATACGGAGTAGTCGCAAAGGTGCAAGGTGTTTACTAAATTATTAAAGTATTAAATTATGTGTGTTAAGTATTAAATTATTATTTATTATTTTGTGTTTTTTGTATATGAAAAAAGGAGTGTAATGTAAACGCTTATTGCGATGCATTATTATATAAAACAACGCCTATTGTGAATAATTATTATGTTAGTTATTGTGATTTCATTAATCCCAACTTTGGTGTTCATTTATAAACGTCAAACCAGTTGAGCTTCAACCTTCAACATAACACGTTGCGTTTTAAAAAAAAAAAGTAGTGTTTAATAAATATATATATTAATCGTACTTGTACACAAATAGTTTTATTCTATTTCCTCTATATACTTAAACATCGTCTCACAAGATTCGCCCCACAATTTCTATCTGCTGCTTACTCCATCTATCAAGAACACAAACTTAAGCACAAACATTTAAAAACAAAATTAAAAAAAATTCACTTACCCGTTTTAAATATAATGATTTTTCAAAAAAAAAAAAAAACACATGCTGCTGCCAGTGGAACCCCCAACGTTGTTAGCTGCACTCGCGATGGAAACATGAAGAAGAATATGATGCAAAGAAGGCGACGAAAAAATATAATAAAAAACACATTTGGCAAAACATTGTTACAGGGATAGTACGAAAATTAAATGAAAAGAATGAATCAAAAATGAAAATGAAAATAATTATAATAATAAAGAGCAAAATTAAGAGATAAGAAAATAGAAGAAAAGAATTAATTTTATAGAGATAAGAAAATATAAAAAAAATAATTAAAAATGTGATGCTGGACAGAATACCACAAAGCATCGACTGAGCTATAAGGCAGCCTTTGAGCATCAAGAACAGGATCGCAAAAAATCTCCAACGGATTCAAATATCTGCTATTTGAAAGTCGATTTGCAACAAACTATGCCATTACCAAGGCTTACAACTTCCAAGGCTTTCTACCTACGCCAGATGTGGTCTTACAACTTAGGCATTCATTCCATTACGTCAGATGGTGATAAGCCCTATATGTTCACATGGACGGAGGACGTTGCAGACAGAGGTAGCACGGAGGTCGTTAGCTCACTTTGGACCTTCATTCAACAAAATCCATCTGTTGGCAGTAGAAGGCACCTCATAATCTGGTCAGATTCCTGTGCAGGTCAGAACAAAAATTTCAACATGATTTGCTTATACCAGGCGCTGGTTTTACAAGGATATTTTGATAATGACATCACCACAATTCCCGGAAGTTGGTCATACATATCTAGACAGTGATCGTGACTTCGGGAGAATCGAAAAAGTTTTGCGGAAAAATGAAAACGTGTACACAGCTGAACAATACCGAGTAATCATAAGAGGTGCAAGCTCCCGTACCACCGTTGTAGTGGACATGGAAAACCATTTCCGATCCCTGACTGGCATACAACTTAAACTAAACATCAAAAACTCCACACAAAATGAGCAAGGTGAGAAGGTTCTTTTCCGCGATGGAATAAAATGGATACGGGTTCAAGAATATGGATCCTACATGTACTAGGAATGCTACAACGAAGACACCCTATTCAGCAAAGTGATAGTAAAAAAAAGCAACAAAGTTCCAGACATACAACAAGATTTCTTCCCAAGAGAGAAGAAAATTAAAAAAACTTTCGTGTGAAAAAATTAAAAATCTCAATGACCAGATGAAATTTGTACCCCAAGAGCACCGTTGGTTTTATGAGAAAGCCTTATCTGAGATTCCGGACAACAAAAAGAAGCCTAAAGCCAAAATTTAAGAAACCCAACTTTTACTTGACCCCTCTTTCATTAAAATTAAATATAAATTCATTTTCGCATAAAGGGGTCAAGTACTGATTTTTTTGTAAAATACTAAGTTCTGATGAATTTAAATAAAATTGGTTGATTTACTAAAAATTTTACATTTTTTTTGTTTTTAATGGATTTCTTATTAGTTCTTCTCGATTTCAGAAAAAAAGTTATAAACGTAAAACTTTAAATGCTAATAGCTCAAAACATCAAAAATGTCACTTGACCCCTTCTCATTCTCAACGCTTCAATTATAATTAATACTTGCAAGTAATTCAAGATGATGAAAAGTATATGCCTATATGCAAAAATGTTCAAAAGCGATGCCCTACTTATCATGAACTTATTGATTTAAGTCAAAAATTTCACAAATACCGGGATAATTTGAATTTTGAGAATAGACTTCTGTTTAAAGATCATGGATTAGTTGTTCCCACTGTACTACAGTATAAGATATGCAAGTGGTTATATTAACCCC
Organism: Platycheirus rosarum; assembly: GCA_963971375.1. Taxonomy (NCBI): domain Eukaryota; kingdom Metazoa; phylum Arthropoda; class Insecta; order Diptera; family Syrphidae; genus Platycheirus; species Platycheirus rosarum. The sequence goes on from OZ020510.1 coordinate 92,205,787, forward strand.
ATATGGGTGTTGAAAAGACGCTTCCACGGGCACGGTCCAATTACTTTTGGCATGATCAGCTGACATTCAGGAAGAAATTAAAAATGAAAGAAAAAAACAGAAACTTTATTATAATTGGACCGCGAAAAATTTAAAGGTTGAATGTGGGTTACCAAGTTATTTTTAATATAAATGGAAAAGAATGGAATTATGGAAAAAATGTTAAAATTGTAAATAAAAGTTCATATCTTATTGTTGACAAACTTGGTTATTATTTCCGAAGGGATAATAAAATAATGACGTTAACGCAAGTGAATTACTTTTTGAAAATCACATACAGAAAAACATTGTTAATGATAATAGTAAGAAAATTAATATTTTGTCACCTATCCACAATGAAAATGTTAATGTTAATGAAAATTTGAAAAGAACTGTAGCGCTAAAATTGTAAAATCTAATCAAAAAGAAAATGCTAATGCCAATGAAAACATAAATGAGAATGCCAATACTGAAATTGAGGCGGTGCGAAATAAGGCCCCAGACAAAATGGCCCCAAGAACAAAAATGAAATAAGGCACCAAAAATGGGGTACTTTTTTTATAATGAAATAAAACCATATTTTTGGTTATGAAATAACGCCCCAAAAACGAAAAAAGACCCCAAAAACGAAATGACAGAAGACCCCAATTTTTTTGAAAAAATAAAAAAATAAAAAAAAAATAAAAAACCTAACACACTTAGGTTAAACTAGTTTTGCCTAGGCATTACCTGAGATTTTATCTCACAATCAGTATGAGGTAGGTATGGGGGGCAACCCCCTGGGTTTATGCAAAAGTTCTTTAAATCAAAAAGACATAATATTTTTGTGGGGTCTTATTTCATTCTTTGATATTAGGGTTTTTTTCATAATTAAATATAACCCCAATTCTAAAAATGAAATTAGGCCCCAAAAAGTGAAATTACACCCCAAAATAAAGATTTTTCTGTTGTTGTTGTTGTTGTATTCTTAATATACTTTTGGGGCCTTATTTCATTTTTGTTTTCGGGGCGTTTTGTCTGGGGCCTTATTTCGCACCGCCGAAATTGAATAATGATCCATTTGATCGTGCTTCTTACATTCTTCACACAAAGAAGTTCACGACTTGCCTGGTGCATCTATCAAATTCAATGCAATACGGAGTAGTCGCAAAGGTGCAAGGTGTTTACTAAATTATTAAAGTATTAAATTATGTGTGTTAAGTATTAAATTATTATTTATTATTTTGTGTTTTTTGTATATGAAAAAAGGAGTGTAATGTAAACGCTTATTGCGATGCATTATTATATAAAACAACGCCTATTGTGAATAATTATTATGTTAGTTATTGTGATTTCATTAATCCCAACTTTGGTGTTCATTTATAAACGTCAAACCAGTTGAGCTTCAACCGTCAACATAACACGTTGCGTTTTTAAAAAAAAAAGTAGTGTTTAATAAATATATATATTAATCGTACTTGTACACAAATTGTTTTATTCTAATTCCTCTATATACTTAAACATCGTCTCACAAGATTCGCCCCACAATTTCTATCTGCTGCTTACTCCATCTATCAAGAACACAAACTTAAGCACAAACATTTAAAAACAAAATTAAAAAAAATTCACTTACCCGTTTTAAATATAATGATTTTTCAAAAAAAAAAAAAAAAACACTTTAAAAAATATATTAAAAATACAAAAAAAAAGTTTTAGAGAAAAAATTAATGCGAAATTACTAAGGCTTCTTACATCTTCTTGAATATCTATTTTGATAGTAATCATAGATCACCAGTTTTCGAGGAAAAACCGGTCCTATGGGAACTACCGTTTTTCACCAAAACATGAGGCTTACACTGATTATTTTTTCATAAAAAATCTTGTAGCCGTTTTCAAGAAAAATAGAGCGAACAAATTTACTGCATTTGTACCGTCATTTTTGGTCATGCAAGAATTTTGTTCTGTCAATAACGGAGTTGCATGAGCCTTGTTAATTTGTGTTTTTTCCAATTTTTCTCTGTAAGGTTGGTTTTATAAGATCGGAAACTTACTTCTTTGAGACTGATAGCTTCCTTACACTCAGAGTTAAACCAGGACTTTTCTTTAGGCTTGATGCTTTTTACTCTGTCAGGAATAAAAGCACGCATCGAACAGTTGGGTAAGGTGATGTAACCCAGCAAAGAGGTCGACATACCTTCCTTCGGGTGTTGTTGAATATCGGAGCCAATTGGAATTGTGTACATTGAAATCGCCCGCAATAATGATTTCAGTGCGAGGACAAAGGGAAACAATTTTCGAGATGGAATCAGACAGCGCATCAAACTCGTTACAAGTCGAATAACTGTCAAGATTTGGACTCTTATAAATAAAACAATAATTAATGATATGCTTGTGGACAGTGAATTTGAGCCACAAGAAGTTAAAGTCCATGTTGGAACATTGTTCATATTTTCACTTTTCTCAAATTTGTATATGATCATACGGTTTGAGAATTAAGATCTAATTTCATACCGATACCAGAACGGGAAATTGCCAACTAGAGTCACATTTCACACATAATTTATCATTTTGTTTGTTTTTTTTGTGACTCGCGTTCGGTGGCAGCGCGGCGCGCGGCAGGTCGACGACTTGTCTTGTGATTTTGTGATCGAAAAAGGGTTAGGGGTTGATGTGTTACTTACGATGTTTTTTACTTGCGATTTATAGGGACTATAAGGCAAGTTATGCATTCGTAAAAAAAAAATTCTAACAATCAAACATGACATTACGATGATAGAGAAGTCAAAAAAAGTGGGTCCGGAAATTCCGTCCGTCTGTCTGTCTGTCCGTATCGATATCTACAGCCTAAACGGTTGGGCCGATTTGATTCAAACTTGGTATAAAGTATTTTTAGAGTGCTCTACCCGACGGTTTTTCGAATTGGCATTCTAGCTCCAAAACCAACGGTACCTGCCATATAAATTTTAATGAAAAACTTATTTTTCTCGAAAACGGCTCCTACGATTTTGATAAAACTTTCACAATGATGTTTTTTATGCAAAATATATCTTTGAGTTTTGATGGATTTTTCAGAAAAAGTTTTATAACGGTACCTCCCATATGAGCGGTTTTTTAAAATCAGACTTTCTCGTTAACTAATTGACGGATTTTGATGAAATTTTCAAGATATGTAGTGTTTTATGATTGAAATAATATTGTTTATTAAAATTTTCAAAAACATTTTTTTTTAATTTTTAATAATTTTTTAAAAAAATTATTTTGTTTTTTGAATATTTTGAAAACAGATCTGTAGATTTTTTTGTTATTTTTCTCCTAATATAAACTATAGAGCTTACACCTACCTATGAATAAACAAAACCACTGTGTTAACTTTTAATATTGTCTCTATACCCACTCGGTTAACAGTAGTTGGAATGTGTATCTTAATTTTAGTACCCACCTTCCTTCCAACCTTATTATATGTAGAGGTAACTAATATCCTTAGTAAATTCCATTAATACCTACCCACACCATACGTTTATCGATCCATCAAACATAATTAAGCTATTTTAATTAATTTGATTTCAAAAAGCAAATTATTCTTATTGGGACCTATATAGGTATCTATACCTAGCATTATTGCCCCACTGCTGACTCCCACGAATCTTTATGCCAGTTGTTCAAATTTTTCCATACCAAAATGAAAATTAACCTGAAAAAATCTTTCTATTAGCAAATTATATTATAAACAGTAAACAACAAGTGGAAAGATGATACACTAAAAAACTTCAAAAGCTAACAATCCTACATATTTATGTGCTTATCCCTTTGTCGTGACGCATGTTCGTTCGAGCTTCAAACCACAACGATTCTAAGGAAAATGCAACGCCTGCACTTAAAAAGGATTAGCACATAGGAGCAAGTACGTGCGACCCAGTCGTCCTTTTATTTTTTTTTCGTCGTTTTCTTAGGTTCTTAAATACTTATTGAGAAAGACGATGCGAATGCGGTGTGTAGATGTGGATTTATTTATAGTGCAACTATGATTGTGTATAAACATATAGGTACATACATACCTGCTTCGTGGGGTAGCAGATTTCTTCATAATTAAAAAGAAGTTGTTTTGTTTGAAAATTTAGATTTAATGTTATTTTAATATACACCGAACAAAAAAATGTGAAAATATAAAATTGATAATATTAAATTTACAATAAAAAAAACCTTATATGAAATACTGGGGTTTTGATATTACATCATATCAATTTAATATTAAATATGTATGTATATCAAATTAATATTTTTTTAATATCAAAATATCAAACAACTATAAAACCGTTGCTTTAAAAAAAACCATTTGAAATTGATATGAGAAATATCATTTTGATATACATAAATATGTATGTAAACAGGGTGATTGATATAAGGTGTTTCAAAAAGATAGAGCATGTAGGTTGGGTCGAGAACAAAATCGTTTGGGAGGGGCGGTCTATTCCCCTCCGTTTAGCTGGGAGGGGCAATTTTCTAAAGCCATGACTAAAATTTGAAAAAAAAAATATTAAAAAATAACGGTAACTGCTAATATGCCATGGTATACCTTTTTTGTAAGGCCAAGAACCTGTTCTCTTACTCTGATTTTAAATGAAGTTATTTTAGTGAATTGTTTTCATTTTTTTTGTTTTCATTTTTTTGTATTAACTTTCAAAAAAATTTTGAAAAAAAAATTTAAACTAAGGAATAGACCCCCCTCATATACGATTTTTTTCTCGGCCCACCTAAATGCTCTTTCGTTTTGTAACACCCTGTATATCAATCTGATATCTAGTATCCCTAATATATCCCTATGTATAAAAATTAATGTATGTATGTTTGTATGTCCGGTATGAACTCTTAAACGGCTCTGAAAGCCTAAAAAATTTCTACGATTTTTTTATAAACTTTGATGAGTCTTTGCATTTTTAAGCTTATTTCCACACCACCCACTGAGGTAAAGCTTTCGGCGCGTTTTTTTTTAAGTGGTTTCCCCTTGAGGCATATTCCATTGATCTTTTCTTTTTTTTCTTCGTTTCTTTTTCATTCTTTTTAGGTACATATGTATATATCATCAATTTTAAGCATTTTAAATATTCATAAGATTTTCAAGTCGTTTGTTTTTCCTTTTTGACATGATTTTTTAGCTTCCTTACTAGTCCAAATACAATGCTTTCGTAACAAAACTAAGATCATAAATGAAAGGGCTTTCAAACGGTGATCTTTGAACTAATCTGGGCTATGGAGTTCTGTTTCTGTAGTGGCTGAAGATACTATATAAGATCTAATGTTAGTAATTTCCGGACTTTTGGTATATATATTTTCGAACACATTTATTTGAAGCTTACAAATTTCAAAAAACTTTTTTGAGGGTGGAAATAATTTTCCGAAGTCTGATTCTGCATTTAAGTAAGCTTTGTGAAGAAGAAGAAACTCAGAATTTTCTTTTATTGTCTTGTCTGTTTTGACTAATGTCTGTGTGCAATTATGGCATTGTTCTTTCATAGAATTGAAAAGCTTATAACAACAGTATCCTGCAAAGTAGCGAATGGACATGTTTTTAACAATAATTGTAGAGCATGTTGGTTGTTGAATTAAATCAAGAGGCTTTATCGTGTTTGTGTGACTGTATTTAAATCTAAAATCGGCTCTTCGTTTACATTATTTATAACTGTAGACCAGTCAACATCAAGAATTTCATCTGAGTCTTGTTCACAGTTTGAATATTTCGAGGAAAACAGTAGATTGAGTGAGATAATCTTCGCTATAATTGACTGAAATTCAAACACATTGGAATTCCTTTTGTTGGCGTTGCGGGACCGAACATGTGAAATCAAGTGGATCCTGATTCAATTTGTTTAAATAAAGATATTGATATTCCTCAAAAAGATCATCGGCCAAACATTTGAAAGATGTTATTGTTGAAATACATCCCCTTAAACAATGGATCGTTGTATTTTTTTGAAGTTTTAATGATGAGAATAATGCTTTCATTTCATTTAGAAATTCAATATTTTGGGATTGTCTAACAAGAGGCGGGTGTCCGTTTAAGATATCAAACATTTTATTTAGTTTGTTATAGAATGTTAATGTTGGCTTGGTCTTTTTTTCAACGTTTTTTGAAAAAGCCGAAGCTTCAAGCAATGCTAAAATTCCAGCTTAAACACTATGTGAAAAAACTTGAGTAGCTAAGCTTACATACATTTTTTGAAAGTTTGTTGGGTTTACGTGCGCTTGGCTGATCTTTGGACATGCTCTTACAAGATTTTGAGAATCAATACCATACGATTCCCTTACAACGTCCCAGCTGACAACATCTCCACTAGGAAAAAAAAATCTGAAGATATAAGGTTTGTTCTTATAGATTTTATTAGATGAGGTACATCAAAACAAAGGTATATCTTCTTCCTCTCGTGAACAAACCAATTGTTGTTGTTTTCACCATTTAATTGGTTATTTCCTAGTTTTAAATACAGGCTTCGGTTTGTTGAACCTTTTTACATGTAAGTGAACGAACAAATATCCCAAGTCTTGTACAAACATCTAAGCAATTCAAAACCTGCTGTTTTAATTCTAAAACCGGACAAGATGTTGAACTAACAACATAGTTCAAGACATATTTAAAATTAGCGCAAAGTCCCTTTATCATAAATACACAAATCGTTTTGCCTCTGATTGCCTCTCTCTTGCCATTACCATAATAAACAAATCCATCAATAACGTCCATAAAGTCGTTATATGTTATATTCTCCTCATTGAAATTTCATCAAAAATAAGTACAACATTTTTGCTTATTTCAGGAAATTGATCAACCTTTTCCTTTATTTTTGATAATACTCCTTCATTAAAACCAGGACACAGATGTTTAATTTCTATCCACTTGTATAAAGACGCAGGGTGGGTAAGATGGAATGCAAGAATTTCTCTCATGAATTTATAGAAAGCAGCATTTCTGAAAAATAAATTTTGAGCAAGCCATTTTTCGTCCCAAGAATAGTTTTTTTTTCTTAATCAAAAGCATTTTCGTAAATTTTTTTTGCTATTTTGCTTATCAGAGGCATTAATTAAACTTGAAATTTTTTTTGAGTGCATTGCCTTATTCTTTTTGGTTGACGAACTTCCTACTCTTAATGTTTTTATTTTACGTTTTAAAGCAATATGTTTCAAGTTGTTTTGTTTTCTCATGTTCTTTTTTTTCAGGCTTCATGCCACTCTTGAAGAAAATTTCTTTTTTCTTCCGATCGGGAAATTTAAAAAAATTACTAGCACATAAATTGTTCTGCCTCTTAGCTCCACAAGAAAGAATAAAACATTTAACACGGTACCCGTACCGGTGCTTTTCTGTTGTAAACATTGTAAAAATATCAAACAAAGAGAATATTACAAACTAACTACTACTAAAAACAAAATAATAACCAACCCAAAAAATAAAAGTATTTAATAAATAGAGGTTTACGTGCATATATAGTATGTATATGTACACATAACATAAGCAAAAAAATGAAACCACAGATAATAATAAGAAACTCAAATTACAAAATAGGTAGGTAATACAAAAATTCATAAAAAAATGTAATAAAAAAAAGGATTTTTTGCGACAGCAATCTTACTCCGCCGAACTTATTTTGTTGAGTAGGTAGGTATCTTATATTAAAGTTATTTAGTTTTTAAAAAAACTTTAAACTGCGCAAGAATTAACTTATCGCAAATCACGATTTAAATTAAAACTGAAACCACACATCACAGGAATAATTATAACTTGATCGTAATGAATTCACATTCCAACTGAAATTCCGATCTGCAAGTTCCTTGAATTCCTGAAAGAGGCGCCAAATACAATCAAATCAAATAGAAAAGCCCAAAAAGAAAATACAGAAACCAATGCATCTGTGCATACACTTGCTTTCACTTGTCCACACAAATCTTACGTTTCAATACACAAGAAAAAGTTTCTATTCTCCAAACCGGACATACGCACGAAAATCCGTACAAAAAAAACAAAATACACAACCTACACCAACAAAAATTGGGTTGGCTACATTTTTTTGAATGTACATACCAAACATTGTTTTTGTATTCATTAGCAAACAAAGAGAAAAGGAAAAAGTTTCATAAGTCGAAACCGACACCAATCAAACATCATTCCTTTTTAAAACGATCGCGCAGCGACACGAGGGTTGTTATTTGTATATCTGTTTGGTATGAGTATGAGGTATTCTAGATTTTAAATTTGGTATACTCATTTAAATTTTTTTTTTTGAACATGCATTTGTTCTGGTATTCGACATCTGTATTTCTTTTGTCTGTGCTCAAACAGTAGTTGAGTTTTATGTTTTGTGTTTAATTGATCGTTTTTGTGTTTAATTGATCGTGGTTCCACCACTCCACCGTGCCCTGGTTCGTATTGGTAGGACCAGGAACTGGTTTTTTGGTATGGAGGTATGGTATGGTTTAATTTTTTCGAAGGATGTCAATTTCTCGGACATGTTTGAGTATGAGGAATGCTAGCTTTCGATTTTGGTATGCTAGCTCTGAATTTTTTTTGAACATGCATTTGTTCTGGTATTCGACATCTGTATATCTTTTGTATGTATTCAAACTCAGCACAATAAGACAAACTCAGGTGACCTTATCTACAAGTATATATCGCAAACATTTTATGATGGTCATTCAATGCCTGCAGTGGATGAGGAAGAGGTATTTAAGCACAAAGGTATTGTGGACAGATAAGATAAGGGATTTGCGACGCGTGCGAATTTTTATCTTCCACAGCAACAGTGAGTATTTTTTTCTTGCTTCCAACAACGCGAGTGGGCATTATTTTGTTTTTCACGACACAAGCGAGTGGTATTTTTTTCTTTTTAAAAACAAAAGTGCGATTTTTTTTTCTAACTCGCGTCTACAATGCGAAAATTATTTTTCGATTTTCAAACGTTCAGTTTTAATAGAGTCAGTGTGTTGGAAGTGTATTAGGCTCTGAGTGAGATAAAGCCTAATTCCATCGGTTTGGATGCATTAAACCTAGTTTCATCAAATTATTTCTTCCGTTTCTCTTTCCCTATATTTCCCATATCTTCAATTCCATCTTAACGTCCTCCTGCTATCCTAAGCTCTGGAAAGCCTCCAAATTAATACAGGTTCATAAAAAGTCCCTCACAAAACAGAAAGAATACCGCCTAATATACATGTTACCTTTTATTTCCAAAGCGTTTGAAAAGATGATGAGCCGGCAGATTTCATCTTTTTTAAGTACCTGTGAACTACTCTCATGAAACCAATCTGGATCCAGACCTCAACACAGCTGCAACATTGCACTGCTGAAAATAGTCGATGACATAAGGAAATAACTGGCTAGGAATCTTGAGGTTCTATATAGTAGTTGTCTGTCTCTGAAAGCTTATATTTATTATCAAAAAATCTTGTTCTTCCTATTAGCCTCATCTTCTGCTGTCCAGATAGTAGAAGCAAACGAAAGCCACTTTCAACAACATTGCTCTTTTCGTTTACAGTTTATATCGGTTTGATCATGGCTCTATGTATGCCAACAGTATTTTCGGCATGCCCCTGAGCAAATTCCTTGATTTCCAAGCTCTAATTTTCTTATTTAAGTTTATCCAACATAGGACTCCTCAGTATCTTTTTGAAAAACTTTCATTTCCATCATAACAAAGAAGTAATATTTTAATCGAACCCATATTTAACTTTCGTAACTCAAAGCGACAGTTCTTTGTGCACACAGTTGGTCTCTGGAATTCCCTGCCATTCAACCTAAAGAGACGAAACAGCTACAATACCCTTCAAAATCTCTTAAAGATTGATTTAAGAAGCCAAAATAATTAATAGTTAATCTTACTTTTATTATCAATTTTTTTTCTCTCTTTCTATGTACTTAGTTATAATAATTTGTTTTATTTTTATTTATAATTTTATTTTGGTAAATTTCAATATGTCTAAATGTTACTTAATCTTCACCCACAATGTTAAAGTAAAGCAAAAAGGACATGTTTTAAAATACTTTGATTTGAAGTCAATAAATACAAATACTGAGGTTACATTTGACATTTGAAATATGACCTCTGCCATAACTTTGACACGAAAACAAGGTATACTGACTTTTCAAATTTTTGTTCTAAACAAATATATTAATTTGCCGGTTTTCATTATATTTTATTTTATAGTTCTTAAAATCATGAAAGGAATCGTTTAAATTTTAAATTCTAAGACATAGCATTCACTTAAAAAATAAAATAATAATAAATGATAATTTATGAAGTCAGAAAATACCGAGATGGCGGTTTATATGTATTCTATTTCTGTGTATCATGTTTTTTCAATGAATGTCAAAGTAGTTGGATAATGGAAAGTGAATGCGTTCAGCATATAAGTTTTGAGTAGACTTCAAGTAGATTAATTTGAAGCCTTGATCTGAGGAGATGATTAAAATTTGTATGGCAAACCTACTGATGTCGAGGAGGTTTGGATAAGATTTGAGATTGAGTTAGAAATTTCTTCTCAACCTGAGTATCGAACTGACGATATCCGGGTTAGAAGCAAACATCTTATTTGCGCAGACACGACCTTCTCAGTTGAGACGTTGATAGCTAAACTGTGACTGAACTATGTAATGTACATTATTTATGACGCGACATGTAATGTAATAAAAATGTAATGCCAGGATGTATGACTAAAACTATTGTTTTGGCGGCAAGACACATAAAATACAATCGTCGCATTCAATACAAATTCTGTCAAACGGTTGGGACAATCGTTGAATCGTGTATTTACCCTTTAAGCGATCATTAGTTGTTGCTTATGTTACAGGCCGACTCCACATGATATCTGTATCGCTAACGAGATCTCTGATATTAATATAAAGCTATTTTTTTCCTTCGCTGAGAGGCTAACGTGTGTATCACTGACAAAAGTCAATAGGTTTAAATTCTTCTTCATTATATTTGTTAATTTTATCATTTTTAAATATTTATGCCATTAAAAAAATGTAGGTGTTGTCTCGTTTACTCCTGTTAATACACATAAACTAATAAAAATACTTTATTCAAGCTTTGTCATTGCAAACTAAAGAGCAACTACCCGTATGAGAGAAAAAAAATAATGATATGAAACATCGTCGGCACCTAAAAAGGAAAAAAGCACACACGTCAGACTGATATCAAGACATCGATGTCACAACAGAATCGGGAAATTAATAAAGTATCAAACAACATCGATTTTAATTTTCATTTGAGTAGACACTTATTTAGAAACATTTTAAGATTACACGATTTGTTTCATTGGATTATTTTTGTTTATATTAGTACGAGTATTATTTTATATATTTGAGTATATTGTGAATCTTAATTGATGATAATAAATAAATAAATAAATAAAATCAAGAAATATGGATAAAAAAAATTATGTTGCTTTATAAATAAGTCCCAAAATTCAATTTTTCTTTTGTTAACTAATGACTAACCTTATATAAACATTCCCGTCTTAGTTACTTTAAAGAGCTTTACCTTTATTTTCAGGCTGTACAGGAAACAGTTCTTCTGATTGTCATAAAGAATGTGACTTTCAAAATAATAGCCAAACGTCAAGATTAAAAAAGAATGTTAGCAGTGAAAGGATTGCGGGTAAGTTTTTTTTCGTAATATTAAAAGGACTATTATTAACTATTTAAGGATTTGTTTAATAACGGTATTTTTGTATTCTTTATTTTTTTTTTATTTTTTAACAGTTTACAACTAACTCAATAATAGACAAGAAATCTTAAAATTTAAATAAATATTAACTTAAATAATTCACTCTCTTTCTTAATTACGTATGTAATTGCCTTTCGGCCAACAATCAACTTAAATATTAAAACTAAAGGGTTATATTTTTCAACTGACAAAATTAAGAAAACAGTATCAAAAAAGAACGATAATATTTAGAATACAATGTTATACTAAAGATATTATAACAATTAAAGATGTCGCACGTAGAACATTTGTTGATCCTATGTTGCTATCACAACAGGTCCATATCATGCTACGAGGAAATAAATATTGACATCACCACAGGTCTACATCATGTTGCGAGGAAATAAATGTTGACAAGGAACAAAAGAAACCAGTTCTTTATTCGATTTGGTTGAAGCTAAAAGAGTGTCGAGAGATATTTTTGTTGCAGAGTGATATTGGGGTTGTTTTTGGTTACAATCAACTTTACGGATTCCGCCGCCGTCGTCGTCATCGGCGCGGGAGGTGTCGTGGCGTCGTCGTGTTTGTATCGTGTAGTTTCAGTACAAAGAAGAAATATAAAAAACTTCGTAGGTAGCAAGTACAAAGGATAATCACAAAGTAGAAAGCAACACATCTTGAGGGTTTTTTTTAAATACTTATTTGGTTTAGTTTCATTTTTTTGTTCTTGGCAAGGTCAAAGAAAAAAATGTAGGTAGTCAACTTTTTGTTTGAGTAAGATTAAGGCGCATAATTGTTTGTTTTGTAATCAATGCCAATATGTACGGTCAATCAAAGGTGAATCTTCAATATTTGAAAAAAGCAGTTTATATAGTACATATATTTACACGTACACACATTATAAATTTCTTTTTCCTAAATTTATAAGTTTCCATTTAACAAATAACAGATTGTTTAACTATTTAAACATAGGTTTCCATTTTTATTTGCGATACAAGCACTGTTATGCATTGTAAATGATTTTAAGTTTCGGAGTAAGAATGTAAAATTAAAAATGCAATTAAATTTAAGTTTTTAATGTTAAAGAATTCATTGAATTTTTAAGTTTATAAAGTCTTTGAATGGCGCATGATAATTTAAAGACAATGGCGCAAATCTTAAACATCATTCATTTTAGTAATATAACCGACTCTAGTTAAAGAAGTTCTTCAGATACGAGCCCTTGTTTAAAATTTTCTCTATTTTAAACAAGTTAAACAACCCAGACAGCTAGTGTGGGGTGTGGTTATGTAACGTAATATTTAAAAAAAATTGGCCAGGGGGTCAATTCCCGATCTGTGAATGATAAAAAACTTATTATTATAATTGGAAGTGTTATTAATCAATATTTATTAATTAAACATTAAAAAATGTCGTAAAAGAATTAAAAAATAATACAATTATACAATTATATATATATATATAATTAAGTAAATAATGCTTGATCTCAAAACTGCGGTGCTCTAAAGTCTAGACGGCTATTTCGCTAGAGCATTGTCTGTGGAAGTAGCTATAAAACAATGAAAGGCAAGAAATATTACTTCTGGCCTCAAGAGATGTAAATAATTCTGTTACTGTTCGGTCGCCTATTATGTTTTTTTAATTCTATCTAGAAAACTGAAGTGGGTTACGGAAGCACCTGCCCAAATGTTGGAAATAACTAGAATATATTGGGCGAATATATTCTTTATATACTGTAGCCAGATCAGACGAAACCTTAACACCTCGCAGCGTTCTTGGCGATGTCAAATATGTGATTATTCCACAGAAGCTGATCAGTTTCTTCAATGCAAGAGCCACTTATGGAAGGTGGCGTTTAGGGAATATTTCGCTTTAACGACAGAAGACAACATTGAGTTTTTGAAGCATTACATTCCACACGATTTCTTATTCCCCATAGTACAATGCAGTCAAGATCAGACCTTAATGAACTTCTCATACGTTGCCGTTTCAGTTTCACATCCGAAGAGCATGGATGTGAATCTGGAAGCGAATCTGAAAAAATTACAATTAACACAGAGTCGACTCCCATTTTAAAATGAATTTATAGTAGATTTTAAATGTTTAAAATATTATGCCAATGAAATTTATAGTTTAAGGTTATTTAAGTTTATTACGTTAAGTTGAGTGAAGTTGTATGAGATTTATTAATCTTAGGCCGCTCTCTCATTTGTCGGTGCGATATCGGTAATCGGTATTTACCGCTTAACCGAAAGTATGCCGATTTCATGTTCATCTCCTGACTTGTCGGTAAGCTTTCAACATAGAATTATTCAAAACATTAAATTCGCAGCAGTTTCGGATCTCATTTTCTTTCAAAAATTATTATTTTGTATCAACAAATATTTTCTTATATTTTTGTTTATATCTACAAAACAAAACTGTTGCCTAGACGACAGACGTCAAACACAAATTCCTTGCGGCAAGCATCCAAACAATACTGATACTCTATACCGACACTCGGTACACCGCCTTGTTCTAACCGTACCGATTCCGCACATACCGCACAAATCAATAGGTGTTCACATTGTATATACATTGCCTATAGTACTATCATGAGACGAGAAAAAATCTTTTTCCCTAGAGCCGCTTGGAGTGCTAGTGTAGGACATTTTATTTGAGTGAGAGAGAATTAAGAGCATTGTTTTTAGTGTTATGCTTTGTGCTTAGTTTCCTGCGCATGTGCAATGTGACAATGTGAGGCAAGAAAAAACCGAAGGAGAACATGAAATAATTCAGTATCTTGTTTTGTTCATTGTATATATGTGTATAAACTGCTGGCAGTTTTGAAGTTAATATATAATGGTTTCGCTTAGCTGAGGCTTAGTTTTTTGTAAGGATTTATACAAGATCCAACATTTTCATTGTTTACGTTTTTTATATGGAATATGTAATATGAGAACTGGTTCTTACATAAGTATTTATACATGCGTACGTCATTGACGAGACTTTTGATTTGAGTTTTTTAGGATTTTCAAGTTTTGTATGAGCACCACCTACATACATATTTGTCATATTTGTACATATATACATCATTGACCAGACTTTTGATTCGAATTCTTTACAGGCCGACTCCACTTGATATCTGTATTGCTAACCAGATCTCTGACATAAATATCAGACCATTTTCTTTTTTCTTCGCTGGGCAGTTCATGTCTTGATATTTCATTAAAGCAAGAGAGGCTAATGTGTTTGTATCTCTGACAAAAGTCAATAGATAGAAATTCTTCTTCTTATATTTGTTAATTTTATCATTTTAAAACATTTATTCCATTAAAAAAATATAGATGTAGTCTCATTTACTCTTGTTAATACACATAAACTAATAAAAATACTGTATTCAGGCTTTTTCACTGCAAATTAATTTTTTAAAGCGCACAAAAAGAGCAACTACCCGCATGAGAGACAAAAAATAATGAGATGAACCCTAAAAAAAGAAAGAAAAAACCCAAACGTCAAATTGTTATCAAGACATCGATGTCAAGATAGAACCGCGGAGAGAGATGTCTAACATCCCAACAGACTCCGAAACAACGCGACTCCATTGGATATTTCATCTCATGTTGAAGATCCTGAGAGAAATTATATCGTGTGGAGTCGGCCTGTTAGGATTTTCAATTTTTTTACTATTCTATTATGAAGGTTGTCGTCTTCAAATAGTGTACACATTCATTCTTGAAATTTAAACACAAACTTACTTCTTGCTGTATTTATACAAAGATACAAAGGCCCTTGCAATGGATGGATTTTTGTTTCGAATTTTACTTTCCATTCAGATAGGTACCAACATATACATATAGGTACATAGATATGTATGTGTAGGTATCTATCTGAATGAACTATGTGCAGAAATTCAATCAAAAATT
This sequence comes from Platycheirus rosarum, assembly GCA_963971375.1. Classification (NCBI taxonomy): domain Eukaryota; kingdom Metazoa; phylum Arthropoda; class Insecta; order Diptera; family Syrphidae; genus Platycheirus; species Platycheirus rosarum. The sequence continues at coordinate 92,221,376 of OZ020510.1, forward strand.
GTTTGTAAATTGATTTATATTATTATTGATTGATTATATATTATTGATTTATAGTAACAAAGATCTTTTTTGTTTGAGGTTTATATAATAGGAACTAGTTGACCCACCCAGCTTAGCTTGCGCGTCGTTAAACCAAAATATTTCTTTGTACTAATCTTCTATAGAATTGCTAAAAATACCACGGGTTTTTTACATTTGTAACACCTAATTGTTTAATTTTTACTTGCAATTATTATAGGTAGGTACTAAGTACAAGTTATGCATTCGTGCAGAAAAAAAAAATTGAGATAACAATCAAATACCTATAACATTACGATGATAGAGAAACATATTTGGCAAAATTCTGTCCGTCTACTAAACGGTTTGGCCAGTTGTCTTTAAATTTGGAATATAAGTTTATTTTGACATTCGACATAGGATTTTTTAATTTCTTTTTTAGCTGATACTTGCGATATAACCGTCAAGTAAAAGCTTATTTTTGTCAAAAACAGCTCCAAGAATTTTGTATGTTAAAAATCAATGTGCATTCAATTATGGTTAAAAATAATATGACGGTGGGCTAAGACTGGCACCACCCATAGGAGTTTTTTTTGGCATCGACTTTTCTGAGAACTGGTTAGGTAACCGATTACAACCAAAATTGATATTAAGGAAAATGTAAGTAGCCTAAGTAATCTTACACTAAAATATATTTATATAGGTATATTTAAAAATAACGGCAACATTTAAAATAATGTGCTATACCTTTTTTAAAGCAAAAAGTCTGTTCAATCATATTATTTTTTAAATAAAGAATTTCAGAAAAAAATAAATATATAAAAGGCACGACTGGTTTGCACGTACGTGTATATACAATGTATTCAGTGAAATATCGGTACCGAATGTGTACAGAGGAAACCGAGAGATACGATACCGCACTGGTAAGTGAGGGAGCGGCCTTACAATTGTTTAGAAAAGTGATGTTTGTTTTCATTATTCAGAAAGTCTGTTCGAGTATGTAATTCATTTTTAGAAATGCAAATTTAAGATAAAATAATTTAATTTATTAAAAAAATTATTTAACATGCATGTTATGCATTCGTTCAGATTCAGATGAGATAAAAATGAAACATGACATTAAGATGATAAATAAACTCATTTTAGTTTGTGGCAAAATTCTTTTTGCCTGGAGGGATGTATTTTGAACTACGCCTCCACGGTTGAGCCAATCGTCTTCAAATTTAAATTTTTTTGAAATTCTAAAGAGGAAATTTTTCAAAGCCCAAATATTAACGGTAGCTGCAATGTGTGTATTTAACTGTTTAGCAAATGCTTTCTTTTCTTTGAAAAGGCACCAAGAATTTTTATGAACACAATTCAATGTAGGTATCATTATATATCTTGTTTTTGTGAACAATATTTAAAGATGTTGGACTAATCTCAATATAAGGTAGGATCAATTTCTTTCTTCGACTTTCTCGATTTTAAAAAATTATCACACTTCCAATTTTTTAAAAGAAATGTTACCGTACATAAGAGCAAGAAAGGATGTTTTTAATTTTCCAATATTTTTTAACTTTGTTTTTTACCTTTTCGTATATCTTCTTCACTTTCGTCGTAATCATCTTCAAATGTTGCTGTTGCATTTTCATCCATATGGTTTTTTTTTATCTTTTTTCTTCGATTTTTTAACGGTTTGGATTCTTTGCATCATCGTCTACTAAACTTGCAATCAACATTTCTTCTTCATCATCGGCAAAATGTCCCAGCTTTGTGAACTGACACAAATATGTTTCTTCATTATTTTCGCAACAAGTAAATTAAATTTAATTTCATCATAGAGCAAAGTTTAGTTTTTTCTTTTGTTTAAAAGGCATAGCACGCTTTTGTACAGCACATTATTGTTACCCTTCAAATATATTTTTTTTCCAATTGAAGTACTTTTTTAGATCCCCCTCCCATTTTTTTCAAAATGGTGCAACACGTGCTACTTCCATACAAATATTATCAATATTATAAACCGTTTCCCATTGTATATACATTGCCTATAGTACTATCATGAGACGAGAAAAAATCTTTTTACCTAGAGCCGCTTGGAGTGCTAGTGTAGGGACATAATATTTGAGTGAGAGAGAATTAAGAGCATGGTTTTTAGCGTTATGCTTTGTGCTTAATTTATTGCGCATGTGCAATGTGAGGCAAGAAAAAAACAGAAGGAGAACATGAAATAATTCAGTTTTTTGTTTTGTTCGTTGTATATATTATGTATATACAATGCTAGCAGTTTTGAAGTTTATATATTTACAATGGTTTCGCTTAGCTGAGGCGAATAGTTTTTTGTAAGGATTTATACACGATCCAACATTTTCATTGTTTACGCTTTTTTATATGGAATATGTAATATGAGAACTGGTTCTTACATAAGTATTTATATATGCGTACGTCATTGACCAGACCAGACCGATCGACCTGAATTTAGCTGAACATTTTATCAAAGATAATATAACAAGTATACCTACGTAAATACACACATTATGTAGGTATGTATGTAGGTACATACCTAAATATCTACCAACCCTCGAAAGTTTTATATGAAAAAAATATAAAACTCAAAATAAACTCATCAACCAGCTTAAACATATATCCACCCTCCAGACACCATTCATTTACAAAAGTCGTTTTTCTTCTTTTTTGTCATTCCTATTTTAAAACTAGCCATCTCGTCACCCTGCTTGTGTGAAGCAATCCAGTTGTGCAAAAAAAAACTATACTCGCATCATTGTATATATGTAAACTGCAAACTGCAAAGAGTAAAGTACATGTTCACAGAGTTTCTCTTAGAATTCTCTTTGTTCGCCTCGTTCGCCTCTTTCAATTTACCAAGTTAATTTTACCTAGAGCCGCTTGGAGCGCCACGGTCCACATGTCACCATGATAGTACTATAGAAGTTCATATACAATGCCGTTTCCGAGCAATCAAAATTCTGACTAAACAAAATTGGAAATCTTAATAAAATGGGCCAATTTTTTCAATAACTTGCCGAGAGTACGGTACGTTTTTTTTTTAAATATGAAGTTTCAAAGTTATCTTACAGATTTTTTTTTAACTGTAACTCAGCGAAACTTTTTTTCCTACGAAACTTACAATATGTATTTTTAGATTTTTGATTGCGGTCAATAGTATGATTATTATGTATTACGTATAAAATTAAAACACCTCAAAATTTGAAAATTTGTGACAGCCGCACCCAAAAATGTGGCGTGGGAATCGATTTTCATCATTTTTCTAAATATTGCCCTAAAATCTGAACCAAGCGAGATGGATTTTTTTTGATACTTTTCCAAGTACATATATATATAAGTACATATATATATATAACCTCCTCTTTCCACCATTGCCCGCTTGACGTTGACTTACGGGACACCCTGTATATACTATATATATACATATATATTTATATATTCTCTATAAATAAAAATGAAGTGTCTGTTTTTAAAATCTAAAGAACAGCTTTTTTCTTGATGTATACGAAAGGATATACTTATAACAAAAACATCATTTAAAATTTGTTTGTTTGTCTGTCTGTCTTTCTGTCTGTTTGTTCCATATAATCTCGGGAACGGCTGAACCGATTTTGATGGGACTCTCACTGGCAGGTAGCTGATATCCTAAGGAATAACTTAGGCTATGTTAATTACTCACTAGATGGCGCAAATGTATTTTTTTTCGAAAATTCTTACTTATGGACCGATTTTGTCGGGACTTTCACAGGCAGGGAGCTCATTTTGAAAGGAATAATTAAAGCTATTTGAATTACCCGTGGGTGGGGCTGAGTTTGCTTATTTTTCGAAAATTATTATTTTGGAACGATTTGTTTCTGGCGGACGAAGTCGCGGGTAACAGCTAGTAGTACCTGCACGATCCATAAGGTTGATTGTAAAATCAAAAATAAGCCCCAGTTTCGCTCTGCAACAAAAATATCCCTCACCTTTTGGATTCAATAAATACGAATCAAGAACTGAAGGACGTTCTTTTATTAACTATCCTTGTTGTGTCAAAAATGTTGGTTAAAGTGTCATCGTTAGACATTGTTACGATTTTATTTTGGAACGATTTATTTCAAGACATTGTTAATCTGTCAAATAAATATTAAAAAAAATCCAACGAAGTTCTCTAAATGAATACTTGATAAAAAACAGATTTCGCCATCGAAAATAATTCTATTTGTATTACCGTTGCATAAGATCATGTTTAAATCCATTCTTATTTCTTAAATACCACCAAAACAAATAAAATACTCGTCTCGCAAGGAATGCTCATCAGTTCACCCTTGAGCCCAATTTCAGACGCACCGTGAAATATAGGGATTCTTTTTTTAGCCGAACGACACGAATTTGGAATAGTTTATCCGGCGAGATTTTCCCTTGCCATTTTGATCTGCAAACATTCAAAACCAATGTCAATCGACACCTCCTATCTATCCTCTCCCTATCTTCCGAATGCCCGCGCAGTGTGTTACATTAAAAGGGAAACAAGTAGTCCCTTGTTTCATAAACATTTTTGAATTTTGAATTTTTATTTGAATTCAAAACGAACTTTGACTTTGACAGATCAACAATCTCAATTCATGTCCTGGAGATGAGTTTTAAATAGTTACAAATCGTAACTATTTGGCATTTTGGAACGACAAATAGTTAACAGTTTTTTTGCTTCCTGTCAACATTTCTGATGTAGCAACATAATGTGGACCTGTGTTCATAGCAACATCTGAAATTTTTTAGGATCACAAAAATGTTCTACTTGCGACAGCTTTACTTATTATAGTATCTTTGGTGTTTGGTTTTAAGGCCAGAAATCCTTTCTTTATAAAGTTGTTTTAGTAAAAATTCTTGACAAATCAATTAAATGAAAAATGTAAGAAAAAACATATGTATTTTTTTCTAAATATTGCCCATTAAATCAATGTTTTTGTTTCAAAATTCAGTTCTCCATTTATTTTAATTTTAAGTCCAAAACAAATACCCGAAAGTATGAATGTCTTGTACTTTTTGAGAAAATTAAAACCACTTTACAAAAAAACTTATTGAAGTTGTTAACTCTAGTTAAGCGAAAAGCACTCACCTTTGTTTTATTAGTTTTTAAGTATAGAGAGTGCAAAGTTTAATGTTTAGTCCGCCGAAAAACGCAATAAGAGGGGTTTTGAAAGAAAAAAATAAATTTACAATTTTCACTTGCGATTATAGGGACTATAAGGCAAATTTAGGATTCGTGATTATAAAAAAATTGAGATAACAACCAAACATGACATTACGATCATAGAAAAGTCTAAAAAGTTAGTGGCAAAACATGTCTGTCTGTCTGTCGGTCAGTATCTTTAACGAGCTGCAGCCTAAACGGCTTAAGCGATTATCTTCAAATTTGGTGTGTGTGATTCTTTTGGCATTCCCCAGGCGAGAAATTGAAATTTTATTTTTAGGCCTAAAAATAACGGTACCTGCGATATAATCGTTTAGGAAAAGCTTATTTTTCTCGAAAACGGCTATAATGATTCTGATGAAAATTTTTGAGAATTTTTTTGTTGGTATTGGCTATCATTTGATCAAAACCACATATACAGGAAAAGTCTAGTAACAGGACCTTTCATATAACGTTTTTTTTTTTAATATTTGGCTTTCTAGGTAACGGCTGATTTCTGTAAAAAAATTTATTTGAAAAAATCTAAATAGTGTCGCAACTCTTCCAAGAAAGAAAATATGTTCATACACAAATGAAAAATATATACAGATAAGCAAGACAAAGAGACTGCCGGTTAGGTAAGAGAAAAAGATGCTGAAAATAAAGCCATAGTCATTCGATGTAAATCTGAATTTCAGAAAAGACGTATTTTTATTTCATTGCGCGAAAAAGTACATATATATGTGTGTGTTAAATAAGTAAAATAAGATCGGCTTACAATAACTAAACTAATTCTGCATATCAAAATTTTGAATAACTTTTGTTTCCTAATTAAAATTAATTTTTGAAATGTTTTTTTGAAAAACTAATATTTTTAAAACTAATCAAAATAAAATATTTAAAATTTTAAAATCACATGTATATTAATGAACTCTAAAAAACTACATACCAAAATTTAAAAAAAAAAATTAAAAGAACTAAAAATGAAAAACAAGATTCTATCAAAATCCGTCCAACGATTTCCGAAATACTTTTTTCATAAATTTGTTATTATACAAGACGTGTGATGGTGGACTCCATTTTTACTAAAAGCCGTTAAGTGTTGTGGTTTTGACACTTTTTTTAAGTTCAGATAGTGTTATTTTTCTACGTTAATGTTACTTATTTTTTAAATTTATTCCACGATGTGACCGCACATATGAGCAAGTACGTGCGATCCAGTCGTGCAATTTATTTTAATATATTATAGCTATTAGAAAGTTCTAAAGCATTATAAGTAAATCTATGTTTATAAAAAATGAGCCTTAAAATTGTTTGTCGTTTACGACGAACTTCATGGATGGAATGACATTTTAGTCTCTCCTGGTCTTTTTGTACCGTCTTCTGTGAGCGCTGCATCCTTTATTGTAGGAGACCCAATGTAGCCATCAAAAACTACGACAGCTTTTTTATTTAAGTAATATCAACGTACAAAATTGTAATGTTTTCCTACATGTCATTGTTATGCACCATGAAATTCGATGCAAGAGAGAACTTCTAGCTAAAATGTACGTCTCAGTATTTCATACGTTGTTATTTTATTCGGTATTAAAATGTTTGGTGTATGCGACTAATGCTTCTGCTAACTGCTATTGGTCTGCTTTCCATATCAAGATTTTCCATCGCTCTTCTTCTTCTGGAAACTTTCCCAAGAAGATAAAGCATTTGGTCAGTCTGTCCCTTAGAGAGTTCACCTCTCCTCCCCGTCTTTCTGCCGACCCATAGCATTAACGTACCTTCTTTCTAAGGTCATGTAAACGGTAATTAACTCTCAGCTAAATAAATATCTTTAAGGCCGAAAGCCTTTGCATGACCGACACCATGACTTTCGCAACAATCGTTTCACTGCTGACCCAATGGAATATCTCATCCAACAGTGGAACAAATTATTACATCGCTTTGCTAAAATTAAGATTATTGCACTTAATATTTCCAACAGTTTGGCATGAGGCTCTCTTATCAAAAATGCGTACTTTTGGGATTGATGATATTGTAGTGTACCTATACTCACACCAATCGACAAAAACTCACACCTATCGACAAACCTACCATCCATTCATTGAAACTCGATACATCAATCGAAGCCACGATGACGACGAAGACCCGATGGCCATACAAACTGCTGACAAAATTAATCAACGAATTTTAATGGTTCAAGCAAAGTAAAAATAAGAATATTGTATAATAGTAATTTAGGTTATTATTAGAATTATAGATTCACCTTAGGTGAATGCTCATCAGTTCCGTATACGTATCCTTTTAGATTTCTCTAAAGCGTTTGACATGGTAAATCATTCTGTTCTTTTACATAAATTACGTCAAAAATTTAATTTATCCTCTGTCGCTATTAAACTCATTTCATCGTTTCTTAGCCATAGAAAGGCATCGACTTTTCTGAGAACTGGTTAGGTAACCGATTACAACCAAAATTGATATTAAGGAAAATGTAAGTAGCCTAAGTAATCTTACACTAAAATATATTTATATAGGTATATTTAAAAATAACGGCAACATTTAAAATAATGTGCTATACCTTTTTTAAAGCAAAAAGTCTGTTCAATCATATTATTTTTTAAATAAAGAATTTCAGAAAAAAATAAATATATAAAAGGCACGACTGGTTTGCACGTACGTGTATATACAATGTATTCAGTGAAATATCGGTACCGAATGTGTACAGAGGAAACCGAGAGATACGATACCGCACTGGTAAGTGAGGGAGCGGCCTTACAATTGTTTAGAAAAGTGATGTTTGTTTTCATTATTCAGAAAGTCTGTTCGAGTATGTAATTCATTTTTAGAAATGCAAATTTAAGATAAAATAATTTAATTTATTAAAAAAATTATTTAACATGCATGTTATGCATTCGTTCAGATTCAGATGAGATAAAAATGAAACATGACATTAAGATGATAAATAAACTCATTTTAGTTTGTGGCAAAATTCTTTTTGCCTGGAGGGATGTATTTTGAACTACGCCTCCACGGTTGAGCCAATCGTCTTCAAATTTAAATTTTTTTGAAATTCTAAAGAGGAAATTTTTCAAAGCCCAAATATTAACGGTAGCTGCAATGTGTGTATTTAACTGTTTAGCAAATGCTTTCTTTTCTTTGAAAAGGCACCAAGAATTTTTATGAACACAATTCAATGTAGGTATCATTATATATCTTGTTTTTGTGAACAATATTTAAAGATGTTGGACTAATCTCAATATAAGGTAGGATCAATTTCTTTCTTCGACTTTCTCGATTTTAAAAAATTATCACACTTCCAATTTTTTAAAAGAAATGTTACCGTACATAAGAGCAAGAAAGGATGTTTTTAATTTTCCAATATTTTTTAACTTTGTTTTTTACCTTTTCGTATATCTTCTTCACTTTCGTCGTAATCATCTTCAAATGTTGCTGTTGCATTTTCATCCATATGGTTTTTTTTTATCTTTTTTCTTCGATTTTTTAACGGTTTGGATTCTTTGCATCATCGTCTACTAAACTTGCAATCAACATTTCTTCTTCATCATCGGCAAAATGTCCCAGCTTTGTGAACTGACACAAATATGTTTCTTCATTATTTTCGCAACAAGTAAATTAAATTTAATTTCATCATAGAGCAAAGTTTAGTTTTTTCTTTTGTTTAAAAGGCATAGCACGCTTTTGTACAGCACATTATTGTTACCCTTCAAATATATTTTTTTTCCAATTGAAGTACTTTTTTAGATCCCCCTCCCATTTTTTTCAAAATGGTGCAACACGTGCTACTTCCATACAAATATTATCAATATTATAAACCGTTTCCCATTGTATATACATTGCCTATAGTACTATCATGAGACGAGAAAAAATCTTTTTACCTAGAGCCGCTTGGAGTGCTAGTGTAGGGACATAATATTTGAGTGAGAGAGAATTAAGAGCATGGTTTTTAGCGTTATGCTTTGTGCTTAATTTATTGCGCATGTGCAATGTGAGGCAAGAAAAAAACAGAAGGAGAACATGAAATAATTCAGTTTTTTGTTTTGTTCGTTGTATATATTATGTATATACAATGCTAGCAGTTTTGAAGTTTATATATTTACAATGGTTTCGCTTAGCTGAGGCGAATAGTTTTTTGTAAGGATTTATACACGATCCAACATTTTCATTGTTTACGCTTTTTTATATGGAATATGTAATATGAGAACTGGTTCTTACATAAGTATTTATATATGCGTACGTCATTGACCAGACCAGACCGATCGACCTGAATTTAGCTGAACATTTTATCAAAGATAATATAACAAGTATACCTACGTAAATACACACATTATGTAGGTATGTATGTAGGTACATACCTAAATATCTACCAACCCTCGAAAGTTTTATATGAAAAAAATATAAAACTCAAAATAAACTCATCAACCAGCTTAAACATATATCCACCCTCCAGACACCATTCATTTACAAAAGTCGTTTTTCTTCTTTTTTGTCATTCCTATTTTAAAACTAGCCATCTCGTCACCCTGCTTGTGTGAAGCAATCCAGTTGTGCAAAAAAAAACTATACTCGCATCATTGTATATATGTAAACTGCAAACTGCAAAGAGTAAAGTACATGTTCACAGAGTTTCTCTTAGAATTCTCTTTGTTCGCCTCGTTCGCCTCTTTCAATTTACCAAGTTAATTTTACCTAGAGCCGCTTGGAGCGCCACGGTCCACATGTCACCATGATAGTACTATAGAAGTTCATATACAATGCCGTTTCCGAGCAATCAAAATTCTGACTAAACAAAATTGGAAATCTTAATAAAATGGGCCAATTTTTTCAATAACTTGCCGAGAGTACGGTACGTTTTTTTTTTAAATATGAAGTTTCAAAGTTATCTTACAGATTTTTTTTTAACTGTAACTCAGCGAAACTTTTTTTCCTACGAAACTTACAATATGTATTTTTAGATTTTTGATTGCGGTCAATAGTATGATTATTATGTATTACGTATAAAATTAAAACACCTCAAAATTTGAAAATTTGTGACAGCCGCACCCAAAAATGTGGCGTGGGAATCGATTTTCATCATTTTTCTAAATATTGCCCTAAAATCTGAACCAAGCGAGATGGATTTTTTTTGATACTTTTCCAAGTACATATATATATAAGTACATATATATATATAACCTCCTCTTTCCACCATTGCCCGCTTGACGTTGACTTACGGGACACCCTGTATATACTATATATATACATATATATTTATATATTCTCTATAAATAAAAATGAAGTGTCTGTTTTTAAAATCTAAAGAACAGCTTTTTTCTTGATGTATACGAAAGGATATACTTATAACAAAAACATCATTTAAAATTTGTTTGTTTGTCTGTCTGTCTTTCTGTCTGTTTGTTCCATATAATCTCGGGAACGGCTGAACCGATTTTGATGGGACTCTCACTGGCAGGTAGCTGATATCCTAAGGAATAACTTAGGCTATGTTAATTACTCACTAGATGGCGCAAATGTATTTTTTTTCGAAAATTCTTACTTATGGACCGATTTTGTCGGGACTTTCACAGGCAGGGAGCTCATTTTGAAAGGAATAATTAAAGCTATTTGAATTACCCGTGGGTGGGGCTGAGTTTGCTTATTTTTCGAAAATTATTATTTTGGAACGATTTGTTTCTGGCGGACGAAGTCGCGGGTAACAGCTAGTAGTACCTGCACGATCCATAAGGTTGATTGTAAAATCAAAAATAAGCCCCAGTTTCGCTCTGCAACAAAAATATCCCTCACCTTTTGGATTCAATAAATACGAATCAAGAACTGAAGGACGTTCTTTTATTAACTATCCTTGTTGTGTCAAAAATGTTGGTTAAAGTGTCATCGTTAGACATTGTTACGATTTTATTTTGGAACGATTTATTTCAAGACATTGTTAATCTGTCAAATAAATATTAAAAAAAATCCAACGAAGTTCTCTAAATGAATACTTGATAAAAAACAGATTTCGCCATCGAAAATAATTCTATTTGTATTACCGTTGCATAAGATCATGTTTAAATCCATTCTTATTTCTTAAATACCACCAAAACAAATAAAATACTCGTCTCGCAAGGAATGCTCATCAGTTCACCCTTGAGCCCAATTTCAGACGCACCGTGAAATATAGGGATTCTTTTTTTAGCCGAACGACACGAATTTGGAATAGTTTATCCGGCGAGATTTTCCCTTGCCATTTTGATCTGCAAACATTCAAAACCAATGTCAATCGACACCTCCTATCTATCCTCTCCCTATCTTCCGAATGCCCGCGCAGTGTGTTACATTAAAAGGGAAACAAGTAGTCCCTTGTTTCATAAACATTTTTGAATTTTGAATTTTTATTTGAATTCAAAACGAACTTTGACTTTGACAGATCAACAATCTCAATTCATGTCCTGGAGATGAGTTTTAAATAGTTACAAATCGTAACTATTTGGCATTTTGGAACGACAAATAGTTAACAGTTTTTTTGCTTCCTGTCAACATTTCTGATGTAGCAACATAATGTGGACCTGTGTTCATAGCAACATCTGAAATTTTTTAGGATCACAAAAATGTTCTACTTGCGACAGCTTTACTTATTATAGTATCTTTGGTGTTTGGTTTTAAGGCCAGAAATCCTTTCTTTATAAAGTTGTTTTAGTAAAAATTCTTGACAAATCAATTAAATGAAAAATGTAAGAAAAAACATATGTATTTTTTTCTAAATATTGCCCATTAAATCAATGTTTTTGTTTCAAAATTCAGTTCTCCATTTATTTTAATTTTAAGTCCAAAACAAATACCCGAAAGTATGAATGTCTTGTACTTTTTGAGAAAATTAAAACCACTTTACAAAAAAACTTATTGAAGTTGTTAACTCTAGTTAAGCGAAAAGCACTCACCTTTGTTTTATTAGTTTTTAAGTATAGAGAGTGCAAAGTTTAATGTTTAGTCCGCCGAAAAACGCAATAAGAGGGGTTTTGAAAGAAAAAAATAAATTTACAATTTTCACTTGCGATTATAGGGACTATAAGGCAAATTTAGGATTCGTGATTATAAAAAAATTGAGATAACAACCAAACATGACATTACGATCATAGAAAAGTCTAAAAAGTTAGTGGCAAAACATGTCTGTCTGTCTGTCGGTCAGTATCTTTAACGAGCTGCAGCCTAAACGGCTTAAGCGATTATCTTCAAATTTGGTGTGTGTGATTCTTTTGGCATTCCCCAGGCGAGAAATTGAAATTTTATTTTTAGGCCTAAAAATAACGGTACCTGCGATATAATCGTTTAGGAAAAGCTTATTTTTCTCGAAAACGGCTATAATGATTCTGATGAAAATTTTTGAGAATTTTTTTGTTGGTATTGGCTATCATTTGATCAAAACCACATATACAGGAAAAGTCTAGTAACAGGACCTTTCATATAACGTTTTTTTTTTTAATATTTGGCTTTCTAGGTAACGGCTGATTTCTGTAAAAAAATTTATTTGAAAAAATCTAAATAGTGTCGCAACTCTTCCAAGAAAGAAAATATGTTCATACACAAATGAAAAATATATACAGATAAGCAAGACAAAGAGACTGCCGGTTAGGTAAGAGAAAAAGATGCTGAAAATAAAGCCATAGTCATTCGATGTAAATCTGAATTTCAGAAAAGACGTATTTTTATTTCATTGCGCGAAAAAGTACATATATATGTGTGTGTTAAATAAGTAAAATAAGATCGGCTTACAATAACTAAACTAATTCTGCATATCAAAATTTTGAATAACTTTTGTTTCCTAATTAAAATTAATTTTTGAAATGTTTTTTTGAAAAACTAATATTTTTAAAACTAATCAAAATAAAATATTTAAAATTTTAAAATCACATGTATATTAATGAACTCTAAAAAACTACATACCAAAATTTAAAAAAAAAATTAAAAGAACTAAAAATGAAAAACAAGATTCTATCAAAATCCGTCCAACGATTTCCGAAATACTTTTTTCATAAATTTGTTATTATACAAGACGTGTGATGGTGGACTCCATTTTTACTAAAAGCCGTTAAGTGTTGTGGTTTTGACACTTTTTTTAAGTTCAGATAGTGTTATTTTTCTACGTTAATGTTACTTATTTTTTAAATTTATTCCACGATGTGACCGCACATATGAGCAAGTACGTGCGATCCAGTCGTGCAATTTATTTTAATATATTATAGCTATTAGAAAGTTCTAAAGCATTATAAGTAAATCTATGTTTATAAAAAATGAGCCTTAAAATTGTTTGTCGTTTACGACGAACTTCATGGATGGAATGACATTTTAGTCTCTCCTGGTCTTTTTGTACCGTCTTCTGTGAGCGCTGCATCCTTTATTGTAGGAGACCCAATGTAGCCATCAAAAACTACGACAGCTTTTTTATTTAAGTAATATCAACGTACAAAATTGTAATGTTTTCCTACATGTCATTGTTATGCACCATGAAATTCGATGCAAGAGAGAACTTCTAGCTAAAATGTACGTCTCAGTATTTCATACGTTGTTATTTTATTCGGTATTAAAATGTTTGGTGTATGCGACTAATGCTTCTGCTAACTGCTATTGGTCTGCTTTCCATATCAAGATTTTCCATCGCTCTTCTTCTTCTGGAAACTTTCCCAAGAAGATAAAGCATTTGGTCAGTCTGTCCCTTAGAGAGTTCACCTCTCCTCCCCGTCTTTCTGCCGACCCATAGCATTAACGTACCTTCTTTCTAAGGTCATGTAAACGGTAATTAACTCTCAGCTAAATAAATATCTTTAAGGCCGAAAGCCTTTGCATGACCGACACCATGACTTTCGCAACAATCGTTTCACTGCTGACCCAATGGAATATCTCATCCAACAGTGGAACAAATTATTACATCGCTTTGCTAAAATTAAGATTATTGCACTTAATATTTCCAACAGTTTGGCATGAGGCTCTCTTATCAAAAATGCGTACTTTTGGGATTGATGATATTGTAGTGTACCTATACTCACACCAATCGACAAAAACTCACACCTATCGACAAACCTACCATCCATTCATTGAAACTCGATACATCAATCGAAGCCACGATGACGACGAAGACCCGATGGCCATACAAACTGCTGACAAAATTAATCAACGAATTTTAATGGTTCAAGCAAAGTAAAAATAAGAATATTGTATAATAGTAATTTAGGTTATTATTAGAATTATAGATTCACCTTAGGTGAATGCTCATCAGTTCCGTATACGTATCCTTTTAGATTTCTCTAAAGCGTTTGACATGGTAAATCATTCTGTTCTTTTACATAAATTACGTCAAAAATTTAATTTATCCTCTGTCGCTATTAAACTCATTTCATCGTTTCTTAGCCATAGAAAGCAGGCCGTATGTTTGAATAATAATAGTTTATCACAGTTCCTACCTATACAACAAGGAGTTCCCCAAGGATCAATTTTGTCCCCACTTCTTTTCTCGTTGTACATAAATGAAGTAGTGTACATCATAACCCAGGCCTCCAAACACTTTTATGCCGACGATATTCAAATCTACAGAAGTTGTCCTTTAGGACAAATCGAAAACTTCGCTTCCATTCTTAATCAAGAATTAAATAAGATATCCAATTGGGCTTTTAGTAACGGGTTGGTTCTCAATCCGAACAAATGTAAATGTCTAGTTATTTCTAGAAAAGAGCTAGATTTGTCATATTTTCCCTCCATAACACTAAACGGAACTACGCTAGAATTTGTCAACACATGTAGAAACCTTGGAGTAGTATTCAACAGAACCTTGACTTGGCGTGATCATATTAATTCTTTAGTGGGTAAAGCTTATGGACGCTAAGAACTTTATGGACTGCTCAGGAATTCACGCCGCGTCAAACAAGAATAGTGCTCGCGAAGACCATGGTGATACCACATCTAACTTATGGGTGCGAAATATTTTATAACTGCGATGTTTACAGTAAAAATAAATTAAATGTGGCTTTTAACAGCACTATACGCTATATTCATGGCTTAAGAAGGTATGATCATGTTTCACATTTGCAGCAGAGCCTCCTTAAAATGTCGTTCAATAATTTCATCAAATTTCGTACATTGGTCCTACTCTTTAAAATCCTAAAATCTCACCAACCCAATTATTTGTTTGAAAAACTCCGGTTTCCAGTGTCAAATAGATCAACATACATAATATTAGCTCGCTTTACATGTCTGACCTCCGAGAGACAATTTTTTATAGCTGCTTGTCGCCTCTGGAACTCACTCCCTTCTTATTTACGCGACACCAGTGATATCCATACATTTCAAAGTAATCTCAATACTTTCTTCTCAAATCAAAGCAACTAACATCTTTCTAACCCCCTTCAAATCAAAACTATGTAGCTTTCTTCGCCTATCTCTTTCACCCTGACACCTTTCTTTTTATTTCTTTTCATGATCTTTATCTTATCTTATCTTACTCATTTTTAAATTAATATTTCTTTCAATTATAATAAACTTAATCAAATATCATCTTTAAAGCCAAATTTAATATTTTATTATATTTTTCATTTACATTGCTATACATACTACGAAATTTTCTCTTATTTTTTGTAATTTTTTTTTCTCTCTCTATTTGTTAATTGTTACGTATTATGTATATTCACAAACTTTCACCCACCTAAAAGATGTAAATAATCTTAATGTGTATGTTTATAAGCAAATAAAATAAACTAAACTAAACTAATCAGGAACAATATTTTAATCTGCTCCGGTTGAACGTTTTAATACAACTAATGACAATTATTTTTATATTCTAATAAGCTTCCTATATTATTAATAAGAATAAATTAGTATTCTTTCACCCCCTCTTAATTGGATCTCTTTACAAACAAAATATTAATAATTAACTATAAATTACTTTACAATTAAAAATTTTAATTTACAAAATGTAAATAGGACTCTAGTTCAGAATTTCAATAAGATTAAAATTTTTGCAATGTTTTTTAAATAAAATTCTTCCAAGACCCTTCGTCATAATATCTGCAACTTGATCAGTTTTTGATATGTATTTTAAATTGACTTCTTTGTTTGCACCTGCTTCTCGAATCTTCAAAAATTGTTTTTGATGAGTTGCAATAATGACCAAATTCTTTCAACAAACAGCGCATGCATTTGGCCAAAGCCAAACTTTGCCTTAGTGGATGAGAGGCTGATAGTTGGTTGCTTTTGTGATAACCAACTTACTGTATTGCCAAATACCTTGAAAACATATCCCGATGTTGATTTACGATCGTTCTTGTCGCCATCCCAATCGGAATCGGCATATCCAATCAAAATATCTGCTGTTGTATTGCGATGGAAAACCATTTTTGTTTTAATCGTTCCCTTGATATACCGCAAAATACGTTTGGCATATGTAAAATGTTCATCGGTACAAGAACTTTGAAATCGACTGAAATAATTTGTTGATGCACATAAATCTGGCCGAGTTGTTTGAGTAGCATATGTCAAACACCCAATTAGTTCTCTATATGGTTGATGAGTTAAGTTGTTACCATCACCAATTTTTAAGCTCAAACCATTTTCAATAGGTGTTGCACTTGGCTTGCAGTTATTAATGTTGAATTTCTTCAATACATTTTTCAAATAATGGGTTTGACTTAGAAAAATAGAATTGCCTTTTGAATTAATTTCAACATGAATTCCAAGAAAAGAATCAATTTTGCCCACATCCGTCATTTCAAATTCTTTTGACAGTTTATCCTTTATATCAATGATCATTTGAGTATTGTTACAAATAATTGCCAAATCATCGACATAAATAGGAATATATTCAAGCATATAACATTTTGATGATTTCGCATCTAACTTGATTCGATTTTCTTTGGGTACGTAGTTATAACATATTGATCCAAAAACACAAAGATGTGATAAATCTGGCTTTTTGTAATACCAAATTTCAGCAGGCGTTTTATTGACAAATTGTTTACCAACAGCACTGGTCGGTGATCGATTCTTGATATAATTTGCACACATAACAGCTTCGTTCCAAAATCGACGATTTGATCCACTCGATAAAAGTAATGTTCTAGCCTTCTCAACAATGGTGCGGTTAAAGCGCTCAGATACTGCATTCATTTCCGGATTGTATGGTACGGGGAAATTCAACTGAATTCCTTTACTGCTGCAAAATGACTTAAATTCTTTTGAACAATACTCACCGCCATTATCGAACTGCAGTTTTAGAATTTTATGACCATGTTGTGTTTCGGCCATAGCAACATATTGTTAAAATTTATCGAAGACTTCACTTTTCTGTTTGATGCAGTATACCATCGATGCACGTGAAAAATCATCAGTAAAAGCAATGAAATATCGAGATCCATCATGCGCGGGTTCACTCATTGGACCATTAACATATGTGTGAATTAAATCCAAGACTCGCTTAGAACGAATATCGTTTCGAGGTGGGTACGGTAAACGAGTTTGTTTACTAATCACGAAAGATTCACAAAATTTGTCATCAGTGTTCACATTTGATTTGTCCAATCCAGTCACCATGTTCTTATTCAACATCTTTTTCATATCATTGACATTCAAATGAGCTAAGTGAAAATGCCATAAACTTTTAGATGCTTAATTTGTCCATATTAACTATTCCAGCAAACACACTTTTTTCAACATGAAAAGTTGATATAGTTGACCATTTCGACGAGCAGCAAAAATATTCCTTCCATTTTTCAATATAAAAGCATCATCACCATTAAAACATATTTTGTATCCTTGAATAGTTTTTGTTGAGTTGTTTCCATTGAAAAATGTCTTTATTGCTATGTCACCTCGATGCTTTGCCACTAATAATGCTTCCGCCTTCGCAGTTGAAATGGTAATCCGTTTAATTCTACGCATGGAATTGAAAAACCTTTTATTATTCACAATATGGTGAGTTGCGCCTGAATCAAGAACAAAAGCTATCTGTTCAAAACCGTCATTATTTTGTCCTTTTGACATCATGCATGAAGAAGAGGCATCATTATAAGCAATCGAATTTCTGTTCCAATTCTGTTCTTCACAAATCAGAAACTCTGGAATGTCATCTCTTCCAGCACAATTTGCACCAGCATGTATGAATCATTTTTCCTTAATAAATTTACTCTGCATTTGGATTTAACGTGTCCAGGCTTTTTGCATCTATGACAAATGATTTTTGAACGATCTGCTTGCATAGCCATTGTATCAAAAGTTCTACCGTTCCGCACAATATTACCAGCAGCACCCTTTCCACATTCGTCCGAAAGACGACTTTTAACAAATTCAATTGTAAGCTTAGATGTGTCCATTGTTTCAAGTGCGGTATTTAAGCCATCGAAACTTTTCAGTAACGTTAACATCAAATGACATACTATATCAAGTTCTTCCAATATTGCACCAATAGACTTCAGTTCACGGACAGTGTGATCAAATTGAAGAAAATAATCGTTGATGTTCTCACCATCTTTGCTCGCATCGTTATTAAATGTTTTCGCAACAACAACTGACCGGCAACACTCTTACGTTCAAAGACACTCACTAATGTATCGAATATTTCCTTTGCGAACTTCTTGTCTTTGATATATTCTAATTGAGAATCACCAATACATTGAACTAAGATGGATTTGCACTTTTTCTCTTCACACTTCAGCAAATCTGTGATCTTCCGTCTTATTATTTCGTCACATTCAGTTGATGCTATTTCCAAGAGCGATTGTAGTGTATTTGTTAGATATTTTTCCAAACATTTTTCTTCGAGCAAAATTTGAATCCTGTATTTCCAGTTCGAGAAATTAGTACCGTCAAATGGCTTTACTTTTTGCATGTTATTTTCCATCTTGGTTTATCCAACGATAATATTCAAAATATTCAAATTCTGGAATGTTCTTTTTCTTGAGAATTATTGAGTGCAGAATTCAATAATTCGTTTTGCGTGCGATTTCTGCTCAAACGAAAATCTCCCTTAAACGCAAATAAAAATTAAAAATGAATTCTTCTATTGAAAATTGATTCCTGGGCACATAACCTGTTGATGTAATTGAAATTTATTTTAATCAGGAACAATATTTTAATCTGATCCGGTTGAACGTTTTAATACAACTAATGAAAATTATTTTTATATTCTAGAAAATTATTTTAAGTTTTGAAAATATTAAATAAGCTTCCTATATTAATAAAAACTAAGTTAAGAACAAATTAGTATTCTTTCAAAAACAAGCTTTCAAAAAAAAAGGTTTTGCATAGTTAATTCGTTTTAGTTTCTAGAATAAGTTCAATTGAATGAAATTCAATTTTTTTAAATGGGTGGAAATTTAACATACTTTGAAATCTATGTGTTATTTTGTGAAATTCTTATTGTTTTTTAAGGAAAGTAATAAACATAATATATTGAGGTACTTAAATATTTTTATAAGCGATGTTAACTATTAGGCCGCTCCCACACTTGTCGGTGCGATATCGTTTCTTCCGGTTTCCTAGGTACAAATTAGGTACCGATATTTCATTGAATACATACATTTCAATGAACACCTACTGATTTGTGTGTTATGTGCGGAATCGGAAAGGTAAGAACGGTAAGAAAGCGGTGTTCCGAGTGTCGGTATAGAGTATCAGTATTGTTTTAAAATTCACCGCAAGGAATTTGTGTTTAACGTTTGTCGTCTAGGCAACTATGAATTTAATTTGTGAACGCACCTCGAACATCGCACAGTAATTATCAATTTATTCAGTAAACTCAACATTTTCATCATGTATAAATACACGTGTGAGCAACGTCTGCAAGTTATAAAAGTTTTCTACCGAAATTTGGAGTCCGTGACCGCAACTTTAAAAGAGCGTTGAATTGTTGACTTTCATCGCAAAATCATCTTCAGTTGCGAAGCTCAGTTTTGGCTCAATGGGTTCGGTTCGTCAATGAGCAAAATATGCGTTATTGGTCTGGTGAAAATCTATATTTGCTTTATGAATTACCATTTCATCCACAAAATATAACTGTTTGGTGCGGTTGGCATGCCGGCGGCGTTATTGAGCCATATTTTTTCGTCGACGATAAGGGTCGTCACGTTACTGTGAATGGCCAGCATTATCGTGCCATAATTACCATCGTTTTTGTCCGAATTGGAAGATATGGACTTGGACGCGTGCTTTCAACAGGAGGGTGCCACAAGCCACAGCATTCTATCCCCAACCAAATTAAAAATCTACTTTTATCGACAACAAAATGTTTTTATCGGCAAGTAATTGTTGTATTTGTAGTGTGCGTAAAATCCAACATATAATTAACATAATATATTGAGGTACTTAAATATTTTTATAAGCGATGTTAACTATTAGGCCGCTCCTCACTTGTCGGTGCGATATCGTTTCTTCCGGTTTCCTCGGTAGACATTAGGTACTGATATTTCATTGAATACATACATTTCAATGAACACGTACTGATTTGTGTGTTATGTGCGGAATCGGAAAGGTAAGAACGGTAAGAAAGCGGTGTTCCGAGTGTCGGTATAGAGTATCAGTATTGTTTTAAAATTCACCGCAAGGAATTTGTGTTTGACGTTTGTCGTCTAGGCTTCTTTGAATTTAATTTGTGAACGCACCTCGAACATCGAACAGTAATTATCAATTTATTCAGTAAACTCAACATTTTCATCATGTACAAGTACACGTGTGAGCAACGTCTGCAAGTTATAAAAGTTTTCTACCGAAATTTGGAGTCCGTGACCGCAACTATAAAAGAGCGTTGAATTGTTGAATTTCATCGCAAAATCATCTTCAGTAGCGAAGCTCAGTTTTGGCTCAATGGTTCGGTTCGTCAAAAAGCAAAATTTGCGTTATTGGTCTGGTGAAAATCTATATTTGCTTCATGAATTACCATTTCATCCACAAAAAATAACTGTTTGGTGCGGTTGGCATGCCGGCGGCGTTATTGAGCCATATTTTTTCGTCGACGATAACGGTCGTCACGTTACTGTGAATGGCCAGCATTATCGTGCCATGATTACCATCGTTTTTGCCCGAATTGGAAGATATGGACTTGGACGCGTGCTTTCAACAGGATGGTACCACAAGCCACAACATTCTATCCCCAATCAAAGTAAACATCTACTTTTATCGGCAACAAAATGCTTTTATCGGCAAGTGATTGTTGTATTTGTAGTGTGCGTAAAATCCAACATATAATAAACATAATATATTGAGGTACTTAAATATTTTTATAAGCGATGTTAACTATTAGGCCGCTCCCTCACTTGTCGGTGCGATATCGTTTCTTCCGGTTTCCTCGGTACATATTAGGTACTGATATTTCATTGAATACATACATTTCAATGAACACCTACTGATTTGTGTGTTATGTGCGGAATCGGAAAGGTAAGAACAGTAAGAAAGCGGTGTTCCGAGTGTCGGTATAGAGTATCAGTATTGTTTTAAAATTCACCGCAAGGAATTTGTGTTTGACGTTTGTCGTCTAGGCAACTTTGAATTTAATTTGTGAACGCACCTCGAACATCGAACAGTAATTATCAATTTATTCAGTAAACTCAACATTTTCATCATGTACAAGTACACGTGTGAGCAACGTCTGCAAGTTATAAAAGTTTTCTACCGAAATTTGGAGTCCGTGACCGCAACTTTAAAAGAGCGTTGAATTGTTGAATTTCATCGCAAAATCATCTTCAGTTGCGAAGCTCAGTTTTGGCTCAATGGGTTCGGTTCGTCAATAAGCTAAATATGCGTTATTGGTCTGGTGAAAATCTATATTTGCTTCATGAATTACCATTTCATCCACAAAAAATAACTGTTTGCTGCGGTTGGCATGACGGCGGCGTTATTGAGCCATATTTTTTCGTCGACGATAACGGTCGTCACGTTACTGTGAATGGCCAGCATTATCGTGCCATGATTACCATCGTTTTTGCCCGAATTGGAAGATATGGACTTGGACGCGTGCTTTCAACAGGATGGTGCCACAAGCCACAACATTCTATCCCCAACCAAATTAAACATCTACTTTTATCGGCAACAAAATGTTTTTATCGGCAAGTGATTGATACAAATACATTGTAGTGTGCGTAAAATCCAACTTCGCTACGGATAGCTTTGCCAAAAATACGCCTTATGTTGCTTTGGCTTCGACGTTACGTTTGGTTCGTGCGCAAGATATGGTAAAGTGACTCATACTCGAAGCAGAAAGTAGAAACTGGTTGAACTTTTGGTCGCTTTGGCAGAAAAAAAGACAAAATAAAATCCGAAATATGGAATATATCATTCAAAACTAACACAAAGCGTGTGAAATCTTACGTTACGTGACCGAAGCCAAAGTTGAAAATAATTACAAATAAACTTCAAACTTACGTATAACAAAAAGGATGAGGGGAATGTTTCGAAAGTCTTTTCTTTCGAACATTTTTAGCTTATGTATTGTTGTTTTTGTAATTTCATTTGTATGCGTTAAATAAATTTTACACCAACATGATACATTTTACACATGCTTTCATACCAAATCTAAAATTTGACACATACTTTAACACCTTATCTAACTTTTGAGACAGTCCTCAAAAATTCCATTAGACTGTTTTTAAATCTTGCGACTAGAGCACTGCGACTTTCGTTGATTCTCTTTTGTTGCCTGTTCTTGTCGCAGAGATACTTTTAAACGTAGCGATTGTGTTTGCAACTCTTCACTATGTCATTTATTGAATTCCTTTTCATTTCAAGTTTCCAGAGTGAACATTTTCAGCTGCTGTACTGTTGCTTCGTGCTAAATGCTACAAAAAACTTCAAATTACTCTTTCATGGCGAACAAGCAATGAAAGGGATTGACAAAAATGAATGATTTCCCGAATAAGCACAAAGAAGAAAGACCGATAGTCGCGCTACTCGAGCTACTCGTGTGATTCTGTCTACCCCAGCCACCACATACGTCTCTCTCCTAAAAGCTGAAGCAAAGTAACGAGTCGCAAACAAAAGTCGCAAGGTTTAAAAACAGTCTTATACTACGTTTTCATTAGAGCCGAAATTACCTCATTTGGAAATTTGCAGAAAAAGTGTTTTCATCTAAGTTTGCAAATTTCGTTTGACACTTTCGATCATAGGTACCTTTAAGGCAAGTTTAGGATTCGTGAATATAAAAAAATGAGATAAAAGTGAAACATGAAATAACGATCATAAGGCAGCGTAAGAAAGTTGGTGACAATAAATGTCTGTGTGCCAGTCTATTATTTCTACATAAATGTTAATTGTTTTCTTTCAAATATCTAGCTTTCCACTGTCATTACGTACATAAAGCAAGTCATTTCGTCGAAATTAGGTGGAAATGAGATGATTTGGAAATGTGATTTTGTATGGGAAATGAGATGATTTTGAATCAAATTTGGAAATTTGATACGTAATTAGCTCATTTGCCCTAATGAAAACGTAGTGTTAGCTAACTAATAATAAGCACAGACAATTATTATGTATGTATGTATAGAAATACAACATATCAAAAATGCTTTATAATAAAATAAAAAAGGAAATATGTGGGTGGGCTGACCCTTAAACATTTTCCAAAAATTAAGTGTTACTAAACACATTAAAACAAACTCATAGTCGACTATGCAAACATTCGTGGACTTAGGAAAAACTTTTATGCTGCCTATGTCCACTCTGTGATGAACAGACCAGCTGTACTTAGTGAAACACAAGTTGGGGAAAATACCGATCATTCGGAATTTTCCTTGCATGGGTATTCACTTGTGCCTTTATTCTTTGCCAAACATGGCCTCGCCGTTTACATGAGGAACGATGTTGCATATCAACTTCAACCACAATTCGGTCTGTGCGTAAATACGGAATTCAATTTCATGTGGTTAAAATTAACGATTAATAAGCGCATCATTCATATATGTTTTCTTTATAGAAGCCCAAATTTAGACAGAGTTTCAACTTCTAACGAATTTGATGCTTTGTCTGACTCCATCCAAGGAATTGTTTCCCGTTACCCTGACACTGAATTCGTTATTATGGGCGATTTCAATGTACACAATTCCAGTTGGCTTCGTTTTTCTGGCCAGACAACACCTGAAGGAAGGTATGTAAAGATTTTCGCTGAGTTAAACCATCTTACTCAGCTCGTTGATGAGCCAACCCGAATTCCTGACATTGCAGTCAAACCGCCAACACTCTTGACTTGTTTCTTACCTCCGATCCTGATAAATGCACAATTCGTGTATTATCGCCTCTAGGCACATCTGACCATTGTGTCATCTCTGCAAATTTCTCGTGCCAACTCAATTTAGTTAAAGAAAAAAACCCAAGGAGAACCGTTTGGCAATACGAGAAAGCCAACTGGGACGGCCTCAATAACTATTTCAGGACCTTTAACTGGTCACTATGCTTCCTAGATAGTGACATTGATTCCAGCGCAGACATGGTTACAAATTTAATTCTTTAAGGAATGAGAAATTTTATCCCAAACAGGTCGAAGAGTATCAAACCTAAGGAAAACTCATGGTTTGATTCGAGCTGTAGAGAGGCTATCAGGTTAAAAAATGTTAGTTTCCGTTGTTACAAAGCCAACATCACTGAGGAAAACCGGAAAAAGATTCAGCAAGCTAGAAAGACCTGCAATGTTCATATTCGAAAAACCAAATTTTTACATGAGCAACAAATTCTGAAAAAAATACTGCAATGTCCCAAAGGCAGTAAAATTGTTTGGTCATTTGTAAAAAAAGTAAAGAATTCTTCGTAATCATCCGTTCCTACGCTCGTCTTCAACGATACTCCTGCTGTCAGTTCTCAAGAAAAAGCAGATCTGCTTGCTGCCCAATTTGCGGCAAACTCAATACTGGCCGCAGGTGTCAGAACTCCTCCTGCACTCGTGAGCGTAAATGATTTTATGGGACCAATCTTCTTTCACACTCGTTCAGTCGCAAGAGTATTGAAAGATCTCAAGATCAAGATCCCAGCTATTGTTCTGAAGAGCTGTTCTTCTACGCTGGCAAAACCTTTGCGTAAGCTTTTCCATCGGTCCTATTCCTCTGGAGCCTTTCCCTAAAAAAGGCGAATCTTCTGCACCATCAAATTACCGACCAATTGAACTAACATCCCTTCTTTCTAAGGTCATGGAAACGCTGATTAATTTTCAGCTTAAGAAATATCTCGAAGAACGAAAGCTTCTTAATGACTGGCAGCATGGCTTTCATAGCAACAGGTGCACTGTTGATTTGATGGTTTATCTCACCGAATAGTGGAAACAATCTCTCCATCGTTTTGGTAAAAGCAAAATTATTGCACTTGATATTTCTAAGGCATTTGATAGAGTTTGGCATCAAGCCCTTTTATCGAAAATGCGTACATTTGGACTCCATAAATCTTTTCTTCGTTGGATTAGTAATTACCTTTCGAACCGCTCAATTCAAGTTGTCTGTTTTGCCTCCGACACTCTTCCTTATATTTATCAACGACTAATTATTTGAAACAACTAATCCAATCAATTGTTTTGCTGACGACAGTACTCTCAGCTTTTCATATTCGTTTCCACATTCACATCCATGTTCTTCTTATGTTGAACTGCAACGGCAGAGTATGATAAGTTCATTAAATTCTGATTTTGACAGCATTATACAATGGGGAATAAGAAATCGTGTGGAATTTAATGCTTAAAAACTCAATGTTGTCTTCTGTCGTTAAAGCGAAATATTCCCTCAATGCCACTGTCCATGAGTGGCACTTGCATCGAAGAAACTGATTACCTCTCAGTTCTCGGTATGTGCATCACAGACCACCTTTTGTGGAACGATCACATATTTGACATCGCCAAGAATGCTGCGAGTTGTTTAGGTTTCCTTCGAAGAGGCAAGAAGTTCTTCACCCCGTCTGATCTGACTACAGTATATAAAGCATATATTCGAACGAAACTCGAGTATAATTCCCATATTTGGGCAGGTGCTCCTATAACTCACTTGAATTTTCTAGATAGAATTCAAAAAAGAGCTTTGGAAATGATAGGCGACCGAACAATAACAGAAACATTTAATCTTTTGAGCACCGCCGTAATGTTTCGTGCCTTTCGATATTTTATCGTTATTTTTACAAACAATGCTCTAGCGAAATAGCCAGCTGCATTCCCTGAAACCATTCAACCGTAACACTCGAACTGCTAGGAATGCCCATCAGCTTACCCTTGAGCCTAATTTCGGACGCACGGTTGTATAGAGATTATTTTTTTAGTCGCACCACACGAATGTGGAATGCTTTGTCAGGCTCTGTTTTTCCCCTTCCATTTTGATATGCAGAACTTTCAAAATAATGTGCATCGGTATCTCCTCTTATATCCCTTCTCATATGGTCGTGCGGTGTTTAAACATTTTAAGGGTACACACAAACCCCTTTCGCGCGTGTAAATTATAAAAAGGTTATTGCAAATTAGTTCGTAAACAAATACAGCCATATTCTGCTATTCATCGGGGGGAATTTTTCTTAAATTTTCACTTATCACTATTCTGCTATTCATTCGAAGAGAATTTGTATTTAGTTGTGTATTGTGTTCCCGATAATTATACGCAGAAAATTCGCAGCTGTCAGATTTTTGAGTAGAGGGGATATTTTCTCTCTTTAAAAGATTTTTACGAAAAAAGTACGGGAAAGCTTTAAACCAAAAAAATTGCAGCGTTCTTTATAGTGTTGCTTAAGCATCGATAGTATTTATTTTCGATATTATCGATAGTTTTGAAAAAATATCGATAGTACCGATACTATCGATAAATTTATCAAATGAATATGCAAAGTCAAATTATAAAGCATAACAACTTACTATTAAAGGTCCTTCTTTCATTAAGATATGTATAATACAATTTAAATTATCCATAATTTTTAACTCTCTTAAAATGTCATCATTCGATAGGCTTGTTCAGATTTTATAGATTTATGACCGCCTATCCTTACAATAAAAGTACAGCTAACCACGTTTTGTGAATACCTTTAATGTCTTCAATAAAACTGTAAAAAGTTATAATCGAAAAGATTTTAGACAACACGAGTGGCGTTCTTGTGTAATAGGTTTTTTTCGCTTATGAACAATATCAGTTAACTTTTTAAGTACATCCCTTATTATTATTTAAACTATCGATAGTCGTTCGATTTTTTTTTTAAGAATCGATGTAGTCGATATTTTTCACTATCTATATTAT
This sequence comes from Platycheirus rosarum, assembly GCA_963971375.1. Lineage (NCBI taxonomy): Eukaryota > Metazoa > Arthropoda > Insecta > Diptera > Syrphidae > Platycheirus > Platycheirus rosarum. Next base: position 92,248,733 of record OZ020510.1, read on the forward strand.
CGATAAACTGTCGGATGTTCGAGCATCACTACTTAAATGTGGAAACTAACTAAATTTGCGCAAATTTTTCATTTTATATCATTTTTGGGAAAACGAGTTGAGTCCTCTGAATCCAGCTCTTTGAAAGAAGAAGTAGAGAAAAATTGTTGCTGGAAGCGTGGAAGCACCTACAAAACTACTAATTGTTTTGTTGGCGGAGCTGATGCAACAAATAGGCAAAACATTTCCCTTGAAATAATAAACAAAACATTTTAAAAATCATTTAGCAGTAATTATTAGTTTCCACCAATCTTTTTACATTTAAGTAGTGATGCTCGAACATCCGACAGTTTATCGATTGTATAGATAGTGAAAAATATCGACTACATCGATTGTTAAAAAAAAAATCGAACGACTATCGATAGTTTAAATAATTCAAATTTACCTTCACATTTCGAGCTTGAGCTTATTCAAAAGATGGAAAACTGTTGGAAAAGCTCATCCTGTATGCTTAAACGATTATCAGATTTTCGATGTGAGCTTGTTAATGCTATGAGAAAGTGTCCAAAAGCTCTTGCTGCACTGACTGCCAAACATTTTCAGGCAATAGATGAAATCTTGCAGCTTCCTGAGTGCTTTAAAAATTTTGAACACAACAATATCCAGCAAAAAATACGTAACAATTTCCACTAACAAGAGGAATTTCCGCAGTTGATAGCGTTATATGTGAAGGTGTTGTTGAAGGCAGGGATGTACTTAAAAAGTTAACTGATATTGTTCATAAGCGAAAAAAACCTATTACACAAGAACGCCACTCGTGTTGTCTAAAATCTTTTCGATTATAACTTTTTACAGTTTTATTGAAGACATTAAAGGTATTCACAAAACGTGGTTAGCTGTACTTTTATTGTAAGGATAGGCGGTCATAAATCTATAAAATCTGAACAAGCCTATCGAATGATGACATTTTAAGAGAGTTAAAAATTATGGATAATTTAAATTGTATTATACATATCTTAATGAAAGAAGGACCTTTAATAGTAAGTTGTTATGCTTTATAATTTGACTTTGCATATTCATTTGATAAATTTATCGATAGTATCGGTACTATCGATATTTTTTCAAAACTATCGATAATATCGAAAATAAATACTATCGAAGCTTAAGCAACACTATAAAGAACGCTGCAATTTTTTTGGTTTAAAGCTTTCCCGTACTTTTTTCGTAAAAATCTTTTAAAGAGAGAAAATATCCCCTCTACTCAAAAATCTGACAGCTGCGAATTTTCTGCGTATAATTATCGGGAACACAATACACAACTAAATACAAATTCTCTTCGAATGAATAGCAGAATAGTGATAAGTGAAAATTTAAGAAAAATTCCCCCCGATGAATAGCAGAATATGGCTGTATTTGTTTACGAACTAATTTGCAATAACCTTTTTATAATTTACACGCGCGAAAGGGGTTTGTGTGTACCCTTAAAATGTTTAAACACCGCACGACCATATGAGAAGGGATATAAGAGGAGATACCGATGCACATTATTTTGAAAGTTCTGCATATCAAAATGGAAGGGGAAAAACAGAGCCTGACAAAGCATTCCACATTCGTGTGGTGCGACTAAAAAAATAATCTCTATACAACCGTGCGTCCGAAATTAGGCTCAAGGGTAAGCTGATGGGCATTCCTAGCAGTTCGAGTGTTACGGTTGAATGGTTTCAGGGAATGCAGCTGGCTATTTCGCTAGAGCATTGTTTGTAAAAATAACGATAAAATATCGAAAGGCACGAAACATTACGGCGGTGCTCAAAAGATTAAATGTTTCTGTTATTGTTCGGTCGCCTATCATTTCCAAAGCTCTTTTTTGAATTCTATCTAGAAAATTCAAGTGAGTTATAGGAGCACCTGCCCAAATATGGGAATTATACTCGAGTTTCGTTCGAATATATGCTTTATATACTGTAGTCAGATCAGACGGGGTGAAGAACTTCTTGCCTCTTCGAAGGAAACCTAAACAACTCGCAGCATTCTTGGCGATGTCAAATATGTGATCGTTCCACAAAAGGTGGTCTGTGATGCACATACCGAGAACTGAGAGGTAATCAGTTTCTTCGATGCAAGTGCCACTCATGGACAGTGGCATTGAGGGAATATTTCGCTTTAACGACAGAAGACAACATTGAGTTTTTAAGCATTAAATTCCACACGATTTCTTATTCCCCATTGTATAATGCTGTCAAAATCAGAATTTAATGAACTTATCATACTCTGCCGTTGCAGTTCAACATAAGAAGAACATGGATGTGAATGTGGAAACGAATATGAAAAGCTGAGAGTACTGTCGTCAGCAAAACAATTGATTGGATTAGTTGTTTCAAATAATTAGTCGTTGATAAATATAAGGAAGAGTGTCGGAGGCAAAACAGACAACTTGAATTGAGCGGTTCGAAAGGTAATTACTAATCCAACGAAGAAAAGATTTATGGAGTCCAAATGTACGCATTTTCGATAAAAGGGCTTGATGCCAAACTCTATCAAATGCCTTAGAAATATCAAGTGCAATAATTTTGCTTTTACCAAAACGATGGAGAGATTGTTTCCACTATTCGGTGAGATAAACCATCAAATCAACAGTGCACCTGTTGCTACGAAAGCCATGCTGCCAGTCATTAAGAAGCTTTCGTTCTTCGAGATATTTCTTAAGCTGAAAATTAATCAGCGTTTCCATGACCTTAGAAAGAAGGGATGTTAGTTCAATTGGTCGGTAATTTGATGGTGCAGAAGATTCGCCTTTTTTAGGGAAAGGCTCCAGAGGAATAGGACCGATGGAAAAGCTTACGCAAAGGTTTTGCCAGCGTAGAAGAACAGCTCTTCAGAACAATAGCGGGGATCTTGATCTTGAGATTTTTCAATACTGTTGCGACTGAACGAGTGTGAAAGAAGATTGGTCCCATAAAATCATTTACGCTCACGAGTGCAGGAGGAGTTCTGACACCTGCGGCCAGTATTGAGTTTGCCGCAAATTGGGCAGCAAGCAGATCTGCTTTTTCTTGAGAACTGACAGCAGGAGTATCGTTGAAGACGAGCGTAGGAACGGATGATTACGAAGAATTCTTTACTTTTTTTACAAATGACCAAACAATTTTACTGCCTTTGGGACATTGCAGTATTTTTTTCAGAATTTGTTGCTCATGTAAAAATTTGGTTTTTCGAATATGAACATTGCAGGTCTTTCTAGCTTGCTGAATCTTTTTCCGGTTTTCCTCAGTGATGTTGGCTTTGTAACAACGGAAACTAACATTTTTTAACCTGATAGCCTATCTACAGCTCGAATCAAACCATGAGTTTTCCTTAGGTTTGATACTCTTCGACCTGTTTGGGATAAAATTTCTCATTCCTTAAAGAATTAAATTTGTAACCATGTCTGCGCTGGAATCAATGTCACTATCTAGGAAGCATAGTGACCAGTTAAAGGTCCTGAAATAGTTATTGAGGCCGTCCCAGTTGGCTTTCTCGTATTGCCAAACGGTTCTCCTTGGGTTTTTTTCTTTAACTAAATTGAGTTGGCACGAGAAATTTGCAGAGATGACCCAATGGTCAGATGTGCCTAGAGGCGATAATACACGAATTGTGCATTTATCAGGATCGGAGGTAAGAAACAAGTCAAGAGTGTTGGCGGTTTGACTGCAATGTCAGGAATTCGGGTTGGCTCATCAACGAGCTGAGTAAGATGGTTTAACTCAGCGAAAATCTTTACATACCTTCCTTCAGGTGTTGTCTGGCCAGAAAAACGAAGCCAACTGGAATTGTGTACATTGAAATCGCCCGTAATAACGAATTCAGTGTCAGGGTAACGGGAAACAATTTCTTGGATGGAGTCAGACAAAGCATCAAATTCGTTAGAAGTTGAAACTCTGTCTAAATTTGGGCTTCTATAAAGAAAACATATATGAATGATGCGCTTATTAATCGTTAATTTTAACCACATGAAATTGAATTCCGTGTTTACGCACAGACCGAATTGTGGTTGAAGTTGATATGCAACATCGTTCCTCATGTAAACGGCGAGGCCATGTTTGGCAAAGAATAAAGGCACAAGTGAATACCCATGCAAGGAAAATTCCGAATGATCGGTATTTTCCCCAACTCGTGTTTCACTAAGTACAGCTGGTCTGTTCATCACAGAGTGGACATAGGCAGCATAAAAGTTTTTCCTAAGTCAACGAATGTTTGCATAGTCGACTATGAGTTTGTTTTAATGTGTTTAGTAACACTTAATTTTTGGAAAATGTTTAAGGGTCAGCCCACCCACATATTTCCTTTTTTATTTTATTATAAAGCATTTTTGATATGTTGTATTTCTATACATACATACATAATAATTGTCTGTGCTTATTATTAGTTAGCTAACACTACGTTTTCATTAGGGCAAATGAGCTAATTACGTATCAAATTTCCAAATTTGATTCAAAATCATCTCATTTCCCATACAAAATCACATTTCCAAATCATCTCATTTCCACCTAATTTCGACGAAATGACTTGCTTTATGTACGTAATGACAGTGGAAAGCTAGATATTTGAAAGAAAACAATTAACATTTATGTAGAAATAATAGACTGGCACACAGACATTTATTGTCACCAACTTTCTTACGCTGCCTTATGATCGTTATTTCATGTTTCACTTTTATCTCATTTTTTTATATTCACGAATCCTAAACTTGCCTTAAAGGTACCTATGATCGAAAGTGTCAAACGAAATTTGCAAACTTAGATGAAAACACTTTTTCTGCAAATTTCCAAATGAGGTAATTTCGGCTCTAATGAAAACGTAGTATAAGACTGTTTTTAAACCTTGCGACTTTTGTTTGCGACTCGTTACTTTGCTTCAGCTTTTAGGAGAGAGACGTATGTGGTGGCTGGGGTAGACAGAATCACACGAGTAGCTCGAGTAGCGCGACTATCGGTCTTTCTTCTTTGTGCTTATTCGGGAAATCATTCATTTTTGTCAATCCCTTTCATTGCTTGTTCGCCATGAAAGAGTAATTTGAAGTTTTTTGTAGCATTTAGCACGTAGCAACAGTACAGCAGCTGAAAATGTTCACTCTGGAAACTTGAAATGAAAAGGAATTCAATAAATGACATAGTGAAGAGTTGCAAACACAATCGCTACGTCTAAAAGTATCTCTGCGACAAGAACAGGCAACAAAAGAGAATCAACGAAATTCGCAGTGCTCTAGTCGCAAGATTTAAAAACAGTCTAATGGAATTTTTGAGGACTGTCTCAAAAGTTAGATAAGGTGTTAAAGTATGTGTCAAATTTTAGATTTGGTATGAAAGCATGTGTAAAATGTATCATGTTGGTGTAAAATTTATTTAACGCATACATAATGAAATTACAAAAACAATACATAGGCTAAAAATGTTCGAAAGAAAAGACTTTCGAAACATTCCCCTCATCCTCTTTGTTATACGTAAGTTTGAAGTTTATTTGTAATTATTTTCAACTTTGGCTTCGGTCACGTAACGTAAGATTTCACACGCTTTGTGTTAGTTTTGAATGATATATTCCATATTTCGGATTTTATTTTGTCTTTTTTTCTGCCAAAGCGACCAAAAGTTCAACCAGTTTCTACTTTCTGCTTCGAGTATGAGTCACTTTACCATATCTTGCGCACGAACAAAACGTAACGTCGAAGCCAAAGCAACATAAGGCGTATTTTTGGTAAAGCTATCCCAAGCGAAGTTGGATTTTACGCACACTACAAATACAACAATCACTTGCCGATAAAAACATTTTGTTGCCGATAAAAGTAGATGTTTACTTTGGTTGGGGATAGAATTTTGTGGCTTGTGGTACCATCCTGTTGAAAGCACGCGTCCAAGTCCATATCTTCCAATTCGGGCAAAAACGATGGTAATCATGGCACGATAATGCTGGCCATTCACAGTAACGTGACGACCGTTATTGTCGACGAAAAAATATGGCTCAATAACGCCGCCGGCATGCCAACCGCACCAAACAGTTATTTTTTGTGGATGAAATGGTAATTCATGAAGCAAATATAGATTTTCACCAGACCAATAACGCAAATTTTGCTTTTTGACGAACCGAACCATTGAGCCAAAACTGAGCTTCGCTACTGAAGATGATTTTGCGATGAAAGTCAACAATTCAACGCTCTTTTAAAGTTGCGGTCACGGACTCCAAATTTCGGTAGAAAACTTTTATAACTTGCAGACGTTGCTCACACGTGTATTTATACATGATGAAAATGTTGAGTTTACTGAATAAATTGATAATTACTGTGCGATGTTCGAGGTGCGTTCACAAATTAAATTCATAGTTGCCTAGACGACAAACGTCAAACACAAATTCCTTGCGGTGAATTTTAAAACAATACTGATACTCTATACCGACACTCGGAACACCGCTTTCTTACCGTTCTTACCTTTCCGATTCCGCACATAACACACAAATCAGTAGGTGTTCATTGAAATGTATGTATTCAATGAAATATCGGTACCTAATTTGTACCGAGGAAACCGGAAGAAACGATATCGCACCGACAAGTGTGGGAGCGGCCTAATAGTTAACATCGCTTATAAAAATATTTAAGTACCTCAATATATTATGTTTATTACTTTCCTTAAAAAACAATAAGAATTTCACAAAATAGCAAATAGATTTCAAAGTATGTTCAATTTCCACCCATTTATAAAAATTGAATTTCATTCAATTGAACTTATTCTAGAAACTAAAACGAATTAACTATGCAAAACCTTTTTTTTTGAAAGCTTGTTTTTGAAAGAATACTAATTTGTTCTTAACTTAGTTTTTATTAATATAGGAAGCTTATTTAATATTTTCAAAACTTAAAATAATTTTCTAGAATATAAAAATAATTTTCATTAGTTGTATTAAAACGTTCAACCGGATCAGATTAAAATATTGTTCCTGATTAAAATAAATTTCAATTACATCAACAGGTTATGTGCCCAGGAATCAATTTTCAATAGAAGAATTCATTTTTAATTTTTATTTGCGTTTAAGGGAGATTTTCGTTTGAGCAGAAATCGCACGCAAAACGAATTATTGAATTCTGCACTCAATAATTCTCAAGAAAAAGAACATTCCAGAATTTGAATATTTTGAATATTATCGTTGGATAAACCAAGATGGAAAATAACATGCAAAAAGTAAAGCCATTTGACGGTACTAATTTCTCGAACTGGAAATACAGGATTCAAATTTTGCTCGAAGAAAAATGTTTGGAAAAATATCTAACAAATACACTACAATCGCTCTTGGAAATAGCATCAACTGAATGTGACGAAATAATAAGACGGAAGATCACAGATTTGCTGAAGTGTGAAGAGAAAAAGTGCAAATCCATCTTAGTTCAATGTATTGGTGATTCTCAATTAGAATATATCAAAGACAAGAAGTTCGCAAAGGAAATATTCGATACATTAGTGAGTGTCTTTGAACGTAAGAGTGTTGCCGGTCAGTTGTTGTTGCGAAAACATTTAATAACGATGCGAGCAAAGATGGTGAGAACATCAACGATTATTTTCTTCAATTTGATCACACTGTCCGTGAACTGAAGTCTATTGGTGCAATATTGGAAGAACTTGATATAGTATGTCATTTGATGTTAACGTTACTGAAAAGTTTCGATGGCTTAAATACCGCACTTGAAACAATGGACACATCTAAGCTTACAATTGAATTTGTTAAAAGTCGTCTTTCGGACGAATGTGGAAAGGGTGCTGCTGGTAATATTGTGCGGAACGGTAGAACTTTTGATACAATGGCTATGCAAGCAGATCGTTCAAAAATCATTTGTCATAGATGCAAAAAGCCTGGACACGTTAAATCCAAATGCAGAGTAAATTTATTAAGGAAAAATGATTCATACATGCTGGTGCAAATTGTGCTGGAAGAGATGACATTCCAGAGTTTCTGATTTGTGAAGAACAGAATTGGAACAGAAATTCGATTGCTTATAATGATGCCTCTTCTTCATGCATGATGTCAAAAGGACAAAATAATGACGGTTTTGAACAGATAGCTTTTGTTCTTGATTCAGGCGCAACTCACCATATTGTGAATAATAAAAGGTTTTTCAATTCCATGCGTAGAATTAAACGGATTACCATTTCAACTGCGAAGGCGGAAGCATTATTAGTGGCAAAGCATCGAGGTGACATAGCAATAAAGACATTTTTCAATGGAAACAACTCAACAAAAACTATTCAAGGATACAAAATATGTTTTAATGGTGATGATGCTTTTATATTGAAAAATGGAAGGAATATTTTTGCTGCTCGTCGAAATGGTCAACTATATCAACTTTTCATGTTGAAAAAAGTGTGTTTGCTGGAATAGTTAATATGGACAAATTAAGCATCTAAAAGTTTATGGCATTTTCATTTAGCTCATTTGAATGTCAATGATATGAAAAAGATGTTGAATAAGAACATGGTGACTGGATTGGGCAAATCAAATGTGAACACTGATGACAAATTTTGTGAATCTTTCGTGATTAGTAAACAAACTCGTTTACCGTACCCACCTCGAAACGATATTCGTTCTAAGCGAGTCTTGGATTTAATTCACACATATGTTAATGGTCCAATGAGTGAACCCGCGCATGATGGATCTCGATATTTCATTGCTTTTACTGATGATTTTTCACGTGTATCGATGGTATACTGCATCAAACAGAAAAGTGAAGTCTTCGATAAATTTTAACAATATGTTGCTATGGCCGAAACACAACATGGTCATAAAATTCTAAAACTGCAGTTCGATAATGGCGGTGAGTATTGTTCAAAAGAATTTAAGTCATTTTGCAGCAGTAAAGGAATTCAGTTGAATTTCCCCGTACCATACAATCCGGAAATGAATGCAGTATCTGAGCGCTTTAACCGCACCATTGTTGAGAAGGCTAGAACATTACTTTTATCGAGTGGATCAAATCGTCGATTTTGGAACGAAGCTGTTATGTGTGCAAATTATATCAAGAATCGATCACCGACCAGTGCTGTTGGTAAACAATTTGTCAATAAAACGCTCGCTGAAATTTGGTATTACAAAAAGCCAGATTTATCACATCTTTGTGTTTTTGGATCAATATGTTATAACTACGTACCCAAAGAAAATCAAATCAAGTTAGATGCGAAATCATCTAAATGTTATATGCTTGGATATATTCCTATTTATGTCGATGATTTGGCAATTATTTGTAACAATACTCAAATGATCATTGATATAAAGGATAAACTGTCAAAAGAATTTGAAATGACGGATGTGGGCAAAATTGATTCTTTTCTTGGAATTCATGTTGAAATTAATTCAAAAGGCAATTCTATTTTTCTAAGTCAAACCCATTATTTGAAAAATGTATTGAAGAAATTCAACATTAATAACTGCAAGCCAAGTGCAACACCTATTGAAAATGGTTTGAGCTTAAAAATTGGTGATGGTAACAACTTAACTCATCAACCATATAGAGAACTAATTGGGTGTTTGACATATGCTACTCAAACAACTCGGCCAGATTTATGTGCATCAACAAATTATTTCAGTCGATTTCAAAGTTCTTGTACCGATGAACATTTTACATATGCCAAACGTATTTTGCGGTATATCAAGGGAACGATTAAAACAAAAATGGTTTTCCATCGCAATACAACAGCAGATATTTTGATTGGATATGCCGATTCCGATTGGGATGGCGACAAGAACGATCGTAAATCAACATCGGGATATGTTTTCAAGGTATTTGGCAATACAGTAAGTTGGTTATCACAAAAGCAACCAACTGTCAGCCTCTCATCCACTAAGGCAAAGTTTGGCTTTGGCCAAATGCATGCGCTGTTTGTTGAAAGAATTTGGTCATTATTGCAACTCATCAAAAACAATTTTTGAAGATTCGAGAAGCAGGTGCAAACAAAGAAGTCAATTTAAAATACATATCAAAAACTGATCAAGTTGCAGATATTATGACGAAGGGTCTTGGAAGAATTTTATTTAAAAAACATTGCAAAAATTTTAATCTTATTGAAATTCTGAACTAGAGTCCTATTTACATTTTGTAAATTAAAATTTTTAATTGTAAAGTAATTTATAGTTAATTATTAATATTTTGTTTGTAAAGAGATCCAATTAAGAGGGGGTGAAAGAATACTAATTTATTCTTATTAATAATATAGGAAGCTTATTAGAATATAAAAATAATTGTCATTAGTTGTATTAAAACGTTCAACCGGAGCAGATTAAAATATTGTTCCTGATTAGTTTAGTTTAGTTTATTTTATTTGCTTATAAACATACACATTAAGATTATTTACATCTTTTAGGTGGGTGAAAGTTTGTGAATATACATAATACGTAACAATTAACAAATAGAGAGAGAAAAAAAAATTACAAAAAATAAGAGAAAATTTCGTAGTATGTATAGCAATGTAAATGAAAAATATAATAAAATATTAAATTTGGCTTTAAAGATGATATTTGATTAAGTTTATTATAATTGAAAGAAATATTAATTTAAAAATGAGTAAGATAAGATAAGATAAAGATCATGAAAAGAAATAAAAAGAAAGGTGTCAGGGTGAAAGAGATAGGCGAAGAAAGCTACATAGTTTTGATTTGAAGGGGGTTAGAAAGATGTTAGTTGCTTTGATTTGAGAAGAAAGTATTGAGATTACTTTGAAATGTATGGATATCACTGGTGTCGCGTAAATAAGAAGGGAGTGAGTTCCAGAGGCGACAAGCAGCTATAAAAAATTGTCTCTCGGAGGTCAGACATGTAAAGCGAGCTAATATTATGTATGTTGATCTATTTGACACTGGAAACCGGAGTTTTTCAAACAAATAATTGGGTTGGTGAGATTTTAGGATTTTAAAGAGTAGGACCAATGTACGAAATTTGATGAAATTATTGAACGACATTTTAAGGAGGCTCTGCTGCAAATGTGAAACATGATCATACCTTCTTAAGCCATGAATATAGCGTATAGTGCTGTTAAAAGCCACATTTAATTTATTTTTACTGTAAACATCGCAGTTATAAAATATTTCGCACCCATAAGTTAGATGTGGTATCACCATGGTCTTCGCGAGCACTATTCTTGTTTGACGCGGCGTGAATTCCTGAGCAGTCCATAAAGTTCTTAGCGTCCATAAGCTTTACCCACTAAAGAATTAATATGATCACGCCAAGTCAAGGTTCTGTTGAATACTACTCCAAGGTTTCTACATGTGTTGACAAATTCTAGCGTAGTTCCGTTTAGTGTTATGGAGGGAAAATATGACAAATCTAGCTCTTTTCTAGAAATAACTAGACATTTACTTTTGTTTGGATTGAGAACCAACCCGTTACTAAAAGCCCAATTGGATATCTTATTTAATTCTTGATTAAGAATGGAAGCGAAGTTTTCGATTTGTCCTAAAGGACAACTTCTGTAGATTTGAATATCGTCGGCATAAAAGTGTTTGGAGGCCTGGGTTATGATGTACACTACTTCATTTATGTACAACGAGAAAAGAAGTGGGGACAAAATTGATCCTTGGGGAAGTCCTTGTTGTATAGGTAGGAACTGTGATAAACTATTATTATTCAAACATACGGCCTGCTTTCTATGGCTAAGAAACGATGAAATGAGTTTAATAGCGACAGAGGATAAAATAAATTTTTGACGTAATTTATGTAAAAGAACAGAATGATTTACCATGTCAAACGCTTTAGAGAAATCTAAAAGGATACGTATACGGAACTGATGAGCATTCACCTAAGGTGAATCTATAATTCTAATAATAACCTAAATTACTATTATACAATATTCTTATTTTTACTTTGCTTGAACCATTAAAATTCGTTGATTAATTTTGTCAGCAGTTTGTATGGCCATCGGGTCTTCGTCGTCATCGTGGCTTCGATTGATGTATCGAGTTTCAATGAATGGATGGTAGGTTTGTCGATAGGTGTGAGTTTTTGTCGATTGGTGTGAGTATAGGTACACTACAATATCATCAATCCCAAAAGTACGCATTTTTGATAAGAGAGCCTCATGCCAAACTGTTGGAAATATTAAGTGCAATAATCTTAATTTTAGCAAAGCGATGTAATAATTTGTTCCACTGTTGGATGAGATATTCCATTGGGTCAGCAGTGAAACGATTGTTGCGAAAGTCATGGTGTCGGTCATGCAAAGGCTTTCGGCCTTAAAGATATTTATTTAGCTGAGAGTTAATTACCGTTTACATGACCTTAGAAAGAAGGTACGTTAATGCTATGGGTCGGCAGAAAGACGGGGAGGAGAGGTGAACTCTCTAAGGGACAGACTGACCAGATGCTTTATCTTCTTGGGAAAGTTTCCAGAAGAAGAAGAGCGATGGAAAATCTTGATATGGAAAGCAGACCAATAGCAGTTAGCAGAAGCATTAGTCGCATACACCAAACATTTTAATACCGAATAAAATAACAACGTATGAAATACTGAGACGTACATTTTAGCTAGAAGTTCTCTCTTGCATCGAATTTCATGGTGCATAACAATGACATGTAGGAAAACATTACAATTTTGTACGTTGATATTACTTAAATAAAAAAGCTGTCGTAGTTTTTGATGGCTACATTGGGTCTCCTACAATAAAGGATGCAGCGCTCACAGAAGACGGTACAAAAAGACCAGGAGAGACTAAAATGTCATTCCATCCATGAAGTTCGTCGTAAACGACAAACAATTTTAAGGCTCATTTTTTATAAACATAGATTTACTTATAATGCTTTAGAACTTTCTAATAGCTATAATATATTAAAATAAATTGCACGACTGGATCGCACGTACTTGCTCATATGTGCGGTCACATCGTGGAATAAATTTAAAAAATAAGTAACATTAACGTAGAAAAATAACACTATCTGAACTTAAAAAAAGTGTCAAAACCACAACACTTAACGGCTTTTAGTAAAAATGGAGTCCACCATCACACGTCTTGTATAATAACAAATTTATGAAAAAAGTATTTCGGAAATCGTTGGACGGATTTTGATAGAATCTTGTTTTTCATTTTTAGTTCTTTTAATTTTTTTTTTTAATTTTGGTATGTAGTTTTTTAGAGTTCATTAATATACATGTGATTTTAAAATTTTAAATATTTTATTTTGATTAGTTTTAAAAATATTAGTTTTTCAAAAAAACATTTCAAAAATTAATTTTAATTAGGAAACAAAAGTTATTCAAAATTTTGATATGCAGAATTAGTTTAGTTATTGTAAGCCGATCTTATTTTACTTATTTAACACACACATATATATGTACTTTTTCGCGCAATGAAATAAAAATACGTCTTTTCTGAAATTCAGATTTACATCGAATGACTATGGCTTTATTTTCAGCATCTTTTTCTCTTACCTAACCGGCAGTCTCTTTGTCTTGCTTATCTGTATATATTTTTCATTTGTGTATGAACATATTTTCTTTCTTGGAAGAGTTGCGACACTATTTAGATTTTTTCAAATAAATTTTTTTACAGAAATCAGCCGTTACCTAGAAAGCCAAATATTAAAAAAAAAACGTTATATGAAAGGTCCTGTTACTAGACTTTTCCTGTATATGTGGTTTTGATCAAATGATAGCCAATACCAACAAAAAAATTCTCAAAAATTTTCATCAGAATCATTATAGCCGTTTTCGAGAAAAATAAGCTTTTCCTAAACGATTATATCGCAGGTACCGTTATTTTTAGGCCTAAAAATGAAATTTCAATTTCTCCCCTGGGGAATGCCAAAAGAATCACACACACCAAATTTGAAGATAATCGCTTAAGCCGTTTAGGCTGCAGCTCGTTAAAGATACTGACCGACAGACAGACAGACATGTTTTGCCACTAACTTTTTAGACTTTTCTATGATCGTAATGTCATGTTTGGTTGTTATCTCAATTTTTTTATAATCACGAATCATAAATTTGCCTTATAGTCCCTATAATCGCAAGTGAAAATTGTAAATTTATTTTTTTCTTTCAAAACCCCTCTTATTGCGTTTTTCGGCGGACTAAACATTAAACTTTGCACTCTCTATACTTAAAAACTAATAAAACAAAGGTGAGTGCTTTTCGCTTAACTAGAGTTAACAACTTCAATAAGTTTTTTTGTAAAGTGGTTTTAATTTTCTCAAAAAGTACAAGACATTCATACTTTCGGGTATTTGTTTTGGACTTAAAATTAAAATAAATGGAGAACTGAATTTTGAAACAAAAACATTGATTTAATGGGCAATATTTAGAAAAAAATACATATGTTTTTTCTTACATTTTTCATTTAATTGATTTGTCAAGAATTTTTACTAAAACAACTTTATAAAGAAAGGATTTCTGGCCTTAAAACCAAACACCAAAGATACTATAATAAGTAAAGCTGTCGCAAGTAGAACATTTTTGTGATCCTAAAAAATTTCAGATGTTGCTATGAACACAGGTCCACATTATGTTGCTACATCAGAAATGTTGACAGGAAGCAAAAAAACTGTTAACTATTTGTCGTTCCAAAATGCCAAATAGTTACGATTTGTAACTATTTAAAACTCATCTCCAGGACATGAATTGAGATTGTTGATCTGTCAAAGTCAAAGTTCGTTTTGAATTCAAATAAAAATTCAAAATTCAAAAATGTTTATGAAACAAGGGACTACTTGTTTCCCTTTTAATGTAACACACTGCGCGGGCATTCGGAAGATAGGGAGAGGATAGATAGGAGGTGTCGATTGACATTGGTTTTGAATGTTTGCAGATCAAAATGGCAAGGGAAAATCTCGCCGGATAAACTATTCCAAATTCGTGTCGTTCGGCTAAAAAAAGAATCCCTATATTTCACGGTGCGTCTGAAATTGGGCTCAAGGGTGAACTGATGAGCATTCCTTGCGAGACGAGTATTTTATTTGTTTTGGTGGTATTTAAGAAATAAGAATGGATTTAAACATGATCTTATGCAACGGTAATACAAATAGAATTATTTTCGATGGCGAAATCTGTTTTTTATCAAGTATTCATTTAGAGAACTTCGTTGGATTTTTTTTAATATTTATTTGACAGATTAACAATGTCTTGAAATAAATCGTTCCAAAATAAAATCGTAACAATGTCTAACGATGACACTTTAACCAACATTTTTGACACAACAAGGATAGTTAATAAAAGAACGTCCTTCAGTTCTTGATTCGTATTTATTGAATCCAAAAGGTGAGGGATATTTTTGTTGCAGAGCGAAACTGGGGCTTATTTTTGATTTTACAATCAACCTTATGGATCGTGCAGGTACTACTAGCTGTTACCCGCGACTTCGTCCGCCAGAAACAAATCGTTCCAAAATAATAATTTTCGAAAAATAAGCAAACTCAGCCCCACCCACGGGTAATTCAAATAGCTTTAATTATTCCTTTCAAAATGAGCTCCCTGCCTGTGAAAGTCCCGACAAAATCGGTCCATAAGTAAGAATTTTCGAAAAAAAATACATTTGCGCCATCTAGTGAGTAATTAACATAGCCTAAGTTATTCCTTAGGATATCAGCTACCTGCCAGTGAGAGTCCCATCAAAATCGTTTCAGCCGTTCCCGAGATTATATGGAACAAATAGACAGAAAGACAGACAGACAGACAGACAAACAAATTTTAAATGATGTTTTTGTTATAAGTATATCCTTTGGTATACATCAAGAAAAAAGTTGTTCTTTTGATTTTAAAAAAAGACACTTCATTTTTATTTATAGAGAATATATATATATATAATATATATAGTATATACAGGGTGTCCCGTAAGTCAACGTCAAGCGGGCAATGGTGGAAAGAGGAGGTTATATACATATGTACTTGGAAAAGTAACAAAAAAAATCCATCTCGCTTGGTTCAGATTTTAGGGCAATATTTAGACAAATGATGAAAATCGATTCCCACGCCACATTTTTGGGTGCGGCTGTCACAAATTTTCAAATTTTGAGGTGTTTTAATTTTATACGTAATACATAATAATCATACTATTGATCGCAATCAAAAATCTAAAAATACATATTGTAAGTTTCGTAGGAAAAAAAGTTTCGCTGAGTTACAGTTAAAAAAAAAATCTGTAAGATAACTTTGAAACTTCATATTTAAAAAAAAAAACGTACCGTACTCTCGGCAAGTTATTGAAAAAATTGGCCCATTTTATTAAGATTTCCAATTTAGTTTAGTCAGAATTTTGATTGCTCGGAAACTGTTTATAATATTGATAATATATGTATGGAAGTAGCACGTGTTGCACCATTTTGAAAAAATGGGAGGGGGATCTAAAAAAGTACTTCAATTGGAAAAAAAATATATTTGAAGGGTAACAATAATGTGCTGTACAAAAGCGTGCTATGCCTTTTAAACAAAAGAAAAAACTAAACTTTGCTCTATGATGAAATTAAATTAATTTACTTGTTGCGAAAATAATGAAGAGACAAATTTGTGTCAGTTCACAAAGCCGATGATGAAGAGGAAATGTTGATTGCAAGTTTGGTAGACGATGATGCAAAGAATCCAGACCGTTAAAAAATCGAAGAAAAAAGATAAAAAAACCATATGGATGAAAATGCAACAGCAACATTTGAAGATTATTACGACGAAAGTGAAGAAGATATACGAAAAGGTAAAAAACAAAATTAAAAAATATTGGAAAATTAAAAACATCCTTTCTTGCTCTTATGTACGGTAGCATTTCTTTTAAAAAATTGGAAAAGTGTGATCATTTTTTAAAATCGAGAAAGTCGAAGAAAGAAATTGATCCTACCTTATATTGAGATTAGTCCAACATCTTTAAATATTGTTCACAAAAACAAGATATATAATGATACCTACATTGAATTGTGTTCATAAAAATTCTTGGTGCCTTTTCAAAGAAAAGAAAGCATTTGCTAAACAGTTAAATACACACATTGCAGTTACCGTTAATATTTGGGCTTTGAAAAATTTCCTCTTTAGAATTTCAAAAAAATTTAAATTTGAAGACGATTGGCTCAACCGTGGAGGCGTAGTTCAAAATACATCCCTCCAGGCAAAAAGAATTTTGCCACAAACTTAAATAAGTTTATTTATCATCTTAATGTCATGTTTCATTTTTATCTCATCTGAATCTGATCGAATGCATAACATGCATGTTAAATAATTTTTTTAATAAATTAAATTATTTTATCTTAAATTTGCATTTCTAAAAATGAATTACATACTCGAACAGACTTTCTGAATAATGAAAACAAACATCACTTTTCTAAACAATTGTAAGGCCGCTCCCTCACTTGCCAGTGCGGTATCGTATCTCTCGGTTTCCTCTGTACACATTCGGTACCGATATTTCACTGAATATACATTGTATATTGACTGCTATAGTACTATCATGACGACCGGTGGACGGTGGCGTTCCAAGCGGCTCTAGGGAAAATTAACTTGGTAAATTGAAAGAATCGAACGAGTCGAACAAAGAGAATTCTAAGAGAAACTCTGTGAACATGTACTTTACTCTTTGCAGTTTGCAGTTTACATATATACAATGATGCGAGTATAGTTTTTTTTGCACAACTGGATTGCTTCACACAAGCAGGGCGATGAGATGGCTAGTTAAAAGGATTGACAAAAAAGAAGAAAAACGACTTTTGTAAATGAATGGTGTCTGGGGGGTGGGTATATATTTAAGCTGGTTGATAAGTTTATTTTGAGTTTTATATTTTTTTCATATAAAACATTCGAGGGTTGGTAGATATTTAGGTATGTACCTACATACATACCTACATAATGTGTGTATTTACGTAGGTATACTTGTTATATTATCTTTGATAAAATGTTCAGCTAAATTCAGGTCGATCGGTCTGGTCAATGACGTACGCATATATAAATACTTATGTAAGAACCAGTTCTCATATTACATATTCCATATAAAAAAGCGTAAACAATGAAAATGTTGGATCGTGTATAAATCCTTACAAAAAACTATTCGCCTCAGCTAAGCGAAACCATTGTAAATATATAAACTTCAAAACTGCTAGCATTGTATATACATAATATATACAACGAACAAAACAAAAAACTGAATTATTTCATGTTCTCCTTCTGTTTTTTTCTTGCCTCACATTGCACATGCGCAATAAATTAAGCACAAAGCATAACGCTAAAAACCATGCTCTTAATTCTCTCTCACTCAAATAAAATGTCCTACACTAGCACTCCAAGCGGCTCTAGGGAAAAAGATTTTTTCTCGTCTCATGATAGTACTATAGGCAATGTATATACAATGTGAATATATACATTTCAATGAACACCTACTGATTTGTGCGGTATGTGCGGAATCGGTACGGTTAGAACAAGGCGGTGTACCAAGTGTCGGTATAGAGTATCAGAATTGTTTGGATGCTTACCGCAAGGAATTTGTGTTTGACGTCTGTCGTCTAGGCAACAGTTTGAATTATTTAAACTATCGATAGTCGTTCGATTTTTTTTTTAACAATCGATGTAGTCGATATTTGTCACTATCTATACTATCGATAAACTGTCGGATATTCGAGCATCACTACTCATATGTAAAAAGATTGGTGGGAACTAATAATTACTGCTAAATGATTTTTAAAATGTTTTGTTTATTATTTCAAGGGAAATGTTTTGCCTATTTGTTGCATCAGCTCCGCCAACAAAACAATTAGTAGTTTTGTAGGTGCTTCCACGCTTCCAGCAACAATTCTCCTCTACTTCTTCTTTCAAAGAGCTGGATTCAGAGGACTCAACTCGTTTTCCCCAAAAGTGAAGTGAAGTGAAATTTGCGCAAATTTTTCATTTTATATCATTTTTCGGGAAAACTTTTCGGTATTTCTATTTTTCTTTAAAATGATTTAATAATATTTTTTGTAAGGTTTATTAATTACATCAAAATACCAATTTGGAAATAAAATCCAAGGCAACTGCAGAAGTAAAATAAAAACAAAACAAAACACAAATGTGGATATAAATGGCAACGGCAAAATTGAATAAAACAAAATACAGTTTGGAAATAATTTTTTTTTAAATTTCAAATTTTAATACTAAAAGTTTTTACTTTTCACTTCGTGTCGTGCTCAGTCTCATTCTTGCTTTAAAAAGGTGCAGTTTAAAAAAAATTATTGTGTGAAATAAAAATATGCAGTGAAGTTAAAACAAATAGTTACGTTATTATATATAGTGCCTAAATTGCTTATAATTATTATGATAAATATGTTTTATTTTATTTCTTATATGAAAAGTGAGTGTGATTCTGATAAATGATGTTTTTTTTTTATATGATTTTATAGGAAAAATTTATTTGATTTTTGCAAAGGACGTGACAAAGTTTGCTTAGATGGTTTCACATATCATTTAAATAAAATATATAAAGGCATTTATTACTGGGAATGCGAGACCCGAAAGAAACGAATATGCACATCGAAGCTTAGTACTACTTTAAACGTCGATGGTGAACAAATTATTTAAAAAAAAACCTACTGAACATTCTCATGATCCATTAACACATGCAAAATCTCTTTATAAATCGAATGCAAAC
Organism: Platycheirus rosarum; assembly: GCA_963971375.1. Taxonomy (NCBI): domain Eukaryota; kingdom Metazoa; phylum Arthropoda; class Insecta; order Diptera; family Syrphidae; genus Platycheirus; species Platycheirus rosarum. The sequence goes on from OZ020510.1 coordinate 92,268,305, forward strand.
ATCAGAAACACGGCTATAAATTCATCCCATCAAAAATTCTCAAAACAAACGAGTGTATTTGCCAAGTTAATCTGCCCAAAAGAAAAAAAATTAGGCGAATACGAAACTATTTTGCTCGACGAGATCCCACATCAATAGAAGAAATAAACATTCCAGAGGAATTAAAGTTTGTTGATGGTGAAGTGTTTGTTCTTTGGGACAATATTTTTGGAAGTGACCGCAATATAGCTTTGGGAACTTTAGGCAATATTCGACAACTGTCAAAATGTGAATTATGGCTTATGGGCTTATGGATTATGGGCTCGTTAACGGACAAATTAAACCACTAGTGTACTGTCTAATGTCTTCAAAAACTTTAAAGGCATATACAATATTTTTTTCCGACCTCCTTAATATTGCCAAAAAAAATAACATTAATCTAAGTCCTAAATATATTTTGTCAGACTTGAAAAGGCAAGTGTAAAAGCTGCCATTACCATTTTTCCAGACGTTGAAAGCAAAGGATGTTTGTTCCATTTTGGACAGATAATTTGGCGCAAAATTCAATCAGTAGGTCTTGCGAAACAATATGGCAATAATGAAGGTAAACAACATTAATCAATTATGTTGAAAAATAAGCAACTACTTAAATAATGTACTGTACATTGTACACTTGTATTTTGCAGATTTTAGTTTGGACACGAGGATGATTAAAAGTTTAGCTTTTGTTACACCGGGAGAAGTTCCTTCTACCTTTTTTACTCTAAAATCCATTTGTAATTACATTTCTCGGCCAATAGTAAAGTGGTTTGAAGAAAATTAAGTTTATGGTAATTATAACGAATGTATTTATTTTCAAGTAAATAATTTCATTTTATTGCATAGGAAAAAAGAAGAGTAATAAGAAGAAGGCCAATGGATTACTAATTCCACCTGTTCCCCAGTATCCTCCCACATTTTGGTCAGTTACTAGTCTTCTTGAAGCAAATCTTCCACGCACACAAAACAGTGTAGAAGCGTGGCATCGAAGATTAAATGTGCTTGCAGGGCGACCTCACATTCGGGTGTACGCACTCATTGCTCTTCTGTGAGAAGAAGAAGAAGAATATAAACAAGACACCGCGCCGGTTCATAAAAAAAGAAAAAAAGAATAAAAAGTGTACCATGAACGAAGTGATCGGTCTAACGCGAATTTCCTCAAGGGTATAGCCTATAACATAAATCTAGTTTGATTTCTGTATATTTTTATGAATTTGTAGTTTTTTGTTGTATTTCTTTGAATAATTGTTGATTATTTTATGTTATTAACAACATAATAAATACTGCCGTTGCATAATATGTCTGGTTTGAATTTTTTTATAAGTGATTTTTTCGGGATTTTAACCATTCGGGATTATTGTTTTCCGGATTATAGATTTTCAGGAATGTTCGGTTTCGGGATTTTTGATTTTCGGGATCAGTTTTTTCGGGATTATGTCCGTCTCTTTTTTTCTAATTAAAATTAATTTTAGAATTTTTTTTTTTTTTGAAAAATCAATATTTTGAAAACTAATAAAAAAAATTATTTTAAATTTTATAATCATGTAATTAATAATAAACTCTAAAAAACTGCATACCAAAATTTAAAAAATTATTTTTTTTTTCAAAAAAATAAAAATAAAAAAACAGGATTTTATCAAAACCGGTCCTACTATTTTCGAAATAATTTTTTCCATAAATTCCTTGTTATTTAAAACGTGTGATGGCATACTTCATTTTTACTAAAACCGTTAAGTATTGTGGTTTTTAATACTTTTTATAAGTTCAAACTGTGTTATTTTCAACGCAAATGTTACTTGTTTTTGCCAAAGATCTTGCTTCCAATGTAATTAGGCACATAAGAGCAAGTACGTGGGACCTAGTCGTGCCCATTTCTTTTCTAATTCAAGTGCATTTATGGATCCATCAAGAAAATGAAGCCAGGCGCGTAGTATCGTTGTTAAGATTTACAATCAAAAATTAGAAGAAGCTAAATAAATAAAGAAAGAGACAACAGCGGCAAAAACCGTATTTAAAAAGGCCGAAACGCAAATCGCAATCTTAAATAAGTTTATTCAAAAGTTGTTAAAAACATTTAAAAAAATTAATTAATTAAAATAAAATATTTCCTTTAGTTTAGTCTTCATTCCCTTGTAGATAAAATAACCACATAGAGACAGAAACATTAAACTGAATTTTATGGAAGTAAGGTTGTTACCTAAAAATCTTGTTTTTTGTTCGCACCAGAGATGAAAGTGGCTGAAAGTGATGTCTGTTTTACTGTGAGCAAACAAAATAAAAACCCACCCTCAGTCATTCCTTAGCAGTGATGAAGATGATGAAAATAACGCCAGCATCATAGAGTAACAATATTATAAAGAGAGAAATCTTCTGCCTTCTTTTGACAATGCCTACAAGCTTGAACTGTCATCTTTTTTTTTATACAATATTTTATTTGCTCTTAGTTAAATTACATGTCAGAGATAATTTACAATTCATTTTTACTTGCGATTATAGGTACTATAATACAAGTTATACATTCGTGCAGATTAAAAATTTTGAGATAACAATCAAACATGACATTACGATGATAGAGAAACATATTTGAGTTACTGGCAAAATTCTGTCCGTCTGTCTGTCTGTCTGTCTGTCTGTTCGGATGTATTTTGGACTGCAGCCTGAACGGTTGCCCCAATCGTATTCAAATTTTGAACTTAAGGTTATTTTGACATTCTACAGAGGACTTTTTTCAATTTTTTTTTTAGCTCAAACATTAACGGTACCTGTCATATAACCGTTATGTAAAAGCTTATTTTTCTCGAAAACGGCTCCATGAATTTTTATAAAAAAAAATCAGTGTGCTAATGTAGGTATGCATTATATTTTGGTGAAAAAAAAATTTAATACGGTGGGCTAAAAACGGTACCTCCCATTGGACCGGTTTTTTTTTCTTCCAATTTTTCGAGAACTGGTGATCCGATTACAATCAAAATTGATATTCAAGAAGATGTAGGTAGCCTGAGTAATTTTGCTTTAATTTTTTTTCGAAAACTTTTTTTTTGTATTTTTATTTTTTTGAAAAATCAATATTTTGAAAACGGGTAAGTGAATCTTATTTTAAATTTTGTTTTTAAATGTACGTTATTTTTGTGCTTAAGTTTGTGTTCTTGAATTATTTTTTTTTAATTTTTTAAAAAAAGTTGTTAAAAAAAACCGTTTTATTTAAAAACGGCTCCTACAATTTTGAAAAAAAATTCACACTTTCTTACATTTCCTAAAGAAATAAAATGGCGTTTAAATTATTTCACCCAATACATTTTAACGTACGTTATTCGAACAATCAAAAGTCACAAAAATCGAATAAATGCTTTGATGTTCACTTTATTTTTTTAAATTTTATTCTACAATGTGACCGCATATGAGCAAGTACGTGCGATCCAGTCGTGCAATTTATTTCCTTAGACTAACAAAGTTTAAAAATCTGCGAGCACTGAAGGGGCTCTGCTTGGTTATTTGTAGGTATATATACATTTTTAATAAAAAAGTGTCTTAAGTCTAACAATAAATGCTTCTTAATATTAACTTATGGTAATATCGTGTCAGCGTGAGCAGTGCTGACAGTCGTTGGTGAACTGTCATCTCATTGACCATTTCGGATAAGTATGATTAAGTGCTGGAACACAATGGAGATATTGAATACACACAAATTCAATGTTGCGAACACAATGAGACGGATGCGCAAACGCAGATGAGAACGGAGACGGACGAGTTGGCTAACTTTTAATAAATTTGTGCGCATTTTCTGACATTTCACAAAAAAAAAAAAAACAAGAGTAATCTGTTAATAAAATTAAATATGTAGAACAATGGTGATTGCAATTCTGAAGCAAGCAAATCGTATTGCATGTGATTCATTCTTGTTGATTTTAAAAGTAAATCGGGATCATTGTTTTTCAAAAATTTGAAAGTGCTCTGGAAATAGCCCTTCAATGGCCTCTCCTGGTAAAAAGGCCGCACCCACCATCTTCGGTTATTTTGTTTATTATAGTGTTTGAAGAACAAGTAGCACAATTGTTGAAAAGCCATAAAAAAACTAATGTAATCTCCATCATCATCCATTTTAAGTATTATATTATTATATTATTTTATCAAAGGAAACACAAAGATTTCAATTAACTTACATAAATGACAAGTAAATGTCAAAAATGCGTACAACACCATTGTGGGCACTTCTAATTAGGTACGTCGTTTTCACATGCGAAAAGTCTGCGTCTGCGTCTCCTACTGCGTTTGTGCATTGTGTTCCTGCAGTAAAGCACAATCAATGATATACAAAAGAGACAACATATAATATATTTTTTTTTTTTTTTTTTTTTATAATTAACGCGCGCACAAGGGATTATGTGTTTCCCTTTTAATGTAGAACACACTGCGCGGGCATTACGAAGATAGGGAGGGGAGAGATAGGAGGTGCCGATTAACATTGGTTTTGAATGTTTGCAGATCAAAATGGCAAGGGAAAATCCCGCCGGGTAAACTATTCCAGATTCGTGTCGTTCGGCTAAAAAAAGAATCCCTATATTTCACGGTACGTCCGAAATTAGGCTCAAGGGTGAACTGATGAGCATTCCTTGCGAGACGAGTATTACGGGAGAAACTTTTAAGGGGAGGAATGCAACTGGCTACTTCGAGTGAACATTTTTTGTAAAAGAAACGATAAAATAAGGAAAGACATGAAACATTGCGTCGGTGTTCGAGTGGGGCAATTGTTTCAGCGGCAGTTCTATTACCTATCAATCTTAACGCTCGATTTTGTATTCTATCAAGCAGGTGAAGCGATGTTTGCGAAGCACCTGCCCAGAGGTGGGAGTTATACTCGAGTTTAGGGCGTATATACGCTTTATAAATTGTAGCCAGATCAGATGGGGAAAAGTACTTCTTACACCGATACAGAAAACCTAAGCACTTTGCAGCATTCTTAGCGATCTCAAATATATGGTCGTTCCAACGGAGGTCGTCGTTGACACACATACCGAGTACTGAGAGCTTTTCGGTTTCTTCGATGTAAGTGCCATTCATGGACAATGGCATTGGGGGAATGTTTAGCTTTAACGACAGAAGACAGCATTGAGTTTTCGAAGCATTAAACTCCACACGATTTCTATTACCCCATTTAACAATGCTGTGTAAATCGGAGTTTAATGAGCTTGACATACGGCACAGTTGCAATTGTACGTCCGAAGGCGAAGGACTTGAATTATCGAACGAATATGAAAAGCTGAGGGTAGAGTCGTCAGCAAAACAGTTAAGTGGATTAGAAGTAACAGACAGAAGATCATTTATAAAAATGAGGAAAAGAGTCGGAGACAGAACAGAGCCCTGGGGCACACCAGCATTTATTTTATGGGAATCAGACTTGAATCCGTCCAATACAACTTGTATTGAACGGTCCAGAAGATAGCTTCTAATCCAACGAACAAGGGTATTATCGATCCCAAAAGCACGCATTTTCGATAAGAGAGCTTCATGCCAAACTCTATCAAATGCCTTGGAGATATCAAGAGCAATAATCTTACTTTCACCAAAGCGATGTAAAGATTTGTTCCACTGTTCGGTGAGATATGCCATCAGATCACCAGTGGAACGGTTGCTGCGGAAGCCATACTGACGGTCATGGAGAAGCTTACGATCTTCGAGATATTCCTTAAGCTGACGGTTAATCAGTGTTTCCATGACCTTAGAAAGAAGGGATGTCAGTGCTATGGGTCGGTAGGAGGAGGGGGAGGATGGGTCACCTTTCTTAGGGACAGGCTGGACAAATGCTGTTTTCCATCTTCTAGGAAAGATTCCAGAAGAGTAGGAGCGATGGAAAAGCTTACGCAGTGGCTTTGCCAGTGTGGAAGAACACCTCTTCAGAAGAATCGGGGGTATACCATCCGGGCCAGCGGATTTGTGTATATCGAGATCTTTGAGAACTCTTGCTACTGTACGAGTGCGGAAAAAAATGTGTCCCATGGAAAAATTTACATTCTCAAGTACAGGAGGGGCAACGTTGCTTTGAGGCAGCGTGGAGCTGGCAGCGAAATGGGCGGCGAGCAAGTTTGCCTTCTCTGAAGAGTAAACAATTGGTTTGTTATTGTCGATGAGCGTTGGAACCGAAGATGTCGAGGAGTTTTTTATATTTTTTACAAATGACCAAAAATTTTTACTGCCTTTGGGACACTGCAGAATTTTTTGCCGTAATTTTTGGTCATGCAAAAATTTGGTTCTTTCTATAACGGAGTTGCATGAGTTCCTTGCTTGTTTGTGCTTTTTCCGATTTTCCTCTGTAGGGTTGGCTTTGTAAGATCGGAAACTTACTTCTTTGAGCCTGATAGCTTCTTTACACTCAGAATTAAACCAAGACTTTTCTTTAGGTTTGATGCTTTTTACTCTGTTAGGAATAAAAGCACGCATCCCTAGAAGAATCACATTTGTGATCATTTCAGCACTGGCATCAATGTCACTATCGAGGAAGCATAGTGACCAGTTAAAGTTTCGGAAAAAGAAATTCAGGCCGTCCCAGTTGGCTTTCTCGTATTGCCAAACGGTCCTGGTGGGAAGTTTTTCTTTAACTGGATGGGTGGGGGATGAGAAATTAGCTGAAATGATACAATGGTCTGAAGTGCCAAATGGAGAAGTTACACTAATGGTATATTTATCAGGGTGAGAAGTAAGAAACAAGTCAAGAGTATGGGCTGCTTGCCCAGCAACATCCGGTATACGCGTTGGCACATCGATCAGTTGGGTAAGGTGATGTAACCCGGCAAAGAGCTCGACATACCTTCCTTCGGGTGTTGTCTGACCAGAATAGCGGAGCCAGTTGGAATTGTGTACATTGAAATCGCCCGCAATAACGATTTCAGTGCGAGGACAAAGGGAAACAATTTTCGAGATGGAATCAGACAGTGCATCAAACTCGTTACAAGTCGAATTACTGTCAAGATTTGGACTCCTGTAAATAAAACAATAATGAATGACATGCTTGCGGACAGTGAATTTGAGCCATAAGAAGTTAAAGTCCGTGTTGGAACATTGCCCATATTGGGGAAGGCTCTGGCAAGCAATATCATTCCTAACATAGACCACGAGACCATGATGAGAAAAGAGTAATGGCACCAAGCTATACCCATGTAGAGCAAATTCTGATAAATCAGTATTTGCTCCAACCTGAGTTTCACTTAATGCCAAAACAGCTGGCCTGTGTTGAACAGTGTAGACGTACACGTGAAAGAAATTCTTTCTTAAACCACGAACATTTGAATACACGACACAAAAATCACTTACCATTTAAAAATACTTACATACAAAACACAACTCTGATTAAGTCGAACTGCGCAGTGAAAATCAAAATTAACTTCTGTAATAATCAAACTGTCTTAGGTGTTATGCCCATAAGACAGCCTGTTTACAAAAAATCAATCCAAACATTCAGCACAATAAGACAAATTCAGATGCCCTTATCTATTTACCGCAAGCATTGTATGGTCATACGATGCCTACAGTAGATAAGAAAGAGGCAGTTAAGCACAAAGGTCTTGGGACAGAATAGAGGATAATTTGTTATGCGAATGCGTTTTATTTATTTTTTTTTTTTCTTCTTCAGACGCGAGTGAACACTATTTTTTTTTTTTACAGCACACGCGATAACAACGAGCAACAATTATTTGTTTGGACTTCGTTTAACTAATTGTGCGCGCACCTCGACATCCGTCTTCAACGAGCTTAGGATCGACACTGATTATATATATATAATATTTTTACTCTATGGCCAGCATGCACATTTGTTTTTTTTTTGTAGGAATTTTCGTAATTTGTTTGTGTATCTTTCAAAGTTAAAGAGATGAACAGAGAAATTTAAATTGGTTCAAGCTATGCAGGCCCAGGCGACTTCGTATAGCTTAAACCAAATCTCTTGGCCATTTTACTGAGTAGCTTTCTTCAAATTTCTTTGCTCAGCTCACTAATTTTGAAAGATAAACACAATTACGTTCCAGCGATGGACTTTTTTTACATGAAGTATGATCATGGCTTATTATGAAGTTTAAAAAATCTATGCCATCTGTGGCATTGTACTCATCTTGTACTCCTCTCTCTACGCAACCTACCGTTGACCAAGTGATTTAGTTTAAGATATATCATACAAATCGGTCGATACAGTTTGAGATGCCAACGAAGCTGTAAATAATCCAACAGAGTTTTAGAACGCACTGGATTTGCCAGGCTTGGGACTACAACTGTATACCAATTGAATTCAAACGTCATAATACTCGGGGATCGAGAAAACCATTTTATGGCACGCAAAATAATATCAAAACGTCCGGTATTTGATTGATATTCACGTGGAATCTATCCTGAAGGGCGAATAAGTTGTGTCCATCGTTGTCGTACTTTAAGGTTATTCGCCCGATCCAAAATCAGGCGACACAGAACAATAGGACACTTTCAGTTTCAAATTTCAAATTTATTTTTCGATTTATGTATATTTAAGTTTTAATTCTTTGATATCTACGCTTGGGTGTCCAAAAAACCAGACGAGATGTACCATGAACTGCTTCATTGACATATATTTCTGAAGTCGTCCACACCTTTGTATATATAGCGCTGCGAAATGTTTTCTCAATAAGAGGCGAGAGAAACAATTTAATGTTTTTGCCTCCATAAAATAATACACTAAAAGAATGAAATAAAATTAAAACTAATATTTGATTTTTAAACTGAATAGTTTTAATTTATTTTGGAGATTTTTAAAATAATTTTACAACATTAATTATAAAATATAAAAAAATTATTTTAAAAATCTCAAAAATAAATCAAAACTATTCAATTTAATAATTAAATATTTGTTTTAATTTTATGTCATTCTTTTATTTGTATTATTTTAAGCTGCAGATGATGACATGGTTAAAATATCGATTCCCACTTCCTTTTCAGCGATTTTAAAGACGCGTGCAATAGCATTAATGGAGACGAGTAATATAGAGCAATATGCTGTTTTGGTGAAACTAACAATATCGTCCGCCTGTGGATGTAAAAACGCACGCTGTTCCGTCAAGGTCGGTAACGACTTAACTGACATCTTCGACGTCAAAAAGAGATTCAAACAAGGCGATGCGCTGTCATGCAACTTCTTCAACATCATACTTGAAAGAATAGTGCAGAACTCTCATGCAGTGTCCCGTGGCTTAGTGGTTATTGTGTCGGACTGCTAAGCGAAGGCGCTGGATTCGATTCAAGCTCAGACCCACCTTTTTTCCGGGGTACTGCCTCTTGCGAGGAACTGTCTCGAAAAAGTGCATCTCATGCAGCCGTTCGGACTCGGCGGTAAATTGTGGGTCCCTTCCATTCTTGCAGATTAAAAACACACACACAGAAATGATTCGGAGTGTAAGCTTTGTATATAAAATCTATAGTACTATCATGGGGAGATTTTTTGTGTAGTCCCTCTATAGAGCTGAAGCAGAACTAATGTCCACAACTTGTGGAATGTAAGAGAATGAAGAGGCATGTTGTACCAAGAGAAAATATAAGTGAATATCACATTAAGAGGGTGAAGAAGGCGTTTAATTTACTTAGGTTAGGGATGGAAATATGGTATATGCTTTTATTGTTTGGTAGGTAATATATGAATGTATCCTTGGAACATGTTTTGCTGTCATGTTTTGAATTGATGGTAGACGAATAAGGTAGGGGTGGAAAAATAGATATTGCTTGAATATTTAGATGTATTAATACATTCTTGGAACAAGTATTGAGTAAGGTAAGGAAATTATGGAGACGATCGGATATGCTTATATTGCTTGGTAGGTAATACATGAATACATCCTTGGTAAATGTTTTGCTGCTACGTTTTGAAGTGATGGTAGAAAAATAAGGCAGGGGAGGAAAAATGGTATTCGGTGATATTGCTTAAATACACATAGGTGTATATACATTCTTTGAACATGTATAGAGTAAGATAAGGAAATTATCGAGACGACGAGTAAAATAATACGTTGCCACTTTTTGAAATGATGGTAGTATTGTACGATAAGGTGTATTTTCGGATATTGAAATACAATCTTGAAACATGTATCGTGTAAGGTAAGAAAATTATAAAGGGACCTTGAGTAAAACAAGACGTTGTCACTTTTTCAAATGATGGTAGTAAAATAATGTCGTTAAATGCTTTTAGTAATTTTTACTTATTACTATTATTGTGTTTAATTGTGAAGTATAAGGTAAAAATGTAAAAGTTTATGAAGTGTTTGTAAATACATAGTGTTATTTGATTTAATTGTAAAGGAAAAGATAAAAAACCGATTACATATATTGTTTATGCAGTTTGAGAAAATTGTAAAGAAGAAAAAAATTAAGATTTTATTAAATTAAAAAAAATTAATTTTAAAGCAAAAGAATTGTGAAGTAAAAAAATATACCTATTATTTTGTTAGTAAAGTGTATGAAAATTGTAAAGAAGAAAATAAAAGAAATGTTTTCACTATTGGATTAGGGGTGTGTTTTTTTTGAGTTTGAAGTTATTTTTTTTTTCAAAAAACTGTTAATTAATTTAAAAACTAAGTGCAAATTTTTATCTCTCAGAAAAAGTATAACTTTTAATTTTAAGTCTTATCGTTCTTTTACAATTTTATTAAAAATTACTTTTAATGAAAAATTGTTTTTTTTTTCCTCCCGCCTAAAAGGTGGGTTATAGACCCGCCTCTCATAGCAAAAATACTTGTATTTAGTCCCTCTACTAGAATCTTTTATTATTTTGCAGCGCCAAAGTTATTGTACCTACTCCACCCGAAATGTGTAGAGGGAAGACCACTTAAATACCAAACAAATTATAAAACAGTGGGTTTGCTAAATTTCAACTTTCTCGAACACTAGAATACATAATATCATCTCGTTTTCAGTGTTCAATTAAGAATTAATAGGAGTAATATTAAATATTAGAAGCAGATTTAGTAAATTTTTTTCAATTTTTTATTTTTATTTGTTTTCTGAAATTTTGAGTTTGAAATAAGTTTTTACAAAAGTTCTTTTAGATATTTAAAGATTTAGAAAACCTTTATGATAGAACAGACTTTGAGCTTTAACAAAGACTTAGCATATAATTGTATGTAATGCAGTTATTTTTGAATATATTTTGTTCTAATGCAAGTGCTTTTTTAGAAAATTGCACCTCCTGCATAAACGCGAGGAGATAGACCCCTTTTCCTTTAGTATAAAATGTTTGTATCTAGTCCCTCTACAAGATTCCGTTAATAATTTGCGGTGCCAAAGTTATCGATTTTCATAATTCTCCTTTATTGCCCTTAATGATGGATTTTTGTTTGTATGTTTCCCACTACGAATAGAACTCGTCTTTCCCCCTTTCTCTGTTACGACTCTTTGAATTTCTAATAAGTTTTACCAACATTTTGAATATTTTTTTCTTCTAACTTATATCTTGGTATACCTACACCTACCTAACTAATTATTGATTTTTTTTTTTTATTTTAAGTATTTTTCTGTAAAACTTATTAATTAATTTTATTTAACATCTTATCTGCATATTATAAGACTGCATTCCAAAATCTGAAAAAAAAAAATTCAAAAGTCCAAAATTATTATATACCTATTTAAGCGCCTTCGGAAAAAAAAATAAACCTTAATACTTAAACATAGGTACCTTTACCTATACTATTCAAATACCTTAGGTTGACTTTTAATTAAATTGCTAGATGGGTACATAAATTTGAACTCATTCACAAGTTACAAAATACCTGCCTTGAAATCATTCACAAGTTACCAAATTCCAACAAAAATACCAACAAATATTTTTTCTCACAGCAAACAGAAAACTATGTAGTTAATTATAAGAATGTGTGTGTTAAATCAACGACAACACAAAATATTCAACATTTAAAATGTAGGCAAGTGAATAGTGAAGGTAAAAAAGGTACACAAAACAAGGTCAACAGCATCAATATCGCTTATAAGGATTTAACTAAGGATATGTATGTATCTATGTTTCTCCCTCTGAATTTTCTGTCTGCGATCCTTTTCTTGAATCCAAAATAAAGGATTCATATTAACATAGCAACGTAAGAATACTTCCAGTTTCAGTAGTAAACACACATTTGTTTACCTATATCGGTAGACTTGTATCTTACTGCATATTCCTAAGAAAAAAAAAAACAAAACCAAAACAACTATGTATGTAACTTACTGAACTTGATCAAATGTATCTACAAGCCACATCCTCCAAAAAAGTATAGAGTTCACTCTCTTACCCAATATATATTTCTTGCTCTTACTTTTTTGCTTCTCTACTCATTTCCACTACATTCCACTTAGGCTACTGTAGCGCCCTCACATGAGCTGAGTTCAAATTAAAAAAATAGTCTTCATGATAGTACTATAGATTTTATATACAAAGGTATAAGTTACTAGGACTTGGCTCCTTAAGGAGCTGTCGCGCCAATAAATGTATTTATTTAATTACTCGCGTACGCAAATGATATTGGCATACTTTTATGATTATTGACACGTAAGCAGGGAATTTGGTTTTTAGCTGTCATCCAAAAGAGACACCCAACATCGACTTAAAAGCACCACGATAGACAGAAATAACTTTGAGGTAGCTAGGGTCTTTGTCTACCTGGGCTAGGCTATTAACTCATAGAACAACACCAGCGCTGAAATCAAACGAAAAATTACTCTTAGAAATCGCTGCTTCTTCAGGCTTTAAAGGCAATTGAGTAGCTAAGCCTTCTATCGGGCAACTAAATTGTCCCTTTATAGGACTATCATCATCCCAGTCCTGCTCTTTGGTGCAGACGCATTGAAATTGTCAAAAGTGGAAGAGGACTTTAGGTTGATTTGAGAGCAAGATACTCCAAGTGATTTTTGGTCCCTGTTTTGGTTGCTGTCAGCGCAGTGATATTGCAAAACAATGATTATCACACGATATGACACTTTTAGGGCAGACAACTACGTCATAGTGACGTTAGAGGGTCAGTGCAATGACATATTACAAGGAGCGTCTAATACTAGCTTAAGAATGCACGCTTCAGTCCAAAAAATTGAAAGGTTAAATGTCCCCATTAAAAATGTAAAAATTGTATAGGTTTGATTATTTTTCTCATTTTTTGGATTTTTTTAAATAATTTTTTTTGGTTCTGTTGGGGTGGGGTCATGACCCCCAAGACCTCCCCTTGGATCCGCCAACGGTTAGTAGTCGGATGAGGGACCGTCCGAAAACCAACTGCGTGCTGTTGACATGTTCTTTTGTCGTGCACGTCTCTCAGTCTAAATTTGTATCAATGTAGTTTTGTGGGTCTTCTGTCTTGTTTGAGCCGATGGCTTCATTAGCCAGTGATCGTATGTAAGTGCGTAGATTTATTTATGGAATAGAATAAAATGTTATGTTATATAAAACCATTTTTAAGTCATTTTTTTATTTGACTTCAACAAAAGTATATAAAACTGAATACTTCTTTTTATATTTTTTCTGACGAAACCAAGCTCATCAAGTAAATATGTACATTATGAACATTTGTAGACATGCAATAGACTTCTTACGACCTGAAAAAGATCATTTTTAAATAAATTAAAATATTTGAATCTGAATTTTAAACCGATTACAATTTTTTTTTAATTTTTAATTTTTATTTTAGCCCAAACGGGAAAAACTAGATTTGAAGTTACAATACGTCTTGGGACAAATCCCACCGCATTTTATCGAGCAGTGGACACAGAAAAGAAAACGGCTGAACTGCTTCCTTATATCCTTGAAAGACACGTAAGTTTATCCTTAGAATTTATACCATGTTAAATCCACTTGATTTACTAATATAATAATTATATAAATAATTAATAAATAGTAATATAAATTTAATTAAATAAATAGTATAATATATTCTTATTTTTTTCTCTGGAGAGATTTAAATCAAAATGATCATAAACTTCGTTGAACTCTCTAATTGACCTCGAAACTAGTTCATTCCTTCCGTAGTTCGTTCTATGACATGACTCAAAAAGAAGAAATCTTTCCCTCAACGCCCTCATTTAAGCATATATGTATATCAAGGAGAGTAACATCTTACGTCGTAACAGAGAATATCCTGCACAAAAACAATGTCGTGAGTTGTTCTTCGAACTTTCAGAGGTTGTAAACCTAAAAAAATTAGAGTTAAAAAGAACCCTCTCTGAAGAGGCTTGGATTTACGAGAATATGTAAACAAATTAGTGATACGCCTTCTCGATAGGGAAATTATAAAGCTTTTCTTAATATTATTATTTCTTAATAACAGTTTAAATTGCACCAGTAAGATATATTATCCAGATCATTTTTAAGATTTAGACAATCCTCATATTATTTTTAAATATAATTTGAGATTATCGGCATAAATGAGGCATTGATAAAGTTGATACAGTTAACAATGTTATCAATGAATATGATAAATAGTAACGGGCCAAAGTGACTACCCTGAGGAACACCTGAGGTACAATTATTTGATCTAGAAGTATAATTCAAGATTTTTGCTTTTTGTAGCCTGCCAATAAAAAATAAGAGATCCGTTTGAGTAAACTTGAATGAATCCCAAGGGCTTCAAGTTTAAGAAGCCAGATGATGTGGTAAACCAAATCAAAAGCTTTGCTGAAATCAGTATATGTAGCTTCAACTTGACTTTTATTTCCGATAGCATCATTAACAAATGAGAGAAACAAGACAAATTTGTGATAAGGTCCTGAGATAAATCAATGTTGTGCATTACTTATTGTGTTCTTTCACAAAAAAATCAAGTTTGTTCTTTACTAAACTTTCAAAAAGCTTAAGAAACGCAGACAACTTGCAAATTCCCCTATAGTTTTCTATATTGTTTTCAGAGCCCGATTTGATAATGGGGATTAAAAAAAATTTATAAGCGCCAAGGCCTGTGGGTGTGTACTTTTGGAGATTTTTTTTTGGAGTTCCTCGCAGGCGGCAGTACCCCGGAAAAGAAGATTGCTATGAGTTGGACTCGAACCCAGGCTCTTCTCTTAGCACGGAGCTAAGCTAAGCCACGGAGCATGGGGCATGGGTATTAAGAAAGAATATTTCCAGTCGTCTAAAAATATCCCAGATGACAGAGATAGTACGAATATTGTATTGTGCAGATAGATACATAGGACAATGTTTTAATATTAAGTCAGGGATGCGTGGATTTGAGTTTGGCTTCAGAGAGGTGCGCTCAAGTTAAAGACATCACAGTATTCCAATTGTGTAGATCGAATATTCACCTTGTGGTATTTTCTGGAAGTTGAATACAGCTTGGATTGACATCTGTTTGAATATTCAGCACTTTATGGTGGATTTTCATTGTTCTGCAACGTCTTGATCTGCAAAATCAAGAAAATTGGAACGGGGGAGATATACTTCAAAAAAAATATAAATATTAGTTAATAAAAGTAATTTATTATTACTTACTTTTAAATATTTTCGTATTTTCCATTTCTTTCCTTGTAATTTGGCAATTATTGAAAAAAAATTGACAATTTTTGACTTTGTTGCGTTCAGGCTAATAGCATTCAGAGGCAAAAATTTCAATTTTGAACATGAAAATTTGAAAATTGTTGTAAAAACGAGAAAAACTGCTCACCTGAACTATGGATATTATAGGGACCTCCAAATGCAGAAGAACCTGCTATAATCAAGATGAACATGTTCGTCTTCACCATAATCTTGATCTCGATTTCTCCTATTTCCTTTAATCTTGATTTATCAAGATGATCTTGATTTGTATCTTCCCCCTCTATCGAACGAGTATGATTTTTATATGTTATATCCTACTTTTTTGCAGAAGACAAGTTGCAGAATAGTGAAAATCCACCATTATTCAGCGACACCAAACTATTAAACTGTCAAAACAATAGATGAAAATGTTTTTTGTTAAGTGAGCTTTTAGTTATTTTTATAGATTACATATAGTTAAAACTTATTTTATTCTTGACAAGGAATGACTTAAAAGAGATACAAGTTTCTTAATTTTGGTTTGCTTTATATTATGTATATATTACATTTATATGAAATAAAAGCAATATCAAGGTTAATATAAATTTCAAACTAAAACACGTAATAATGCAGTGGGATCGCCTATTTTCATTTGTAAATCATTTGATTGAATCAGTTCGATGGGAGCATAGTATTAACCCGATCGCATTACTTGAGGTTCAAAATATAAAATAAAACCAGTCTAAAAAAAACTGCATGACTGAGTCGCCACAAATGTCTGTTAAATAATAGTTTTACTCATTTTTATTGAAACAAATTAACGAATAAGCATTTGTTTTTCTAAGATAAACATAAAACTTTTTAACTTTTTTTATTCTTTTTAATAAAAAGTGAAATACAGAAAATAAAAATTTGTGCATTTAGATATTGGATACAATTTACAGTAACCGCAAATACTTGATTGCAATGATATGAGTTATATTCTACACGACTCCACGCCAATTCAAAGGAATTAAAAAAAAAATTAGTTTCAAAAATGATAGTTTTTTTGCTATTTATATAGCTAAAATAGTGGAGTGATGTTCAAAGGGTAGATACATATGTGTGTGGGTATAAGCACCCACAATTCACCCCTGTCTATCAACTCCTACTCTCACCTCCACGTGCTGAACATCGGGTGCCTAGTACCTTCAACTGGAGATTGGGTTCCAACCCCTTTGCAAGGTTGTTGGTGGTAGCAAACGCGTGAAGGGGGGGGGGGGGAGTGTGACCACTAAGGCACTACTCCTTGCATCCAGTCAGCGAAAGAATTCTCTAGATGGAATCAACGGTGACGTCTACAGTTCCAGTCAGGTTGAACTACTTAGTGAACACCTTAAATGGGCTACTACGACGTTTTCGGGGCTCAGGCCTATAAGGAGCGGTTTATACGGCTCTTCGTCCTTGTAGTCACAATAAGGACCTGGTCCTCCAGGTTGGGGATTGTGCCGTCGGGGTAACTTCCCAGCCTTGTCAAAAACAACTAGTTGCGAAGCAACCACAAGCCTCGGTTACGAACGGATTCACTGATGACAAACCCTGCAAACGAAATAAGTACAACGAATTTCGGATAGGTACGTGGAATATTAGGTCCCTTAACAGACCACGTGCAGCCGAACAACTAGCGGAGGATCTTGACAGCTGAAAGGCAAACATAACCGTCATCAAAGAAATGCGATGGAACGGGCCGGGCACAAGAAAGATGAAAAACTGCAATATATACTATGGCAACTTCTATACACAACAAAAACAACGCTTATTTGGATGTGGATTCGTCGTTGGAGGCAGGCTCCGGGAAGAGGTTTTGAGCTACAAATGTGTGAACGAGCGCCTCATGACAATATTGACATTGCCAATATTAGTCTTATATAATTTATATTATTACAAAGGAAAAAGATGATGACACCAAAGAAATGTTTTTGAGCTTCTGGACAAAACATATGAGCAATGCCCTAGCTATGACACTAAAATTGTTCTAGGCGATTTTAACGCTTAGCTAGGGAGATAAGATGTCTTTGTTGGTACAATCGGAAAACACAGTTTACAGGACACTACCTCCGATAACAGATTCAGGCTAATTGACTTTCCTGCGGGGCAAAATATTGTAATTGCTAGTGTCAAGTTCCCACACCTCAACATTCACAAAGGAATATGGAGATCCCCAGATCAATCCACTGTCAACCAGATTGACCACATTGCGATCGATGCAATCGCTCCATCATACTTCTCCAGTATGATGGATGTCCAAACTTTCCGAGAGGCAAACATTGACTCGGAACACTACCTCGTTGTAGCCAAGGTACGACTACGGATATCCCGACCAACGCCAAGAAGAGGTAATACTGTGAGGAAGTTAAACGTCGGACGGCAGATCGATTTCCGATTGAGTCTCATATAACCTCCAAAGGAGTCCTTTGCCGCCAGCATCAAGTATTGAAAACCAGTGGCAACATTGCCAAAATGCCATTAGGGAAGCCGCCTCTGAAGTGTAAGTAAGTATGCACCAACTCATAAGCAAGATATCGTTAGAAGAAAGCATGTCCGATGAATGGAATCTCAGCATAATTTGCCCGATCCTTAAAAAGGAGACCCTCGGAAGTGCACCAACTAGAAGGGTATCAGTCTCCTCAAAATCGCCTACAAGGTCGTTCCTTCTGTATCATCATCCCAGTCCTGCTCTATGGTGCAGACGCATGGACGCTGTCAAAAGCGGATGAGGACGCTGTAGGTTGTTTCGAGAGAAAGATTCTCCGGGTAATTTTTGGTCATGTATGCTTTAACGGAGAGTGGAGAAGAAGATACAATGAAGAACTGAACCGGCTGTACAGCGACACAGACCTAGTCAAAAGAGTAAAAACTCAACGCCTCAGATGGCTGGGTCATATAGAGCGAATGGACATCAATTCCCGGAAAATCTTCAAATTCAAGTGGAAGAGGACCTCAACTGACTACGTGCGAAAATGGAGGCAGCTAGCTAGGGACCGATCTGGCTGGAGAAGCTTGTTAGTTGAGGCCCTGGTCCACCCCGGACTGTAACGCCACCAAAGGTAAGGTAAGGTAAGGTAAAGTAGTGGAGTGCTACTGAACAAAATTTTACTCTATTATCGATTTTAGATTTTTCAATGCCCTAAGCTTTTGGCCAAAAACCCGACAATACTTGTTTTGAGTAATCATTTGAATTAAAAATCTTACTTATGTAAGTTAACGTTTGTTATTTCAATTTCTAAAAAGATATTTTTGCTGACCATTCAATATGCAAGTTCCTAGCGCATGCAGACAGAATTCTAGGAATTGGTTATGTTCTAAATGAACTTCTGAGAAATTAATGTAATTCAAAATTATTGCTGAGGTCCACAAAATAATAGTATTTAAGCAATTGAAATTAAGTTGTCTTTTGTCATAAGTTGCCCTTTTTGTATCGGAAGCGGAAACGCTGATAATAGAAATAAATAAAGCATACAAAATTGAATAAAAAAAACAGAAATGTTTTTTCAATTAAAATTCAGTAATAGTGAATTTAACTGGCGCCCGAGCAGGGACACGGTAGTGAAAAGTGCGTAGTGCGTAAATGTAACAACCGCGCGGAATATTTAACATAAGCCCTAAAGAAGTGCTGTTAATAACACTATCGTGAAAATAAAAATAAGTAATAGGCCCTTAAGAAGTGCGATACGCAGTTAAACAATCTTAATTGATTCTCCATACGTCGTGTAGTGGTAATTGTGGCCCCCAAGTAGCTCTGTAACTAGCAGGAAGACAAACCGGACAGCATAACAAGGATAAAGCTAGCCGCACCACCCGACCGAAATGAAGGCTGCATTTATAGTGTAAGATATTTTAAAATTAATAACCAACTTTATATAGAAACAAGTTTGAGGAAAAATATTAAATAACAAGAAACTAAAAAGAAGCAATTTTAAAAGAAGATATTTTATAATAAGGAACTAAAGAAGCAAAATTTAAAATTTATTTGTAATAAGACTAAAGAAACTTAGAAAATAAATTTTGAAATTAACATACTAGAAAATTAAGATTAAAAAAAAATATATATATATATATATTCACCTAACTATAACAAATTTAAGGAATTAATAATTTTTTTTTTTGTTTGAGTGATCTTTTAAATATTTATTTAATCATGTCGAATCCACAAAACCTTATTAGACCTGCCCTTATTAATCCTCAACAAAATCCTACCCCTCCAAATAATAATTTAGCGCTTAGTAGAGTTGAATTACAAAACTTAGTCTCTTCTATGGTAAATCAGACTCTTATGACAGATGGTAGACGAATTGTTCATTCAATAATAAACCCTAACTCTGATCAATTTGCGAGAAGTGATCAGACAATTAATCCGGACCAAGAAACCAATATTTCGGAACTTGAAAAAATTCCAGACATTGTCAAGAGTTTAAGAGAATTCTTTGGACAACCAAGAGAATTTAGCTCCTGGCGAAAAAGCGTCGAGAGAGTACTTAGGATATATAACAATATTAGAGGATCGCCAAAATATTTTGGCATAATCAATGTTATTAGGAACAAAATAGTTGGTCAAGCCGACCACGTTCTTGAATCCTACAATACACCCCTAAACTGGGATAATATTACCAGATGTCTCACTCTGCATTACGCAGACAAAAGGGATCTAGGAACATTAGAATACCAGCTAACATCTTTGGTACAAGGTAATTCTTCCGTACAAGAATTCTATCAAGAAGTTTATTCCCATTTAACGCTAACACTTAATAAAATTTCATCTATGGAGATGGGTGCAGAAGCACTAAATATGCTTATGCACAGTTACAGAGATAAAGCTTTAGACACCTTTATAAGGGGTCTTAAGGGAGATTTACCTAGGCTTCTTGGTATTCGGGAACCGGTAGACCTGCCTCAAGCGCTCCACCTCTGCCTCAAATTAGAAAACCAAAATTATCGCGCTCAATACGCAATCGCGACAAACAACAATACTAAGAAAATTACTAATCCAATACCTCCGCAACTTCCTCCAAAAAGACTCTAGACAAATATCTCACCAAGGTATGAAGTCCCATTCTATCCACATCTTGCGCATTTTGCACAGAATCCTCATCCAAACTCATTCAATAACAATAACCCCAAGCAATATCCTACTGGTTTTCGCTATCAACCTCAGAACCAAGGATATTAACAACAACCAAATGTCCACGAGTTGTTCCTATGGAAACATCAACTATTAGGACTGCTAATGTAAATTATGCTAATAGACCACAACAGGAACAAAAGAGATGGCCTCCAGCACCTAAAAGACTTAGTCAAATTCCACAGCAACCAAATTACCCGAACAAATTACAACGAAATTTCCATATCGAAACATCTTCTCAGGAAGAGCTAAAGCCTTCAATACAAGATGATTTAATCCAACTTTACCCACCAGATCAAGACCTAGAGTTGCAAGAATACCTTTCCACTCCATATCACTATGATCAACAATATGATCAAAGCTTTAGTAACTATATCGAGCCAATTTCCAACATTGATAATAACATTGCTGAAATAACATCCGAACTTAATAACATTAATTTTTTAGACTAGCCACCTCTTCACTGCCATATATAGAAGTCAAAACAAGCAGTGGAGAAGTGTTGAAAATATAAATAGACACTGGTTCTAATAAAAACTATAAGCAATCCTCCCTAGTAAAAAATCCTAAGCCCAATAACGAACAATTTTACGCCAATTCAATTGGAGGTAAAATAAGTATCACACACCACACATTTGCAAATTTATTTGGACTAAGAGACACGAAAATTAAATTCTTTCTGATGCCAGCCCTAATGACCTTTCATGGAATACTAGGAAATGACAGTCTGAAAGACTTAGGAGCCGTAATTTACACAAAACATAATTATATGACCATTAGGGACATTATAAAAATTCAAATTAAACAATTTACCGCACAAGCTGTAAATAATTTGACCCTTCGAACTGAGCATATGACAATAGAGCAGAAAAAACAAATTGAAGACATGTCAACAAGATATCCGAGATTATTTGATGAACCGGACGAAAAACTTACGTATACGACTGTTGTAAAAGGCGAAATTCGAACAACATCGGATTCACCTGCTTACACGAAGTGCTATCCATATCCAATGGCCCTTAAAGACGAAGTGGAAAGCCAAAATCATAAACTCCTAAATTATGGCATTATTCGACCTTCCAGATCACCGTATAATTCACCGGTTTGGATTGTCCAAAAAAATCGGACTCTTCTGGTGAAAAGAAATTTCGATTAGTGATCGACTATCGAAAACTTTATACTATAACAATCCCCGACAGATATCCCATACTTGAAATTAACGGAGTGCTCTCACAATTAAAAAATAACAAATTTTTCACTGTTATCGATCTAAAAAGTGGTTTCCACCAAATTTTACTCAAGGAAAAAGACATCGAAAAAACCGCTTTTTCGGTGAATAATGGAAAGTATGAGTGCACTCGCCTACCTTTTGGGTTGAAAAACGCCCCTTCCATTTTCCAAAGGGCACTGGACGATGTTCTTAGAGAACATATTGGGAAGATATGTTTCGTCTACATAGACGATATCATTATCTTTAGTGAAGACGAACACACACACTTACAAAATATTGAAACAATATTTAGAACCTTACAAGCTGCTAATATGAAAGTTCAGCTTGATAAGTGCGATTTCTTCAAAAAGGAAGTCGAATTTCTTGGTTTTATCATTTCCTCAGAAGGAATTAAAACCAACCCAGAACAAGTAAAAGCCATTATTAATTTCCCATGCCCCAAAACATTAAAAGATTTAAGGTCGTTTTTAGGATTATCAGGTTTTTATCGTCGTTTTGTCAAAGATTATGCCAAATTGACAAAACCCCTGACAACACTTTTAAGAGGGGAAGACGGACGGCTATCAAAAAATCTTTCCAGCAAAAAATTAATTTATTTAAATGAAGATCAAATAGAAGCATTCAACAAATTAAAAAATTCAGTAGCTTCAAATGATACTATTCTTTCGTACCCAGATTATAGGAAAGAATTTGAACTTACTACTGACGCGTCAAACTACGCTTTAGGCGCTGTCCTTTCGCAAGAAAGAAAACCAATAATGTTCATTTCAAGAACACTTACACAAACTGAAGAGTCATATGCAACAAATGAGAAGGAAATGCTAGCCATAATATGGGCTCTGCAAACACTGAGAAACTATCTTTATGGCTCAGCAAAAGTAATAATTCTAACCGACCATCAACCGCAAACTTTTGCTTTAAGTAGTAAAAATCAAAATTCGAAAATGAAACGTTGGAAGGCCGCATTAGAAGAATACAACTACGAGTTAAAATATAAGCCAGGTAAGGCGAACGTAGTTGCTGATGCACTTTCAAGACCACCACTTGAACCCCAAGTAAATTCTATGACAGCCTCATAGCATAGTGATGAAAGTTCGTCACATGAACTTATTCCATCAGTGGAAATACCTATTAATGCTTTCCGAAACCAACTCATATTGCTTATAGAAAATGAAACCTCTTACCAACTTCAATATCCTTTCCCAAAATTCCGCAGACACATTTTTAAACAACCTCATTACACAAAGGAAAATATTATTTCCATATTCAAAAGATATTTAATCCCCACAATAATAAACGGACTAATGACTAACGAAAGTACTACGGGAATCATACAAGATTTATACAAACTCTATTTTAGAAACTACAAAATACGTTTTACTCAAACTTAAGTCACTGACCTAACCACAGACACCGAACAACAAGAACAAATACTTAAAATTCATAATAGAGCTCATCGTAACGCACGCGAAAATAAAATCCAAATAATAGAAAACTTCTTTTTTCCCCAAATGAATTCCAAGGTTAACAAAATAGTAAAACAATGTAAAATCTGCCATGAATATAAATACGATCGTCATCCCCAAAAACCCGAGTTAAAACCAACTCCAATTCCCCAATATTCAGGTCAAATCATACACTTAGATATAAACTGAACTGAAAAAAATCTAGTTCTGACAGCATTGGACAAATTCTCAAAATATGCGCAAACGAGAATTATAAAATCTAGAGCAGTTCAAGATATACTTGAACCTTTAAGACAAATACTTTTCGCCTTCGGTGTACCAAAGATAGTTGTATTCGACAACGAAAAATCCTTTAATGCAGCTTCAATCTTATTCCTCTTACGGAACCAATTGAAAATAGAAATCTACAAAACTCCCCCACACTCCAGAACGGTCAACGGTCAAGTGGAACGATTCCACTCGACACTTTCAGAGATAATGCGTTGTCTCAAAATCGATAAAGTTCACAGGTCCTTCATTGAATTACTAGACAGATCAGTTTATGAATATAACTGTTCAGTTCACTCAACAATAGGTAAAAAAACCAATTGAGGTTTTCTTCGGAAGAAATGTTAGCACTAACCCTGAGCAATTCGAAATAGCAAGAAAAGAAAATATTACAAAGTTATTTAAAAAACAAGAAAAAGATTTGAATTATCACAATAAAAAAAGAATCCAATAAAAAGTTATTCCCCTGGTGAAATCATCTATGCAAAAATTAACAAAAGGCTAGGTTCCAAACTAACACCACGCTATAAGCAGGAAATTGTTAAAGAAGACAAAAGTAAAACCATAGTTACAGAATCTGGTAGAACAATACATAAAGCAAATATTAAAAGCTAAACTTATCTTTATAGGTACCTTATATCCATGGTCAACGCATATGTTGACATCCATGATTACTCCAACTCAGAGGTAATCATCTTTAAAAAAGGAGCCGCCAAAATCCAAAACGGAAACACCAAATTTATACATACCTGATAAATAATATTAAAATTCAAAGCCAAGTCTCCAGATCAAAGAGATCTCTTAATTTTATTGGCGCAGCATTTAAATGGGTCGCGGGTACCTCCGACTACGATGACTATGAAATAATGGTAAACAAAATTAATAATGTACTAGAAAATAATAATAATCAAGTCCTTATTAACAAAGCATACATTGATCGAATAAATGAGTTAACAAATATAACAAACGATGTTTTAAGTGAAATTAAAAAAGATAGAAGTTTTGCAAATGAGTTAGTTTTAAGTTTACTTTACAAAACAAAATTAATGAAAGAAGAAGTAACAAACGCAATCTATGCAATAGAATTAAGTAGAATGAACATTGTAAGTTCCAATATACTCTCAAAAGCTGAAATCAATCTTATAATGAACAGATTAAATAAAGAAAAATTAATTATCCCTTTTTATAACATTGAAGAAGCACTAGAATTCACAGACATTAAAGTCACAATGAATTCATCAACTGTTATTTACATTTTAAGTGTTCCAAGAACAGAAGATGTTCTTTATGAAAATCTAATTGTAAAACCATTAATCAAAAATAAAATTCTGATAAGTAAAATTGAAAATCAAAACATTTTAAAAAACAAATAATAAAGTATATGGTATAATAAAAAAATTGTAAAGCAGATCAAAAATTGTCAATATGTAAGCAATGGAATATTGTCGACCTTAGCAATGATAAATGCCTTTTTAATTTGTTACAAGGAAGAAATGCAACATGCGAGCAAACAAATAGTCAGCATATCCCACACATTGAAGAGCTAGCATCAGGAACAATATTACTTAACAACTTTAGTGGACAAATTTGCATCGACAACAAAACCCAACACTTAAACGAAACATATCTAGTTAAATTCTCCAACACAACGATCAAAATAATGGACCAACTATACGTTGCAAAAGAATACCAGAAATCTTGGAGATGCCACCACTACTTCACCTAGACGAAATAGAGGAAATCCTTTCATTACAACTTATGAAAGAACTTCACATAAACAACACAAGGCATATCAATAAAATCCAGATCGAAAAAGAAAGATATCAATATATAAATTACTTCTTTTTCGTGATCTTACTTCTCATCATAATTGCGTTAGTAATTACACGGAGGAAAACAGAAAAAGTCATAGAAAAAGAGCTAACACCTATGTTTGTTCCTTGCGAAGCAAAACCAACGAATTCTACGAATTCCATCTTAGAACAGCCTAGGATCTACAACATTCCATACTTCTAACAACGAGGACGTTTAAACTTAAGAGGGGAAGAGTTAACGCTTGTTATTTCAATTTCTAAAAGATATTTTTGCTGACAGAATTCTAGGAATTGGTTATGTTCTAAATGAACTTCTGAGAAATTAATGTAATTCAAAATTATTGCTGAGGTCCACATAATAATAGTATTTAAGCAATTGAAATTAAGTTGTCTTTTGTCATAAGTTGCCCATCTTGCATCGGATGCGGAAACGCTGCCCGAACGATAATAGAAATAAATAAAGCATACAAAAATTGAATAAAAAACAGAAATGTTTTTTTTTTAATTAAAATTCAGTAATAGTGAATTTAACTTGTATGTGAAACAAATACATGTTGTTTTATTCTTCTTTCTTCGTGAAATAAAACGCTTCTACTCGCTGAAATAAACTTTATTTCTTATTAATTATACGAATATACACGGTTGTTTGACTTTATGACTTTTATATCAAATAATGATCTACTTTACATTCGGTTTAATGACCGTCTATGACTTTTATATCAAATAATGGTCTACTTTACATTCGGTTTAATGACCGTCTCTGCCGATTTCTTAATGGAAACTGAAACTGAATGTGAATGCTCAAACGAATTATGGTGTGTCGACAGCAAAAGAAAGGTGTTCATCTTATGTACATTTTACCTGATGTGAGTGAATCGGTGGGTATGTAGTGTGTGTATGTACGTTCTGTGGTGTATGTACGTTCTGTGGTGTATGTACGTTCCGTGGTGTATGTACGTTCTTTGGTGTATGTACGTTCTGTGGTGTATGTACGTTCTGTGGTCTTGTCTTGTCTGCGTCCTATCCCACAACCGGCTATCCTGACCTTCCGTTCGCCTCGAACGGCGGGTTCCCTTTTTCATATACTCAGCTATTATACTGGTCATATTAGGCCCCTCATGATTTCCTACTTTCTGGACGTCATATCGATCATGGTTCAAACGCTTGACCACCTTATAGGGTCCGAAATACTTGGGTCGCAATTTCATTGCAGTGCCGAATTGAATGCGCTTAATGGCGACTAATTCTCCAGGTTTGTAGACTGTTCCCAATAATCTCGGTTTATCATACGACTTCCGATTCTCCAGTTGTATAACTTCGATGTTTCTGCCGGCTTCTTCTCTGGTTTCTCTGTGCTCAGCGTCGAGTTCTTCAATCAGCTCTTCTTCCAACATAGCTTTCAAATCAGGATAGTCTGGAATCCTCATTTCCACCCCTGTTAATATCTTGAATGGACTAATCTTAGTGCTTCTAGGAGGGGTGTTGTTTAACACCTGCTCAACTTTATCGACATGTTTGTACCTGTTTTGTGGACTGTCTATACAGGCCTTGGCTAACATTGAGGTTACCGTTTTGTGCACCCTCTCCACCTGTCCATTACCGCGGGGAACTCCTGTCGAGATCAACAAGTGCTGGATAACTTCCTCGTTGCCATATTCGCTAAAAGCGTTTGAGGTAAACGCCACGCCTCTGTCCGAAATGATTCGCTTTGGGTTTCCGAATATAGCGAATTGTTTCTTTAGCTTGTCTATAACCTCCTCGACTCCAGTACTCTTTGTGGGATGAATCCACACGAATTTCGAAAACGCGTCCACAACTACTAGCAGATGGTTGTACCTCTTTTTTGTTCCCTCCATAGGTCCTACGTGATCTACGTGGTACGTTTCCAAAGGCGTATCTCCTTTGTCTATCGGTGAAAGCAGCCCTTCTCTCTTTTTTCATGGTCATGGAAAATGCGTTGCAGTCAGTCACAATTTTGAACCGCATTCCCATGACGTAGACTCTCCATTTTTTAAGTGCTTCGATTATCGCTAGCACTTTTTGTTCATAGGAGTGGTATGTCTCCTCTACTGGGGAAGTTTTCCGACTCATATATTGAATCGGGTGAAAACCTTGGTCCTCTTCATCTTTCTGCAGTAATACTGCGCCATATCCGTATTTGCATGCATCGGTATGGATCTCCGTTACGGCGTTGGGGTTAAATAACCTCAAGACAGGTGCTTTAACGAGTGCTGCTTTTAGTTGTTCGAACGCCAACAGCTGTTTTGCCTCCAACTGGTATACCGTGTTCTTCTTCAACAGGTCGGATAGTGGCTTGGCAATCAGCGCAAAATCCTTCACAAACCTCCGGAAATAAGATGTTAAACCTAGAAAACGTTGGAGCGCTTTTTTATCTGTTGGAACCGGAAAATTTTCGACCGCTCTTGATTTATCTTTTGATGGCTGGATGGTGCTGTCTTCGATGATATACCCCAGGAAATCTACTCTCCTTTTAAGGAACTGACTTTTTTCCCATTTAATACGTAATCCATAATCAGCGGCAACTCCCAGGACCATTTTCAATTTCTCTAATCCCTCCTCTTCATCCTTAGACGGAATGATCATATCGTCCATATACAGGATCACTACACCTGCTTGGATTAATGTCCGAAACACGGCGAAGATGAATCTGCAGAAAACAGCCGGGGAATTTGATATCCCGAATGGTACATATAAAAATTCGTACTGAGAGTCTTGCGTCACGAAAGCTGTATACTGCCGCGAACCTGATTCCATAGGAACATGGAAGAATCCGTTTCGCAAATCTAAGGTCGCGAACAGCTTCGCCCCTTGCAGCTTTTCCAATACCTCCTCGATTAGGACCATAGGAAAATTGTCTCTTATTACTTTTTCATTTAATTTCCTGTAATCACAGCATAGTCTTTTATTTCCATCCTTTTTTGACACAAGCACAATCGGAGAGGCGTATGGAGACGCACTCGGTTGTATTATCCCATCCTTGAGCCACTCTTTTGGTGAATACCCTTCAATCATATCGATTATCGACTCACAAATTCCTTGGAAAACGTTCTTTAGTTCAAAACTACCTTCTGTTTCTTTTCCTAATTTGATTGTCTTCATTGTTTTTGGTTCTTCCGAACTCTGCTTCTTCTCTAGTTCCTTAGAACTCTGCTTCTTCTCTTGTTCCTTAGAACTCTGCTTCTTCTTCTTAAATGTGACACCTTCCTCTTCGATGATTAAGTTAACTTCATGAAGGATGTCGTTTCCAATTACCGCGGCATACGGCATATCGGCTTCATTCAACACGTGGAAAGTAACGTCTATTTTCAGCCCGTCCACTTCTAATTTTGTGGGAAAACTCCCTTTCGTCAACACCTGCTTTTGTCCTATTCCATATATCCTCGTCTTGGTAGGACTCAGTTCAACGTATTCCAGCATCAACACAAAATCGTGCCTCAATAAACACAGATCGCTACCTGTATCTAAAAGAGCTGACACGGGAAAACCTCTTACCTGGATCGATTTGAAGATTCTGTTTGAGCCGGTGGCGAAGCAAACTCTAGCCTCTGGTTCATTCGCGCAGTCATTCGTACTCGTTGTTGCGGTTTGTACGTTATTCCTTTCTACCTTCATCGTATGTTGGCTTCTCGTTCTGCATTCAAAAGCCCGATGACCTGGCTGTCCACATTTGAAGCATTTGAACGTCCTTACTTGGCATTCTCTAGACAAGTGCGTTGCATCCCAGCATTTGAAACATTTTCTCTCCTTTTCAGGTTTCACTTGAGCTTGAGAGCTCGTCGACGGTTGGTGGCTTCCTCCAGAGTATGATGACCTTGGAGTCGGCCCACGCACCTTGTTGTACAGCTTTATATATTCCTTCAACTCCTTGACTGACCTTGATTGATACAGACACATTTTGTTCTGTCGAGAATCTGAGTCTTCTATATCACGCAAAGTAAAAGAACTCCTTGCCCTTGATGTCGGAATCCGCTCAGTTCCCGAATCCATCTCGTAGGCGTCGTTAGAATCTTGCTCGTCGACTGGCTGAGGCCGGGACAGCCGGGGAAATGCGGTATCGCTTTCTGTTGCTGCCCTTTATATAATGGAATTTTTTTTTTATATATGTTTCTTGTGCGCGCGCCACTGTGTGTATTTTTGTTTTTGCACGGAACTTGTTTTTGCTACGCACAAGCACACTCACACTGTCAACTTATTATATCGTTGCACAGAAAACTTAGTGGTTGTTCTGGCTTCTATTTTGTGGCGTTTTTTCTTTTTCTTTTTCCCGCTACAAACGCGCACTTGAAAAAAAAAATACAGTTTTCGTCGCACTCTGTACAAAAACAATAGTCTAGGGATGATGCTTTTTTTTCACTTCTCTTTTTGCTTCGCCGTTACAAACTAACGCGCGCTTCTTACACAGAAACTTTAGTGGTTCTTTTTTTTTTAAATAGCTGTACTTTTATATGTTATTTAGTTATTTGTTATTTTTATACCACAAATCACTAGGGATGATGCCCTCTTCTTTTTCTTGGGTTTTTTTCTTTTCGTGATCACTAAAACACAAGGGATGATGCCCTCTTCTTTATTCGTAGCTTTTTTCCACAGCTCACTTTCAATCCCGGTTGAGCCCCCAATTGTAGTTTTATTCTTCTTTCTTCGTGAAATAAAACGCTTCTACTCCTTGAAATAAACTTTATTTCTTATTAATTATACGAATATACACGGTTGTTTGACTTTATGACTTTTATATCAAATAATGATCTACTTTACATTCGGTTTAATGACCGTCTATGACTTTTATCTCAAATAATGATCTACTTTACATTCGGTTTAATGACCGTCTCTGCCGATTTCTTAATGGAAACTGAAACTGAATGTGAATGCTCAAACGAATTATGGTGTGTCGACAGCAAAAGAAAGGTGTTCATCTTATGTACATTTTACCTGATGTGAGTGTATCGGTGGGTATGTAGTGTGTGTATGTACGTTCTGTGGTGCATGTACGTTCTGTGGTGTATGTAAGTTCTGTGGTGTATGTACGTTCTGTGGTCTTGTCTTGTCTGCGTCCTATCCCACATACATACATATTATGTACAAGTACATATCTTTAAAGGTAGTTGTTAAGAATTCCTCGTAACTCCTATAGAACTAGAAGTATTTGTTATATTGTTTTAAATATTTTTTTGTCCGTCTTACAAGATTCAGAATTTGTGAATTACGAGGTAAAAAAATGAGGCTACTCATAAAGCAGAAAAAAGTTTGACTTATGTATGCCAGACATCGCTTTACATCGCTTTGGTGAAAATAAGATTATAGCTCTTGATATCTCCAAGGTATTTGATAGAGTTTGGCATGAAGCTCTCCTATCGAAAATGCCTACTTTTGGGATCGATAATACTCTTGTTCGTTGGATTAGAAGCTATCTTCTGGACCTTTCAATACAAGTTGTATTGGACGGATTCAAGTCTTATAACCACAAAATAAATGCTGGTGTGCCCAAGGGCTCTGTTCTGTCTCCGACTCTTTTCCTCATTTTTATAAATGATCTTTCTGTTACTTCTAATCCACTTAACTGTTTGGAATAGTTTACACGGCGCGATTTTCCCTTGCCATTTTGATCTGCTAACATTCAAAACCAATGTTATTCGACACCTCCTATCTCTCCCCTCCCTATCTTTCAAATGCCCGCGCAGTGTGTTCTACATTAAAAAAGAAACAAATAGTCCCTTGTGCGTGCGTTAATTATATAAAAAAAAACATGGATTTTTCAATAATAGCAACTTTTTATTAAATTTCTCATTAAAATTAAAATATTCGGTGAAAGGACATCTTAAACTATGAAAGGCCCACACAAGAATTTGAGGCTCTTTTGAAAGTAGGTAGGTACAATGATCTTCTTTTGATTATGGGTACTGAATTGAATAATATAATGTACCTATGCCATGGTATGCTCCTGGTTTTTGGTTACGATTACATAAGAAAATGGTTTCTTTCGGGGTTATTATTGAGCAAAATTTAAATTAAAGTTTAAGGATGTCAGTTTCTTTACGAAAAAATTGAAACATTGTTCTTCGCAACTAATTTTGTATTATCTTACGAAGCGAACATGCACGTTGTCCACTACTTTTTACATTACATTACATATTAATCTACTCCGTAGATAAATCTACAAAGTAGACACATTTACGAGCACTGGCTGCTGAGACAATTATATTCTATTATCGGCTCAGACAATTATACTAGATGACACACAAGACGACATTGATACAAGACACAAAAGAAAGCGGGAGAACGAAAAACAGAAAACACATAACACATGTCAACAGCACGCAGTTGGTTTTTCGGACGGGGTCCATCTTTCTACTAACCACGGGCAACGATGTTTGATTTAGCTGATCTCACGGGAAGCGATGCTTTATCGAAGCCAAGGCTGTTGACACTACTTCTTAGACATGGCTAGTGCTACGATAATTGCTGCACTGATACTCTAGCGCAAACGCAGCTAAGTGTATCAGCGAAATGCTTCAACGCAATTGCTCATGGTGCGCACCATGGACGTATTATACATGGACTGCTAGTTGCCTACCTTTAGTTGGTTCCATTTTAGTCTCATTTATTTTGGGCGACACTGAGTACACTAGCGGGAAAAAAATTAAACCTCAATTTTGACGTTTCATCCAGTAATCCCCGACTTTGGCAGCAGGTTTTCCCACGTTAGCATGTTAAAATTTCCTTTTTCTCCCCGTGTTGTTTAGAATATCCCACAATTAATCCACTAAGTAATAAATACAAAAAAACCACTCATGGATTTATTGAAATTAGTTTTTTTATAGCTTGGTAAATTACAAGTTCATAAAATCTTTAGAACTTAAACTTTGTTGTGATTTTAGACTGTCATCATTGTATATAGAATCTATAGTACTATCAAGATGGGTATTTCGCCTAGCACCATCTAGTTTCGCTATCTCGCTTTTTCTCAGTGTACCCTTTTAGTCGGTGAGATGAATTCAACACATATGCAACGTTAGAAATTGACAGAACGGGAACGATGTATTAGATGTGTTTGCAGTCAGAGGGAAGCAAATTATGAAGTCTTTTTTGTGTTATTTCTTTGTTATTTCCTGATAATGAGAGAATGGAAGATAGAAATTTAAACAGGTATGTGAGCAGTTTTCATTTCTGCCTTGAAAATACATTGTTTTTGGGTACGTTTTTTATAGATACGGCAACAGGATGAAATTTACCCTTTTAACGATTTTTTGTTGAAATTTGATATTTGGTATGTTTTTTTTGTGTACAATTTTGAATGGTTACCATGTTTGATTATTATATCAATTTTTTTAAGTCTGCAAAAAATTTAATTAGTTGAAGTACCTATCTAGTTACTTATTTTACAAATAAAACACATTGTTTGCAGATATTTGTACCTATGTTAGAGTATCTTCACTCATCGCGTCAAATATCTAGTACTAAATCTACTACTAACTACTAAATATAGTACTAAATCTACTACTAACTACTAAATATAGTACTTAATATACTACTAACTACTAAATCCAGTATCAAATCTACTACTTAGTACTAAATCTAGTACTGAATATAGTACAAAAACTACGATAGTACTAAATTCTAGTACTAAGCACTAAAAATCTAGTACCAAAATACTATTGTACCAACAACATAGTACCAACTGGCACCAGTTTTATATTTACCTAACGTTTGAGATTGAACAATATTTATATTAAAAATTTAAACAGTCGAATCCGAATATGGCAACATTGGTTTGTTTACGAAAAATCAAAGGGAAATCCATTAATTTTTGTTTCCCTTACTCTGCCATACCACATGGTCTAGTGTCACTTTTTGAACCTTTCACTCGTACTTATTATTCATTATTCCTGAAAATGCTTGTAATCATTCTAACTCATACGTTTCTGAAAATATAACATACAACCTACTCTTTCATCACTATATTTCTTTCTACTCTCCAAAACCCATACAAATGCATATCAAGAACTACTGCAGCGCTATTACGGCAGTACCTCGCTAAACTAGATGCTGCCTGATGGTAGTACTATAGTTTTCATATGCAATGCTGTCATACTGCAAACTTAACAAAAACCTTAATGTGAGTCCACACCAAAGAAACAATTTTTTTTAAACATTTCAGAAACATATAAAAAACCTTTCAGAAATGTTTTTTCTTTCTGAAATTTTGTTTAAATGTTTCTGAAATGTTTATTTAAGTCTGGACGCTTCGCGAAATATTTCTGAAATGTCTATCTGTTTCCCCTTCCGAACGGAAATCTTTCTTTATTTTCATGCATTTTAGTCTAGTTGACAGATTTTGTTGTTTTTATTTGTTTGTGTTTTGTTCATGATGACAAAACGCGACGCTATGATTGCTCCTTTTTTACATCATGAAGTACAGAACTGGTAATATAAAATGGGAAACAAAAACATTTAAGAAATGTTTCAGAAATTTCTGAAATGATATTTAAGCAAAGGGGAAACATTTCAGAAATGTTTTTTAAACAATTTTTTTGTATGTGGACACATCTTTATACTCGTCACAAGGAATAGGTCTCAACCTCTGGCCATTTTATCAGGATTTTTATTAACTTTGTCTTTTATCATTATTAATGAACAAATAGTTAGAAGAAATAAATGAAAAGGAACGTTGATCTTAAAAGACACATTGCCTTTTAGAACGCAACTGGAATTTGGACGTATGTAATTTGAAGAATAAGAATGATAGTAAAAAAATGTCAAAACACCTTATCTGCTTCCTTATTTATATTATAATTTGACGTAACGTAATTTTAAAATTAGTTTAAAATGACGTAAATTAATTAATGTACAAAATGGGTTTTTAACGCGTGTAAGGTTAGGTTTTAAGAAAAGTTGAAAATTATTTAAAAGTAACGCTCCTCCTTGTATCTCCGAAAATAGTTTTGGTAAATTAATTCAGGTTTCGAATCCCGCGTGTTAACACTAGAGTAGTAGGAAAAAGCCTAGTTGAAACTCTCGATTTTATATCTTTTTCATTTTTTCTCGAAAATAGATAGTTGAAAAGGGTTCTGAACTCGTCCATTATATTTCGGCAAGTTTTGGAAATACATCCAACAACTTGCGGAAACCGGGTTGTGTGCGTGAGAGTAAAGTTTCGTTAGAATTGACAACGGTAGTAAGCGTCAAGCCTCCAGGCAACCAGAATGCCGTGTTGAGGATATCGAAAACGAATGGTTGTGTTGTATGTATGAGTGAATGACTGGAATGGACGAAGGAGGAAGCTTAAAAATAAGCTTGGAGGACACTCTTGCTAGAGCCTTTAAAGCGAGAACAAAAAAAAAAGAAAGGAAAATCGAGGAATTTTGGTTAAAGAAAAAAAATCGAGGAGGAGACATCTTTTGTTATTTAATTTTAGATCGAGGATTTTTTTACGACTGAAGTCAGGATTCGGGACGTGGATAGTTTAATAAAGGAGTAAAGGAGATAGGACACAAAAATCAATATAGAAAGATAAGTATTTTGTGTTTCATTTTTAAATAAAAATAAATAAATATATATATATATATATATATATATATATATATATATATATATAAACATTTATTATTTCAATATATGTATATATATTTAACCAATCGTGTTCGAGCTTCCCACATGATTTTGGGATGCGCTTTAATAGTGTGTAAAAATCATATTTTCTTTTGTTTTAAAAAAATTATTGGCGCAACAGCTCCTTAAGGAGCCAAGGCCTACTGACTTATACTCCCAACCATTCCTGTGTGTGTGTTGTTAATCCGCAAAAATGGAAGGGACCTACAGTTTACCACCGAGTCCGAACGGCTAGATGAGATGCACAAGAGACAAATTTTACTCTTGGAGGTTTTGTCAGTTCCTCGCAAGAGGCAGTACCCCAGAAAAAAGGTGGCTAAGAGCTGGATTTGAACCCAGGCTCATTCGTTTAGCAATCCGACACACTAACCACTAAGCCACGGGGTACTACTTTTCTTTTGTTTTATTTGCTTTTTATTTTTT
This sequence comes from Platycheirus rosarum, assembly GCA_963971375.1. Classification (NCBI taxonomy): domain Eukaryota; kingdom Metazoa; phylum Arthropoda; class Insecta; order Diptera; family Syrphidae; genus Platycheirus; species Platycheirus rosarum. The sequence goes on from OZ020510.1 coordinate 92,303,787, forward strand.
TTTTTTCTAATTTCAATTGAATTTCCCCCTTGAATTGTACAAATCATTTACTTGAAAACATATTTGGGTTTTAATCCAGGGGTCTTCTATCCCACGTTTTCCCAAAATAAAAATCACTAATCAATCTAAACTCTCTTTCTTTTATTTCAATTATCGGTTCTTTATATTTTATATTTAGTTTTGGAATTTTCTAATTCGGTTTAAAAAAAATTCCTGGCGCCCATTTTTATCTGCACCCTTCTGTGCAACAATATATATTTTTCTTTTGATAAACTATTCTAATTGAATAAATCAATCAATAAATAAATCAAAAGAAACCCAAAATTCTTCCACTGAACCCATCCCAGCTAAACAGCCGTGGTGACAGCTATTTTGCATTCTTTTTTTCATGCATTCGTTCGTGGTCGAACGATAATCGTGTTATTAAATAGTAATATTAGAGTTGCGGGCGTTATCTTCATCGTCGTCGTCGTTGTTGTTGGTCTCGTCCCAGTATGGGGTTTTATTTAATTTGTTCGTGATTTAAATTGCGTTTTTATCATTATCACTCTAAATAATCGATTTTTTTTTTCGGAAAAAAGTGTTTGAACAAAAACCCTTGTTTTCTATGAGATTTTAAAAAATCCCTTTTTTCCTTCTAGTGCTTTTAGCTTGTCTTAGGCACAAACCAATAAAAAAGGAAGTCGCTCACGATCTAAAAAAACTAGAGGCAAAATACCAAACATGTCGCACACTTCTATGGATGGAATTCAGAAGTGTCAGTTATGTTTTACCGGTAAATGCGACTTTTTGAATTTTAAAAAACAGATGTCCTGTTTCCTGAAGTGGGGTCCGGAGAACTAGCATCGTATACTCAATTTTGGCGAATTTTTTTTGACAATTTGTATATGAAGCTGACATTAGACTAGCAGTCCATATATAATACGTCCATGGTGCGCAGTGCGCGTACGAATGGCCGACAAAAAATTTCAGTAGGCATTTTAACTGTCGATGAAATTTATAATTGTCTATCTCGTCGACTTTCACCCAAAATACAGTTAAGAGGAATGCACTCTTTTAATGTGTAAACTCAATTTTACTATTAATTCAATGCTATAAATAAAAAAAAAGATTTTTTTTTATTCTCTACACAAAAAATGAAAATTATTTACATTACAATTCGTTTTTATTTTCACATGAAAAATGTTTTTAGTCTTTTCTAAACGATGCACAAACCCGTCAATTACTATTTTGTCTTTATATTTATTTGACTTATTGAGTAAAGTAACACTGCACTTCATTTTGTCCTACACTATATGACTAATATTTACAGAATGTTGCAGTTTAATATGATTAAAATAAAGCTGTTGATATATAAACTAACTAATGAAATGATGTTCACATTCACTTTGTCACTGTCGGTCTTTTACGAGTCGATATTTTCCAAATCGACTTTATAAGAATTGGCATTTTGATGAGTCGGTATTTTTACCAGTCGACTTTTGATGGTCGATTTTTTTAAATCGGCATTTTGAAAATCGGCAAATCGTACCCAACCCGTAGTACATACCTACACCTACAGTTACAACCGTAGTGAGATATGATCATTGTATATACATTATTATAGTACTCTCATGGCGGTTATTTTTCCTCTGGCCATCTTCCTGGCTGATTCGTAACTACTAACTAACTATGAATAGTGGAGACAAGAACATTTACCGATTTTTTATCAGTATTTATTACACTTTTGTTGTTTGTTCTTATTCTATATCCAATTGGCGATTTCAGCGCGCCTAATTGCGACTTGATTCGCAACTAAAAAATGATGCTTCATGATACTACTATAGGCAGGTATATACAATGATATGATGTGGAATGAAATTACTAATTTATTTAATGTATGGTGTGGTAATCTGAAGATATTTAATAGAGGCAAATGGCAAGTATGAAAACATCTTATACTTAAGATTTCAGTTTGTGTCGGCATATTTGTATTTTGCACGTTTTTTGGTTTTGATTTTTATCATACTGCAATATGCAATAAAAAAAAATTACACTGCAAGTATTGTGATACGTCGCAGATATTTGTACCTATGTTAGAGTATTTTCACTTATCACGTCAAATATCTAGTACTAAATCTACTACTGACTACTAAATCTAGTACCAAATCTACTACTAAGTAATAAATCTAGTACTAAATATAGTACCAAAACTACGATAGTACTAAATTCTAGTACTAAGCACTTAAAATCTAGTACCAAAATACTATTGTACCAACAACATAATACCAACTGGCACCAGTTTTATATTTACCTAACGTTTGAGATTGAACAATATTTATATTACAAATTTAAACAGTCGAATCCGAATATGGCAACATTGGTAGTTGATTTTGGTATATGAAATACAGAAAATACAAAAATAACAAAATTTCTTAAAAATGCAAAACCCAAAAATAATTGAAGACGCACAATATTGGTGTGTTTACGAAAAATCAAAGGGAAATCCATTAATTTTTGTTTCCCTTACTCTGCCATACCACATGGTCTAGTGTCACTTTTTGAACCTTTCACTCGTACTTATTATTCATTATTCCTGAAAATGCTTGTAATCATTCTAACTCATACGTTTCTGAAAATATAACATACAACCTACTCTTTCATCACTATATTTCTTTCTACTCTCCAAAACCCATACAAATGCATATCAAGAACTACTGCAGCGCTATTACGGCAGTACCTCGCTAAACTAGATGCTGCCTGATGGTAGTACTATAGTTTTCATATGCAATGCTGTCATACTGCAAACTTAACAAAAACCTTAATGTGAGTCCACACCAAAGAAACAATTTTTTTTAAACATTTCAGAAACATATAAAAAACCTTTCAGAAATGTTTTTTTTTTTCTGAAATTTTGTTTAAATGTTTCTGAAATGTTTATTTAAGTCTGGACGCTTCGCGAAATATTTCTGAAATGTCTATCTGTTTCCCCTTCCGAACGGAAATCTTTCTTTATTTTCATGCATTTTAGTCTAGTTGACAGATTTTGTTGTTTTTATTTGTTTGTGTTTTGTTCATGATGACAAAACGCGACGCTTTGATTGCTCCTTTTTTACATCATGAAGTACAGAACTGGTAATATAAAATGGGAAACACAAACATTTAAGAAATGTTTCAGAAATTTCTGAAATGATATTTAAGCAAAGGGGAAACATTTCAGAAATGTTTTTTAAACAATTTTCTTTATGTGGACACATCTTTATACTCGTCACAAGGAATAGGTCTCAACCTCTGGCCATTTTATCAGGATTTTTATTAACTTTGTCTTTTATCATTATAAATGAACAAATAGTTAGAAGAAATAAATAAAAAGGAACGTTGATCTTAAAAGACACATTGCCTTTTAGAACGCAACTGGAATTTGGACGTATGTAGTTTGAAGAATAAGAATGATAATAAAAAAATGTCAAAACACCTTATCTGCTTCCTTAGTCGTGTTTTAATTTAATTGAATTCATAAGTTTCTTTTAAAATCTTAATAAAATCAGCAATATTTGAACATAAACTATGTTGCGGCGGATGAGCCTTTAAAGTAAAGAGTCAGGTGGACTCCAACCCGCATCACATCATTTTTTAATTTCTAATATAATTTGACGTAACGTAATTTTAAAATTAGTTTAAAATGACGTAAATTAATTAATGTACAAAATGGGTTTTTAACGCGTGTAAGGTTAGGTTTTAAAAAAGTTGAAAATTATTTAAAAGTAACGCTCCTCCTTGTATCTCCGAAAATAGTTTTGGTAAATTAATTCAGGTTTCGAATCCCGCGTGTTAACAGTAGAGTAGTAGGAAAAAGTTGAGTTGAGACTCTCGATATCTTTTTAATTTTTTCTCGAAAATAGACGGTTGGGAAGTGTTCTGAACTCGTCCATTATATTTCTGCAAGTTTTGGAAATACATCCAACAACTTGCGGAAACCGGGTTGTGTGCGTGAGAGTAAAGTTTCGTTAGAATTGACAACGGTAGTAAGCGTCAAGCCTCCAGGCAACCAGAATGCCGTGTTGAGGATATCGAAAACGAATGGTTGTGTTGTATGTATGAGTGAATGACTGGAATGGACGAAGGAGGAAGGTGGTAGTTAAAAATAAGCTTGGAGGACACTCTTGCTAGAGCCTTTAAAGCGAGAACAAAAAAAAAAGAAAGGAAAATCGAGGAATCTTGGTTGAAGAAAAAAAATCGAGGAGGAGACATCTTTTGTTATTTAATTTTAGATCGAGGATTTTTTTACGACTGAAGTCAGGATTCGGGACGTGGATAGTTTAATAAAGGAGTAAAGGAGATAGGACACAAAAATCAATATAGAAAGATAAGTATTTTTTGTTTCATTTTTAAATTAAAATAAATAAATATATATATATATATATATATATATGTATACATTTATTATTTCAATATATTTATATATATTTAACCAATCGTGTTCGAGCTTCCCACATGATTTTGGGATGCGCTTTAATAGTGTTAAAAATCATATTTTCTTTTGTTTTAAAAAAATTATTGGCGCGACAGCTCCTTAAGGAGCCAAGGCCTACTGACTTATACTCTCAACCATTCCTGTGTGTGTTTTGTTAATCCGCAAGAATGGAAGGGACCTACAGTTTACCACCGAGTCCGAACGGTTAGATGAGATGCACAAGAGACAAATTTTACTCTTGGAGGTTTTGTCAGTTCCTCGCAAGAGGCAGTACCCCAGAAAAAAGGTGGCTAAGAGCTGGATTTGAACCCAGGCTCATTCGTTTAGCAATCCGACACACTAACCACTAAGCCACGGGGTACTACTTTTCTTTTGTTTTATTTGCTTTTTATTTTTTTTTTTCTAATTTCAATTGAATTTCCCCCTTGAATTGTACAAATCATTTACTTGAAAACATATTTGGGTTTTAATCCAGGGGTCTTCTATCCCACGTTTTCCCAAAATAAAAATCACTAATCAATCTAAACTCTCTTTCTTTTATTTCAATTATCGGTTCTTTATATTTTATATTTAGTTTTGGAATTTTCTAATTCGGTTTAAAAAAAATTCCTGGCGCCCATTTTTATCTGCACCCTTCTGTGCAACAATATATATTTTTCTTTTGATAAACTATTCTAATTGAATAAATCAATCAATAAATAAATCAAAAGAAACCCAAAATTCTTCCACTGAACCCATCCCTTTAGCCGTGGTGACAGCTATTTTGCATTCTTTTTTTCATGCATTCGTTCGTGGTCGAACGATAATCGTGTTATTAAATAGTAATATTAGAGTTGCGGGCGTTATCTTCATCGTCGTCGTCGTTGTTGTTGGTCTCGTCCCAGTATGGGGTTTTATTTAATTTGTTCGTGATTTAAATTGCGTTTTTATCATTATCACTCTAAATAATCGATTTTTTTTTTCGGAAAAAAGTGTTTGAACAAAAACCCTTGTTTTCTATGAGATTTTAAAAAATCCCTTTTTTCCTTCTAGTGCTTTTAGCTTGTCTTAGGCACAAACCAATAAAAAAGGAAGTCGCTCACGATCTAAAAAAACTAGAGGCAAAATACCAAACATGTCGCACACTTCTATGGATGGAATTCAGAAGTGTCAGTTATGTTTTACCGGTAAATGCGACTTTTTGAATTTTAAAAAACAGATGTCCTGTTTCCTGAAGTGGGGTCCGGAGAACTAGCATCGTATACTCAATTTTGGCGAATTTTTTTTGACAATTTGTATATGAAGCTGACATTAGACTAGCAGTCCATATATAATACGTCCATGAGTAAAGGGAAACCCCTTTACTTCTTTTAAATTCTAATGATATGATACTTTGTATCGTGATCATGATGGCATGCATTCGTGGGAACAGACATTGAATCAGCATTTTGTGTTGACGATGTTGTTTCCACTATCATGCTCTGTGCTCATGATTGGGATACAAAAGTATCCATCAAAATTATACCACATTACAATGTACCTATCTGATACCTTTTATCCGATCATGATGGCATGCATTCGTGGGAACAGACATTGAGTCAGCATTTTATGTTGACGATGTTGTTTCCACTATCATGCTCTGCGTTCATGATCGCGATAGAAAGGTATCTATCAAAGAATTAAATTGAGAAAATAATAAAGATAGTATTTTGCAAACCTTCAAGGCGTTTGTTTGAATTTAGTACTCAAAATAAAACTTAACTGGCGCAGTCGGTAGCTCGGTAGGAGTCGCGTTCAAGACCTTGTCGAGTTTTTTCATATTTGCATTTGCACAATTAATTCAAAAGAAAATTCCTAACAAATAATATTCATCCACGACATTCATTTCATCGTTCTTAGTGCAAAAATAACAGAACATTTTAAGTGTGGTGAATAAAATTTCAAAATTTTTTTTTTAATAAAAACAAGAAAATAATTTTCAACGAACAAGGACTAACCGGAAAATGTCATTCAAACCAAAATATTATTAAACAAAAATTAACACAAAAACATAAATTACGCGAAATTTCTATAAAATGAAAAATTGTGATGTGAAGAAAGTTCCTTCAACAAGTTAAAGTTTTTCTTACAAAAAAATAAAATTACAAGAAACATTTCCAAAATATTATTGTGAATTGTTAAGCTAATAATACAAGAAGTGGCGGTCACTGCATAGTTAATTATAAAAACCCAACCCAATAAATGATGACCATTTAAATATAAAAAAATAAAAAAAAAAAAAAAAAAAAAAACAACGTTACACATTAAAGAAAAAAAAAAACTGTACCAGATACACAGAACAAAATCATTCATAAAAACAGTGAATTACGAAATCTATGAGAAGAGAAGACAACAAAAAGGAGGCTCGCAACTGAACAACAGGGACACTTTCTTCTTCAAGTAAGCAACACCATCTGGTTGGATCAGTATCTATATTTCAATCGACATGTAGAGGCTGCTCTGGCCAGGGCTAGGGGAGCTTTTGCCCTGACAAGACGGTTGTTTTATAGCAGCCGCCTTGATAGCAGGGTGAAAGTGATTTGCTACATGGCCCTTATCAGGCCGATGATTGCCTACGGATGCCCTGTGTGGTTCAACGTTGCACCATCTCTAATGGAAAAGATTCGGGTGTTCGAGAGACAGTGCCTTCGCACTTGTCTCGGTCTTTATAGAACACCAGAGTCGGAGTACAAACATCATTATTCCAACCAGGTCCTATACAACGGGGCCAATATAAACAGGATAGATAACTTTTTAATTAAGCTCATTCGCGGACACATTGCAAGGGCGATGACCTCAACTAATGGACAAATCTTCGGGGCTTACTACCCCCAAGATGAATATTTTGAAAGCACACGTTCGAGTGGTTTTATCCCCCCCGATGCTTTCCTATACCTTGATAGTCGAGGGCTGATTCAGGATAGATCGGCGGTTCCGTTGATCTACCACGTCGGCCGCAGAACAGTCGATAGGCGGCTCCTCTACGACCGAGACATAGTCGCTGGGAGCGAAGCAGAGCGCCTCCGTTTCAGTAGGGCCGTGCCCGAACGGGATCGGAAGGAAGCCCTAGATCAGGTCCACCAATTTTGGTGGCTTAACTAAAATCCGATAATTTTCAGTCGGCAAAGACGAAATATCGCCTATGGCCGACTACATATATCTTTTGTAGCTTTAAGTTAGGTAGGGCAGTTGCGGCGGCACCAAAAAAAAAAAAAAAAAAAAAAAAAAAAAAAAAAAAAAAAAAAAAAAAAAAAAAAAAAAAAAAAAAAAAAAAAATTATAAAATTTCAAAAAATACAAAAAAAATATAAAAACACAAAAAACAAAAAAAGCTTGCTGTGGCTGTTCTAATTTTAAGTAATTTTAAGTATTTTAGGTTTATTTTAAGTAGTTTTAAGTTTATCTTTAGTTTATTTTAAGTTAGTTTTTAAGTAGTTTAAGATAGATTAAGAAAACGATAAAGATTACTCAGTTTTTTTATTTTTCTGGGTAAAAAATAAAACCCGTAATAGATAAGATAATTTTAAGTTATTTTTAGGCCGAAAGGCAATTAAATTAAGTTAAAGATTAATTTAGAGCGCCCGCATAGGGCCAGTAAGTTAATTAAAATGATAGTGTTAGCTAGTTTTAAGATTTTTGTCTAGCATTTAAGTAGATATAAGTGAAAGAAAAAATAAAAATCAATTAAAAGTAAAGTAGTAAGCAACACCAATAACCCACTATGGAACATTTAAATGCTGTAGATAAGTTCAAAGTAGTTTTAGACTTAATTAATAAAACTCCAGAATTTGATGGAAATAAAAGTTGTCTTGTGCACTTCTTAGACAGGATAGATTCATTAACACCTATTTTAGCAACACTTGATGAAGCTTCCTTAACAATAATTTCAGGTTTTCTCAGGGACAAAATTGTAGGAAAAGCTAGGGTTGAACTCCAGAAGCATGGTAGAGTTAATGAATGGGCCCAAGTTAAGCAAATTTTAATAGCTAATTTCGGAGAAAGGCTTTCAACAGATAAATTAATTGACCAAATAAGAACAGCACGAGTTAAAACTACAATATCAGAGTTCTACAGTCATATTAGTTATTTACTAAGTAGAATTAATAATAATTTTTTATTAAACAATCAAAATGACGATTTAGTTATTGCTTCTAACAATAGAATTGCTCTAGAATCTTTTAAAAATAATTTACCAGAGCCCACCAAATCTATTGTGCTCAGTCGAAACCCAGAAACACTGAACGATGCATACAAAGTCATCTTAGAAATAGATCACCAAAATTTAGGACATCAAAATTATTTTCAAAACCTTAGGCAAAATCAGAACTTTTCTAGACAAGACAATAATTATAATCAAAATTATAGTCATAGAAACAATAGTCAAAGTAATAATTCATATTTAAGAAACAGTAACAATTATAGAAACAATTATTCAAACTTCAGGAACAATAATAATCATACAAATTATAATAATGCACACAATAGTAATTCATACAACTCTTATTCGCAAAACAATCAAACACCAAGACAAAATAGAAATAATAGTTATAATATACCCCAACAAAATCAAAATGAAACTAGAAGTGACCAAACTATGCGTAGCATTAGTAACACACAAAGAGGTCAACAAGGTCAAAGCGGACACACACGTCATAGTTCGAGAAATACGAGGAATAACAATATGATAGAAATTGACCATATTGCAAACGAGGTAAATTTTCAGATACCTACCTCAAATCTCTACCCTGCATAGTAGTAAAAACTAAATCTTCTCCAATTAAACTGTTAATAGACTCTGGAGCAGGTACTTCTGTAATACAGAAAGGACTATTTCACAATAGTTTTAGAACCTTGTTAAATAAACCATTATCCTTAAAAACCCTTAATTCAAATATAACAATCGATTCGAAAATAAAGATTCCTCTTTTTAAAGAATTCGGTAATCCACCCAGTATGATAGAATTATTCGAAACAAATATAAATTCTGATTTCGATGGTATTTTGGGTTGTAATGTATTAAAGCCATTACATGCAAAAATCGATTTTAAGAATTCAAGAATTGTAACCAAAAATGCGATCTTGCCTTTGATATTTGATACCCCTTATGTCCCGTCAGTAGAAGAAATAAACATTCTAGCTGAAGAAACAAAAGATATAGCTTTTGAAAATCCAGACATTGATAAAATTACTAAAAATCTTAAACTAGACGATCTAAACGACGAAGAAATTTTTTACTTAACTAAGTCTATCAAAAAATTTCAAAGTGTGTTTCATAGTGAAGATGATCATTTGTCTTCAATGATTGGATATACGCATAAGATTCCAACTAAAAATGATATCCCTATATTTTCCAAAGCATATAGATATCCTGAAGCGCACAAAGAGGAAGTAAATAGACAAATAGCAGAAATGCTTCGTTCTGGAATTATTACTACCTCAAATAGTCCATACAACGCCCCAATTTGGATAGTGCCAAAAAAATCTGATAACTCAGGTTTAAAAAAATGGCACATTGTAATCGACTATAGGAAGCTTAATGCAAATACAGTTGACGAAATATTTCCAATGCCCGATATTACTGAAATACTTTCAAAACTTGGAAACGCACAGTATTTCTCAACATTAGATTTGGCAAAAGGCTTTCATCAGATTCCTATAGATATGAAAGATAGACATAAAACAGCCTTTTCAACGTCAGATGGACATTACGAATTTACTCGTATGCCATTCGGTGTAAAAAATGGGCCGGCATCCTTCCAAAGGATGATGAATGAAGTCCTTCATGACTTTATTAACAAAATTTGTGTCGTATATCTTGACGATATACTTATCTTCTCAACGTCTCTACAAGAACATATTGATTCTTTAAATAAAATACTAAAAAGGCTTCAAGAATTTAAACTCAAGATACAAATAGACAAGTGTAATTTCCTAAAACGGCAAACAGAATATCTTGGTCATGTAATTTCTGTAGATGGTATTAAACCCAATCCGTCAAAAATCGAAGTTATTAAAAATATAAAGGTTCCCCAGACAATTAAACAGATAAAATCGTTTTTGGGCATTACCGGTTTCTACCGAAAGTTTATAAAAGACTACTCAAAGGTAGCCCTTCCATTGACTAAATGCCTGAAGAAAAATGTCAAAATTAACATCCATAACAAACAGTATATAGACTCCTTTAACAAGCTTAAAGAGCTCATATGTACTTGTCCTATATTGACATATCCCGATTTTAAAAAACTGTTTACTCTGACTACTGATGCTAGTAATGCAGCATTAGGAGCCGTTTTATCCCAAAACCAACATCCAATCGCTTTTGCATCAAGGACATTGAATAAACACGAATCGCACTACAGCACAATAGAAAAAGAACTTTTGTCTATAGTATGGGCAACTAAATATTTTAGACCCTACTTATTTGGACGAAAGTTTAAGATACAAACAGATCATCGACCACTGGTGTGGTTAAATTCTTTAAAAGAAACAAATATGAAATTACAGCGTTGGAAAATAAAACTAAACGATTTCGATTTTGACATTGAGTACTTAAAAGGCAAGGAAAATTGCGTAGCTGATTTCCTAAGTCGTATACAAACAAACCATATCTACACGAATGATATTTTTGACACTCGATCCGATATCGCAACAATTCATAGTGGGATCGAAAATTTAAATGACTATATTTATATCACAGAAAACCCATTAAATTTGTACAAACATCAAATAATTTTAGAAAAAACAAACACAAATTCTTATAAAACAAAAATTTTATTTAAAAAAAAGAGAAGATCTATAATTTCACAACCAGAATATAACGAAACTTATATATTAAACATACTTCAAGCAATATTGCCAATTAAAGGAACGCTAGGTGTTTATTGCAAGGATGACGCTATGTTTAATAAATTTCAAGGTACTATTGTAAAGTATTTTTCAAATGCCCCAAAAATGAAAATTTTAAGATGTATGAATTTTATTATTGATATTACAAACAAAGAACATCTTCTAGAACTGATAGAAAAAATTCATGTTAGTAAAAATCATAGAGGAATAGAGGAAACATATTCAGAACTAAAAAGTGAAATCTATTTTCCGAATTTAAGACTAGAAATACAGAAGTTCATAAATAACTGTATAATATGTCATATGTGTAAATTTGACCGCAATCCAATAAAACCAAAATTAATGGTATCAGAAACTCCAGACAAAGCTAATGAAATTGTCCACATAGATATCTGGTTTTTAAATAAAAGTAATATGTTTTTGACCTGTATTGATAAACTAACTAGACGTAGACATGTCTCAATACACTCTATTACAGATAGAAACTCCATAACCATTGTCAGCTTGCTTAGACAAAGATTCGCTTGTTTAGGAAAGCCATCTAAAATAGTCGCAGATAATGAATTTAACACTGCTTACATTAAAAACTTTCTTGATGGAGAAGGTATAGCCTACCACTTCACATCACCAAATACACACACAGGAAACGCTATTATAGAAAGGTTCCATTTAACACTTAATGAGCACATAAGATTGCTTAAACTTAGTAATGGAGGAAAAGAAACATTACACGATAATGAAATGGTTTTTAAAGCAGTCGAAATTTATAATAATACAATTCATTCATCTACAAATTTTAAACCAATCGAACTTTTACATTCAACCTTAAATAGAAAGCAGTGGGACGATTTAAAATTAAGATTAAATCAGATTAAAGAAAAACAAATAGGAAAATTAAATAAATCTCGAACAAAACCACAAGATTTCAAAGAACAAGAATTAGTAAAAAATTTAGGTTTTTATAATAATAAGCACTTACCAAGATATATAATAAAAAAAGTGAAATCGAAAAAACAAACTTATTTTACAGACGAACAAGGAAATAAACGTGATAGACAAATAGTTAAAAGAAAATTCAAATATCAAACTTCAGTTCCAAGCATTAAATTCGATAGAAATAAAACTGGAAGAACTTACTCAAAAAAATAAAATAAAATAAAACAAACAATACTTTAAACTGAAACTTATTCTTTCTTCATTTTCTTTCAGAGGAAAAATATGAAGATTTTATTCATGTTGGGTATTGTCGGCTTTTTTAATTGCCAGGCATACCTTTACATCGAAAAAATTGTGGAGGAACACGGTTTTGTTAAACTAAGGGATGAGCCAATTAAAGTAATTAACAAAACAAATAAAATTTTACATTACATTGATTTAAAACAATATGACTATGTAATAGATATTGTTAAAATGTCTATAGATAGTTTTGAGTCTAAATTTAAAGACAAAAAAATAACTTCAATTCTTCTTAATAGTCTCAGGAGACTAAGATTTAAAATCAGATCCTTGATTCCTCATAATAGGCAGAAAAGAGGAGCAATTAACATAATAGGTTCAGGTCTCAGATTTATAGCAGGAACTATGGATGATGAAGACAGACAAGAGATTATGAATCATTTAGGAGATATAGATTTTAATAATAGAAACCTTATCGAGCAAAGCAATAAACAAGTCAGATTAAACGAACAGTTCCATTTAGAATTAGGAAACATTATAAGCCAGCTTAACATTAATCAAAATGTTACATCATTTTTATACAACAATTTAACTAGAGAATTCAATGACATTAAATTAGAACACCTAAAATTAATAGAAAAACTCCAAGTTGAAAGCAACATTAACCTCATTCAAACTCAAGTCGAGAAAATTAAAGAAAATATAATGCTTAGTAGACTAGAAATTTTAGGAAGAGATTTGCTTTCCGAAAAAGAAATACTTGACAATGATATAAATGAAGAAACGCTAAAATATCTTCGAAGTTCAGTTGTATATCAAAAAGAGTTTATCATCTTCATTGTTTTTATACCAATTTTTTCCGAAAATAAATACTATAAAATGTTTATTCAACCAGTTCCAAATTCGGACGGTTTCCAAATTGTGCTAGATAATAAAAAATTTATAACAGACAACTCAAAAATATATGAACACAACAAAAAATTATTAATATATGAATCTAAACTAAAAGAATCAAAGAACAAATGTATTAAAAATATATTCCAAACAAATAAATTCTGTACTATAGAGAAAATGGACAAAGAAGAAATAAATGTTATAAATGATGGTTTATTAATCTTAAAAAATATGAAACATGTTCAAATAATGCAAAACTGTAACGATATAAATTACACTGTTTTTAAAAATAATCTTATAAGATTTTCCAATTGCTCTATTCAAATACATAACGTTAAGTTTTCAAACGAATTTTATACATACAATGAGTTATTAACCTTGCCAAATAATTATAAAACCGAGAATATAACCATCTATGAAACAAATTTACTATTGAAAAATATGAAACAAGAACATTTCACAAATACAAAAGAAATAAATTATATTAAGACTATGCAAATAGTTAATCATTCACTAAGTTTTTTGTCAATAATTTCTATTGTTTTTATAATAACTATGATTTTTATTTTACTTAAGAAAAACAAAAATATAAAAAAAGAAAATATCCAATTAAATGTAATGCCCGCAACAGTTTCAACAGGGACTGTTGAAGGTAAGGAGGGAGGAGTAAAGGGAAACCCCTTTACTTCTTTTAAATTCTAATGATATGATACTTTGTATCGTGATCATGATGGCATGCATTCGTGGGAACAGACATTGAATCAGCATTTTGTGTTGACGATGTTGTTTCCACTATCATGCTCTGTGCTCATGATTGGGATACAAAAGTATCCATCAAAATTATACCACATTACAATGTACCTATCTGATACCTTTTATCCGATCATGATGGCATGCATTCGTGGGAACAGACATTGAGTCAGCATTTTATGTTGACGATGTTGTTTCCACTATCATGCTCTGCGTTCATGATCGCGATAGAAAGGTATCTATCAAAGAATTAAATTGAGAAAATAATAAAGATAGTATTTTGCAAACCTTCAAGGCGTTTGTTTGAATTTAGTACTCAAAATAAAACTTAACTCATGGTGCGCAGTGCGCGTACGAATGGCCGACAAAAAATTTCAGTAGGCATTTTAACTGTCGATGAAATTTATAATTGTCTATCTCGTCGACTTTCACCCAAAATACAGTTAAGAGGAATGCACTCTTTTAATGTGTAAACTCAATTTTACTATTAATTCAATGCTATAAATAAAAAAAAAAATTTTTTTATTCTCTACACAAAAAATGAAAATTATTTACATTACAATTCGTTTTTATTTTCACATGAAAAATGTTTTTAGTCTTTTCTAAACGATGCACAAACCCGTCAATTACTATTTTGTCTTTATATTTATTTGACTTATTGAGTAAAGTAACACTGCACTTCATTTTGTCCTACACTATATGACCAATATTTACAGAATGTTGCAGTTTAATATGATTAAAATAAAGCTGTTGATATATAAACTAACTAATGAAATGATGTTCACATTCACTTTGTCACTGTCGGTCTTTTACGAGTCGATATTTTCCAAATCTACTTTATAAGAATTGGCATTTTGATGAGTCGGTATTTTTACCAGTCGACTTTTGATGGTCGATTTTTTTAAATCGGCATTTTGAAAATCGGCAAATCGTACCCAACCCGTAGTACATACCTACACCTACAGTTACAACCGTAGTGAGATATGATCATTGTATATACATTATTATAGTACTCTCATGGTGGTTATTTTTCCTCTGGCCATCTTCCTGGCTGATTCGTAACCACTAACTAACTATGAATAGTGGAGACAAGAACATTTACCGATTTTTTATCAGTATTTATTACACTTTTGTTGTTTGTTCTTATTCTATATCCAATTGGCGATTTCAGCGCGCCTAATTGCGACTTGATTCGCAACTAAATAAAAGACACGACTGGGTCGCACGTACTTGCTCTTATGTGCTAATCCTTTTTAAGTGCAGGCGTCTTTTTGACAAAGATTTTATTTTAATATTTTTTGTATGATGTGCAACTTCCTTAGAATCGTTTTGGGGTGAAGCTCGAACGAACATGCGTCACGACAAAGGGATAAACACATAAATATATAGGATTGTTAGCTTTTGCAGTTTTTTAGTGTAGTATTATCTTTCCACTTGCTGCTTACTGTTTATAATATAATTTGCTAATAGAAAGATACAAAGGACTTTTTTCAGTTAAATTTTCATTTTGGTATGGAAAAATTTGAACAACTGGCATAAAGATTCGTCGGAATCAGCAGTATGGCAATAATGCTAGGTAAAGGGACCTTTATACGTCCCAATATGGGACCAATGGAATTTATACAGGATTTAGGTACCTATAATAAGGTTGGAAGGAAGGTAGGTACTAAAATTAAGATACGTGTTCCAACTACTGTTAAGCCAGTAGGTATAGAGACAATATTAAAAGTTAACACAGTGGTTTTGTTTATTTATAGGAAGGTGTAAACTTTTGTTTTCTCGATTGAAATTTTTGCATTCAGTAGTAATCGAATAGTTTTTTTTATTTGTTAGTTGTTTTTGTGTGTTTATCAAAGGCTTCCTTATTTATTCTGTGCTTTTATGATGATGAAAAATACTTTAAAATACGTAAGTATGTATGTAATGTAGGTTGTCACTTTCTTTTATTTGACTAATGGCTTGGCTAGGGCTTAGCCGAGCAATATGAAATAAAATGTTGGGGAAAAAAATTTATGAATTCAAAAAAACACTACTCATAACGTTTTTTGGAAAAAATGTTGTAAGCCATCTTATTTCTTTTGCTGTTTTCTATTTTATGAATTTTTCATTTCAAAATCGTTCGACCAGTTTTTTCAAAAAAATGTTTTTTTTGAAAAACTTTTCGAAAACATATTTTAAAATTTTTTTTAGTATGTCAATTTTAAGAAATCTATAGTTTATACTAGGAGAAAAATTTTAAAAAAAATCTATAGATCCGTTTTCAAAATATTCAAAAAACAAAATATTTTTTTAAAAAAATTATTAAAATTTAAAAAAAAATGTTTTTGAAAATTTTGATAAGCAATATTATTTAAATCATAAAACACTACATATTTTGAAAATTTCTTCAAAATCCGTCAATTAGTTAACGAAAAAGTCTGATTTTAAAAAACCGGTCATATGGGAGGTACCGTTATAAAACTTTTTTCTGAAAAATCCATTAAAATTAAAAGATAGATTTTGCACAGAAAACATCATTCTGAAAGTTTAATCAAAATCGTAGGAGCCGTTTTCGAGAAAAATAAGTTTTTTAATAAAAGTTATATGGCAGGTACCGTTAGTTTTAGAGCTAGAATGCCAATTCCAAAAACTGTCGGGTAGAGCACTCTAAAAATACTATATACCAAGTTTGAATCAAATTGGCCCAACCGTTTAGGCTGTAGATATCGATACGGACAGACAGACAGACAGACAGACAGACAGACAGACAGACAGACAGACGGACGGAATTTCCGGACCCACTTTTTTTGACTTCTCTATCATCGTAATATCATGTTTGATTGTTAGAATTTTTTTTTTTTTTTTACGAATGCATAACTTGCCTTATAGTCCCTATAATCGCAAGTAAAAATGATGCTTCATGATACTACTATAGGCAGGTATATACAATGATATGATGTGGAATGAAATTACTAATTTATTTAATGTATGGTGTGGTAATCTGAAGATATTTAATAGAGGCAAATGGCAAGTATGAAAACATCTTATACTTAAGATTTCAGTTTGTGTCGGCATATTTGTATTTTGCACGTTTTTTGGTTTTGATTTTTATCATACTGCAATATGCAATAAAAAAAAATTACACTGCAAGTATTGTGATACGTCGCAGATATTTGTACCTATGTTAGAGTATTTTCACTTATCACGTCAAATATCTAGTACTAAATCTACTACTGACTACTAAATCTAGTACCAAATCTACTACTAAGTAATAAATCTAGTACTAAATATAGTACCAAAACTACGATAGTACTAAATTCTAGTACTAAGCACTTAAAATCTAGTACCAAAATACTATTGTACCAACAACATAATACCAACTGGCACCAGTTTTATATTTACCTAACGTTTGAGATTGAACAATATTTATATTACAAATTTAAACAGTCGAATCCGAATATGGCAACATTGGTAGTTGATTTTGGTATATGAAATACAGAAAATACAAAAATAACAAAATTTCTTAAAAATGCAAAATCCAAAAAAATAATTGAAGACGCACAATATTGGTGTGTTTACGAAAAATCAAAGGGAAATCCATTAATTTTTGTTTCCCTTACTCTGCCATACCACATGGTCTAGTGTCACTTTTTGAACCTTTCACTCGTACTTATTATTCATTATTCCTGAAAATGCTTGTAATCATTCTAACTCATACGTTTCTGAAAATATAACATACAACCTACTCTTTCATCACTATATTTCTTTCTACTCTCCAAAACCCATACAAATGCATATCAAGAACTACTGCAGCGCTATTACGGCAGTACCTCGCTAAACTAGATGCTGCCTGATGGTAGTACTATAGTTTTCATATGCAATGCTGTCATACTGCAAACTTAACAAAAACCTTAATGTGAGTCCACACCAAAGAAACAATTTTTTTTAAACATTTCAGAAACATATAAAAATCCTTTCAGAAATGTTTTTTTTTTCTGAAATTTTGTTTAAATGTTTCTGAAATGTTTATTTAAGTCTGGACGCTTCGCGAAATATTTCTGAAATGTCTATCTGTTTCCCCTTCCGAACGGAAATCTTTCTTTATTTTCATGCATTTTAGTCTAGTTGACAGATTTTGTTGTTTTTATTTGTTTGTGTTTTGTTCATGATGACAAAACGCGACGCTATGATTGCTCCTTTTTTACATCATGAAGTACAGAACTGGTAATATAAAATGGGAAACACAAACATTTAAGAAATGTTTCAGAAATTTCTGAAATGATATTTAAGCAAAGGGGAAACATTTCAGAAATGTTTTTTAAACAATTTTTTTTATGTGGACACATCTTTATACTCGTCACAAGGAATAGGTCTCAACCTCTGGCCATTTTATCAGGATTTTTATTAACTTTGTCTTTTATCATTATAAATGAACAAATAGTTAGAAGAAATAAATAAAAAGGAACGTTGATCTTAAAAGACACATTGCCTTTTAGAACGCAACTGGAATTTGGACGTATGTAGTTTGAAGAATAAGAATGATAATAAAAAAATGTCAAAACACCTTATCTGCTTCCTTAGTCGTGTTTTAATTTAATTGAATTCATAAGTTTCTTTTAAAATCTTAATAAAATCAGCAATATTTGAACATAAACTATGTTGCGGCGGATGAGCCTTTAAAGTAAAGAGTCAGGTGGACTCCAACCCGCATCACATCATTTTTTAATTTCTAATATAATTTGACGTAACGTAATTTTAAAATTAGTTTAAAATGACGTAAATTAATTAATGTACAAAATGGGTTTTTAACGCGTGTAAGGTTAGGTTTTAAAAAAGTTGAAAATTATTTAAAAGTAACGTTCCTCCTTGTATCTCCGAAAATAGTTTTGGTAAATTAATTCAGGTTTCGAATCCCGCGTGTTAACAGTAGAGTAGTAGGAAAAAGTTGAGTTGAGACTCTCGATATCTTTTTAATTTTTTCTCGAAAATAGATGGTTAGGGAAGGGTTCTGAACTCGTCCATTATATTTCTGCAAGTTTTGGAAATACATCCAACAACTTGCGGAAACCGGGTTGTGTGCGTGAGAGTAAAGTTTCGTTAGAATTGACAACGGTAGTAAGCGTCAAGCCTCCATTCAACCAGAATGCCGTGTTGAGGATATCGAAAACGAATGGTTGTGTTGTATGTATGAGTGAATGACTGGAATGGACGAAGGAGGAAGCTGGTAGTTAAAAATAAGCTTGGAGGACACTCTTGCTAGGCCTTTAAAGCGAGAACGAAAAAAAAAAAAGGAAAATCGAGGAATTTTGGTTGAAGAAAAAAAATCGAGGAGGAGACATCTTTTGTTATTTAATTTTAGATCGAAGAATTTTTTACGACTGAAGTCAGGATTCGGGACGTGGATAGTTTAATAAAGGAGTAAAGGAGATAGGACACAAAAATCAATATAGAAAGATAAGTATTTTGTGTTTCATTTTTAAATAAAAATAAATAAATATATATATATATATATATATATATATACATTTATTATTTCAATATATGTATATATATTTAACCAATCGTGTTCGAGCTTCCCACATGATTTTGGGATGCGCTTTAATAGTGTTAAAAATCATATTTTCTTTTGTTTTAAAAAAATTATTGGCGCGACAGCTCCTTAAGGAGCCAAGGCCTACTGACTTATACTCTCAACCATTCCTGTGTGTGTGTTGTTAATCCGCAAGAATGAAAGGGACCTACAGTTTACCACCGAGTCCGAACGGCTAGATGAGATGCACAAGAGACAAATTTTACTCTTGGAGGTTTTGTCAGTTCCTCGCAAGAGGCAGTACCCCAAAAAAAAGGGGGCTAAGAGCTGGATTTGAACCCAGGCTCATTCGTTTAGCAATCCGACACACTAACCACTAAGCCACGGGGTACTACTTTTCTTTTGTTTTATTTGCTTTTTATTTTTTTTTTCTAATTTCAATTGAATTTCCCCCTTGAATTGTACAAATCATTTACTTGAAAACATATTTGGGTTTTAATCCAGGGGTCTTCTATCCCACGTTTTCCCAAAATAAAAATCACTAATCAATCTAAACTCTCTTTCTTTTATTTCAATTATCGGTTCTTTATATTTTATATTTAGTTTTGGAATTTTCTAATTCGGTTTAAAAAAAATTCCTGGCGCCCATTTTTATCTGCACCCTTCTGTGCAACAATATATATTTTTCTTTTGATAAACTATTCTAATTGAATAAATCAATCAATAAATAAATCAAAAGAAACCCAAAATTCTTCCACTGAACCCATCCCAGCTAAACAGCCGTGGTGACAGCTATTTTGCATTCTTTTTTTCATGCATTCGTTCGTGGTCGAACGATAATCGTGTTATTAAATAGTAATATTAGAGTTGCGGGCGTTATCTTCATCGTCGTCGTCGTTGTTGTTGGTCTCGTCCCAGTATGGGGTTTTATTTAATTTGTTCGTGATTTAAATTGCGTTTTTATCATTATCACTCTAAATAATCGATTTTTTTTTCGGAAAAAAGTGTTTGAAAACCTTTGTTTTCTATGAGATTTTAAAAAATCCCTTTTTTCCTTCTAGTGCTTTTAGCTTGTCTTAGGCACAAACCAATAAAAAAGGAAGTTGCTCACGATCTAAAAAAACTAGAGGCAAAATACCAAACATGTCGCACACTTCTATGGATGGAATTCAGAAGTGTCAGTTATGTTTTACCGGTAAATGCGACTTTTTGAATATTAAAAAACAGATGTCCTGTTTCCTGAAGTGGGGTCCGGAGAACTAGCATCGTATACTCAATTTTGGCGAATTTTTTTTGACAATTTGTATATGAAGCTGACATTAGACTAGCAGTCCATATATAATACGTCCATGGTGCGCAGTGCGCGTACGAATGGCCGACAAAAAATTTCAGTAGGCATTTTAACTGTCGATGAAATTTATAATTGTCTATCTCGTCGACTTTCACCCAAAATACAGTTAAGAGGAATGCACTCTTTTAATGTGTAAACTCAATTTTACTATTAATTCAATGCTATAAATAAAAAAAAAGATTTTTTTTTATTCTCCACACAAAAATGAAAATTATTTACATTACAATTCGTTTTTATTTTCACATGAAAAATGTTTTTAGTCTTTTCTAAACGATGCACAAACCCGTCAATTACTATTTTGTCTTTATATTTATTTGACTTATTGAGTAAAGTAACACTGCACTTCATTTTGTCCTACACTATATGACCAATATTTACAGAATGTTGCAGTTTAATATGATTAAAATAAAGCTGTTGATATATAAACTAACTAATGAAATGATGTTCACATTCACTTTGTCACTGTCGGTCTTTTACGAGTCGATATTTTCCAAATCTACTTTATAAGAATTGGCATTTTGATGAGTCGGTATTTTTACCAGTCGACTTTTGATGGTCGATTTTTTTAAATCGGCATTTTGAAAATCGGCAAATCGTACCCAACCCGTAGTACATACCTACACCTACAGTTACAACCGTAGTGAGATATGATCATTGTATATACATTATTATAGTACTCTCATGGTGGTTATTTTTCCTCTGGCCATCTTCCTGGCTGATTCGTAACTACTAACTAACTATGAATAGTGGAGACAAGAACATTTACCGATTTTTTATCAGTATTTATTACACTTTTGTTGTTTGTTCTTATTCTATATCCAATTGGCGATTTCAGCGCGCCTAATTGCGACTTGATTCGCAACTAAAAAATGATGCTTCATGATACTACCATAGGCAGGTATATACAATGATATGTGGAATGAAATTATTAATTATCTTATACTTAAGATTTCAGTTTGTGTCGGCATATTTGTATTTTGCACGTTTTTTGGTTTTGATTTTTATCATACTGCAATATGCAATAAAAAAAATTACACTGCAAGTATTGTGATACGTCGAAAGAAAGGAAAATCGAGGAATTTTGGTTGAAGAAAAAAAATCGAGGAGGAGACATCTTTTGTTATTTAATTTTAGATCGAGGAATTTTTTACGACTGAAGTCAGGATTCGGGACGTGGATAGTTTAATAAAGGAGTAAAGGAGATAGGACACAAAAATCAATATAGAAAGATATGTATTTTGTGTTTCATTTTTAAATAAAAATAAATAAATAAATATATATATATATATATATATATATATATATACATTTATTATTTCAATATATGTATATATATTTAACCAATCGTGTTCGAGCTTCCCACATGATTTTGGAATGCGCTTTAATAGTGTTAAAAATCATATTTTCTTTTGTTTTAAAAAAATTATTGGCGCGACAGCTCCTTAAGGAGCCAATTTTTCTTTTGATAAACTATTCTAATTGAATAAATCAATCAATAAATAAATCAAAATAAACCCAAAATTCTTCCACTGAACCCATCCCAGCTAAACAGCCGTGGTGACAGCTATTTTGCATTCTTTTTTTCATGCATTCGTTCGTGGTCGAACGATAATCGTGTTATTAAATAGTAATATAAGAGTTGCGGGCGTTATCTTCATCGTCGTCGTCGTTGTTGTTGGTCTCGTCCCAGTATGGGGTTTTATTTAATTTGTTCGTGATTTAAATTGCGTTTTTATCATTATCACTCTAAATAATCGATTTTTTTTTCGGAAAAAAGTGTTTGAAAACCTTTGTTTTCTATGAGATTTTAAAAAATCCCTTTTTTCCTTCTAGTGCTTTTAGCTTGTCTTAGGCACAAACCAATAAAAAAGGAAGTTGCTCACGATCTAAAAAAACTAGAGGCAAAATACCAAACATGTCGCACACTTCTATGGATGGAATTCAGAAGTGTCAGTTATGTTTTACCGGTAAATGCGACTTTTTGAATATTAAAAAACAGATGTCCTGTTTCCTGAAGTGGGGTCCGGAGAACTAGCATCGTATACTCAATTTTGGCGAATTTTTTTTGACAATTTGTATATGAAGCTGACATTAGACTAGCAGTCCATATATAATACGTCCATGGTGCGCAGTGCGCGTACGAATGGCCGACAAAAAATTTCAGTAGGCATTTTAACTGTCGATGAAATTTATAATTGTCTATCTCGTCGACTTTCACCCAAAATACAGTTAAGAGGAATGCACTCTTTTAATGTGTAAACTCAATTTTACTATTAATTCAATGCTATAAATAAAAAAAAAGATTTTTTTTTATTCTCTACACAAAAAATGAAAATTATTTACATTACAATTCGTTTTTATTTTCACATGAAAAATGTTTTTAGTCTTTTCTAAACGATGCACAAACCCGTCAATTACTATTTTGTCTTTATATTTATTTGACTTATTGAGTAAAGTAACACTGCACTTCATTTTGTCCTACACTATATGACCAATATTTACAGAATGTTGCAGTTTAATATGATTAAAATAAAGCTGTTGATATATAAACTAACTAATGAAATGATGTTCACATTCACTTTGTCACTGTCGGTCTTTTACGAGTCGATATTTTCCAAATCGACTTTATAAGAATTGGCATTTTGATGAGTCGGTATTTTTACCAGTCGACTTTTGATGGTCGATTTTTTTAAATCGGCATTTTGAAAATCGGCAAATCGTACCCAACCCGTAGTACATACCTACACCTACAGTTACAACCGTAGTGAGATATGATCATTGTATATACATTATTATAGTACTCTCATGGTGGTTATTTTTCCTCTGGCCATCTTCCTGGCTGATTCGTAACTACTAACTAACTCTGAATAGTGGAGACAAGAACATTTACCGATTTTTTATCAGTATTTATTACACTTTTGTTGTTTGTTCTTATTCTATATCCAATTGGCGATTTCAGCGCGCCTAATTGCGACTTGATTCGCAACTAAAAAATGATGCTTCATGATACTACCATAGGCAGGTATATACAATGATTTGTGGAATGAAATTACTAATTATCTTATACTTAAGATTTCAGTTTGTGTCGGCATATTTGTATTTTGCACGTTTTTTGGTTTTGATTTTTATCATACTGCAATATGCAATAAAAAAAATTACACTGCAAGTATTGTGATACGTCGAAAGAAAGGAAAATCGAGGAATTTTGGTTGAAGAAAAAAAATCGAGGAGGAGACATCTTTTGTTATTTAATGTTAGTTCGAGGAATTTTTTACGACTGAAGTCAGGATTCGGGACGTGGATAGTTTAATAAAGGAGTAAAGGAGATAGGACACAAAAATCAATATAGAAAGATATGTATTTTGTGTTTCATTTTTAAATAAAAATAAATAAATAAATATATATATATATATATATATATATACATTAATTATTTCAATATATGTATATATATTTAATCAATCGTGTTCGAGCTTCCCACATGATTTTGGAATGCGCTTTAATATTGTTAAAAATCATATTTTCTTTTGTTTTAAAAAAATTATTGGCGCGACAGCTCCTTAAGGAGCCAAGGCCTACTGACTTATACTCTCAACCATTCCTGTGTGTGTGTTGTTAATCCGCAAGAATGGAAGGGACCTACAGTTTACCACCGAGTCCGAACGGCTAGATGAGATGCACAAGAGACAAATTTTACTCTTGGAGGTTTTGTCAGTTCCTCGCAAGAGGCAGTACCCCAAAAAAAAGGGGGCTAAGAGCTGGATTTGAACCCAGGCTCATTCGTTTAGCAATCCGACACACTAACCACTAAGCCACGGGGTACTACTTTTCTTTTGTTTTATTTGCTTTTTATTTTTTTTTCTAATTTCAATTGAATTTCCCCCTTGAATTGTACAAATCATTTACTTAAAAACATATTTGGGTTTTAATCCAGGGGTCTTCTATCTCACGTTTTCCTAAAATAAAAATCACTAATCAATCTAAACTCTCTTTCTTTTATTTCAATTATCGGTTCTTTATATTTTATATTTAGTTTTGGAATTTTCTAATTCGGTTTAAAAAAAATTCCTGGCGCCCATTTTTATCTGCACCCTTCTGTGCAACAACATATATTTTTCTTTTGATAAACTATTCTAATTGAATAAATCAATCAATTAATAAATCAAAAGAAACCCAAAATTCTTCCACTGAACCCATCCCAGCTAAACAGCCGTGGTGACAGCTATTTTGCATTCTTTTTTCATGCATTCGTTCGTGGTCGAACGATAATCGTGTTATTAAATAGTAATATAAGAGTTGCGGGCGTTATCTTCATCGTCGTCGTCGTTGTTGTTGGTCTCGTCCCAGTATGGGGTTTTATTTAATTTGTTCGTGATTTAAATTGCGTTTTTATCATTATCACTCTAAATAATCGATTTTTTTTTCGGAAAAAAGTGTTTGAACAAAAATCCTTGTTTTCTATGAGATTTTAAAAAATCCCTTTTTTCCTTCTAGTGCTTTTAGCTTGTCTTAGGCACAAACCAATAAAAAAGGAAGTTGCTCACGATCTAAAAAAACTAGAGGCAAAATACCAAACATGTCGCACACTTCTATGGATGGAATTCAAAAGTGTCAGTTATGTTTTACCGGTAAATGCGACTTTTTGAATTTTAAAAAACAGATGTCCTGTTTCCTGAAGTGGGGTCCGGAGAACTAGCATCGTATTCTCAATTTTGGCGAATTTTTTTTGACAATTTGTATATGAAGCTGACATTAGACTAGCAGTCCATATATAATACGTCCATGGTGCGCAGTGCGCGTACGAATGGCCGACAAAAAATTTCAGTAGGCATTTTAACTGTCGATGAAATTTATAATTGTCTATCTCGTCGACTTTCACCCAAAATACAGTTAAGAGGAATGCACTCTTTTAATGTGTAAACTCAATTTTCCTATTAATTCAATGCTATAAATAAAAATAAAGATTTTTTTTTATTCTCTACACAAAAAATGAAAATTATTTACATTACAATTCGTTTTTATTTTCACATGAAAAATGTTTTTAGTCTTTTCTAAACGATGCACAAACCCGTCAATTACTATTTTGTCTTTATATTTATTTGACTTATTGAGTAAAGTAACACTGCACTTCATTTTGTCCTACACTATATGACCAATATTTACAGAATGTTGCAGTTTAATATGATTAAAATAAAGCTGTTGATATATAAACTAACTAATGAAATGATGTTCACATTCACTTTGTCACTGTCGGTCTTTTACGAGTCGATATTTTCCAAATCGACTTTATAAGAATTGGCATTTTGATGAGTCGGTATTTTTACCAGTCGACTTTTGATGGTCGATTTTTTTAAATCGGCATTTTGAAAATCGGCAAATCGTACCCAACCCGTAGTACATACCTACACCTACAGTTACAACCGTAGTGAGATATGATCATTGTATATACATTATTATAGTACTCTCATGGTGGTTATTTTTCCTCTGGCCATCTTCCTGGCTGATTCGTAACTACTAACTAACTCTGAATAGTGGAGACAAGAACATTTACCGATTTTTTATCAGTATTTATTACACTTTTGTTGTTTGTTCTTATTCTATATCCAATTGGCGATTTCAGCGCGCCTAATTGCGACTTGATTCGCAACTAAAAAATGATGCTTCATGATACTACCATAGGCAGGTATATACAATGATTTGTGGAATGAAATTACTAATTATCTTATACTTAAGATTTCAGTTTGTGTCGGCATATTTGTATTTTGCACGTTTTTTGGTTTTGATTTTTATCATACTGCAATATGCAATAAAAAAAATTACACTGCAAGTATTGTGATACGTCGCTTGGAAGTTTAGGATCTGCCGAGATATTTATTGGCATTTATTAATTTGATTTTCTGGAAATTCGACCAACTCAAAGTTAATAAAAGGCACGACTGGGTCGCACGTACTTGCTCCCGTGTGCTAATCCTTTTTAGGCACAGGCGTCTTTTTGACAAAGATTTAATTTTAATGTTTTTTTGACGTGCAACTTCTTTAGAATCGTTGTGGTTTGAAGCTCGAACGAACATGCGTCACGATAAAGGGATAAACACATAAATATATAGGATTGTTATCCTTTACAGTTTTTTAGTGTATTATCTTTCCACTTGTTGTTTACTGTTTATAATATAATTTACTAATAGAAAGATATAAAGGACTTTTTTCAGTTTAATTTTCATTTTGGTATGGAAAAATTTGAACATCTGGCATAAAGATTCGTGGGAATCAGCAGTAGGGCAATAATGCTAGGTATAGGGACCTATATAGGTCCCAATAACAATAATTTACTTTTTGAAATCAAATTAATTAAAATAGCTTAATTATATTTGATGGATCGATAAACGTATGATGTGGGTAGGTATTAATGGAATTTATTAAGGATATTAGGTACCTATAATAAGGTTGGAAGGAAGGTAGGTACTAAATATAAGATACACGTTCTAACTACTGTTAAGCGAGTTTGTAAAGAGACAATATTAAAAGTTAACACAGTGGTTTTGTTTATTTATAGGAAGGTGTAAACTTTTGTTTTCTCGATTGAAATTTTTGCATTCAGTAGTAATCGAATAATTCTTTTTATTTGTTAGTTGTTTTTGTGTGTTTATCATAGGCGCATTATTTATTCTGTGTGCTTTTATGATGATGAAATGCTTTAAAATACGTAGTTATGTATGTAGGTTGTCACCTTCTTTTATTTGACTAATGGCTAGGGCTTAGCCGAGCAATATGAAATAAAATTTGGGGGAAAAAGTTTTATGAAATCAAAAAAACACTATTCATAACGTTTTTTGGAAAAAATGTTGTAAGCCATCGTATGTCTTTTGCTGTTTTATGTTTTATGAATTTTTCATTTCAAAATCGTTCGACCAGTTTTTTCAAAAAAAATGTTTTTTTTTGAAAAACTTTTCGAAAACACATTTTAATTTTTTTTTGAGTATGTCAATTCAAAGAAATGAAAAGCTTATACTAGGAGAAACATTTAAAAAAAAATCTATTAAACCGTTTTCAAAATATTCAAAAAACAAAATATTTTTTTAAAAAAATTATTAAAAATTAAAAAAAAATGTTTTTGAAAATTTTACAAAACAATATTATTTAAATCATAAAGCTCTACATATTTTAAAAATTTCATCAAAATCCGTTAATTAATTAACGAGAAAGTCTGATTTTAAAAAACCGGTCATATGGGAGGTACCGTTATAAAACTTTTTCTGAAAAATCCATTAAAATTAAAAGATAGATTTTGCACAGAAAACATCATTCTGAAAGTTTTATCAAAATCGTAGGAGCCGTTTTCGAGAAAAATAAGTTTTTCATTAAAAGTTATATGGCAGGTACCGTTAGTTTTGGAGCTAGAATGCCAATTCCAAAAACTGTCAGGTAGAGCACTCTAAAAATACAATATACCAAGTTTGAATCAAATCGGCCCAACCGTTTGGGCTATAGATATCGATACGGACAGACAGACAGACAGACGGACGGAATTTCCGGACCCACTTTTTTTGACTTCTCTATCATCGTAATGGCATGTTTGATTGTTAGAATTTTTTTTTTTACGAATGCATAACTTGCCTAATAGTCCCTATAAATCGCAAGTAAAAAGGAAAAAAACGCTATTCAGGTTTTTGTCCCTGAATAGGGTTTTTTTGTTTTTTGCTCAGGAGCGAATTTATTTTTGTATACACATCCATACACATCTATGCTCAAACATAATAACAAATATTATTATTTCATAAAACTTTTAAGCTATCTTATTTTTACAGTGATAAGACGCGTCCTTATGTAATGTTAATGACATGAAATTAGTCATTGATTTTAAAAAGGCTGATTATGAGCAAATTAATTTATTTTTCTCTGATGTTACCTAGTTGTCCGATTTATCAGCAGTCGATGAAAAAACCTGTAAGCTTAAAACAGTTCTTGATTCCGCTTTTAAAAATGTCATTCCTAAAAAAGTTATAACATCAAATGATAAAAAAAATAACTAACTTAAAAAACCGTAAAAAATAGAGCTCATCGCAAATGGATAGCATCCGATAGTTACAACGATTCATTGTATATACATTGCCTATAGTACTATCATGAGACCATTGTATATACATTGCCTATAGTACTATCATGAGACGAGAAAAAATCTTTTTACCTAGAGCCGCTTGGAGTGCTAGTGTAGGGACATTTTATTTGAGTGAGAGAGAATTAAGAGCATGGTTTTTAGTGTTATGCTTTGTGCTTAGTTTATTGCGCATGTGCAATGTGAGGCAAGAAAAAACAGAAGGAGAACATGAAATAATTCAGTATTTTGTTTTGTTCATTGTATACCTATGTATATGTATATAAACTGCTAGCAGTTTTGAAGTTAATAACTACATAATGGTTTCGCTTAGCTGAGGCTAATAGTTTTTTGTAAGGATTTATACACGATCCAACATTTTCATTGTATACGTTTTTTTTATATGGAATATGTAATATGAGAACTGGTTCTTACATAAGTATTTATATATGCGTACGTCATTGACCAGACTTTTGATTTGAGTTTTTTAGGATTTTCAAGTTTTGTACGAGCACTACCTACATACATATTTGTCATATTTGTACATATACCTATACACCATTGACCAATCTTTTGATTCGAATTACTTAGGATTTAGGTTGTCGTCTTCAAATAATGTACACATTCTTTCTTGAAATTTAAACACAAACCTACTTCTTGCCATTGTATATAGACTGCTATAGTACTATCATGACGACCGGTGGACGGTGGCGTTCCAAGCGGCTCTAGGGAAAATTAACTTGGTAAATTGAAAGAGGCGAACGAGTCGAACAAAGAGAATTCTAAGAGAAACTCTGTGAACATGTACTTTACTCTTTGCAGTTTGCAGTTTACATATATACAATGATGCGAGTATAGTTTTTTTTTGCACAACTGGATTACTTCACACAAGCAGGGCGACGAGATGGCTAGTTAAAAGGTTTGACAAAAAAGAAGAAAAACGACTTTTGTAAATGAATGGTGTCTGGGGGGTGGGTATATGTTTAAGCTGGTTGATAAGTTTATTTTGAGTTTTAGATTTTTTCATATAAAACATTCGAGGGTAGGTAGATATTTAGGTATGTACCTACATACATCCCTACATAATGTGTGTATTTACGTAGGTATACTTGTTATATTATCTTTGATAAAATGTTCAGCTAAATTCAGGTCGATCGGTCGGTTGTCGGTGTGGTAGATGGTGTGAGCGAGGGTGAGGGAGATACTAAAAAGGAAAACTTAATAAGCACATGTGTATGTGTATTGTGTATATCCTGTTCTCGGTGACGGTGAACAACGAAGAGGATCGACAATGATTTTATTTTTTGAATTTTCATTTCATTGGCTTCGTTATCGTTGATGTTGAATTTTATGCACAAGTAGCTTTGTGATTATAGGGACTATGAGTCAATTTTAGGATTCGTGAACATAAAAAAATTGTGATTATAATCAAACATTACATTACGATGATAGAGAAACATATTTGAGTTGCTGGCAAAATTCTGTCCGTCTGTCTGTAGGTCTGTCTGTACGGATGTATTTTGGACTATAGCCTAAACCGATGAGCCAATCGACTTCAAAGTCTAAAAAAGTGATCGACAAAAAATGACTGTTTGTCTGTCAGTAGGTATGTATAACAAGCTGCAGCCTAAATGGCTTAAGCGATTATCTTTAAACTTGGTGTGTGTGATTATTTTGGCATTCCCCAGAGGGGACATTGAAATTTAAATTGTAGGCCTAAAAGTAAAGGAAGTGCCATATGACCGAGTTGAGTTGTTTTCTTGATTGAAATGTTTGCATTCAGTAGGTAATCGAGTATTTTTTTTATTTGTTAGTTGTTTTTGCATGTTTATGTGTTTATCATAGGCGTCCTTATTATTTATTCTGTATGCTGTATGCTGTTACGATCATAATGCTTTAAAATAAATAACGATAAATAAATAATAATACAAATAACGAAGTTTGCTTTCATTAGATTAGTGGCAAAATTTGGGGGAAAATATTAAACAAATAATTTTTTTATGAAATCAAAAAAACACTATTCATTACGTTTTTTGGAAAAAAATGTTGTAAGCCATCTTATTTCTTTTGCTGTTTTCTATTTTATAATTTTTTCATTTCAAAATCGTTCGACCAGTTTTTTGAAAAACTTTTCGAAAACATATATATAATTTTTTTTGACTATGTCAATTTAAAGAAATCTTTAGTTTATACTAGGAGAAAAAATTAAAAAAATCTATAGATTCCTTTTCAAAATATTCAAAAAACAAAATAAGTTTTTTTAAAAAATTATTAAAAATTAAAAAAAAAATGTTTTTGAAAATTTTAATAAGCAATATTATTTAAATCATAAAACACTACATATTTTGAAAATTTTATCAAAATCCGTCAATTAGTTAACGAGAAAGTCTAATTTCAAAAAACCGGTCATATGAGTGGTACCGTTATAAAACTTTTTCTGAAAATCCATTAAAACTAAAAGATAGATTTTGCATAGAGAACATCATTCTGAAAGTTTTATCAAAATCGTAGGAGCCGTTAGTTTTGGAGCTAGAATGCCAATTCCAACGGCCCAACCGTTTAGGCTGTAAATATCGATACGGACAGACAGACAGACAGACAGACAGACGGACGGAATTTTCGGACCCACTTTTTTTAAATTCTCTATCATCGTAATGTCATGTTTGATTGTTAGAATTTTTTTTACGAATGCATAACTTGCCTTATAGTCCCTATAAATCGCAAGTAAAAAACTATTCGATTACTAGTGAATGCAAAAATTTCAATCGAGAAAACGAAAGCTTACACCTGCCACTAAATAAACAAATTAGCACACAGAAGCAAGTACGTGCGACCCAGTCGTGCCTTTTATATGTATATTTATTTTTTTTTGAAATTCTTTATTGAAAAAATAATATGATTGAACAGACTTTTGGCTTTAAAAAGGTATAACACATTATTTTAAATGTTGCCGTTATTTTTAAATATACCTATATAAATATATTTTAGTGTAAGATTACTTAGGCTACTAACATTTTTCTGAATATCAATTTTGGTTATGCATTCGTAATCATCGTAATGTTATAGGTATTATCTCAATTTTTTTTTCTGCACGAATGCATAACTTGTACTTAGTACCTACCTATAATAATTGCAAGTAAAAATTAAACAATTAGGTATTACAAATGTAAAAAACCCGTGGTATTTTTAGCAATTCTATAGAAGATTAGTACAAAGAAATATTTTGGTTTAACTATAAATTTCTTTCCCGCGAGCTAAGTTGGGTAGGTCAACTAGTACATATTGGTACAAACAAACAAAAGATCTTTGTTACTATAAATCAATAATATATAATCAATCAATAATAATATAAATCAATTTACAAACAATTTTTGATTGAATTTCTGCACATAGTTCATTCAGATAGGTACCTACATATGTATGTACCTATATGTATATGTAGGTACCTATCTGTATGGAAAGTTAAATTCAAAACAAAAATCCATCCACTGCAAGGAAGTTTGTATCTTTGTATAAATATAGCAAGAAGTAAGTTTGTGTTTAAATTTCAAGAATGAATGTGTACATTATTTGAAGACGACAACCTTCATAATAGAATAGTAAAAAAATTGAAAATCCTATAGAATTCGAATCAAAAGTCTGGTCAATGATGTATATATGTACAAATATGACAAATATGTATGTAGGTAGTGCTTGTACAAAACTTGAAAATCCTAAAAAACTTAAACCAAAAGTCTGGTCAATGACGTACGCATGTATAAATGCTTATGTGAGAACCAGTTCTCATATTACATATTCCATATAAAAAAAACGTAAACAATGAAAATGTTGGATCGTGTATAAATCCTTACAAAAAACTATTCGCCTCAGCTAAGCGAAACCATTGTATATTAACTTCAAAACTGCTAGCAGTTTATACACATATATACAATGAACAAAACAAGATACTGAATTATTTCATGTTCTCCTTCGGTTTTTTCTTGCCTCACATTGTCACATTGCACATGCGCAGGAAACTAAGCACAAAGCATAACACTAAAAACCATGCTCTTAATTCTCTCTCACTCAAATAAAATGTCCTACACCAGCACTCCAAGCGGCTCTAGGGAAAAAGATATTTTCTCGTCTCATGATAGTACTATAGGCAATGTATATACAATGCTTCTTGCTATATTTATACAAAGATACAAACGTCCTTGCAGTGGATGGATTTTTGTTTTTAATTTTACTTTCCATTCAGATAGGTACCTACATATGTAGGTACCTATCTGAATGAACTATGTGCAGAAATTCAATCAAAAATTGTTTGTAAATTGATTTATATTATTATTGATTGTTTATATATTATTGATTTATAGTAACAAAGATCTTTTGTTTGTTTGAGGTTTATATAATAGGTACTAGTTGACCTACCCAGGTTAGCTCGCGGGAAAGAAATTTATAGTTAAACAAATTTTTTTTTGTACTAATCTTCTATAGAATTGCTAAAAATACCACGGGTTTTTTACATTTGTAATACCTAATTGTTTAATTTTTACTTGCAATTAGTATAGGTAGGTACTAAGTACAAGTTATGCATTCGTGCAGAAAAAAAAATTGAGATAACAATCAAATACCTATAACATTACGATGATAGAGAAACATATTTGAGTCACTGGCAAAATTCTGTCCGTCTACTAAACGGTTTGGCAGTTGTCTTTAAATTTGGAATATAAGTTTATTTTGACATTCGACATAGGATTTTGTTAGTTTCTTTTTTAGCGGAAATATTTACGGTACTTGCGATATAACCGTCAAGTAAAAGCTTATTTTTGTCAAAAACAGCTCCAAGA
The DNA here is from genome assembly GCA_963971375.1 of Platycheirus rosarum. Lineage (NCBI taxonomy): Eukaryota > Metazoa > Arthropoda > Insecta > Diptera > Syrphidae > Platycheirus > Platycheirus rosarum. The sequence continues at coordinate 92,337,707 of OZ020510.1, forward strand.
ATTTTTTATGTAAAAAATCAATGTGCATTCAATAAATAAAAAAAAAATTGACGGGGGGCTAAAACTGGTACCACCCATACGTTTTTTTTTTTTTGGCATCGAATTTTCTGAGAACTGGTTAGGTAACCGATTACAACCAAAATTGATATTCAGGAAAATGTAAGTAGCCTAAGTAATCTTACACTAAAATATATTTATATATATTTAAAAATAACGGCAACATTTAAAATAATGTGCTATACCTTTTTTAAAGCCAAAAGTCTGTTCTATCATATTATTTTTTAAACCTTTAAATATATACAGAAAAATTTGAAAAAACTTAGGTATTTCAAACTCAGAATTTCAGAAAAAAATAAATAAATAAAAGGCACGACTACGTACTTGCTCCTGTGTGCTAATCCTTTTTAGGTACAGGCGTCATTTTGACAAAGATTTAATTTTAATATTTTTTTGACGTACAACTTCTTTAAAATCGACGATTTTGATAAAACTTTCTGAATAGTGTTTTCTATGCAAAATCTATCTTTTAGTTTTAATGGATTTTTCAGAAAAAGTTTTATAACGGTACCTCTTATATGACCGGTTTTTTTTAAATCTGTCTTTCTCGTTAACTAATTGACGGATTTTGATAACATTTTCAAAATATGTAGTGTTTTATGATTTAAATAATATTGTTTATTAAAATTTTCAAAAACATTTTTTTTAATTTTTAATATTTTTTTAAAAAACTTATTTTGTTTTTTGAGTATTTTGAAAACGAATCTATAGATTTTATTTTAATTTTTTCTGGTCGAACGATTATGAAATGGAAAATTTATAAAATAGAAAACAGCAAAAGAAATAAGATGGCTTACAACATTTTTTCTAAAAAAACGTTATGAATAGTGTTTTTTTGATTTCATAAAAAAATTATTTGTTTTATATTTTCCCCCAAATTTTGTTTTATATTGCTCGCTTGAGCCCTAGCCACTAGTCTAATGAAAGCAAACTTCGTTATTTTTATTATTATTTATTTATCGTTATTTATTTTAAAGCATTTCATGATCGTAACAGCATACAGCATACAGAATAAATAATAATATATGATAAACACATAAACATGCAAAAACAACTAACAAATAAAAAAAATACTCGATTACCTACTGAATGCATTGTATATAGAAACTATAGTACTATCATGGTGACGCATTTTGTGAACGCCCCCTATCTCGCTGATTCAGAACTAACTGACAGAATTGAAAAAAGAGTTTGAAGAGAATGTTTTTTTAAAATAGAGACTAAAGATGAGAGGCAGGTTAGAAATAGACAGGGCTATTAGGAAAAGGAAAAAAATACATGCAGTGAGGTGAATTAATTTGTTGTTGCTTTGTTGGGGAAATGTTTGTTGTTATTATGATTTTTTTTTTGTTTTGGTTGCCATGTTCATAGGCAAGAAAGTAAGTATATATAATATATGCGTATGTACAAACAATTTCAAAGGGAAATTTTATGAGGCGAGTTTTGGATTCGTGAATATAAACAAAAAATTGATATAAATATTAAGGATGAAATCATGACATGGCGATAATAGAGAATTTATAATGAACTGCAGCCTTAACGGCTTAAGTCATATAATTACCTATGGCTTGAACCAATTTATTTGGCAATTCTACTGCTCAGCTCACTTCAAATTTTCCTTCTCATCACTTGATTTTAAAAGATGGACTTTCAACTACTAACTGTAGGTAAGCATTATATTTTGGTGAAAAAATTTTGTAATACGGTACGGTGTGCTAAATACGGTACCTCCCATAGGACCGCTTATTTTTCTTAGACTTTCTCGAAAACTGCTTATCCGATTACTATCAAAATTGATTCAAGAAGATGTAGGTAGCCTAAGTAATGTCGCATTAATTTTTTTTTCGAATAAATTACTCATTAAAATATACATATGTATGTTATTAAAATATATGTACATATAGGTACATATACCTAAATTGAACAAAATATTTGCAATATTAGAAAACTAAGGCTAAATTACAATAGAATGGAACTTGACATACAAATTAACGCAAATAATAGTATCTCCCTTTTTCATCTTTATACAAATTGTATTTCCACAAAAGGTCTTCGTTTACTAAAAATCTACAACAATCAATTTACAAACAATTGCACTTAATTTGTACCTATGAATGAAAAGCAAAATTAAAAGCAAAAATCCGTTTCCTCAAGGACGTTTGTATAATATGCACAGCAAGAAGTAAGTTTGTGTTTAAATTTTAAGACTGTATGTGTATATTTTCTTACAAACGGCAACGTTCCTTGAGTAAACAAAAATTTCAAAACCTAAAGAATTCTAGCCACTTTCGTACGAATGTATAAAATATGTATGTTAGTATAAGTGCTCGTATTCCCTATAAAACAGATGTAAACAAAACAAAATAAACAAATATTCAAATCGCAGTCAGTAGACTAACTGCCTATTCCTACCAACAACAAATTCTGTATTTTTTAAAAAACCGTTGCTAGGGATTTTTATATAGCAACAAGAGGCTTTAGAAAAATGTAAGCAAACATTTTAAAATATCAAAACAAAAAATATCTGGTCCTACGGAATGTGTTTTTTATGAATGAATTGCACTACTGGATTGCTCGTAGTAGAAGTTGTTGTTGTTAATCGTCGTTGTTGTTGTTGTTGTTAATCGTCGAGCCTTTTTTAAAATGTTGACACTGTATGTGTTTATTTACATACATGATACATATACAATGCTAATGCCTTAATCAAAAATATTTTAATGCAGAATTATAAGATAAACCTTTATTATCTTGCATATCAATATATGAACATGTCGAATATGTAAATATACATACATATCAAACATGGCATTACGTACGATGATAGAGAAACAAAATGTTAATGGTAAACATAATTCTGTCCTTCTGAATGTGTAGCTCTTTGCAGCCTAAACGGCTAAAGAGGTAACCTTTAAATTTGGTTTGTGTAGTTCTTTTGACATTCCTCAGAGGGGTTTTTAAAACTGTATTATTCATTATTATTATTACAAATATTATTTTATTTACAAATAAATTGCACAATTGCATCGCACGTACTTGCTCTTATTTAATATCAATTTTGGTTCTAATCGGCTTACCAGTTCACGAGAAAGTCGAATAAAAAAACGGTCATATGGGAGGTACCGTTCTTAGCCTACTATCTTGAATTTTTTACACCAATACTTACATATCCCGCACCTACAATAGTACACTGATTTTTGTTCATAAAAATTCTTAGAGCCGTTTCCGAGAAAAATAAGCTTTTACTTAATGGTTATAAATATGACAGGTACTGTTAATATTTGAGCTAAAAAAATTAAAAAGCCCTCTGTAGAATGTCAAAATAACCTTAAGTTCTAAATTTGAAGACGATTGGCAAAAAACGTTTAGACTGTAGTCGAAAATACATACTTACAGACAGACAGACATTTATGTTTCTATATCATCGAATGTCATGTTTGATTGTTATCTCAAATTTTTTAATCTACATAATGCATAACTTGCATTATAGTGCCTATAAACGCAAAGTAATAAATATCTGAAGGGTCTGTTAACGGTACCTTTCATGTATTCATAACGTTTTTTTATTTTCACCTCTCTCTAAACGGCTTTTTGAATTTGCACAAAACGTTATATTGAAAAATTAAGTTGACGAATAAATGTTGGGCTCTATATCCCTTAAAATTGCCACCTCTAAGAGTATGCAGCACCAGTTATTCTGCAACTAGACATTTGCAAGTTATTGTATAAGAGCAAGTATGTGGCACGAATGCATTGCTTGCGTTATATTATCTATATTATATGCATATAATCGCAAATTGAAATTGTGATTAGTTATAAAAATTCTTAATATTTAATTTAAAAAAAAGTCAACAACCACCTATCGACATCCCTTATATGAATATGCAAAAACCTACAAACATATTTGGTCACTAACTTCAAAGTCCTTACTTTTATAATAATGCCATTGTTGATTAGTTTCATTATTAAGAATCCATAACTTGAATCCATAGCTCAACAAAATAACATCTACCCATTATAATTAAAATCCAAGTCCTTGTACCTATGAATTTTCAATAAGAGTTTTCTAACGAAGTTCTATACACTATTTGCACTTAATTTGCACCTAACGCCTATCGGATTGAGAAGCGAAATTCATAATTTACAAATCAAAACCAAAATCTGTTTCTTCAAGGAAATTAATATATATACAAAAACTAAGATTGTGTTTAAATTTTAAGAATGTATATGTATTTTTTTCGCAAACGGCAACAACACAAGTTGTAGTAAAATAGTAAACAAAAATTTGTAAATCTAAAGAATTCAAAAAATGTAAACAAAAGCTACAAAAAAAGGAAAATAAACAAAAATTCAGATGCTTGTCAGTTTTTTCTACCTTCCTAACTGCCTATTCCTACCAACAACAATTAATTGTTTACTTAAAAAAAACCCGTTGCTAAGGATTTCTACCTAGCAACGCTTAAAAAGCTACATCAAAATGATTTTAACCAATGAAAATGTTTGTATCGTGTACAAATTCCAAAAAAAAATAATTCACCTCAGCTAAGCGAAACAAAACACCCTTAATAATCTTCTGGTCTCTTTCTTTTCCTTCCCGCCTTACGTTATCTTAATTCTCTCTCTCAAGTCTAACGGTCACAACTAGCGCCATCACACGAGCTGATTCGACAAGATTGTTTGATGTCCCATGATAGTACTATAGGCAGTATATATACAATGCTGAATGCAAAAATTACACCTACCTACATCTTCTCGAATATCAATTTTGCTTGTCATTGGATCACCTTTTTTCGAGAATGTCGAAAAAAAAACGGTGCTATGGGAGGTACCGTTCTTAGCCCACCATATTATTTTTTCTCTCTAAAATATAATGCTTACCTACAGTAGTATGCTGATATTTTTTCATAAAAATTTTTGAGCCGTTTTCGAGAAAAAATAAGCTTTTACATAACGGTTATATGACAGGTACCGTTATTTTTTGAGTTAAAAAAAATTGAAAAAACTCCTCTGTAGAATGTGAAAATAACCTTAATCTAAATATGAAGACGATTGGCCCAACCACTTAGGCTACAGTCCAAAATACACCCGTACAGAGAGACAGACAAGCAGACAGACAGACCTACAGACAGACGGACAAAATTTTGCCAGTAACTCAAATATGTTTCTCTATCATCGTAATGTAATGTTTGATTATTATCACAATTTTTTATGTTCACGGATCCTAAACTTGACTTATAGTCCCTATAATCACAAAGTACTTGTGCATAAACCTCAACATCAACGATTGCGAAGCCAATGAAATGAAAATTCAAAAAATAAAATCATTGTCGATCCTTTTCGTTGTTCACCGTCACCGAGAACACAATAAACACACACATGTGCTTATTAAGTTTTCCTTTTGTTTTTTTTTTCCTCGCTCACACCATCTACCACACTGACGATCGACCGGTCGACCTGAATTTAGCTGAACATTTTATCAAAGATAATATAACAAGTATACCTACGTAAATACACACATACCTAAATATCTACCCACCCTCGAAAGTTTTATATGAAAAAAATATAAAACTGAAAATAAACTTATCAACCAGCTTAAACATATACCCACCCCCAGACACCATTCATTTACAAAAGTGGTTTTTTTTTTTTTTTTTCATTCCTTTTTTAAAACTAGCCATCTAGTCGCCCTGCTTGTGTGAACGTGAAGTAATCCAGTTGTGCAAAAAAAAATCTATACTCGCATCGTTGTATATAAACTGCAAACTGCATGTACATGTTCACAGAGTTTCTCTTAGAATTTTCTTTGTTCGCCTCGTTCGCCTCTTTCAATTTACCGAGTTAACTTTACCTAGAGCCGCTTGGAGCGCCACGGTCCACATGTCACCATGATAGTACTATAGCAGTTCATATACAATGCAACGATTATGAAATTTATTTGAGCTAAAATGACGAATTCCAAAACTATGGCCCCGATTGCGGTTGTCGATTGATTAATCGATACTCGACTCTTTTCGATTACTGGCCGTCGATTGCTGTTGCTGTTGTGAAAGTCGATAAATAACATGCTTTTAAGGCCAAAAGTAAGTAGTAAGTAAGTAAGTAACATACAAAAATAAATTGCACGACTGGATCGCACGTACTTGCTCATATGTGCGGGCACATTGTAGAATAAAATTAAAAAAAATAAAGTGAACATCAAAGCATTTATTCGATCTTTGTGACTTTTGATTGTTCGATTAACGTACGTTAAAATGTATTGGGTGAAATAATTTAAACGCCATTTTATTACTTTAGGAAATGTAAAAAAGTGTGAATTTTTTTTTTCAAATTTGTAGGAGCCGTTTTTAAATAAAACGGTTTTTTTAACAACTATTTTTTAAAAATAAAAAAAAATAATTCAAGAATACAAACTTAAGCACAAAAATGACATACATTTAAAAACAAAATTTTAAAAAAAAATTCACTTACCCGTTTTCAAAATATTGATTTTTCAAAAAAAATTTTTTTTTTAAATTATTAAAAATACAAAAAAAAAATTTTCGAAAAAAAAATTAAAGCAAAATTACTCAGGCTACCTACATCTTCTTGAATATTAATTTTGATTGAAATCGGATCACCAGTTCTCGAAAAATTGGAAGAAAAAAAAACCGTATTAATTTTTTTTTCACCAAAATATAATGCATACCTACATTAGCACACTGTTTTTTTTTATAAAAATTCTTGGACCCGTTTTCGAGAAAAATAAGCTTTTACATAACGGTTATATGACAGGTACCGTTAATTTTTGAGCTAAAAAAAAAATTGAAAAAAGTCATCTGTAGAATGTCAAAATAACCTTAAGTTCAAAGTTTGAATACGATTGGGGCAACCGTTTAGGCTGCAGTCCAAAATACATCCGAACAGACAGACAGACAGACAGACGGACAGAATTTTGCCAGTAACTCAAATATGTTTCTCTATCATCGTAATGTCATGTTTGATTGTTATCTCAAAATTTTTAATCTGCACGAATGTATAACTTGTATTATAGTACCTATAATCGCAAGTAATTTCGTGCGTTGATAAAATAATAATAAATATTATTTTATATAAAAATAAACAAATTATTAATATTTAATGACGTTTTGTGAATTTTTAAATCAAAAGTGTTTAATTTTAATGTGTTGTGAAAATATGGTGTGGAATTTTGTGTTAAAGTGTGTTTATAAAAAGTGAAATGCCGACGGTGATACGATTCGACGGGATTTGAATTTTGAAATGCCGACGGGGTTTCGCTATTTTTTTTCTCGAATCAAATTATTTTGATATGTGTTGTGTTGAATTTTTAAAATAAATTATTTTTATAAGTGTGTTGTGTTGAGGTTTTAAAATTAAGTTTTATAATTTTTTCTGTTATCAATAAGAATTTCAATCTTATATAATATTGTGTTGTGTGGATAAAGATAAACAAAATTAATTATTTTAAATATTAAAATTAAGATTTGTATTTTATTCCTTTACGACAACAACACACCAAAAGTTGTTTTGATATTTTGATATTTATTGAATAAAAAACATCTGCACAACGAGCTTAACTTTAACTTTAACGATGTACAGGATAGTTAAATACATACATAATCACAAATTATTAAAAATTACATAATTACAAAAATTAAAAAAAAAAGAATTAGAAAACAGATATTATTTTGTATTTTATTTTATGAATAAAATTTAAATTATTGATTTTTGCGATGTTTCATTAAATATTATAATAATTTCATTGAAACGTTTAAAGTTTTTATTTCTTCTTCGATGTTGTTTTTTTGGGTTCTGAGTTCTTACAAGCGGACTGTATGTTGTTTTTAAATGTGTTGTGTTATAATTTGTGTAGGGTTTTAATTTGTGTTTTTGAACTAAATTAAATTAATATGTTTTCATCGGTCGATTCATTGCTCGGGAGATAGCAAATTTTTGTGATGGGACGTTTCATTGTTCCGGTTTTCGTGTTGAGGTTTACAACTCGGATTAGTCCATTGGTTTCAGGATGTGTTTCGGTTATTTTACCTAGTAAACATTGGGATGGTGGAAGTCTTTCGTCTTTAACTAAGACCAAGCCTCCTATTTTCGGTTGAGTTTCTTTCCTGGTCCATTTAGGCCTTTGTTGTAGACGAGAAAGATACTCTCCATTCCACTTTCGGCAAAAGGAGTCGACGAACATTTGAATCCTGGACCCCTGTTCTGTAACTATCGCATCGATAAAATTGATCGAGAAACGTATTGTATATACATTGCCTATAGTACTATCATGAGACGAGAAAAAATCTTTTTACCTAGAGCCGCTTGGAGTGCTAGTGTAGGGACATATTATTTGAGTGAGAGAGAATTAAGAGCATGGTTTTTAGTGTTATGCTTTGTGCTTAATTTATTGCGCATGTGCAATGTGAGGCAAGAAAAAACAGAAGGAGAACATGAAATAATTCAGTTTTTTGTTTTGTTCATTGTATATATTATGTATATACAATGCTAGCAGTTTTGAAGTTTATATATTAAAATGGTTTCGCTTAACTGAGGCGAATAGTTTTTTGTAAGGATTTATACACGATCCAACATTTTCATTGCTTACGTTTTTTTATATGGAATATGTAATATGAGAACTGGTTCTTACATAAGTATTTATATATGCGTACGTCATTGACCAGACTTTTGATTTGAGTTTTTTAGGATTTTCAATTTTTTTTTTACTATTATGAAGGTTGTCTTCTTCAAATAATGAACACATTCATTCTTGAAATTTAAACCGAAACCTACTTCTTGCTGTATTTATACAAAGATACAAACCTCCTTGCAGTGGATGGATTTATGTTTTGAATTTTACTTTCCATTCATATAGGTACCTACATATACATATAGGTACATACATATGTATGTGTAGGTATCTATCTGCATGAACTATGTGCAGAAATTCAATCAAAAATTGTTTGTAAATTGATTTATATTATTATTGATTGATTATATATTATTGATTTATAGTAACAAAGATCTTTTGTTTGTTTGAGGTTTATATAATAGGTACTAGTTGACCTACCCAGCTTAGCTCGCGGGAAAGAAATTTATAGTTAAATCAAAATATTTCTTTGTACTAATCTTCTATAAAATTGCTAAAAATACCACGGGTTTTTTACATTTGTAATACCTAATTGTTTAATTTTTACTTGCAATTATTATAGGTAGGTACTAAGTACAAGTTATGCATTCGTGGAGAAAAAAAAATTGAGATAACAATCAAATACCTATAACATTACGATGATAGAGGAACATATCTATATATAACATGGCAAAATTCTGTCCGTCTACTAAACAATTTGGCCAGTTGTCTTTAAATTTGGAATATAAGTTTATTTTGACATTCGATATAGGATTTTTTTAATTTCTTTTTTAGCTTAAATATTTACGGTACTTGCGATATAACCGTCAAGTAAAAGCTTATTTTTGTCAAAAACAGCTCCAAGAATTTTTTATGAAAAAAATCAATGTGCATTCTATTTTGGTTAAAAAAAATATGACGGGTGGGCTAAAACTGGTACCACCCATAGGAGTTTTTTTTTGGCATCGACTTTTCTGAGAACTGGTTAGGTAACCGATTACAACCAAAATTGATATTCAGGAAAATGTAAGTAGCCTAAGTAATCTTACACTAAAATATATTTATATAGGTATATTTAAAAATAACGCCAACATTTAAAATAATGTGCTATACCTTTTTTAAAGCCAAAAGTCTGTTCAATTTCAGAAAAAAATAAATATACATATAAAAGGCACGACTGGGTCGCACGTACTTGCTCCTGTGTGCTAATTTGTTTATTTAGGGGCAGGTGTAAGCTTTCGTTTTCTCGATTGAAATTTTTGAATTCAGTAGTAATCGAATAGTTTTTTACTTGCGATTTATAGGGGCTATAAGGCAAGTTATGCATTCGTAAAAAAATTCTAAGAATCAAACATGACATTACGATGATAGAGAAGTCAAAAAAAGTGGGTCCGGAAATTTCGTCCGTCTGTCTGTCTGTCCGTATCGATATCTACAGCCTAAACGGTTGAGCCGATTTGATTCAAATTCAAACTTGGTATATAGTATTTTTAGAGTGCTCCACCCGACAAATTTTGGAATTGGCATTCTAGCTCCAAAACTAATGGCACCTGCCATATAACTTTTAATGAAAAACGTATTTTTCTCGAAAACCGGCTCCTACGATTTTGATAAAACTTTCAGAATGAGGTTTTCTATGCAAAATCTATCTTTTAGTTTTAATGGATTTTCAGAAAAAGTTTTATAACGGTACCTCCCATATGACCGGTTTTTTTAAATTAGACTTTCTCGTTAACTAATTGACGGATTTTGATAAAATTTTCAAAATATGTAGTGTTTTACGATATAAATAATATTGCTTATTAAAATTTTCAAAAACATTTTTTTTAATTTTTAATAATTTTTTAAAAAACTTATTTTGTTTTTTAAATATTTTGAAAACGAATCTATAATTTTTTTAAATTTTTCTCCTAGTATAAACTATAGATTTCTTTAAATTGACATAGTCAAAAAAAATTATATATATGTTTTCGAAAAGTTTTTCGGTCGAACGATTTTGAAATGAAAAATATATAAAATAGAAAACAGCAAAAGAAATAAGATGGCTTACAACATTTTTTTCCAAAAAACGTTATGAATAGTGTTTTTTGATTTCATAAAAAAATTATTTGTTTAATATTTTCCCCCAAATTTTGCCACTAGTCTAATGAAAGCAAACTTCGTTATTTGTATTATTATTTATTTATAGTTATTTATTTTAAAGCATTTCGTGATCGTAACAGCATATAGCATACAGAATAATTAATAAGGACGCCTATGATAAACACATAAACATGCAAAAACAACTAACAAATAAAAAAAATACTCGATTACCTACTGAATGCAAAAATGTCAATCAAGAAAACAACTCAACTCAACGGTCATATGGCACTTCCTTTACTTTTAGGCCTACAATTTAAATTTCAATGTCCCCTCTGGGGAATGCCAAAATAATCACACACACCAAGTTTAAAGATAATCGCTTAAGCCATTTAGGCTGCAGCTCGTTATACATACCTACTGCCAGACAGACAGCCATTTTTTGTCGATCACTTTTTTAGACTTCTCTATGATCGTAATGTCATGTTTCATTGTTATCAATTTTTTTTTTTATATTCACAAATTCTAAACTTGCCTTATAGTCCCTATAATCGCAAGTAAAAATCGAAAAAACTCCTGTGTAAAATGTCAAAATAACCTTAAGTTCTAAATTTGAAGACGATTGGCTCATCGGTTAAGGCTATAGTCCAAAATACATCCGTACAGACAGACGGACAGAATTTTGCCAGTAACTCAAATAAGTTTCTCTATCATCGTAATGTAATGTTTGATTATTATCACAATTTTTTTATGTTTACGAATCCTAAACTTGACTTGTAGTCCCTATAATCACAAAGCTACTTGTGCATAAAATTCAACATCAACGATAACGAAGCCAATGAAATGAAAATTCAAAAAATAAAATCATTGTCGATCCTCTTCGTTGTTCACCGTGACCGAGAACAGGATATATACACAATACACATACACATTTGCTTATTAAGTTTTCCTTGTTAGTATCTCCCTCACCTTCGCTCACACCATTTTACAAACCAACGACCGACCGATCGACCTGAATTTAGCTGAACATTTTATCAAAGATAATATAACAAGTATACCTACGTAAATACACACATTATGTAGGGATGTATGTAGGTACATACCTAAATATCTACCAACCCTCGAAAGTTTTATATGAAAAAAATATAAAACTCAAAATAAACTTATCAACCAGCTTAAACATATACCCACCCCCCAGACACCATTCATTTACAAAAGTCGTTTTTCTTCTTTTTTGTCATTCCTATTTTAAAACTAGCCATCTCGTCACCCTGCTTGTGTGAAGCAATCCAGTTGTGCAAAAAAAAACTATACTCGCATCATTGTATATAACGGGTGATTTTTTTGAGGTTAGGATTTTCATGCATTAGTATTTGACAGATCACGCGGGATTTCAGACATGGTGTCAAAGAGAAAGATGCTCTGTATGCTTTGACATTTCATCATAAATAGACTTACTAACGAGCAACGCTTGCAAATCCTTGAATTTTATTACCAAAATCAGTGTTCGGTTCGAAATGTGTTTCGCGCTTTACGTCCGATTTATGGTCTACATAATCGACCAAGTGAGCAAACAATTAATGCGATTGTGACCAAGTTTCGCACTCAGTTTACTTTATTGAACATTAAACCAACCACACGAATGCGTACAGTGCGTACAGAAGAGAATATTGCGTCTGTTTCTGACAGTGTTGCTGAAGACCGTGAAATGTCGATTCGTCGCCGTTCGCAGCAATTGGGTTTGTGTTATTCGACCACATGGAAGATTTTACGCAAAGATCTTGGTGTAAAACCGTATAAAATACAGCTCGTGCAAGAACTGAAGCCGAACGATCTGCCACAACGTCGAATTTTCAGTGAATGGGCCCTAGAAAAGTTGGCAGAAAATCCGCTTTTTTATCGACAAATTTTGTTCAGCGATGAGGCTCATTTCTGGTTGAATGGCTACGTAAATAAGCAAAATTGCCGCATTTGCAGTGAAGAGCAACCAGAAGCCGTTCAAGAACTGCCCATGCATCCCGAAAAATGCACTGTTTGGTGTGGTTTGTACGCTGGTGGAATCATTGGACCGTATTTTTTCAAAGATGCTGTTGGACGCAACGTTACGGTGAATGGCGATCGCTACCGTTCGATGCTAACAAACTTTTTGTTGCCAAAAATGGAAGAACTGAACTTGGTTGACATGTGGTTTCAACAAAATGGCGCTACATGCCACACAGCTCGCGATTCTATGGCCATTTTGAGGGAAAACTTCGGAGAACAATTCATCTCAAGAAATGGACCGGTAAGTTGGCCACCAAGATCATGCGATTTGACGCCTTTAGATTATTTTTTGTGGGGCTACGTCAAGTCTTAAGTCTACAGAAATAAGCCAGCAACTATTCCAGCTTTGGAAGACAACATTTCCGAAGAAATTCGGGCTATTCCGGCCGAAATGCTCGAAAAAGTTGCCCAAAATTGGACTTTCCGAATGGACCACCTAAGACGCAGCCCCAGTCAACAATTGAATGAAATTATCTTCAAAAAGTAAATGTCATGGACCAATCTAACGTTTCAAATAAAGAACCGATGAGATTTTGCAAATTTTATGCGTTTTTTTTTTTTAAAAGTTCTCAAGCTCTTAAAAAATCACCCGTTATGTAAACTGCAAACTGCAAGGAGTAAAGTACATGTTCACAGAGTTTCTCTTAGAATTCTCTTTGTTCGCCTCGTTCGCCTCTTTCAATTTACCAAGTTAATTTTACCTAGAGCCGCTTGGAGCGCCACGGTCCACATGTCACCATGACAGTACTATAGAAGTTCATATACAATGGAGAAACGCATCATGGTGACATGTGGACCGTGGCGCTCCAAGCGGCTCTAGGTAAAATTAACTTGGTAAATTGAAAGAGGCGAACGAGGCGAACAAAGAGAATTCTAAGAGAAACTCTGTGAACATGCACTTTACTCTTTGCAGTTTGCAGTTTACATATATACAATGATGCGAGTATAGTTTTTTTTTTTGCACAACTGGATTGCTTCACACAAACAGGGTGACAAGATGGCTAGTTTTAAAAAAGGAATGACAAAAAAGAAGAAAAACGACTTTTGTAAATGAATGGTGTCTGGGGTTTAAGCTGGTTGATAAGTTTATTTTGAGTTTTATATTTTTTTCATATAAAACTTTCGAGGGTAGGTAGATATTTAGGTATGTACCTACATACATACCTACATAATGTGTGTATTTACGTAGGTATACTTATTATATTATCTTTGATAAAATGTTCAGCTAAATTCAGGTCGATCGGTCGGTCGTCGGTGTGGTAGATGGTGTGAGCGACGCGACGGTGAGGGAGATACTAACAAGGAAAACTTAATAAGCACATGTGTATGTGTATTGTGTATATCCTGTTCTCGGTGACGGTGAACAACGAAGAGGATCGACAATGATTTTATTTTTTGAATTTTCATTTCTTTGGCTTCGTAGTAGTAGCTTTGTGATTATAGGGACTATAAGTCAAGTTTAGGATTCGTGAACATAAAAAAATTGTGATAATAATCAAACATTACATTACGATGATAGAGAAACATATTTGAGTTACTGGCAAAATTCTGTCCGTCTGTCTGTACGGATGTATTTTGGACTATAGCCTAAACCGATGAGCCAATCGTCTTCAAATTTAGAACTTAAGGTTATTTTGACATTTTACACAGGAGTTTTTTCAATTTTTACTTGCGATTATAGGGACTATAAGGCAAGTTTAGAATTTGTGAATATAAAAAAAATTAGATAACAATGAAACATGACATTACGATCACAGAGAAGTCTAAAAAAGTGATCGACAAAAAATGACTGTCTGTCTGTCAGTAGGTATTTATAACGAGCTGCAGCCTAAATGGCTTAAGCGATTATCTTTAAACTTGGTGTGTGTGATTATTTTGGCAGAGGGGACATTGAAATTTAAATTGTAGGACTAAAAGTAAAGGAAGTGCCATATGACCGTTGGGTTGAGTTGTTTTCTTGATTGAAATTTTTGCATTCAGTAGGTAATCGAGTATTTTTTTTAATTGTTAGTTGTTTTTGCATGTTTATGTGTTTATCGTAGGCGTCCTTATTATTTATTCTGTATGCTGTATGCTGTTACGATCATGAAATGCTTTAAAATAAATAACGATAAATAAATAATAATACAAATAACGAAGTTTGCTTTCATTAGACTAGTGGCAAAATTTGGGGGAAAATATTAAACAAATAATTTTTTTATGAAATCAAAAAACACTATTCATAACGTTTTTTGGAAAAAAATGTTGTAAGCCATCTTATTTCTTTTGCTGTTTTCTATTTTATATATTTTTCATTTCAAAATCGTTCGACCAGTTTTTTGAAAAACTTTTCGAAAACATATATATAATTTTTTTTGACTATGTCAATTTAAAGAAATCTATAGTTTATACTAGGAGAAAAATTTAAAAAAATTATAGATTCGTTTTCAAAATATTAAAAAAACAAAATAAGTTTTTTAAAAAATTATTAAAAATTAAAAAAAATGTTTTTGAAAATTTTAATAAGCAATATTATTTATATCGTAAAACACTACATATTTTGAAAATTTTATCAAAATCCGTCAATTAGTTAACGAGAAAGTCTAATTTAAAAAAAACCGGTCATATGGGAGGTACCGTTATAAAACTTTTTCTGAAAATCCATTAAAACTAAAAGAAAGATTTTGCATAGAAAACCTCATTCTGAAAGTTTTATCAAAATCGTAGGAGCCGGTTTTCGAGAAAAATACGTTTTTCATTAAAAGTTATATGGCAGGTGCCATTAGTTTTGGAGCTAGAATGCCAATTCCAAAAATTGTCGGGTAGAGCACTCTAAAAATACTATGTACCAAGTTTGAATCAAATCCGCCCAACCGTTTAGGCTGTAGATATCGATACGGACAGACAGACAGACAAACAGACAGACGTACGGAATTTCCGGACTAACTTTTTTAACTTCTCTATCATCGTAATGTCATGTTTGATTGTTAGAATGTTTTTTTTACGAATGCATAACTTGCCTTATAGTCCCTATAAATCGCAAGTAAAAAACTATTCGATTACTACTGAATGCAAAAATTTCAATCGAGAAAACGAAAGCTTACACCTGCCCCTAAATAAACAAATTAGCACACAGGAGCAAGTACGTGCGACCCAGTCGTGCCTTTTATATGTATATTTATTTTTTTCTGAAATTGAACAGAAAAAAGGTATAGCACATTATTTTAAACGTTGTCGTTTTTTTTTAAATATATATAAATATATTTTAGTGTAAGATTATTTAGGCTACTTACATTTTCCTGAATATAAATTTTGGTTGTAATCGGTTACTTAACCAGTTCTCAGGAAAGTCAATGCCAAAAAAAAACTCCTATGGGTGGTACCAGTCTTAGCCCACCGTCATATTAAAAAAAAAAAAAAAAATTAATGCACATTGATTTTTTACATACAAAATTCTTGGAGCTGTTTTTGACAAAAATAAGCTTTTACTCGACGGTTATATCGCAAGTACCGTAAATATTTCAGCTAAAAAAGAAATTAAAAAATCCAATGTCGAATGTCCAAATAAACTTATATTCCAAATTTAAAGACGACTGGCCAAACCGTTTAGTAGACGGACAGAATTTTGCCAGTGACTCAAATATGTTTCTCTATCATCGTATTTGATTGTTATCTCAATTTTTTTTTTCTGCACGAATGCATATAGTACCTACCTATAATTGCAAGTAAAAATTAAACTATAAGGTATTACAAATGTAAAAAAAACCCGTGGTATTTTTAGCAATTCTATAGAAGATTAGTTGAAAGAAATATTTTGGTTTAACTATAAATTTCTTTCCCGCGAGCTAGGCTGGGTAGGTCAACTAGTAACTATTATAATTATATAAACCTAAAACAAATAAAAGATCTTTGTCACTATAAATCAATAATATATAATCAATCAATAATAATATAAATCAATTTAGAAACAATTTCTGATTGAATTTCTGCACATTGTTCATTCAGATAGGTACCTACATATACATACTTATGTATATACCTATTTGAATATGTAGGTACCTATCTGAATAGAAAGCAAAATTCAAAACAAAATCAATCCACTGCAAGATACGTTTGTATCTTTGTATAAATACAGCAAGAAGTAAGTTTGTGTTTAAATTTCAAGAATGAATGTGTGTACATTATTTGAGGACGACAACCTTCATAATAGTAAAAAAATTGAAAATCCTAAGGAATTCGAATCAAAAGTCTGGTCAATGATGTATATATGTACAAATATGACAAATATGTATGTAGGTAGTGCTCGTACAAAACTTGAAAATCCTAAAAAACTCAAATCAAAAGTCTTGTCAATGACGTACGCATGTATTAAATACTTATGTAAGAACCAGTTCTCAGATTACATAGTCCATATAAAAAAAAACGTAAGCAATGAAAAAGTTGGATCGTGTATAAATCCTTACAAAAAACTATTCGCCTCAGCTAATCGAAACCATTGTTTATTAACTTCAAAACTGCTAGCAGTTTATATACATATATACAATGAACAAAACAAGATACTGAATTATTTCATGTTCTCCTTCTGTTTTTTCTTGCCTCACGTCGCACATGCGCAGGAAACTAAGCACAAAGCATAACACTAAAAACCATGCTCTTAATTCTCTCTCACTCAAATAAAATGTCCCTACACTAGCACTCCAAGCGGCTCTAGGTAAAAAGATTTTTTCTCGTCTCATGATAGTACTATAGGCAATGTATATAATGGGTGATTTTTTTGAGGTTAGGATTTTCATGCATTAGTATTTGACAGATCACGCGGGATTTCAGACATGGTGTCAAAGAGAAAGATGCTCAGTATGCTTTGACATTTCATCATGAATAGACTTACTAACGAGCAACGCTTGGAAATCATTGAATTTTATTACCAAAATCAGTGTTCGGTTCATTCACCGTAACGTTGCGTCCAACAGCATCTTTGAAAAAATACGGTCCAATGATTCCACCAGCGTACAAACCACACCAAACAGTGCATTTTTCGGGATGCATGGGCAGTTCTTGAACGGCTTCTGGTTGCTCTTCACTCCAAATGCGGCAATTTTGCTTATTTACGTAGCCATTCAACCAGAAATAAGCCTCATCGCTGAACAAAATTTGTCGATAAAAAAGCGGATTTTCTGCCATCTTTTCTAGGGCCCATTTACCGAAAATTCGACGTTGTGGCAGATCGTTAAAAATCGTTAGTAAGTCTATTCATGATGAAATGTCAAAGCATACTGAGCATCTTTCTCTTTGACACCATGTCTGAAATCCCGCGTGATCTGTCAAATACTAATGCATGAAAATCCTAACCTCAAAAAATCACCCGTTACAATGGAGAAACGTAGAAAATTGGAACAAAATTCATTTTATCGCACCATTCTGGTTCTGTAACATTGACAGGCGATAATTTTATCAATTGGAATGTATCGGAATGAAATACTGGAAGAATGCGATAAAACGGTGTTCTGTATCTCTCAAATGCGATAATTTTTTCCTTGGAAACGTCAAATTTTATCATTTGTTTGTGAACAGGCGATAAGATTGAAAAAAATGGAATTAAATAAAAAGGTAACGAAAATAAGAGCAGACAAATATCTTTTTGTATGTAATTTATATTAATTTTAATTTTTAAAAGTCTTCAAAGGCCCAAAAATCAAATCAAAGGGATTCGTAAGAACAATATGTATCTCTTCCTAATTGTCTTTGAAGGTTTGTCCACACCAAGGAAACATTTCTTAAATATTCAGAAACTTTATTTAAATGTTTCTGAAATGTTTATTAAGGTCTCGAAGCTTCGCGAAACATATCTGAAATCATAATTGTTGTTTTTAGGTTTGCAATTTGTGTGATTATACTTATGAAATAAATAGTTAATAAAAAAAATTAACAATGTATTTTATTGTACTTATATTTTATTTTACTCAAGAATCACACACTCTACTCACTTGCAGCAAGGGAAACAAAATAAATAGATGTAGATAGAAAATAGATGGTAGGAAAAATAGTACCAATACGCCTGTTGATTTCATGCAATCGCGTAAAACCCTCATAAACGGTAAAAACCTGAATTTATATTCTCGTAAATGAACCGTCAAAATTTGTATGGGAGTTTATTTATGAGAACCTTGTAAATTTATCTCATGACTTTGCCGTGTAATGTGAAAAAATAAACCTCGTGAAACTAAGGATGTCTTTTTTGTTGTCTTTATCTTTTGTGGCAGCTGAAAGTGATATAGATATAATTGTTAACAAAAGTCTACGTACATCATTCTTGTGTACGTAGACTGTTGTAATGCTTTTTATTGCGCCTATAGATGCTGACTATTTTTTTCTATTTCTTAAGAAGCTTGTTTTTACATTCATATTTTCTGTTATAATAAAATAATTGTTTTCTTTGACTTTTATATTCTTTTAATAAAAACCAATTACTAATTAATAAATTACTGTTTTTACATTTAAGCAATTTGTTTCTAAAGGGCGTTAAAGCGAGTGCTTGCAAAAGTATAGGACTTTTTATAGTGTATAAACTTGCGTTCCCGAAACGCGTCTGTAAAATAAAGAACAAAAAGGTAAAAAAGTTGTGATTTTGGGTAAAATAAAATAAATTAATACAGTAAATTACGTTGTTAATTTTCTTTTTTGTTTTCTGAAATGAAATATCTCATATTTCTCTTCTTTCATTCCAGACGGAAATTGTCTTTATCATTCAATTTAGTCTAATCGATAAGTTTTTCTTTATTTTGTTCGTGATAATAAAACACGACGCTATGATCAGAAATATTCGTGAAAAGTTTCGTAAACAATTCAGAAATATTTAAAAAAAAAAATGTTTCTTTGGTGTGGACATACCTTAATATTTAATTTTTGAAATGTCAATGGCAGCTCGACTTATCGACTTCCATTGGAAATTCCAGTCAAGTTAAGAATGAAATTTAAGGTTATCGCAAGGATTTACAGAACACCATATATTTCCAGTTGCGATAAGTATGGAATTTTTTATTTCATATTTTATCGATGCGAAAAGTTATCGACAAAGTTACAGAACAGGGGTCCTGGTCCATTTATCTAAATAACTCACATGTTTTGGAGTTGCTATGCTTCCTTGAGGTATGGACAGTAGACATTCTCCAATCAAGAAATGTCCTGGAGTTAAGACGTCTAAATCATCTATATTCTCTGATAAAGGGCATAGAGGTCTGGAGCTCAGGCATGCTTCAATTTGCGTGAGAAGTGTGCAGAGCTCCTCGAAAGTTAACCTCTCATCTCTTATCGTGCGTTTCAGGTGATGTTTCACGGATTTCACTCCTGCTTCCCAAAGACTACCAAAGTGAGGAGAAGCAGGAGGAATAAAGTTCCAGTTTGTTCCTGAGTTGGACAGAGCTCCAACAATTTCTTGCAAATCATGTTTGGCTTGCTCTAGCATCTTGGCTAATTCTCTATTCGCTCCAAAAAAATTTGTGCCACAGTCGCTATAGATTTGAGCACAAAGACCTCGCCGGGCCGTGAAACGACGAAAAGCTGCCAAAAAAGATTGTGTTGTCATATCTGAGACGGTTTCCAGATGAATAGCCTTTGTAGCCAAACAAATAAAAATGGCAAAATAGCCTTTAAAGGTTTTAGGTCCTCTTCCTTTCCATGCCTTTATTTCTATAGGTCCGGCATAATCTATTCCAGTGTGGGTGAATGGTCTGGAGATACTTACCCGTGGTCCTGGAAGGCTTCCCATGAGTTGCTGCAGATTCATTTTTTGGCACCTGAAACATATTGGGCATTTATGAATATATCTCCTGACGTACGGTTTCATACCCATAATCCAATAAGACATACGGATGTATGTTGTAGTTAGCTGAATTCCTCCATGTAGGGTTTTGTTGTGAGCATCTCGCATCACAAGCTCAGAAAAATGATAATTGGGTTTGAGGATGATCGGATGCTGCTGGTTGTACGGGAGTAGAGTGTTTTGCAGTCGACCACCAACGCGTAGGATACCATTACCATCGATGAAAGCGTTCAGTGAGAGCAAGGATTTTGGAGTTGTACCTTTATTCTCGTATTCATCAAGTTCTTCGGTGAACATGATTCTTTGTACAGCTTTGTGTACCAAAAAGGCTGCACATTGCAGTTCCTCTGGTCCTAGTTCTCCAGAAATTATAGCCGTTTTTCTTCTTTTTGCAAGGCCGTTGCTTTTGAAACGAAAACAAAAAGCGATTGCCCTTATCGTTGTAGACAGTCATGAACATCGCTTTTGTTGATCTCATCATCTGCTGCATCATTATTTACAAAGGTACATTGCCTTTTCTTTGCCCGTTTCTCTACTTCCGTGTCGAGCATAGTTGGTTGTTGGGGAATTTCAAAATTCCACTTTTCTCGTAAGAATGAAGGTCCAATCCACCATAATTCTTGTGTTCCGAGTGTCGAGGGTGAGATGCCTCTGGATGCTAGATCAGCTGGGTTATGATCCGTTGGGATATGTTTCCATATATCACAGCTTATCAGCCGTTGAATTTCAGAAACTCGGTTGCTGATGGATGTGGTCCATTTTGACGGTTCTGCTCTTATCCAAGCTAACGTAATCGTTGAATCAGTCCAGGCAAACATTTTGGTGTTGGGGTAGTTAAAAATACCTTTAGTGTAGCTCAGCAAAGACGCAAGTAATGCAGCTCCACAAAGTTCCTGTCGCGGAAGGCTCACAGTTTTCAATGGAGCCACCTTGGTTTTTGATATGAGTAGGTGCATATGGATATGGTCAGAGCTATCAAGCACACGCATGAAGATTACGGCTCCATATGCCTTCTCCGACGCATCGCTGAAGCCATGAAATTCCACAAGTTTTTGTGTGTTATATGTTTTGATCCACCTTGGGATCTTTGGGTGTTGGATGTCAGGCAATTCTTTTCGAAAAGATAGCCATTCTTCTCTGATGTCTGATGGAATCGGTTGATCCCAGTCAGTTCCTCGGCACCATAACTTCTGCATCATGATCTTCGCTTTGATCACGCATGGTGCTATCCAGCCAAGTGGATCAAAAAGTTTGGCGATTGCAGATAACATTGTCCTCTTAGTAACTTCTTCGGTGTCGTGTTGAATATTTTGAAATGAAAATGTATCGTCCTCTGGATGCCATCTTATGCCTTAAGTTTTCACATGGTCGGTTGATCTAAACGGCAATTCAAAACTGATCTCACAGTCTTCTTTAGGCAAGTCTTGTAGAAGATCTTTGGAGTTGGATGTCCATTTCCGTAGTTTAAGCCCTGCTGAAGGCAGCAAAGCGCGTGTTTCTTCTCGTTTTAATCGCATTTCGTCGATGGAATCGCCTCCGCTGATTAAATCATCCACATATATCTCCTGGTTTACTGCTATAGATATAGTCAAAATAACCTTAAGTTCAAAATTTGAATACGATTGGGGCAACCGTTTAGGCTGCAGTCCAAAATACATCCGAACAAACAGACAGACAGACAGACGGACAGAATTTTGCCAGTAACTCAAATATGTTTCTCTATCATCGTAATGTCATGTTTGATTGTTATCTCAAAATTTTTAATCTGCACGAATGTATAACTTGTATTATAGTACCTTAAATCGCAAGTAATTTCGTGCGTTGATAAAATAATAATAAATATTATTTTATATAAAAATAAACAAATTATTAATATTTAATGACGTTTTGTGAATTTTTAAATCAAAAGTGTTTAATTTTAATGTGTTGTGTAAATATGGTGTGGAATTTTGTGTTAAAGTGTTGTGTTTATAAAAAGTGAAATGCCGACGGTGATACGATTCGACGGGATTTGAATTTTGAAATGCCGACGGGGTTTCGCTATTTTTTTTCTCGAATCAAATTATTTTGATATGTGTTGTGTTGAATTTTTAAAATAAATTATTTTTAAATTGTGTGTTGTGTTGAGGTTTTAAAATTAAGTTTTATAATTTTTTCTGTTATCAATAAGAATTTCAATCTTATGTAATATTGTGTTGTGTGGATTAAGATAAATAAAATTAATTATTTTAAATATTAAAAATGAGATTTGTATTTTATTCCTTTACGACATTTTGGTGTGTTGTTTTGTATTTTATTTTATGAATAAAATTTAAATTATTGATTTTTGCGATGTTTCATTAAATATTATAATAATTTCATTGAAACGTTTAAAGTTTTTATTTCATCTTCGATGTTGTTTTTTTGGGTTCTGAGTTCTTACAAGCGGACTGTATGTTGTTTTTAAATGTGTTGTGTTATAATTTGTGTAGGGTTTTAATTTGTGTTTTTGAACTAAATTAAATTAATATGTTTTCATCGGTCGATTCATTGCTCGGGAGATAGCAAATTTTTGTGATGGGACGTTTAATTGTTCCGGTTTTCGTTTTGAGGTTTACAACTACGATTAGTCCATCGGTTCCAGGATGTGTTTCGGTTATTCTACCTAGTAAACATTGGGATGGTGGAAGTCTTTCGTCTTGAACTAAGAGCAAGCCTCCTATTTTCGGTTGAGTTTCTTTCCTGGTCCATTTAGGCCTTTGTTGTAGACGAGAAAGATACTCTCCATTCCACTTTCGGCAAAAGGAGTCGACGAACATTTGAATCCTGGTCCATCTATCTAAATAACTCACATGTTTTGGAGTTGCTATGCTCCCTTGAGGTATGGACAGTAGACATTCTCCAATCAAGAAATGTCCTGGAGTTAAGACGTCTAAATCATCTATATTCTCTGATAAAGGGCATAGAGGTCTGGAGTTCAGGCATGCTTCAATTTGCGTGAGAAGTGTGCAGAGCTCCTCGAAAGTTAACCTCTCATCTCTTATCGTGCGTTTCAGGTGATGTTTCACGGATTTCACTCCTGCTTCCCAAAGACTACCAAAGTGAGGAGAAGCAGGAGGAATAAAGTTCCAGTTTGTTCCTGAGTTGGACAGAGCTCCAACAATTTCTTGCAAATCATGTTTGGCTTGCTCTAGCATCTTGGCTAATTCTTTATTCGCTCCAACAAAATTTGTGCCACAGTCGCTATAGATTTGAGCACAAAGACCTCGCCGGGCCGTGAAACGACGAAAAGCTGCCAAAAAAGATTGTGTTGTCATATCTGAGACGGTTTCCAGATGAATAGCCTTTGTAGCCAAACAAATAAAAATGGCAAAATAGCCTTTGAAGGTTTTAGGTCCTCTTCCTTTCCATGCCTTTATTTCTATAGGTCCGGCATAATCTATTCCAGTGTGGGTGAATGGTCTGGAGATTCTTACCCGTGGTCCTGGAAGGCTTCCCATGAGTTGCTGCAGATTCATTTTTTGGCACCTGAAACATATTGGGCATTTATGAATATATCTCCTGACGTACGGTTTCATACCCATAATTCAATAAGACATACGGATGTATGTTGTAGTTAGCTGAATTCCTCCATGTAGGGTTTTGTTGTGAGCATCTCGCATCACAAGCTCAGAAAAATGATAATTGGGTTTGAGGATGATCGGATGCTGCTGGTTGTACGGGAGTAGAGTGTTTTGCAGTCGACCACCAACGCCTAGGATACCATTACCATCGATGAAAGCGTTCAGTGAGAGCAAGGATTTTGGAGTTGTACCTTTACTCTCGTATTCATCAAGTTCTTCGGTGAACATGATTCTTTGTACAGCTTTGTGTACCAAAAAGGCTGCACATTGCATTTCCTCTGGTCCTAGTTCTCCAGAAATTATAGCCGTTTTTCTTCTTTTTGCAAGGCCGTTGCTTTTGAAACGAAAACAAAAAGCGATTGCCCTTATCGTTTTAGACAGTCATGAACATCGCAATATACTTTTGTTGATCTCATCATCTGCTGCATCATTATTTACAAAGGTACATTGCCTTTTCTTTGCCCGTTTCTCTACTTCCGTGTCGAGCATAGTTGGTTGTTGGGGAATTTCAAAATTCCACTTTTCTCGTAAGAATGAAGGTCCAATCCACCATAATTCTTGTGTTCCGAGTGTCGAGGGTGAGATGCCTCTGGATGCTAGATCAGCTGGGTTATGATCCGTTGGGATATGTTTCCATATATCACAGCTTATGGTTGGGTGCTGTATGAATAGGGTAGGCACTGAAAGGCATCAAACTGGTGATGCACAGTCGCTGCAACTATATCGTACACATCAATTGTGCTTATTTTACCTCCCCGCGGTAACCACCGCAATGAGCTCCTCGACAAAACCTATGAGCAATGCCCTAAATACGACGTTAAGATCTTAATAGGCGATTTTAATGCCAAAATAGGTAAAGAGGAAATCTTTGGTAGGACTGTCGGAAAACATAGCCTACACGACACAACGTCTGAAAACGGACTTAGGCTAATTGAC
This sequence comes from Platycheirus rosarum, assembly GCA_963971375.1. Lineage (NCBI taxonomy): Eukaryota > Metazoa > Arthropoda > Insecta > Diptera > Syrphidae > Platycheirus > Platycheirus rosarum. Next base: position 92,362,842 of record OZ020510.1, read on the forward strand.
TTCGCAGCGGCACATAACGTCACCATTGCAAGCACACGGTTTCCTCATCTCGATATACACAAAGGGACTTGGCGACACCCAGATCAAAGAACCGTCAATCAGATTGATCACGTTGCGATCGATGCAAGACACGCCTCCAGTATCTTGTATGTTCGCACCTTCCGAGCAGCTAACATCGACTCGGATCACTACCTTGTTGCAGCAAAGGTAAGAATGCGAATAACCCGAACTCCACAACAACGGAGTAATACTGTGAGGAAGTATGACGTCGGAAAGCTGCAATCGCAAGAAACCGCCAGAACCTATGCCGATCGAATATCCCGTAACCTCTCAAGAAATCCAGTACCGCCAGCATCAAGTGCCGAAGATCAGTGGCAACACTGCCAACAAGCCATCAGAGATGCCGCAACTGATGTGCTAGGTTTCACCAGACCACCACCACGAAACCTCTGGTTTGATGACGAATGCAGGCAGGCCCATGCAGCCAAACAAGAGGCATATAAAGCGACGCTGCAAAGAAAGACGAGAGCTGCTCGCGAGCTTTACGAGCAGAAAAGACGGGAAGAACACCGGCTTCTCCAAAAGAAAAAAAGAGAGCATGAGAAGCGCGCAATCGAAGATATTGAGAGATGCTACTCCAGGAACAACGTGCGGAAGTTTTACCAACAGGTAAAAAGAACATGCCAAGGAAAAAATCCCGCACAGAAGCCTGTAGAGATAGGAATGGAAACCTCGTAGTAGAGTCACAGTCGGTGCTGAGTACATGGAAGGACCATTTCTGCAGACTGTTAAACGGCGATGAAGGCCAAAATCCCGCTGTCAGGCAGAATGAACCATTCAACATGGATGATGACAGACAAAACTTCCGTCCACCTGACCAAAATGAAGTAAAGATAGCAATATCTAAACTCAAAAACAACAAAGCTGCTGGACCCGACGGATTACCCGCCGAACTTTTTAAAGCGGCCGGAGATGACCTGGTGGAGTGCATACACCAACTCATCTCTAAAGTTTGGTCAGAAGAAAGTATGCCTGATGAATGGAACCTCAGCATCGTTTGCCCGATCCACAAGAAAGGAGACCCTCTAAACTGCGCCAACTATAGAGGAATAAGTCTCCTGAATATCGCCTACTAGATCCTCTCTGCCGTACTATGTGAACGCCTGAAACCTTTCGTCAGCAACCTGATTGGCCCCTATCAGTGTGGTTTCAGACCAGGAAAGTCCACAATCGATCAAATGTTCACGCTACGGCAGATCCTGGAAACCACCCAAGAATTCCAAATTGATACCCACCACCTCTTTATCGATTTTAAGGCCGCGTACGATAGCATTTATAGAGACGAGCTATACAGAGCCATGTCAGGTTTTGGCATTCCCACAAAACTCGTCCGACTGTGCAGGATGACGATGGAGAACTCTCGCTGCTCCGTCAAGGTTGGTTCTGACCTCACAGAAGCTTTTGACGTCAAAAAAGGATTCCGACAAGGTGATGCGCTATCGTGCGATTTCTTCAACTTAATACTGGAAAAAATTATAAGAAACTCGCAAGTCAATTGTAGTGGGACAATTTTTTTCAAGTCTGTGCAATTGCTAGCATACGCTGACGACATAGACATCATTGGCAGAACTCGGCGAGCTGTCACTGGAACGTTTGCTAGCATTGAAGCTGAAGCGGCTAAGATGGGACTAGCAGTCAATGAGGCCAAAACGAAGTACCTGCTGTCCACAAAAAGGGACACACAACACCGGCGGATTGGACAAAACATGACAATAGACAGGTACAACTTTGAGGTACTTAGGGACTTTGTGTACCCCGGATCCGCTATAACATCTGACAACAACATCTCGTCAGAAATAAAGCGAAGAATTACTCTTGCCAATCGCTGTTTCTATGGGCTAGGAAGGCAATTGAGTAGCAAAGCCCTCTCTCGAAAGACAAAGGAGACTCTGTATAAGACCCTAATCATCCCAGTCCTGCTCTATGGCGCCGAGGCATGGACTCTATCTAAAGCGGATGAAGATATCCTTAGTCGTTTCGAGCGTAAGATTCTTCGGAAGATTTTTGGCCCTATCTGCGTTAACGGGCTTTGGAGGAGAAGGTTCAACCAAGAACTATACGAGCTGTACAGCGACATTGACCTGGTCAAAAAAAATACGCATATCACGTTTAAGATGGGTAGGTCATGTAGAGCGAATGGACAACAATGCTCCGGCTCGCAGGATCTTCGATTCCATCCCAGAGGGTAGACGCAGTCAAGGAAGACCTCGCCTTAGGTGGCGCGCTCAAGTGGAGGACGACCTCAACCAACTTGGAGTGCAAAACTGGAGGCAGCTAGCCAAAGACCGAGTTGGCTGGAGAGGCATGTTGGTTGAGGCCCAGGTTCGTCCCGAACTGTAGCGCCACCTAAGTAAGTAAGTAAGTAAGTAAGTAATATCACAGCTTGTCAGCCGTTGAATTTCAGAAACTCGGTTGCTGATGGATGTGGTCCATTTTGACGGTTCTGCTCTTATCCAAGCTAACGTAATCGTTGAATCAGTCCAGGCAAACATTTTGGTGTTGGGGTAGTTAAAAATACCTTTAGTGTAGCTCAGCAAAGACGCAAGTAATGCAGCTCCACAAAGTTCCTGTCGCGGAAGGCTCACAGTTTTCAATGGAGCCACCTTGGTTTTTGATATGAGTAGGTGCATATGGATATGGTCAGTGCTATCAAGCACACGCATGAAGATTACGGCTCCATATGCCTTCTCCGACGCATCGCTGAAGCCATGAAATTCCACAAGTTTTTGTGTGTTATATGTTTTGATCCACCTTGGGATCTTTGGGTGTTGGATGTCAGGCAATTCTTTTCGAAAAGATAGCCATTCTTCTCTGATGTCTGATGGAATCGGTTGATCCCAGTCAGTTCCTCGGCACCATAACTTCTGCATCATGATCTTCGCTTTGATCACGCATGGTGCTATCCAGCCAAGTGGATCAAAAAGTTTGGCGATTGCAGATAACATTGTCCTCTTAGTAACTTCTTCGGTGTCGTGTTGAATATTTTGAAATGAAAATGTATCGTCCTCTGGATGCCATCTTATGCCTTAAGTTTTCACATGGTCGGTTGATCTAAACGGCAATTCAAAACTGATCTCACAGTCTTCTTTAGGCAAGTCTTGTAGAAGATCTTTGGAGTTGGATGTCCATTTCCGTAGTTTAAGCCCTGCTGAAGGCAGCAAAGCGCGTTTCTTCTCGTTTTAATCGCATTTCGTCGATGGAATCGCCTCCGCTGATTAAATCATCCACATATATCTCCTGGTTTACTGCTATAGATATAGTCAAAATAACCTTAAGTTCAAAATTTGAATACGATTGGGGCAACCGTTTAGGCTGCAGTCCAAAATACATCCGAACAAACAGACAGACAGACAGACGGACAGAATTTTGCCAGTAACTCAAATATGTTTCTCTATCATCGTAATGTCATGTTTGATTGTTATCTCAAAATTTTTAATCTGCACGAATGTATAACTTGTATTATAGTACCTTAAATCGCAAGTAATTTCGTGCGTTGATAAAATAATAATAAATATTATTTTATATAAAAATAAACAAATTATTAATATTTAATGACGTTTTGTGAATTTTTAAATCAAAAGTGTTTAATTTTAATGTGTTGTGTAAATATGGTGTGGAATTTTGTGTTAAAGTGTTGTTTTTATAAAAAGTGAAATGCCGACGGTGATACGATTCGACGGGATTTGAATTTTGAAATGCCGACGGGGTTTCGCTATTTTTTTTCTCGAATCAAATTATTTTGATATGTGTTGTGTTGAATTTTTAAAATAAATTATTTTTAAATTGTGTGTTGTGTTGAGGTTTTAAAATTAAGTTTTATAATTTTTTCTGTTATCAATAAGAATTTCAATCTTATGTAATATTGTGTTGTGTGGATTAAGATAAATAAAATTAATTATTTTAAATATTAAAAATGAGATTTGTATTTTATTCCCTTACGACATTTTGGTGTGTTGTTTTGTATTTTATTTTATGAATAAAATTTAAATTATTGATTTTTGCGATGTTTCATTAAATATTATAATAATTTCATTGAAACGTTTAAAGTTTTTATTTCATCTTCGATGTTGTTTTTTTGGGTTCTGAGTTCTTACAAGCGGACTGTATGTTGTTTTTAAATGTGTTGTGTTATAATTTGTGTAGGGTTTTAATTTGTGTTTTTGAACTAAATTAAATTAATATGTTTTCATCGGTCGATTCATTGCTCGGGAGATAGCAAATTTTTGTGATGGGACGTTTAATTGTTCCGGTTTTCGTTTTGAGGTTTACAACTACGATTAGTCCATCGGTTCCAGGATGTGTTTCGGTTATTCTACCTAGTAAACATTGGGATGGTGGAAGTCTTTCGTCTTGAACTAAGAGCAAGCCTCCTATTTTCGGTTGAGTTTCTTTCCTGGTCCATTTAGGCCTTTGTTGTAGACGAGAAAGATACTCTCCATTCCACTTTCGGCAAAAGGAGTCGACGAACATTTGAATCCTGGTCCATCTATCTAAATAACTCACATGTTTTGGAGTTGCTATGCTCCCTTGAGGTATGAACAGTAGACATTCTCCAATCAAGAAATGTCCTGGAGTTAAGACGTCTAAATCATCTATATTCTCTGATAAAGGGCATAGAGGTCTGGAGTTCAGGCATGCTTCAATTTGCGTGAGAAGTGTGCAGAGCTCCTCGAAAGTTAACCTCTCATCTCTTATCGTGCGTTTCAGGTGATGTTTCACGGATTTCACTCCTGCTTCCCAAAGACTACCAAAGTGAGGAGAAGCAGGAGGAATAAAGTTCCAGTTTGTTCCTGAGTTGGACAGAGCTCCAACAATTTCTTGCAAATCATGTTTGGCTTGCTCTAGCATCTTGGCTAATTCTTTATTCGCTCCAACAAAATTTGTGCCACAGTCGCTATAGATTTGAGCACAAAGACCTCGCCGGGCCGTGAAACGACGAAAAGCTGCCAAAAAAGATTGTGTTGTCATATCTGAGACGGTTTCCAGATGAATAGCCTTTGTAGCCAAACAAATAAAAATGGCAAAATAGCCTTTGAAGGTTTTAGGTCCTCTTCCTTTCCATGCCTTTATTTCTATAGGTCCGGCATAATCTATTCCAGTGTGGGTGAATGGTCTGGAGATTCTTACCCGTGGTCCTGGAAGGCTTCCCATGAGTTGCTGCAGATTCATTTTTTGGCACCTGAAACATATTGGGCATTTATGAATATATCTCCTGACGTACGGTTTCATACCCATAATTCAATAAGACATACGGATGTATGTTGTAGTTAGCTGAATTCCTCCATGTAGGGTTTTGTTGTGAGCATCTCGCATCACAAGCTCAGAAAAATGATAATTGGGTTTGAGGATGATCGGATGCTGCTGGTTGTACGGGAGTAGAGTGTTTTGCAGTCGACCACCAACGCCTAGGATACCATTACCATCGATGAAAGCGTTCAGTGAGAGCAAGGATTTTGGAGTTGTACCTTTACTCTCGTATTCATCAAGTTCTTCGGTGAACATGATTCTTTGTACAGCTTTGTGTACCAAAAAGGCTGCACATTGCATTTCCTCTGGTCCTAGTTCTCCAGAAATTATAGCCGTTTTTCTTCTTTTTGCAAGGCCGTTGCTTTTGAAACGAAAACAAAAAGCGATTGCCCTTATCGTTTTAGACAGTCATGAACATCGCAATATACTTTTGTTGATCTCATCATCTGCTGCATCATTATTTACAAAGGTACATTGCCTTTTCTTTGCCCGTTTCTCTACTTCCGTGTCGAGCATAGTTGGTTGTTGGGGAATTTCAAAATTCCACTTTTCTCGTAAGAATGAAGGTCCAATCCACCATAATTCTTGTGTTCCGAGTGTCGAGGGTGAGATGCCTCTGGATGCTAGATCAGCTGGGTTATGATCCGTTGGGATATGTTTCCATATATCACAGCTTATGGTTGGGTGCTGTATGAATAGGGTAGGCACTGAAAGGCATCAAACTGGTGATGCACAGTCGCTGCAACTATATCGTACACATCAATTGTGCTTATTTTACCTCCCCGCGGTAACCACCGCAATGAGCTCCTCGACAAAACCTATGAGCAATGCCCTAAATACGACGTTAAGATCGTAATAGGCGATTTTAATGCCAAAATAGGTAAAGAGGAAATCTTTGGTAGGACTGTCGGAAAACATAGCCTACACGACACAACGTCTGAAAACGGACTTAGGCTAATTGACTTCGCAGCGGCACATAACGTCACCATTGCAAGCACACGGTTTCCTCATCTCGATATACACAAAGGGACTTGGCGACACCCAGATCAAAGAACCGTCAATCAGATTGATCACGTTGCGATCGATGCAAGACACGCCTCCAGTATCTTGTATGTTCGCACCTTCCGAGCAGCTAACATCGACTCGGATCACTACTTTGTTGCAGCAAAGGTAAGAATGCGAATAACCCGAACTCCACAACAACGGAGTAATACTGTGAGGAAGTATGACGTCGGAAAGCTGCAATCGCAAGAAACCGCCAGAACCTATGCCGATCGAATATCCCGTAACCTCTCAAGAAATCCAGTACCGCCAGCATCAAGTGCCGAAGATCAGTGGCAACACTGCCAACAAGCCATCAGAGATGCCGCAACTGATGTGCTAGGTTTCACCAGACCACCACCACGAAACCTCTGGTTTGATGACGAATGCAGGCAGGCCCATGCAGCCAAACAAGAGGCATATAAAGCGACGCTGCAAAGAAAGACGAGAGCTGCTCGCGAGCTTTACGAGCAGAAAAGACGGGAAGAACACCGGCTTCTCCAAAAGAAAAAAAGAGAGCATGAGAAGCGCGCGATCGAAGATATTGAGAGATGCTACTCCAGGAACAACGTGCGGAAGTTTTACCAACAGGTAAAAAGAACATGCCAAGGAAAAAATCCCGCACAGAAGCCTGTAGAGATAGGAATGGAAACCTCGTAGTAGAGTCACAGTCGGTGCTGAGTACATGGAAGGACCATTTCTGCAGACTGTTAAACGGCGATGAAGGCCAAAATCCCGCTGTCAGGCAGAATGAACCATTCAACATGGATGATTACAGACAAAACTTCCGTCCACCTGACCAAAATGAAGTAAGGATAGCAATATCTAAACTCAAAAACAACAAAGCTGCTGGACCCGACGGATTACCCGCCGAACTTTTTAAAGCGGCCGGAGATGACCTGGTGGAGTGCATACACCAACTCATCTCTAAAGTTTGGTCAGAAGAAAGTATGCCTGATGAATGGAACCTCAGCATCGTTTGCCCGATCCACAAGAAAGGAGACCCTCTAAACTGCGCCAACTATAGAGGAATAAGTCTCCTGAATATCGCCTACTAGATCCTCTCTGCCGTACTATGTGAACGCCTGAAACCTTTCGTCAGCAACCTGATTGGCCCCTATCAGTGTGGTTTCAGACCAGGAAAGTCCACAATCGATCAAATGTTCACGCTACGGCAGATCCTGGAAACCACCCAAGAATTCCAAATCGATACCCACCACCTCTTTATCGATTTTAAGGCCGCGTACGTTAGCATTTATAGAGACGAGCTATACAGAGCCATGTCAGGTTTTGGCATTCCCACAAAACTTGTCCGACTGTGCAGGATGACGATGGAGAACTCTCGCTGCTCCGTCAAGGTTGGTTCTGACCTCACAGAAGCTTTTGACGTCAAAAAAGGATTCCGACAAGGTGATGCGCTATCGTGCGATTTCTTCAACTTAATACTGGAAAAAATTATAAGAAACTCGCAAGTCAATTGTAGTGGGACAATTTTTTTCAAGTCTGTGCAATTGCTAGCATACGCTGACGACATAGACATCATTGGCAGAACTCGGCGAGCTGTCACTGGAACGTTTGCTAGCATTGAAGCTGAAGCGGCTAAGATGGGACTAGCAGTCAATGAGGCCAAAACGAAGTACCTGCTGTCCACAAAAAGGGACACACAACACCGGCGGATTGGACAAAATATGACAATAGACAGGTACAACTTTGAGGTACTTAGGGACTTTGTGTACCTCGGATCCGCTATAACATCTGACAACAACATCTCGTCAGAAATAAAGCGAAGAATTACTCTTGCCAATCGCTGTTTCTATGGGCTAGGAAGGCAATTGAGTAGCAAAGCCCTCTCTCGAAAGACAAAGGAGACTCTGTATAAGACCCTAATCATCCCAGTCCTGCTCTATGGCGCCGAGGCATGGACTCTATCTAAAGCGGATGAAGATATCCTTAGTCGTTTTGAGCGTAAGATTCTTCGGAAGATTTTTGGCCCTATCTGCGTTAACGGGCTTTGGAGGAGAAGGTTCAACCAAGAACTATACGAGCTGTACAGCGACATTGACCTGGTCAAAAAAAATACGCATATCACGTTTAAGATGGGTAGGTCATGTAGAGCGAATGGACAACAATGCTCCGGCTCGCAGGATCTTCGATTCCATCCCAGAGGGTAGACGCAGTCAAGGAAGACCTCGCCTTAGGTGGCGCGCTCAAGTGGAGGACGACCTCAACCAACTTGGAGTGCAAAACTGGAGGCAGCTAGCCAAAGACCGAGTTGGCTGGAGAGGCATGTTGGTTGAGGCCCAGGTTCGTCCCGAACTGTAGCGCCACCTAAGTAAGTAAGTAAGTAAGTAAGTAATATCACAGCTTGTCAGCCGTTGAATTTCAGAAACTCGGTTGCTGATGGATGTGGTCCATTTTGACGGTTCTGCTCTTATCCAAGCTAACGTAATCGTTGAATCAGTCCAGGCAAACATTTTGGTGTTGGGGTAGTTAAAAATACCTTTAGTGTAGCTCAGCAAAGACGCAAGTAATGCAGCTCCACAAAGTTCCTGTCGAGGAAGGCTCACAGTTTTCAATGGAGCCACCTTGGTTTTTGATATGAGTAGGTGCATATGGATATGGTCAGTGCTATCAAGCACACGCATGAAGATTACGGCTCCATATGCCTTCTCCGACGCATCGCTGAAGCCATGAAATTCCACAAGTTTTTGTGTGTTATGTGTTTTGATCCACCTTGGGATCTTTGGGTGTTGGATGTCAGGCAATTCTTTTCGAAAAGATAGCCATTCTTCTCTGATGTCTGATGGAATCGGTTGATCCCAGTCAGTTCCTCGGCACCATAACTTCTGCATCATGATCTTCGCTTTGATCACGCATGGTGCTATCCAGCCAAGTGGATCAAAAAGTTTGGCGATTGCAGATAACATTGTCCTCTTAGTAACTTCTTCGGTGTCGTGTTGAATATTTTGAAATGAAAATGTATTGTCCTCTGGATGCCATCTTATGCCTAAAGTTTTGGTCGGTTGATCTAAAAGGCAATTCAAAACTGATCTCACTGTCTTCTTTAGGCAAGTCTTGTAGAAGATCTTTGGAGTTGGATGTCCATTTCCGTAGTTTAAGCCCTCCTGAAGCCAGTAAAGCGCGTTTTTCTTCTCGTTTTAATCGCATTTCGTCAATGGAATCACCTCCGCTGATTAAATCATCCACATACATCTCCTGGTTTACTGCTATAGATTCTTTTGGATAATTTTCAGCTTCATCCTCATCAACTTTGTGTAAAACACGGATGGCCAAATAAGGCGCACAAGCCGTACCGAAAGTGACAGTCTTGAGCTTGAAGACTTTGATGGGTTGATCCATTTTTTCTCTCCAAAGGATAAGCTGATGTTGGTTTAAAGATGTCCCACCATACGTTTTTGCAGCTGCGTCAAAGACGACTCTTAATTTTGTGGTTGTACTAGATTCCTTGAACACAGCGTGATGGGGAAGAAAGTAATGAAAAGTAAAATCGGGTCATCCAGATTTACCTCTTCCATGTGTTGTAAACTAAGATACTCCATTATACATTGGCTATAGCTCGCTTTCAGCTTCGGCTCCTTGTCCAATCGTCGTTCTAGAGATGAAAAGCGTCTGATTGCATTTTCCTTGCTTGATCCAAGTTCGGGATAAAATCCTCCTTTGAACGGAATTCCAACTTCATACCGCCCATCTGGTAAACGTTTTGTTGTTTCCAAAAACTAATTTTCACAGGCGGCTATTTCTTCTGACGGTTAAGTAACGAATGGAGTTTGCTCCATCTCCCAAAATTGTCGGATTTGAGTATCGAGATCGATGTTTTGGAAAAAGCTGCATCTGCTTTTCGATGTTATCTCAGGAATTTTACCTAATATAATCCACCCTAGGTGAGCGTTTTGAGAAATAGGAGCAATTTCTTGCTCACTGCGGATTATTTCCGGCAAAATAATCTCAGGATAAACATCTGAGCCAAACAGTATATCGACTGGAGCTGGAGTATGGAAATTAGGGTCTGCTAACTTTAAATCAGTTAAATGTTCCCATGTGGTTGGGTGCTGTATGAATAGGGTAGGCACTGAAAGGCATCAAACTGGTGATGCACAGTCGCTGCAACTATATCGTACACATCAATTGTGCTTATTTTACCTCCCCGCGGTAACCACCGGGTACTGGTCTGTCCACCCGGACATTCCTGCTAAACTTATAAGCGCGAGTGTTGAACACAGAAAAAATAGCAACACTATAATGCTCTGCTTTAATGACTGTTCTGATCGATTCGCAGAAGTCTTGCACGAGCCCCTCAGAAAGAGGACGTACGGCGGATGAGCCCAACCAATTGGACCAACGGTGGCGTCAACAGTCAACGAAGCAGACGCCCTAATGAGCTACTTCGACGTATTTGGAGATAAGGTCATTAGGACAATTCAATGCAAGTCAGGGCATTGAAATAGAGATGGTGGCGGATGAACCCTTAATGGGCCAACGGCAGCGCTCATATCCCCGAAGTGGGTTACTGACTCCGGATTCTCCGGTTCCTTTTGTCCAAGGAATCCAACAAAGGACCTGGCCCTCCAGGTTGGGGGTTGTGCGTGGGTTTAACAACCCTGCCACGGAAAAAAGAAAAAGTTGCGAAGCGACCAATAGCCTCGGAAAAGGACGGATTTACTGTTGACGACCCGGAAAAACGAATCAAGGACAACGACCTTCGGATCTGCACGTGGAATGTTAGAACTCTTAACAGACCACGTGCATCCAAACAACTAGCGGAGGCCCTAGACTGCTACAGAGCAGGAATTACTGCCATCCAGGAAGTGCGATGGAATGGGCCGGGCAAAAGGAGGATGAAAAACTGTGACGTGTACTACGGTGATTGCGCAAGAAGACCACAGCGTTTATTTGGGTGCGGATTCGTCATAAGCGGTAGACTTAGGCAAGAAGTCTTGGGCTTTCGACACGTAAGTGAGCGACTTGTGACAATCCGTATCAAGGCTAAATTCGCCAACATTAGCCTAATATGCGCTCATGCCCCCACAGAGGACAAAGATGACGCCACCAAGGATGACTTCTATGAGCTCCTCGAAAAAACCTATGAGCAATGCCCTAAATACGACGTTAAGATCGTACTAGGCGATTTTAATGCCAAAATAGGTAAAGAGGAAATCTTTGGTAGGACTGTCGGAACACATAGCCTACACGACACAACGTCTGAAAACGGACTTAGGCTAATTGACTTCGCAGCGGCACATAACGTCACCATTGCAAGCACACGGTTTCCTCATCTCGATATACACAAAGGGACTTGGCGACACCCAGATCAAAGAACCGTCAATCAGATTGATCACGTTGCGATCGATGCAAGACACGCCTCCAGTATCTTGTATGTTCGCACCTTCCGAGCAGCTAACATCGACTCGGATCACTACCTTGTTGCAGCAAAGGTAAGAATGCGAATAACCCGAACTCCACAACAACGGAGTAATACTGTGAGGAAGTATGACGTCGGAAAGCTGCAATCGCAAGAAACCGCCAGAACCTATGCCGATCGAATATCCCGTAACCTCTCAAGAAATCCAGTACCGCCAGCATCAAGTGCCGAAGATCAGTGGCAACACTGCCAACAAACCAGAGATGCCGCAACTGATGTGCTAGGTTTCACCAGACCACCACCACGAAACCTCTGGTTTGATGACGAATGCAGGCAGGCCCATGCAGCCAAACAAGAGGCATATAAAGCGACGCTGCAAAGAAAGACGAGAGCTGCTCGCGAGCTTTACGAGCAGAAAAGACGGGAAGAACACCGGCTTCTCCAAAAGAAAAAAAAGAGAGCATGAGAAGCGCGCGATCGAAGATATTGAGAGATGCTACTCCAGGAACAACGTGCGGAAGTTTTACCAACAGGTAAAAAGAACATGCCAAGGAAAAAAATCCCGCACAGAAGCCTGTAGAGATAGGAATGGAAACCTCGTAGTAGAGTCACAGTCGGTGCTGAGTACATGGAAGGACCATTTCTGTTAAACGGCGATGAAGGCCAAAATCCCGCTGTCAGGCAGAATGAACCATTCAACATGGATGATGACAGACAAAACTTCCGTCCACCTGACCAAAATGAAGTAAGGATAGCAATATCTAAACTAAAAAACAACAAAGCTGCTGGACCTGGAGATGACCTGATAGAGTGCATACACCAACTCATCTCTAAAGTTTGGTCAGAAGAAAGTATGCCTGATGAATGGAACCTCAGCATCGTTTGCCCGATTCACAAGAAAGGAGACCCTCTAAACTGCGCCAACTATAGAGGAATAAGTCTCCTGAATATCGCCTACAAGATCCTCTCTGCCGTACTATGTGAACGCCTGAAAACTTTCGTCAGCAACCTGATTGGCCCCTATCAGTGTGGTTTCAGACCAGGAAAGTCCACAATCGATCAAATGTTCACGCTACGGCAGATCCTGGAAACCACCCAAGAATTCCAAATCGATACCCACCACCTCTTTATCGATTTTAAGGCCGCGTACGATAGCATTTATAGAGACGAGCTATACAGAGCCATGTCAGGTTTTGGCATTCCCACAAAACTCGTCCGACTGTGCAGGATGACGATGGAGAACTCTCGCTGCTTCGTCAAGGTTGGTTCTGACCTCACAGAAGCTTTTGACGTCAAAAAAGGATTCCGACAAGGTGATGCGCTATCGTGCGATTTCTTCAACTTAATACTTGAAAAAATTATAAGAAACTCGCAAGTCAATTGTAGTGGGACAATTTTTTTCAAGTCTGTGCAATTGCTAGCATACGCTGACGACATAGACATCATTGGCAGAACTCGGCGAGCTGTCACTGGAACGTTTGCTAGCATTGAAGCTAAAGCGGCTAAGATGGGACTAGCAGTCAATGAGGCCAAAACGAAGTACCTGCTGTCCACAAAAAGGGACACACAACACCGGCGGATTGGACAAAACATCACAATAGACAGGTACAACTTTGAGGTAGTTTGGGACTTTGTGTACCTCGGATCCGCTATAACATCTGACAACAACATCTCGTCAGAAATAAAGCGAAGAATTACTCTTGCCAATCGCTGTTTCTATGGGCTAGGAAGGCAATTGAGTAGCAAAGCCCTCTCTCGAAAGACAAAGGAGACTCTTTATAAGACCCTAATTATCCCAGTCCTGCTCTATGGCGCCGAGGCATGGACTCTATCTAAAGCGGATGAAGATATCCTTAGTCGTTTCGAGCGTAAGATTCTTTGGAAGATTTTTGGCCCTATCTGCGTTAACGGGCTTTGGAGGAGAAGGTTCAACCAAGAACTATACGAGCTGTACAGCGACATTGACCTGGTCAAAAAAATACGCATATCACGTTTAAGATGGCTAGGTCATGTAGAGCGAATGGACAACAATGCTCCGGCTCGCAGGATCTTCGATTCCATCCCAGAGGGTAGACGCAGTCAAGGAAGACCTCGCCTTAGGTGGCGCGCTCAAGTGGAGGACGACCTCAACCAACTTGGAGTGCAAAACTGGAGGCAGCTAGCCAAAGACCGAGTTGGCTGGAGAGGCATGTTGGTTGAGGCCCAGGTTCGTCCCGAACTGTAGCGCCACCTAAGTAAGTAAGTAAGTAAATGTTCCCATGTGTTATGTACCATTTTGTGGGCCGGAAGAAGGCCAGTCAACGACTTCAAGACGAACCCCTTGGTTGCGCCTTCAAACGTCGAATGCTTCGAGGAAAATCTTATGTCAACGTAGTTTTGACTGGTGCCGTTGGTGACCTCCCCTAACCCTGTTACCTTTACAAGTGTTCGATGTTTTGTTAAATTTAAAAGTCTTACTGCAGATTCAGAAATAAACGTAGCATCTGAGCCTGGGTCAACTAGGGCTCGTAGACCTGTAAATCTCCCATCTCCAGTTTTAACTCTAACTACAGCAGTGGCTAATAAAATTTGCCTATCATGGAGTTGTAAAACGTAATAATTGTGTTGTGTACTGCAACCTGGTGCATTATCACCCATTGGTTGGAACGCAGTAGCGTTTGGGTTAACAGTTACCTGTTGATCCTTAGGCTGGGCAACCTGTTGTTGCAATTGTGTTGTTAAAGTATTTGGATTTGTGATCGAATTATGTTGTGTGTGTGAATTAATGTGCAAAAGTGAGTGGTGCCTTTGATTACAAAAGTAACAGCTCTGGTCACTCAGACAATCTCGTGTTGTGTGGCTATATGCAAGACAATTCTTACAAACTCGAACCTGTCGTACAGCTTGCATTTTTTGGGCAGAATTCATACCCAAAAAACTTCGACATTTCATCAAGGAGTGTTGTCCTTGTTTACAAATTTGACATGTGTAACGTTGTGCATTGTATTGCTGTTTTGGTTGCATTTTTGCATGGAATACCTTGGCTGCAACTTGGGGTTTTGTTATTGGCTTGGTCTGTAAGACCGACTTTCCTTGCTGTACAAGGGCCTCTAAAGTCCTAAAACGGGATTTAAGAAAATCGGTGAAATCGGAAAAAGTTGGGAGTTTTTGTCGTTGCCGAGCTTTTCTTCCCAAAGTTGTTGAGTTTTCGCGGATAATTTTTGAAACGGAATGTAAATTAGAATTGTATCCCAGTCTTTCACTGGTAATCCTTAATTCTCCAGCGCATGAACCACCTCGATCGTGGTGTCTAATAAATTTTTGAGAGTTTCCGCAGATTCTTTATTATGTACGGGTTGAGCAAAAAAGACCTTAAGGTAGGAATCAACCAAAACTCTTTTGGAGTCATACCTCTCTTTTAACAAATCCCATGCCTTTGAATAATTCCCAGAACTTAGATCTAAATGATGCAAAAGACGTTCGGCATCACCAGTTAAAAATGCATTTTTTGAATCTCGTTAAGGGCAGCATTATTATGCACAAGTGACGTAAAAATGTCATGGTAGGAACGCCATGCTGTGTAGGACCCTGAAAATGTTGGAGGCTTTATTGGCGGAAGCTTAAGCACATTAGTTTGTGTAGCCGGTGTCGTTGGATGCAGCACAGTCGCAGGAATTGAGCCTAACGGTGACGTAGGCAGAGCTAGAGCAAGTGAAGGTGGAGCTTCTAAGAAAGTTCTCGAAAGAATGACATTTTTATTATTACAAGGTTAAAAGTTGATTTGCAAAAATATAAAACAAAGAAAAATTGTTTGACAAGAAGTGTCATTTTGAGCTATTCTCTGAATTGATTTTTTTGGTTAATTCACAATAATTATTTTATATTTATGAATAATAATGATGAACTATAAATAATACATATTTTTACATATGCTAATTTCATTATTTAATTAATAAATATATGGTGTGCCAAATACCATATTATTGCAATTTTGTCAGCTATATCCAAGCTCTTTGAAAAAATAGTCACTGACAATTTAAGCTCACTGTTAATCATTACCTATACTCGTATTTAAACTGGGAAAATATGGCATAAATGGAAGTTTATTATTTGTCAAAAATAACGCAATTTGTTAAATTTTATGTATCATTTCCCGTAATATTTTTGTAGCATCTCCCTCAAGGGAGTCATCTTGGCCCATTCCTGTTCTTACAATGTATGAATGAATTGCCCTTATTATTCTCAGGGTTCAGATATCTTTTATATGCTGATAACCTGAAACCGTTTAATAATGTTAACAACAGATTTGACGCACTTTTATTGCAGCAATGTTTGAATACTTTTTCTAATTTGGTGCAAAAAGAACGGAATGAAGCTAAATGTGAATAAATGCAATATTAAATCTTTTTTTAAGGAAAAAAGGTGTAGTCAAAATATCTTCTGAAAGTTGTATTTAATTTCCTGAACGAACAATGCAGATTTCACTATATTACTCTATAAAAAAGGTGAAACAAGTTTTTTCGATGCTACCTGTATTAAAATATTTAGTTGTGCTCAAGATTTGACTAGAAAACAAATATTTGGAGTTTCGTTGAAGTGTATCAACATACACCTAAGATATCATATTAATGTTAATTGAAATTGAAAAAGTTCTAAAGAGAATTTGTATTTTTGAACATTTTGTGCGCAAATAATAACTTTTGCTCATTGTGGTATATCCTCTGAAAGTTGTATTTAATTTGCTGAACGAACACTGCAGATTTAACTATATTTGTCAAAGTTATAAAAAAAGTGAAATAAGTTTTTTCGATGCGCCCTGTACTAAAATATTTAGTTTTGCTTACAGTTTTGACTAAAAAACAAATATTTGGAGTTTCATTGAAATCTATCACCAACCATCGAAGATATCATAATTTTAATTGAAATCAGTTTCACCCTATGCGCAAATAATAAATTTTGCTTATTATGGTATATCCTCTGAAAGTTTCATTTAATTTTCCGAACGAACACTTCAGATTATTGAATTAAAAAAAAAGGAATTTCAACACTGAATTATAAATAGAAAAAATGGGCACGACTGGGTCGCACGTACTTGTTCTTATGTGCCTAATAACATTGGAAAGCAAGATCTTTGACAGAAACAAGTAACATTTACGTTGAAAATAACACAGTTTGAACTCATAAAAAATATCAAAACCACAATACTTAACGGTTTTTAGTGAAAACGAAGTACGCCATCACACGTCTTAAATAAAGAAGAATTTATGAAAAAAGTATTTTGAAAAAATTCTAGGGCCTGTTTGGATAAAATCCTGTTTTTTAATTTTAGTTTTTTTTATTTTTTTTTTTAATTTTGGTATGCAGTTTTTTAGAGTTTATTAATAACATGTTTTGTTTTCAAACAGACAGACAGACATTTTTCTCGATCACTTTTTTAGACTTCTCTATGATCGTAATGTCATGTTTATTTGTTATCTCAATTTTTTTAATATTCACAAATCGCAAGTAAAAATGGGCACAACTGGGTCGCACGTACTTGCTCTTATGTGCTTAATTACATTCGAAAGCATGATCTTTGACAGAAACAAGTAACATTTGCGTTGAAAATAACACAGTTTGACCTTATAGGTGAGTGTCGATCTTAAGCTCGTCAAGGCTGGACGTCGGGGTGCGCGCAAAAATAATTGAAAAGTCAAAAAAAAAAAAATTTTGCGCATTGTTGTCGCGAGCGTAAAAAAAATAATACACACTCGTTTGAGAAATTGAAAAAACCCTTGCGTGTGCTGTAAAGAATAAAATAATATCCACTCGCTTCGTTGGAGGAAATATAAAGATGCCCACTCGCGCTGTGGAAAAAAAATAAATAAATAAATAAAACAACACATACAATGCTTGCGGTAAATAGATAAGAGCATCTGAATTTGCCCTATCGTGTTTAATGTTTGAATTGATTTTTTGTATGCACTCTGGCATAACACCTAAGACAGTTTGTTTATTACAGAAATTAATTTGGACTTTCACTGCACAGTTCAACATTGTCAGAATTATGTTTTGAAAGTATTTTTAAATGGTAAGTGATTTTTGTGTCGTGTATTCTAATGTTCGCGGTTTGAGAATGAATTTCTTTGACGTGTTCGTCTACACTGTTAAATACAGGCTAGCTGTTTTGGCATGAAGTGAAACTCAGCTTGGAGGAAATACTTATTTTGTAGAATTTGATCTACATGGGTATAGCTTGGTGCCATTACTCTTTTCCCATCATGGTCTCGTGATATATGTTAGGAATGATATTGCTTGCCAGAGCCTTCCCCAATATGGGCAATGCAACACGGCCTTTAACTTCTCGTGGCTCAAATTCACTGTCCGTAAGCATGTCATTCATTTTTGTTTTATTTGCAGGAGATCAAATCTCGACAGGAATTCGACTTGTAACGAGTTTGATGCGCTGTCTCATTCCATTTCGTATTTTTTCCCTTTGTTCTCGCACTGCAATCGTTATTGCGGGCGATTTCAATGTACACAATTCCAAATGGTTCCGCTATTCTGCTCAGACAACACCCGAAGGTAGGAATGTCGAAGTCTTTACCGGGTAACATAACCTTACCCAACTGATCGATGTGCCAACGCGTATACCGGATGTTGCTGGGCAAGCCGCCCATACTCTTGACTTGTTTCTTACTTCTCACCCTGATAAGTATACGATTAGTGTAACTTCTCCATTTGGCTTTTCAGACCATTGTGTCATTTCAGCTAATTTCTTGTCCTCCACTCAACCAGTTAAAGAAAAAACTTCCCACCAGGACCGTTTGGCAATGCGAGAAAGCCAACTGGTGCGGCCTGAATATTTTTTCCGAAACTTTTACTGGTCCCTATGCTTCCTCGATAGTGACATTGATGCCAGTGCTGAAATGATTACAAATGTGATTCTTCTAGGGATGCTTGCTTTTATTCCTTACTTACTTAGTTAGGGGGCGCTACAGGTCGGGACGAACCTGGGCCTCAACCAAGCTCGGTCTCCAGCCAGCTCGGTCTTTTGCTAGCTGCCTTAAGTTTCGTACTCCAAGGTGGTTGAGGTCGTTCTCCACTTGAGCGCGCCACCTAAGGCGAGGTCTTCCATGACTGCGTCTACCCTCTGGGATAGAATTGAAGATTCTGCGAGCCGGAGTATTGTTGTCCATTCGCTCTACATGACCTAGCCATCTTAAACGTGATATGCGTATTTTTTTTGACCAGGTCAATGTCGCTGTACAGCTCGTATAGTTCTTGGTTGAACCTTCTCCTCCAAAGCCCGTTAACGCAGATAGGGCCAAAAATCCTCCGAAGAATCTTACGCTCGAAACGATTAAGTATATCTTCATCCGCTTTTGATAGAGTCCATGCCTCGGCGACATAGAGCAAGACCGGGATGATTAGGGTCTCCTTTGTCTTTCGAGAGAGGGCTTTGCTACTCAACTGCCTTCCAAGCCCATAGAAACATCGATTGGCAAGAGTAATTCTTCGCTTTATTTCTGACGAGATGTTGTTGTCAAAGTTGTACCTGTATATTGTGATGTTTTGTCCAATCCTCCGGTGTTGTGTGTCCTTTTTTGTTGACAGCAGGTACTTCGTTTTGGCCTCATTGACAGCTAGTCCCATCTTAGCTGCTTCAGCTTCCATGGTAGCAAACGTTCCAGTGACAGCTCGCCGAGTTCTGCCAATGATGTGTATGTCGTCAGCGTATGCTAACGATTGCACAGACTTTAAAAAAATTGTCCCACTTTAATTCACTTGCGAGTTTCTTATAATTTTTTCAAGCATTAAGTTGAAGAAATCGCACGATCGCGCATCACCTTGTCGGAATCCTTTTTTGACGTCAAAAGCTTCTGTGAAGTCAGTACCAACCTTGATGGAGCAGCGAGACTTCTCCATCGTCATCCTGCACAGTCGAACGAGTTTTGTGGGATGCAAAAACCTGACATGGCTCTGTATAGCTCGTCTCTATAAATGCTTTCGTACGCGGCCTTAAAATCGATAAAGAGGTGGTGGGTATCGATTTGAAATTCTTGGGTAGTTTCCAGGATCTGCCGTAGCGTGAACATTTGATCGATTGTGGACTTTCCTGGTCTGAAACCACACTGATAGGGGCCAATCAGGTTGCTGACGAAAGGTTTCAGTCGTTCACATAGTATGGCAGAGAGGATCTTGTAGGCGATATTCAGGAGACTAACACCTCTATAGTTGGCTTAGTTTAGAGGATCTCCTTTCTTGTGGATCGGGCAAAAGATGCTGAGGTTCCATTCATCAGGCATACTTTCTTCTGACCAAACTTTAGAGATGAGTTGGTGTATGCACTCTATCAGGTCATCTCCAGGTCCAGCAGCTTTGTTGTTTTTTAGTTTAGATATTGCTATCCTTACTTCATTTTGGTCAGGTGGACGGAAGTTTTGTCTGTTATCATCCATGTTGAATGGTTCATTCTGCCTAACAGCGGGATTTTGGTCTTCATCGCCGTTTAACAGTCTGCAGAAATGGTCCTTCCATGTACTCAGCACCGACTGTGACTCTACTACGAGTTTCTATTCCTATCTCTACAGGCTTCTATGCGGGTTTTTTTCCTTGGCAAGTTCTTTTTACCTGTTGGTAGAACTTCCGCACGTTGTTCCTGGAGTAGCATCTCTCAATACCTTCGACCGCGCGCTTCTCATGCTCTCTTTTTTTTTTCTCTTGGAGAAGCCGGTGTTCTTCCCGTCTTTTCTGCTCGTAGAGCTCGCGAGCAGCTTCCATCTTTCTTTGCAGCGCCGCTTTATATGCCTCTTGTTTGGCTGCATGGGCCTGCCTGCATTCGTCAACGAACCAGAGGTTTCGTGGTGGTGGTCTGGTGAAACCTAGCACATCAGTTGCGGCTTCTCTGATGGCTTGTTGGCAGTGTTGCCACTGGTCTTAGGCACTTGATGCTGGTGGTACTGGATTTCATGAGAGGTTACGGGAAATTCGATTGGCATAGGTTCTGGCGGTTTCTTGCGATTGCAGCTTTCAGACTTCATACTTCCTCACAGTATTACTCCGTTGTTGTGGAGTTCGGGTTATTCGCATTCTTACCTTTGCTGCAACAAGGTAGTGATCCGAGTCGATGTTAGCTGCTCGGAAGGTGCGAACATACAAGATACTGGAGGCGTGTCTTGCATCGATCGCAACGTGATCAATCTGATTGACGGTTCTTTGATCTGGGTGTCGCCAAGTCCCTTTGTGTATATCGAGATGAGGAAACCGTGTGCTTGCAATGGTGACGTTATGTGCCGCTGCGAAGTCAATTAGCCTAAGTCCGTTTTCAGACGTTGTGTCGTGTAGGCTATGTTTTCCGACAGTCCTACCAAAGATTTCCTCTTTACCTATTTTGGCGTTAAAATCGCCTAATACGATCTTAACGTCGTATTTAGAGCATTGCTCATAGGTTTTGTCGAGGAGCTCGTAGAAGTCATCTTTGGTTGCGTCATCTTTGTCCTCTGTGGGGGCATGAGCGCATATTAGGCTAATGTTGGCGAATTGATACGGATACGGATACTTACGTGTCGAAAGCCCAAGACTTCTTGCCTAAGTCTACCGCTTATTACGAATCCGTACCCAAATAAACGAGGTTGTTTTCTTGCACAATCACCGTAGTAGACGTCAAAGTTTTTCATCCTCCTTTTGCCCGGCCCATCCCATCGCAATTCCTGGATGGCAGTAATTCCTGCTCTGTAGCAATCTAGGGCCTCCGCTACTTAGTTGGCTGCATGTGATCTGTTAAGCGTTCTAACATTCCACGTGCAGATATGAAAGTCGTTGCCCTTAATTCGTTTTTCCTGGTCGTCAACTATTAATCCGTCCTTTTCCGAGGCTATTGGTCGCTTCGCAACTTTTTCTTTTTTCCATGGACAACCCCCTACCTGGAGGACCAGGTCTTTTGTTGGATTCCTTGGACAAAAAGAACCGGAGAATCCGGAGTCAGTAACCTACTTCGGGAATATGAGCGCTGCCGTTGGCCCATTAAGGGTTCATCCGCCGCCATCTCTATTTCAATGCCCTGACTTGCATTGAATTGTCCCAATGACCTTAACTCCAAATACGTCGAAGTAGCTCATTAGGTCGTCTGCTTCGTTGACTGTTGACGCCACCATTGGTCCTCTTTCTGAGGGGCTCGTGCAAGACTTCTGCGAATCGATCAGAACAGTCATTAAAACAGAGCATTATAGTGTTGCTATTTTTTCTGTGTCCAACACTCGCGCTTATAAGTTAAGCAGGAATGTTCGGATGAACAGACCAGTACCCGGTGGTTACCGCGGGGAGGTAAAATAACCAAAATTGATGTGTACAAGATAGTTGCAGCAACTGTGCATCACCTCTTTGATGCCGTTCAGTGCCTACCCTATTCATACAGCACCCAACCACCTTTTATTCCTAACAGAGTAAAAAGCATCAAGCCTAAAAAAAAGTCCTGGTTTAATTCTGAGTGTAAAGAAGCTATCAGGCTCAAAGAAGTAAGTTTCCGATCCTACAAATCCTAGAGAGGAAAATCGGAAAAAAACACAAACAATCAGGGAACTCATGCAACTAAGTTATTGAAAGAACAAAAATTACGGCAAAAATTCTGCAGTGTCCCAAAGGCAGTAAAAATGTTTGGTCATTTGTAAAATATCCTCCACATCTTTGGTTCCAACGCTCATCGACAATAACAAACCAATTGTTTACTCTTCAGAAAAGTCAAACTTGCTCGCCGCCCATTTTGCTGCTGGCTCTACGCTGCCTAACAAAAACGTTGCCCCTCCTGTACTTGAGAATGTAATTTTTTCCATGCGACAGATTTTTTTCCGCACTCATACAGTAGCAAGAGTTCTCAAAGATCTCGATATACACAAATCCGCTGGCCCGGATAGTATATCCCCGATTCTTCTGAAAAGGTGTTCTTTCACACTGGCAAAGCCACTGCGTAAGCTTTTCCATCGCTCCTACTCTTCTGGAATCTTTCCTAGAAGATGGAAAACAGCATTTGTCTAGCATGTCCCTAAGAAAGGTGACTTATCCTCCCCCTCCTCCTACCGACCCATAGCACTGACATCCCTTCTTTCTAAGGTCATGGAAACACTGATTAGCCGTCAGCTTAAGGAATATCTCGAAGATCGAAAGCTTCTCCATGACCGTCAATATGGCTTCCGCAGCAACCGTTCCACTGGTGATCTGACCGAACAGTGTAACAAATCTTTGCAACGTAATGGACGGATTCAAGTCTAATTCCTACAAAATAAATGCTGGTGTGCCCCAGATCTCTGTTCTGTCTCCGACTCATTTCCTCATTTTTTTAAATGATCTTCTGTCTGTTACTTCAAATCCACTTTATTGTCTTGCTGATGACTTCACCCTCAGCTTTTCATATTCGTTCGATAATTTACGTCCTTCGCCTTCGGACGTACAATTGCAAGAGTACCGTATGTCAAGCTCATTAAACTCCGATTTATACAACATTGTCAAATGGGGTAATAGAAATCGTGTGGAGTTTAATGCTTCGAAAACTCAATGCTGTCTTCTGTCTTTAAAGCTAAACATACCCCCAATGCCATTGTCGATGAATGGGACTTTCATCGGAGAAAGAAAAGATCTGAGTACTCGGTATGTGTGTCAACGACGACCTCCGTTGGAATGACCATTTATTTAAGATCGCTAATAATGCTGCTAAGTGCTTAGCTTTTCTGTATGGGTGAAGAAGTATTTTCCCCATCTGATCTGGCTACAATTTATAAAGTGTTTATTCGCCCTAAACTCGAGTATAACTCCCACCTCTGGGCAGGTGCTTCACAAACATCGCTTCACCTGCTTGATAAAATCATTATGTATACACTGCCTATAGTACTATCATGAAGCATCATTTTTTACGTTCCGAATCAAGTCGCAATGAGGCGTGCTGAAATTGCGAATTGGTGTGAATATAAAATAAGTACAGACAACAAAAGTGTATTATATACTGGTAAAATATCGGTAAATGTTCTCGTCTACACTATTTAGAGTTAGTTACGAATCAACCAGGAAGATGGCCAGACGAAAAATTACGACCATGATACTACTATAGAAAATGTATATACAATGATAGAATACAAAATCGAGCGTTAACATTGATAGGAAATAGCACTGCCGCTGAAACAATTGCCCCTCTCCAACAACGAAGCAATGTTTCATGCCTTTCCTTATTTTATTGTTTCTTTTATAAAAAAAAATTAAAATCACAATACTTAACGGTTTTTAGTAAAAATGAAGTACGATATAACACATCTTAAATAACAAGAATTTTATGAAAAATGTATTTCGGAAATTGTAGGACCGGTTTTGATAAAATCCTGTTTTTTATGTTTAATTTTTTTTTTAATGTTGGTTTGCAGTTTTTTAGAATTTATTAATGTGCATATGATTATAAAATTCAAAATATTTTTTTGATTAGCTTTCAAAATATAGATTTTTGAAAAAAAAATCAAAAATTAATTTTAATTAGAAAAAAAAAGTTATTCAACATTTTGATATGCAGAATTAATTTGCCTACAAAGGTCTTCTCAAGTGTAAAATTAAAAAAACCGTTTTATAAAAGGTACCGTTAATAGACTTTTCCCATAAATTTGGTTCTAATGATAGGTTCTCAAAAAATTTCAATAAAATCGTTGGAGCCGTTTTCAACAAAAATAAGGTTTTCCTTAACAATATGGCAGGTAACTTCATTTTTAAGCCTAAAAATAAAATTTCAATTTCCCCTCTGGGGAATGCCAACAGAATCACACACATCAAATATGAAGATAATCGCTTAAGCCGTTTAGGCTGCAGCTCGATATACAACCGTACAGACAGACAGGCAGACAGACAGACGGACATTTTTTGCCGATGACTTTTTTAGGCTTCTCTTTTATCGTAATTTCATGTTAGATTGTTATCTCAATTTTTTTATATTCACGAATCCTAGACTTGCCTTATAATCCCTATAATAGCAAGTAAAAATTGTTATTCAAAATGTTGATATGCAGAATTGATTGAGCTATCCAGATCTTTCTAAATACAAAATTTGATAGACAAAAAACGTTATAAGCAAGAATCACAAATACAAATTTTTAAAGTAATTGCTTGAGCCGTTTGGCTGCAGCCCGTTATACACACAGAGAGGCATTTTTGTCGATTACTTTTCTTCTTTTCTTCTATTTGATTATAATGTCGTGTTTGAGTGTTATTTCAATTTTTTTATATTCACGAATCCTAATTTTGCCTTATATTACCTATTATCGCAAGTAAAAATTCATGCTAGGCTTTGGGTTTCGTTTCTAGTGCTTCCTGGTTAATTAATGTCACTTGCAATTGAGGACAATACTCCAAAATATTAAAAGGTGGTTAAATCAACATACACAATACTTCTACATTACACAATCATCACATATAAATTTTAACAAGGGATTTGTGTCTGCTACAGGGGTTGAGACTGCTACAATCATTTTTTGGGTGGAATACTTTACGGCATATGCCGGCACATTGTAAGCTTGTGCACTGGATAAACAAAAATCTGAATTAATGTATCACTAATTCACTGGTCTGCAACGAAAACCGCCTTTGAACCAAACAATACTTTTCTAGAGGTTTTTTGGGATGCTGATTCCGAATCCGAAGTTAAAATTGCTCTAACACGTCACGTTTTTGAGATGTTTCAATATAAACAGGTCAAAAACACGTTTTTTTTAGTACATTTGACGTCAAATTTCTCAACCGGTAAACATTTTTTTGCAAAACTGCAAATGAGGTCTAGAAGAACGGCATTTTACTTTCTAAATAATTTTTAAATACGTTCTAATTTCAAAGATATTATAAATAAAGGAGGAAATATTTGTAGACCCCAAATACGAGAACTTTTTAAGGACCCAATTTTTAAAGCTAAGCTTACTGATACCGAAAAGGGCTGTGTAACAATTTTCTTGGAAATAAGAGAAGTGACAACTATAGAGAAATCATCGAAGAACTGTTTGGCTCTTATAAGGCTCCTAAATGCAACATGTCCCTTAAAATCAATTTTTTGGACTCCCATTTAGATTTTTTCCGCGTTAACCTTGGTGCGGTAACAGATGAGCATGGTGAAAGGTTTCATCAAGATATAATACATATAGAAAGAAGATATAATGGGAAATGGTCAGAAGTAATGCTGGCAGATTTTTGCTGGTCAATTTATCGTGAAACGCCAATTTAAAAAATGAAAAGAAAGAAAACTACTAAATAAAATGTTCATATGTAAAGTTATTGAATGGATTTTTAAGTTTATTTAATTTTTCAAATTATTTTTTTAAATAGGGTAGTTTGGTTGAATTGATGTTTTTTTTTTATATTGTAAAATGGTTTTGTTAAAAATAGTTTTTTATAAATAACACTCAGTGAAATATATTAATAGAAAACAAACTTTTTGGATGTTTTTACGCTTAGTTGTTTCTTATTTAAAGGCTTCCGATTAAAGGTAACTTTACATAGTTGACTTTATGGATATCGAAGGTATTCAAATTCCAGTATCTCTCAAATTAAATATTTTTTTACAGGGTTAACCCATTAATACTACAGAATTTTGAAATTTCTGCATTTTTTTTAAATTACTGTTTAAAAATTAAAGTACACATTAATGAATGAAGACAAATTGTATTTCAATACCTGATATTATGTGCAACAAGTCCTCCAAATTTGAGCTGAATAGATACAACGGTTTAATTTTTTTTACCAAATTAATGGAATCTAAGACGGGTCTATTCCACAAATAAATCATATTTTTTTAAAAATCAATTAAAAAAACGGTACGTGATAGAATTTTTCTGAAACCAGATTCAGATTCAGAAAAGTGTAACCTTTCATAATTTCAAAAAAATTATTTGAAGGACAAAAAAAATTTTTTTTTGCAGACTAGTGTTACTATTGTTTTAAATTTTATATTCGGATCGATATAACGTCTGTCTTCTACGAATGTCACACAAAAATTCCTTACTTGTTTTCTCTTATAGAAATTCATCTTCAGACTATCAATCATTATTCTAGAATCTAGATACATATTCATTATGTTATCAGCCGATATAAATCAATTCTAAGATATTTTAAGAGCAAATCTCTGATTTAAATAAAGTATTTGGCTTTGAAAAATCTAAATTGTTTCATTTATAAACTTTTTTCATTCTTCTAGATGAGCCGAATCTTAAGAAATTTCAACATCACCAAAATAAGTGACTTGGAATTAATAAGCAACTCGTAAGTTTAAAAAATCTATAGAAGTAAATCATTTAGCTAGTTTTGTATCAAATTCTTAGGTCAGATCGACTGGATATAACATTTCATTTTTTTGGGGTAAAGAGTGATTCAATGCGTATTCGTGAAGCCATCACCAGAATGGTAGAGCGAGGAAGAATTGGAAACATTACATTGGTGTCAAATTTTCATCTCTTTAAGGAGAACCCTCCACTCAAACTTTTGGTAAGTACAATATTGGTTTTATTGACATTCGGATTGTTTTTCAGTGTACGATTTCAACCATCGTACCGACACCCATTTAATTACCCTTCGGACTCACCCCCCGGTTATGTTTTACATGCATTTGTATTTGTTGCAAATTAGATGTGTATTCAAAATCATTTTTTACCTGCGCGTCGTATATTTTCTATATATATATATATATAAATCTTTTCAAATATAAAATTTTACAGAAATCCAAAGATCCGTTACCGAGAAAGCAAAAGAAAAAACCGTTATATGATATTGTGATGTGGCAACAGTTTAGATATTCGGAGGATACATTTTGTAAATTAACGACATCTGTTGGATTCATTGTGTACAACAACCAACATTCATTGTGTACAACGACCATGCGCCTAAAAGTATGCTACATATTTGCAATATGTTTTAACTGAGTACTAAATCGAACATGAAGTACTAATTCGAGACTCGAATTAGTACCGAAAGCTTAGATTGTGCCAGAACCAGACGGAAGCTTCCAGAAGCTTGTAAACTTGTATAAATACAAGAGTAGATTGCATAGAAAGTTCAGTTTATTTTCGAAAGTGGAATTGTTAACAACTGGAAGCGTTAGTAAAAAGTGATTGAATTGAGATTAAATAAAAAGTGTTTGAATTGTGAATAAGTGAAATAATTTAAAATTGGTGTTATTTAAACTGAAAGACGTTGTGTTTTATAAAATAAAGAGATTTGTTGTAGTATTTTGGAATTTTGATTGGATTTTATTTGTCGAACCCCAGGCCAAAACTTCACATTGGTGTCAGAAATTGGGGATAAAACTCAGTAAAGTGCTAGAAAATTCCATAGTGACATTTTCTAAAACAGTTTCGGTGACTCATTTAATTGTGAAAGTGGAATTTTCCAGAAACTATTGAACTGATTGTGCTATAAAACTGTGAATAGCGAGCATTTTAGTTAAAAATAGTGTTGGAAAAAGATCTTTCTAGAAGAGACATTAAAATAAAACTGACTGTGTTGCGAAAATAGTGTTTCAGTTACATAAAATGGGTCGCAAATTAGAACAATTGACAACAGCTGAGTTGAAAGAAAAATTAGGAAAACGAAATCTTCAGACTTCGGGGCTGAAAAAGGAACTATTGCTCCAACTTCAGAATGCTATCACTCAGGATGGTGGAGATCCCGATACCATGTTGTTCGATGTTGAAGAAAAAGGGAGAGAATGCACAGTAGGTACAGCCGATGAAATACCTACTTTCATGAAGTTGCTTCTGTCGAAATTCGACGAACAAAAGAATGAGCAGAAGAATTCGTTGGAAATAGTCCAGCAACAACTAAGCGAACAAAGGAACTTTCTCGAAAGTAAATTCGACGAACAAAAGAATTCATTAGAAACTCTCCAGAATCAACTAAACGAAAGACTTCAAATAGTAGATCAGAAATTTGAAGCCAAAATATAAAGCTTAGAAGAAAAGTTCGGAAAGCAAGTAGAAAGTGTAGAACAACGGTACGAACACCTGGCTAAGGAGGTTGATTCTTTGAAAAAGCAGAAGGTTCGGGAAAAACGAGCGACGGTCCACGAAGAAAGGGAATGCAGCCCCCTGCCTTCGATGCTCAAACATCATGGCCAATTTATAAGAAGCAGTTTGAAGCTGCCGCCTTGACGAACAACTGGGACAACGAAGGCAAATCAATTGCTCTTACGCTTGCGCTCAGAGGAACAGCTGCCGAATTGCTGCAGACCATTCCTGAAGACAAACATCATGAGTATGATGCCACTGTCAAGGCAATCGAGATGAGGTTTGGCGACGACCACATGCAGCAAGTTTACCGAGTCCAGTTACGCCGAAGGGTCCAGACAAGAGGTGAAACGCTACAACAATTGCAAGCTGACATTGAGCGCTTGGTGAATTTGTCTTATCCCAATACCAGCAGGGAAATTATAAACGAACTGGCAACCGATGCGTTCACTAATGCCATTGCAGATGGAAAACTACAAATGGCTGTGAGAATGGAAGGTAAGAAAACGCTCGCTGAGGTTTTAGCATTTGCGCTAACAATGGAAGCAGCAGACCAAGCTTCGCAAGGTAGCCAGGGAAATGGCTACGCTAGAGTGCTCATGTCAACGTGTCGACATTGAAAGACAAAACCCGAACACTGCTCGAGGTCAAATGAGATGCTGGAATTGCAACAAACTAGGACACCTACAGCGACAATGCAGATCTCCACAGGTAAGATGCCCACATAGCGCGAGAAAAAGGCCTACTGACAGGGATATCGCTTACCCTACCGGGCATGATTTGAGGATACATCAGTGTGGAAAGCGCGTAAGAACCAACTTTGCAGAGCAGAAGTCGGTTGATGAAATGAACGCCTCCAGGACCATCATCCAAGTTTCGCAAACTACACTCTGCAGTAAGAGCTTGACAGTGGAGACAGTCATCAGAAACAGAAAATGTGTGGCCACTATCGACACGGGTGCCACAGCCTCCATAATCAGAAGAGACCTTGTTCAGACATCCTGGCTACATAATACCCGCTGCTACACTCTGAAGACAGCTACGGGAGAAGCAGCAAAAGTATACGGGGAGGTATTTCTAAAGATACAACTGGCAGGGTTGACCTTCTCACATGCTTTCTTGGTAGCCGACATATGCGACGAATGCATCATTGGAGTGGATCTTATGAAGGCACATGAGGTAATCATAGACCTTCAAATGGAAGTGTTAAGGTATCGAACCGTTGAGATCCCTATGGTATACGGAAACGAGAACGCTGTGAATGTTCTGGCGGTTATAAGCAGAGATGAAGTCCTACCACCTTCTTCAGAGACAGTTCTTTGGACGCGTTTGGATGGTGATCCTGGGAACCACCGATTCTATTTCGTTGAAGCAGATGATAAAGAAGACTTTTCAAGCTATATCGTTGGAAAATTTTAGTAGAACCAAACAAAAACATGATTCCGGTAAGGCTGATGAATCCGAACAAACACTCCGTCAAGCTCAGACAAGGAGAGGTGATTGGAAGATGCGTACCCATTGCAGCCATATCGACAACATCTGGAAATGAATCTGCGAGTGCGTGGGCATCACCCGTTGTACTAGTGAAAAAGAAGGACGGCAGCACTCGATTCTGCGTTGATTACCGGAGGCTCAACGATGTCACCAAGAAGGACAGCTACCCCTTGCCTCGAATAGATGATACCTTGGATACCCTTTCTGGAGCGAAATGGTTTTCCACTCTCGATCTGAAAAGTGGTTACTGGCAGGTATAGATCCATCCAGAAGACAAAGAAAAGACCGCTTTCACAACGGGAAATGGACTATGGCAGTTTACCGTTATGCCATTTGGCTTTTATAACGCTCCAGCCACCTTTGAGCGTTTAATGGAACGTGTGTTACAGGGTCTGACATGAAAAACCTGCCTGGTGTACTTGGATGACGTCATCGTTGTGGGAAAGACATTCGCTGAACATCGCGACAACTTGAGGGAGGTGTTTACACGACTTTGAACTGCACATTTGAAACTAAATCCAAAGAAATGTGCTCTGTTCAAAGCTGCGGTGAAATATTTGGGACATGTGATATCATCAAATGGAGTAAGCACTGACCCGGAGAAAAACGAAACCGTGAGAAATTGGCCACTTCCCAAAGATAAACACCAGCTGAGGAGCTTTCTAGGTCTCGCCACTTTTTACAGGAGGTTCGTCAAAGATTTGGCCGGAATCGCAAAGTGTCTGCACCAGCTAACTGAGAAGGGTAGACTATTTAAATGGTCAGGTGAGTACGAAAGAAGCTTTCAACATCTAAAACAGCGACTTTGTGAGACACCAATACTAGCTTACCCCACCCCTGGCAAGACATTTATTTTGGACGCGGATGCTAGTAACGTGGGTGTTGGAGCAGTTCTGGTGCAGATACACGATGGGCAGGAGAAAGTGGTAGCCTATTTCAGCAAAGTTCTGTCGCGACTAGAGAGAAACTACTGTGTAACCAGACGGGAACTCCTTGCTCTGATACTGGCGACAAAACATTTCCATAAATATCTGTATGGACAGAGATTCATCCTGCGTACCGATCACGCCGCTTTAAAATGGTTGCTACAGTTCAAAAATCCTGAGGGGCAAGTAGCAAGATGGATCGAACGATTGCAGACTTACGACTTCGAAGTACAGCATCGCAAAGGAAGACTGCACTGCAATGCGGACTCGCTTTCCCGCAGACCATGTGAACCCATTTGCAAACATTGTGCGCGAAAAGAGGAAAAGGATGAAGGTATATCTGTCCAGAGAATAAGAGCCGAACCTGTAGAGGGTTGGAGTGCCGAAGAAATTCGTAATGCACAAAAAGAAGACCCTGACATCGAGCCAATCCTTGCATGGAAGGAAGCTATGAACAAACCAAACGCAAGAGACATCTCCGACAGAAGTCCTACTTTAAAGGCATACTGGGCGCAGTCGGACTCTCTCCATGTGGAAGATGGTGTTTTGCGAAGAAAATGGGAAATGCCGGATGGAAGATCCTTTAAGTTGCAGCTTGTGGTTCCACGATCGAAAGTAGAGGAGATCCTACGAGAAATGCATGCTGGAGTATCCGGTGGGCACTTGGGAATCAACAAAACACTGGAAAAGGTACGGGAACGCATTTATTGGCTAAGCGCGAGAAACGATGTAGAGAGCTGGGGTCGAAAGTGCACAACATGCGCAGCTAGCAAGGGACCCAAAGTCAAAACACGAGGTAAAATGCACCAGTACAACGTGAGCGCCCCGTTTGAAATAATCGCCGTTGACATCACAGGTCCATTCCCGGAAACTGAAAACGGTAGCCGTTACATCCTTGTTGTCATGGACTACTTCAGCAAGTGGCCGGAGGCTTTTGCGATACCCAATCAAAAAGCTAAGACCGTTGTCGAGCAGATAGTGGACCACTGGGTCTGCAGGTTCGGGGTGCCTATGGAATTGCATTCCGACAACACCTTTTCATCCACAGTCTGATGGAATGGTAGAAAGATTTAACAAAACCTTGAAGGAGCATCTGTCCAAAGTCGTGAACGAGAACCAACGGGATTGCGATCGGCGAATTCCTTTATTTCTTATGGCCTACCGGAATGCGGTTCATAGTACAACTGGATACACTCCATCCGACATTCTATTTGGACGAACTGCCCGGCTTCCAAGTGAGCTAAAATTCGGATTTCCAATTGAAGACCCAAAATGCGAAGAGGACTACGTTAGATCTTAGAGAAAGGATCAACGACATTCACCAGAGAACAAGAAACAACATAAAAATTGCGAGTGACCGCATGAAGACCAGATACGATGCGAGAGCAACAGCACCTGAATTAAATGAGGGAGATCTGGTATGGCTTTATAACCCACATTGCAGAAAGGGAAAATCGCCCAAGCTTCAGCAGGACTGGAAAGGTCCCTACTAAATAGTTACGCGCATTAATGACGTCATTTTCCGAATCCAAGTAGGACCAAGAACAAAAATGAAAATTGTCCATGTGGATCGACTGCATCGTTACGACGGAAACAATGATGATGTGCTTGTTCGGGACGAACAAAACTAAGAGGGGGACAATGTGATGTGGCAACAAGTTTAGATATTCGGAGGATACATTTTGTAAATTAACGACATCTGTTGGATTCATTGTGTACAACAACCAACATTCATTGTGGACCATGCGCCTAAGAGTATGCTACATATTTGCAATATGTTTTAACTGAGTACTAAATCGAACTTGAAGTACTAATTCGAGACTCGAATTAGTACCGAAAGCTTAGATTGTGCCAGAACCAGACAGAAGCTTCCAGAAGCTTGTAAACTTGTATAAATACAAGAGTAGATTGCATTGAAAGTTCAGTTTATTTTCGAAAGTGGAATTGTTAACAACTGGAAGCGTTAGTAAAAAGTGATTGAATTGAGATTAAATAAAAAGTGTTTGAATTGTGAATAAGTGAAATAAGTTAAAATTGGTGTTATTTAAACTGAAAGACGTTGTGTTTTATAAAATAAAGATATTTGTTGTAGTATTTTGGAATTTTGATTGAGTTTTATTTGTCGAACCCCAGGCCAAAACTTCACAATATGTTGCGTTAATAGACTTTTTCGGTAAATTTGGTTCTGATTATATAAGAACTAATACCAACTAAAAATCCTCAAACATTTTCATCAAAATGGTTGGAGCCGTTTTCGAGAAAAATAAGCTTTCCTTAACAGCCATATAAAAGGTACCGTTATTTAAGGCCTAAAAATAAAATTTCAATTTTCCCTCTGGGGAATGCCAAAAGAATCACACACACCAAATTTGAAGATAATCGCTTAAGCCGTTTAGGCTGCAGCTCGTTATACATACTGACAGACAGACAGAAATTGTTTGCCACTTACTTTCTTCTTTATGATCGTAATGCCATGTTTGATTGTTATCTCAATTTTTTATGTTCACGGGTTCTAAACTTGCTTATAGTCCCTATGATCGCAAGTAAAAATTGGAGAATTTTATAATTTATTGGTTAATCATACTGCAGACCCAAGACAGACCCCAGCATAGGGGGTTATAAGGGGCAGAATATCCTTCATAAAAACGGGACTTGTCCAGGATAAACCTAATTATACTAATTTACTGTAGGTAAGGTTGGGTTTATACCACCTAAAAAAAAATTGGTACAAGGTTTTTGTTACAGGGTGTCCCTAATTTGTTTTCAGGATTTTAGGGAATGATTCTTGGATATATTCCAAGAAAAAAATTGTTCCTCAGTAAGGGCTTTTCTCCAATTTTTATATCATTTATCGGTTATTTAAGAAAAGGCTCCCTTTGGTGTACCTTAACCCATGTTTATGGTAATTGCCCTATTATTACTAACGATAGAAACTTCATATAGAACATTATTTTTAGAAAAATACAAGCCTGTGTAAAGGCCAATTCGAATCTGTTTTGTATTTGGAGCTTCCTTTCACTAGCTTTCAAGCCATTTTTCAATTTAAAAATTGGATCGTTGTTTGTTATGGGTAATTTTTCATTGGAGCCAAGTTTATCGTACCCATTCAGATCATGTTATTTTTCTACGTATATGTTGCATACTACTTGCATATGTTAAGTTTTATATATGTACATATGTAAATGTATACCTACATACATACATATGTATATCGCTCATACTAAACACCAGAAAAAATATTTTATTTCCAAACTCCAAACCAAAATAATTTTGTTTGCATAGAAAACGAAATGAACGTAAGAAACTTCACAAAAGAAACAATTCAATTTGCATCATACCTTAGTTTCTTGCTTTTTTTTTACCTTTCCTTTTTTCCAAAAATATAATACAGCTCCTCGCATGAGTGTGGAATCTCGAATCGAATCTGTTTTATATTTGGAGCTTCCTTTGACTAGCTTTCAAGCCATTTTTCAATTTAAAAATTGGATCGTTGTTATGGGTAATTTTTCATTGGAGCCAAGTTTATCGTACCCATTCAGATCATGTTATTTTTCTACGTATATGTTGCATACTACTTGCATATGTCAAGTTTTATATATGTACATATGTAAATGTATACCTACATACATACATATGTATATCGCTCATGCTAAACACCAGAAAAAATATTTTATTTTCAAACTCCAAACCAAAATAATTTTGTTTGCATAGAAAACGAAATGAACGTAAAAAACTTCACAAAAGAAACAATTCAATTTGCATCATACCTTAGTTTCTTGCTTTTTTTTTACCTTTCCTTTTTTCCAAAAATATAATACAGCTCCTCGCATGAGTGTGGCAACAAACGCTTTCCTTTTCTGTAAAATGGTCCATAAACCAAAAAAAACTGTCATACCAAAAAAACAGACCCACAAAAAAATACTTCCCACCGCAATCACCCTACCAATAATATGTATCCCTTCACAAACCATCAGTCTCAGTAGAATTGGAAATATGACAAATGAGGCAACCAAAATCAGAGACATTTTATATACATTGCCTATAGTACTATCATGAGACGAGAAAAAATCTTTTTACCTAGAGCCGCTTGGAGTGCTAGTGTAGGGACATTTTATTTGAGTGAGAGAGAATTAAGAACATGGTTTTTAGTGTTATGCTTTGTGCTTAGTTTCCTGCGCATGTGCGATGTGAGGCAAGAAAAAACAGAAGGAGAACATGAAATAATTCAGTATCTTGTTTTGTTCATTGTATATATGTATATAAACTGCTAGCAGTTTTGAAGTTAATAAACAATGGTTTCGATTAGCTGAGGCGAATAGTTTTTTGTAAGGATTTATACACGATCCAAATTTTTTCATTGCTTACGTTTTTTTTATATGGACTATGTAATCTGAGAACTGGTTCTTACATAAGTATTTATACATGCGTACGTCATTGACAAGACTTTTGATTTGAGTTTTTTTAGGATTTTCAAGTTTTGTACGAGCACTACCTACATACATATTTGTCATATTTGTACATATATACATCATTGACCAGACTTTTGATTCGAATTCCTTAGGATTTTCAATTTTTTTACTATTATGAAGGTTGTCGTCTTCAAATAATGTACACACATTCATTCTTGAAATTTAAACACAAACTTACTTCTTGCTGTATTTATACAAAGATACACACGTATCTTGCAGTGGATTGATTTTTGTTTTGAATTTTGCTTTCTATTCAGATAGGTACCTACATATTCAAATAGGTATATACATAAGTATGTATATGTAGGTACCTATCTGAATGAACAATGTGCAGAAATTCAATCAGAAATTGTTTCTAAATTGATTTATATTATTATTGATTGATTATATATTATTGATTTATAGTGACAAAGATCTTTTATTTGTTTTAGGTTTATATAATTATAATAGTTACTAGTTGACCTACCCAGCCTAGCTCGCGGGAAAGAAATTTATAGTTAAACCAAAATATTTCTTTCAACTAATCTTCTATAGAATTGCTAAAAATACCACGGTTTTTTTTTACATTTGTAATACCTTATAGTTTAATTTTTACTTTGCAATTATAGGTAGGTACTAAGTACAAGTTATGCATTCGTGCAGAAAAAAAAATTGAGATAACAATCAAATACGATGATAGAGAAACATATTTGAGTCACTGGCAAAATTCTGTCCGTCTACTAAACGGTTTGGCCAGTCGTCTTTAAATTTGGAATATAAGTTTATTTTGACATTCGACATTGGATTTTTTAATTTCTTTTTTAGCTGAAATATTTACGGTACTTGCGATATAACCGTCGAGTAAAAGCTTATTTTTGTCAAAAACAGCTCCAAGAATTTTGTATGTAAAAAATCAATGTGCATTAATTTTTTTTTTTTTAATATGACGGTGGGCTAAGACTGGTACCACCCATAGGAGTTTTTTTTTGGCATTGACTTTCCTGAGAACTGGTTAAGTAACCGATTACAACCAAAATTGATATTCAAGAAAATGTAAGTAGCCTAAATAATATTACACTAAAATATATTTATATATATTTAAAAAAAAACGACAACGTTTAAAATAATGTGCTATACCTTTTTTCTGTTCAATTTCAGAAAAAAATAAATATACATATAAAAGGCACGACTGGGTCGCACGTACTTGCTCCTGTGTGCTAATTTGTTTATTTAGGGGCAGGTGTAAGCTTTCGTTTTCTCGATTGAAATTTTTGCATTCAGTAGTAATCGAATAGTTTTTTACTTGCGATTTATAGGGACTATAAGGCAAGTTATGCTTTCGTAAAAAAAACATTCTAACAATCAAACATGACATTACGATGATAGAGAAGTTAAAAAAGTTAGTCCGGAAATTCCGTACGTCTGTCTGTTTGTCTGTCTGTCTGTCCGTATCGATATCTACAGCCTAAACGGTTGAGCCGATTTGATTCAAACTTGGTACATAGTATTTTTAGAGTGCTCTACACGACAATTTTTGGAATTGGCATTCTAGCTCCAAAACTAACGGCACCTGCCATATAACTTTTAATGAAAAACGTATTTTTCTCGAAAACCGGCTCCTACGATTTTGATAAAACTTTCAGAATGAGGTTTTCTATGCAAAATCTTTCTTTTAGTTTTAATGGATTTTCAGAAAAAGTTTTATAACGGTACCTCCCATATGACCGGTTTTTTAAATTAGACTTTCTCGTTAACTAATTGACGGATTTTGATAAAATTTTCAAAATATGTAGTGTTTTACGATATAAATAATATTGCTTATTAAAATTTTCAAAAACATTTTTTTTAATTTTTAATAATTTTTTAAAAAACTTATTTTGTTTTTTAAATATTTTGAAAACGAATCTATAATTTTTTTAAATTTTTCTCCTAGTATAAACTATAGATTTCTTTAAATTGACAAAGTCAAAAATAAATATATATGTTTTCGAAAAGTTTTTCAAAAAACTGGTCGAACGATTTTGAAATGAAAAAAATTATATAATAGAAAACAGCAAAAGAAATAAGATGTCTTACAACATTTTTTCCAAAAAACGTTATGAAGTGTTTTTTGATTTCATAAAAAAATTATTTGTTTATAATTTTCCCCCAAATTTTGCCACTAGTCTAATGAAAGCAAACTTCGTTATTTGTATTATTATTTATTTATCGTTATTTATTTTAAAGCATTTCATGATCGTAACAGCATACAGCGTACAGAATAAATAATAAGGACGCCTATGATAAACACATAAACATGCAAAAACAACTAACAAATAAAAAAAATACTCGATTACCTACTGAATGCAAAAATTTCAATCAAGAAAACAACTCAACTCAACGGTCATATGGTACTTCCTTTAATTTTAGTCCTACAATTTAAATTTCAATGTCCCCTCTGGGGAATGCCAAAATAATCACACACACCAAGTTTAAAGATAATCGCTTAAGCCATTTAGGCTGCAGCTCGTTATACATACCTACTGACAGACAGACAGTCATTTTTTGTCGATCACTTTTTTAGACTTCTCTGTGATCGTAATGTCATGTTTCATTGTTATCTAAATTTTTTTTTATATTCACATATTCTTAACTTGCCTTATAGTCCCTATAATCGGAAGTAAAAATTGAAAAACTCCTGTGTAAAATGTCAAAATAACCTTAAGTTCTAAATTTGAAGACGATTGGCTCATCGGCTTAGGCTATAGTCCAAAATACATCCGTACAGACAGACGGACAGAATTTTGCCAGTAACTCAAATATGTTTCTCTATCATCGTAATGTAATGTTTGATTATTATCACAATTTTTTTATGTTCACGAATCCTAAACTTGACTTATAGTCCCTATAATCACAAAGCTACTTTTGCATAAAATTCAACATCAACGATAACGAAGCCAAAGAAATGAAAATTCAAAAAATAAAATCATTGTCGATCCTCTTCGTTGTTCACCGTCACCGAGAACAGGATATACACAATACACATACACATGTGCTTATTAAGTTTTCCTTGTTAGTATCTCCCTCACCGTCGCGTCGCTCACACCATCTACCACACCGACGACCGACCGATCGACCTGAATTTAGCTGAACATTTTATCAAAGATAATATAATAAGTATACCTACGTAAATACACACATTATGTAGGTATGTATGTAGGTACATACCTAAATATCTACATACCCTCGAAAGTTTTATATGAAAAAAATATAAAACTCAAAATAAACTTATCAACCAGCTTAAACATATACCCACCCCCCAGACACCATTCATTTACAAAAGTCTTTTTTCTTCTTTTTTGTCATTCCTTTTTTAAAACTAGCCATCTCGTCACCCTGCTTGTGTGAAGCAATCCAGTTGTGCAAAAAAAAAAAAACTATACTCTCATCATTGTATATATGTAAACTGCAAACTGCAAAGAGTAAAGTGCATGTTCACAGAGTTTCTCTTAGAATTCTCTTTGTTCGCCTCGTTCGCCTCTTTCAATTTACCAAGTTAATTTTACCTAGAGCCGCTTGGAGCGCCACGGTCCACATGTCACCATGATAGTACTATAGAAGTTCATATACAATGATCAGAGACTGAAAAACAATAAAATATCAGAACCAGCCAGGGTAAAGACCAGAGAGTAGAAAGCAGAACACATGTAATAACAACAACAAAAAATAGAAGAGAACAAAGTAAAAGAGCTGAACAGCACCCAATTCTGCTGCGGAAATCGTTTGAACTACAAATTTATTTGTGTGCGTTAGCAATGAACTTTCTATGGACAAAACGCAAATTAGGCCATTTTTTAAAAAATTATATAAAAAAACTATTATAGCTACATACATTTTCTAAGTCGATGTAAAAAGATAAAATAATAAAAAAAATAAAAAAAAAATAAACCAAAATTATTAGAACGTTACTTTCTTTATCAAATCAATCGATATTTTAGCTTTTTTAATCAGTGATTAGAGTGTTAAAAAACAATATTTAAAAAAAAAAAAACTGGTTTTACTCCCGAGCTTTAAAACTCAGCTTTCAGATAAAATTAATAATAAAATTGAACTTCGAAAACCATAGAAAACATTCACAAAGATTTAAAAAATAACAACAAAAATCAAATTTTTAAGTTTTTTTTTGTTTAAAACTGAAAAAAAATAAAAATATTTTTTTCATAATAATTTTTGTTGTAAATATTTGAGTTGATCTTTTTATTTCTTTTTGTTTCGATGAATTATATTGAAAATTGAAGAAGTGACACCTGTTCAAACACGGTAAAATCGAGAAAAATGCGTCTGATTCGATGAATTTTTTTTCATAAAAAATTAAGTTTAATTTACAAAAAATAGTCTTACCCCCGGTATTGACTCAATTTAATTTTAAAACCAGAATAAACAAAAATAAAAAAAAATTAAAATTACTAAGAAAAAAACCCCAAGATTTAAGATTAGAGAAAAAGAACGATAAATTTATAACTTTTTATGATCTCTAACCTACAATTTTGGAAAATAAGAAATTATTATAAAGAACATTATGAGTCTTGTATGTTAACTAAATATTAAAATTTATTTCGTTAAAATATATTTTAAAATAAAAAAGTTATTCGCCAATTTGTTAAAAAACATCCTTTTTTTTCGAGGTACATCCAGCCTTAACAGTTTGTTTTTTGAGTTAGTCTTTTCATTTAAAATGTTGTCTTCTATCTTGTAAGTTTTATACATTTCAATTTTTCCAAGCCATCATTTAGTCTTCCTCTTCCTTCCTTACAATCACGAATTAGTGATATGTTACGGTCGAAGTATGTGTAGGTATGATTTGCCTCTATCAAGTTCATAGCAAAGTTAGATTTAGATTCGTTAGATTCAGCATTTTTGTAAGTTGTGTGATCATTAAATTTTAAAATAATGCTTTTCCTGTTTGAGTCAAGCCAGTTAAGCGAAAAAGTCGACAGTGTAGAAACGCGAGACTCACGGAATGAAAATAACAAAGAGAACTTCGAAAAAAGTCATGACTGGCCAGTCAACGTGTAGAAGCACACAAACACCTTTGCTGGATTTATTTACCTTTTTCACACACCCCGAACTATCGTGTCGGCAAGGTTTTATGGCTGTGTAAAAAGAAGAAGTGTTGACAAAGTAGAAGTATATTAATCTATGAGTCCTGGTTCGTTCAGTGCATCGAAATGGTACATGAAAAGGAATCGACATAGATTTATCGTTTCGAATGACTCGTCTTGCTGCCGTAATTTTTCTATGAATCCTGAAATATGGAAAGTGAAAACTGGAATAAAAAAATCGTTTAGGATTGTTATGAAATTTCTATCTTACGAAAAATAATAAGTGTTAAAATATTTGTAAACTTGTGTTGAAATTTTGACATATATAGATACTCACCTTAAATATACGTGTATTTGTCGACAGAGGGGTTTGTGAATGCCCGTATAAAATTGGTTTATTCTGCCGATTAGAATGTCGATGCTAGTGTGTAAAATAGGTGATTTTTAAATATCTTTTTAGGTTTTTACAGTTTGGTTATGTTAATGTTTTTTCAAAAGATGTTTTGAAATCTTCTTTTTTAAGTTGATTGTTTATTATTTGTGGGAAAATATTTCAATATTTTACGGAGATTTTTTTTTTTGTTGTGTTGTGTCTGTTTGTCGGTTTTTCTTCTTTTTGATTTCTTAATGCTGAGATATTTGTCGATAATATTTGGATTAGGTATATTCATTCCGATAGACAATATATGTTATGGTCTTGAATTTGTCTTTGTAATCTGTTATTGCGATATATTTTTGCGGGGTTTGAAATCCTCCTGTAATTTCATATTACTATTACTTATCACACGCATGATTCATACCAACAAAAATTAAGCTTGCGTTGCTTCGCGGACTAATAAGACCCCAAATGCTGCAAAGAGTGATCGAAAATTCGAATATTGTACCTCAAGATTGGACATACAGCCAGCCGCGGTGGCCATATGCCAGAAATCTTATTCAAATAAAAAAATATCTTTTAAAACAAAAAAACAATCTTACATAAATCAATACAATTTATTTGTAAATTCATTCATTTTATAGTCTTATACCTCTAAAAAAACAATCTACATGGAGAAAAGCGTTCGTTAGATGCTATATTTCAAACACTTTTTTGTACATTTATATAAGATCTTTACACTATTTTTTACAATAAAAGTCATCTCTTGAATTAATATTTACTGTTTATAGGATACCACTGTTAACAGAAAATCACCCATACGTGAAGAAAGTGAAATCATTATATCATGCACTGTTCAAGGATCTTCCCGAATAATGTTTCAGTGGTATAAAGATGGAGCCATCGTTAATGCATCAAAAGCAACGAGGTAAGTTATTTAAATGTCGAGGTGTTCAATACACCTTCTTGATACGTGTATACTATCTTCACTATGAGAGTTATTAAACATAATATATGTTTTTTACTTGAATCAGTATTCTTTTCATAAGTTTCATGTTACGTCTCAATTTTCCACGTGATTTTTATTCGATATCAGGAAAATAATTTGAATGCTAAAAGCTAGAAAATATATAGGGTGATTTACAAGCCATGTGACAAAAAAGCTAGAGCTTGTAGGTTGGGTCAAAACAAGAAAAAAATCCTA
This sequence comes from Platycheirus rosarum, assembly GCA_963971375.1. Taxonomy (NCBI): domain Eukaryota; kingdom Metazoa; phylum Arthropoda; class Insecta; order Diptera; family Syrphidae; genus Platycheirus; species Platycheirus rosarum. The sequence continues at coordinate 92,405,069 of OZ020510.1, forward strand.
TAGTAGAGAGGTCGTCTATTTCTTCCAGTTTAGGAGGGACAATTTTCTTAAAAAATTACTTAAAACAAAAAAAAAATTATTTAAAAACTTTGTATATAAAATCTATAGTACTATCATGAAGACGATTTTTTTAATTTGAACTCAGCTCATGTGAGGGCGCTACAGTAACTTGTGGAATTAAAATGGATTATTGTGGAAATGAGTAGAGAAGCAAAAAAGTAAGAGCAAGAAATAAATATTGAGTAAGAGAGTGAGCTCTTGGAGGAGGTGGCTTTTAGTTTGTAGAATGTAGATACATTTGATCATCTTCAGGATTGTATATAAAGTCGCAGTTGCTACGCAGTACTTGTTTTGGTTTTATTTTTTTCTTAATGGAATAAAGTAAGTTACAAGGCTTATTAAATACATAGGTAAACAAATGTGTGTCTGTTGCTAAAATTATTTTCACAATGCTATGTAGGATATGAATCCTTTCGTTTGGATTTAAAAAAAGGAACCCAGACAGAAACTTCCATAGCCAAAAACATACACTGGTACATACATATCAGGATACAAAAAAGCAAGGCGAGCCTTCCCGCATTTTGACGTCAGTGACAATTATTTGGTCAATAAATCAAATTCGGTTATAGGTAAAAAATAGATTCAATTGATTTAGGTTTTTAGGTCATTTAATTTGGGTCACATCAAAATTTGATATGATAAATATTGCAGTTTTCAGTGCTGACGTTGATTTAAAGAATAAAATTCTCATATACATACAAAAGTACCTATTGTACTGTATTCTTGTTTTTATGCAAGAAAAAAAAATTCAGAGTCAGATACATATTTGTTAACCAAACCGTGTCGTGATCGATTTCGCTGAAATTTTCAGGCAATCTTATTGTTAGCTCCGCGGGTGATCCTGTAAAATTTGGATCCGATAGGGGTAGTTTTTCGAAAATTTGTATTTGTTGACAGATCTTGGCGGGGTTTTCACAGGCATATAATTACTATTCTCGGGGTTACTTAGCATATATTTTAATTTCCTTTAGGTAGATTCGTGGCTAGGGCTCAACCGATCAGTATAAAACAAAATTTGGCGGAAAACATCAATCAAAGAAATTAATATGAAATCAAAAAACCTTGCTCTTTTCAATTTATGAATTTTTCATTTCGAGATCTCATTTCAAAATTTCTTTGAATATGTCAATTTGAAGAAATCTATAGTTTATACTAGGAAAACAAAATTTAAAAAATCTATCGATTCAATTTCAAAATATTCAAAAAACAAAACAAACAAAACTGTCGTTTAGCCAGTAGAAATCGATACGGACAGACAGACAGATAAACAGACAGAATTTTCCGACCCACTTTTTTCGACTTCCCTATTTCAGTAATGTCATGTCTGATTGTTACAATTTTTGTTTTTACGAATGCATAACTTTTCTTATAGTCCTTATAAACCTTTTTTTTCTGAAAGATAGAAATTTGCACTTAATTTTAGTTTTTTTTAAAACAGGTTAAATTAATTAACAGTTTTTTGAAAAAAAAAAAATAACTTCAAACTAAAAAAAAACTAATAAATAATAAGTTCTCCTAAGCATACGCACCTACCCCTAATCCAATAGTGATGTCAAGGAGGGCTGTTGCAGGGGGGGGCATTATGCACCCCTTTACTAATCACGTAAATATCAAACAAATTATTAGAGGAAAGGCTTAGAAATTTCCAATTTTCTCAAAAACTTGTAGTCAAAGAATCATCTAATGTTAAGAGTTCGATAAAAAAACAATAGGAGTAATATATAATGAAAGAAAATTCAGTACATATTTTCCTAATTTCCTTTACAATTAAATCAAATAACACTATGTATTTACAAACACTTCACAAACTTTTACATTTTTACCTTTAATCCTGAAGATGATCAAATGTATCTACATTCTACAAACTAAAAGCCACCTCCTCCAAGAGCTCACTCTCTTACTCAATATTTATTTCTTGCTCTTACTTTTTTGCTTCTCTACTCATTTCCACAATAATCCATTTTAATTCCACAAGTTACTGTAGCGCCCTCACATGAGCTGAGTTCAAATTAAAAAAATCGTCTTCATGATAGTACTATAGATTTTATATACAAAGATATACCTACATATGTATTCAAGCAATATCAGCAAATAATACCATTTTTCCACCCCTACCTTATTTGTCTACCCGCACAACAAAACTTGACAGCAAAACTTGTTCAAAGGATGCATTCATATATTACCTTCCAAACAATATAGGCATATACCATATTTCCACCCCTAACCTAAGTAAATTAAACGCCTTCTTCACCCTCTTAATGTGATATTCACTTATAATTTTCTCTTGGTACAACATGCCTCTTCATTCTCTTACATTCCACAAGTTGTGGACATTAGTTCTGCTTCAGCTCTATAGAGGGACTACACAAAAAATCAGCCCATGATAGTACTATAGATTTTATATACAAAGTTAAAAACAATGGTTATGTAACACCCACAATGCCATTATATTTATACCTTTTTGTAAGGCCGGTAATCTCATCTTTTAGTTTGTTTTTAAATAAAGCTCTTTTAGGAGATATTTTTTGAAAAGTTAATATTGAAACATTTTGAAGAAATTTTTTTTAAATATCAAACTAATTTTTTTCAATATTTTACACTAGTTATAGCGATCAGGAAAACGTAGGTATCAGGAATAAAATGGAAAATTAACTATGGTTTCATATGATTTGAAACACAATTACTGTACAATTCGAAAACTCTAATTTATTAGTTTAAGTTTAAGTTTATTTCCCAAAAAGCTTACACAGTAAGATAATAAATCTTTTAATTTGTGAAAGATTATAGATAGACAGTTCAAGGTAAAGTAAATGCTAAAATAAGAAAGAATAAAAGTTCTCTAAAATATCTAGAAAAAAAAGTTTTAAATGCAATTAATTAATTCAATTCAATTTTTTTTCCAATTCAATTCAATTTATTAATAAAAATAGAGTAACATTTATAACATATAATATTTAATTCAAATAAAAATTTAAGCATGGCATATAAGCCGTCATGAATTGAATTGAAATTGAATTGCAATTAATTAACAAATTCATGTAAATTTTAAAGAAAATATCTCCTAATTATTAAAGGAATATGAAACAAAAAAGAAAGAAAAGGAAGGAAAGAGAAAGTTTAAGAAGAAAGATAGAAAATCAGTGGCTTTGTTCAGGGGAGAAACTGCAAAGACCATCCCGAAATTGTTGCATGTTGCCAAGCTCTCGCAAATAACCTGGAAGTGAATTCCACAGGCGACAAGCAGCTATAAATATGTGTCTTTCAGAATTCAGACAAGAAAACCGAGACAGAATTAAAACTGTAGATCTGCTTGATGCCGAAAATCGTAGTTTTTCATATAAATGAATTGGCTGACGAGTTGTTTGAATTTTAAATAGTTGAAGAAGTGTTCGTAACTTTGTAAAATTATCAAAAAACATTGGAAGTAGGTTCTGCCGCAGATGCGAGAAATGGTCATATCTTCTTAAGCCGAAAACGTACCAAATAAAACTATTGAATGAAATTTTTAATTTATTACTTGCGATTATAGAGTCTATAAGGCAAGTTTAGGATTCGTGAATATAAAAAAAAGAGATACCAATGAAACATAGCACTACGATCATGGAGAAGTCTAAAAAAGTGATAAAAAAAAAATATCTGTCTGTCTGTCTGTCTGTCAGTATGTATAACGAGCTATAGCTTAAACGGCTTAAGCGATTATCTTTAAATTTGGTGTGTGTGATTCTTTTGGCATTCCCCAGAGGGGAAATTGAAATTTTATTTTAGGCCTAAAAATAACGGTACCTGCCCTATGACCGTTAAGGAAAAGCTTATTTTTCTTGAAAACGGTTCCAACGATTTTGATGAACATTTTTGAGATTTTATTTGTTGGTATTTGCTATCATTTGATCAGACCCAAATTTACGGGTATTAAAGGTACCTATCATATAACGGCTTTTTTAATTTTAGGCTTTCTCGGTAACGGCTCTTTGGATTTCTGTCAAATCTTATATTTCAGAAGATCTAAGTAACAAAATTAATTTTGCATATCCAAGTTTTGAATAATTTTTTTTCTAATTAATATTAATTTTTGAAACTCTATTTTTTGAAAAATCAATATTTTTAAAACTAATCAAATAAAATTATTTAAAATTTTATAATCACATGTTTATTAATAAACTCTAAAAAAACTGCATACCAACATTTCAAAAAAAAAGATTTTTTTTCAAAAAACTAAAAATAAAAAACAGAATTTTATCAAAACCGGTCCTGCAATTTTCGAAAACATATTTCATAAATTCTTTGTTAAATATTTAAGACGTGTGATGGCATACTTCATTTTGACTATACACCGTTAAGTATTGTGGTTTTGATACTTTTTATAAATTCAAACTGTGTTATTTTCAACGTAAATGTTACTTGTTTCTGTCAAAGATCTTGCTTTCCAATGTAATTAGGCACATAAGAGCAAGTACGTACGAACCTGTCGTGCCAATTTTTTTTACTAGCGGAGTCACAGTTATAATAAATTTCACACCCATAAATGAGGATTGGTATACTTTCTACAACATCCATATTTGTTTCATTTGAAAATCTAAAGAGAGCATGAGTTAAAAGCGCATAAAGACTATATGAATTATCGGATTCACAGGAGGGTATTACATTTGGCATAGAGAAGAATTTTTGATTTAGTTCCTCTTTATCGATAATGTTATTGAACTTTGGTCTTTGTTTACCAATTCCAAGTTTTCTGAGGTTTTCTCATAACTTTCGTCCATCCGAATGAATAATAAGGCGATTTGAGTAGTATTGTCTTTTAGCTATTTTTATTTCTTGAACAACCTTATTACGCAAATATTTATATGCTAAATGAAGTTCTTCAACACGGTTACGAATCCAACTTCGATAAGCTAGATCTCTTTGATGCATAAGCTCTTTGATTCTACACGTAAAACATGGTTTAGAATCGCAAATGTTTTTCTTTATTTTTAAAGGAACGTGACAGTTGAAAAGAGAAATTATGTTATCATTCAAAAAGTTTACTTCGTCATCCGAAGAAGGCATGAAATATATGTTATCCCAAGATATGGAATGAATGTCGTAGTCAAGTAGTAGGACAACCAACAATTGTTACAAAATGCTATGTAAGACAAAAAAGTAAGATTGACCAAGGAAACAAAGGGATAATAAACAAAGCAACATCTTCGGTGGAATTCTGGAAAGCAGTTAGGCTTGTAAGTGGAAAAAAGGACGATCTGTACTATTATTAATGTAGAGGAAATGAAATTGAATTGAAATAAGATGCTCCTATTACGCAACGAGGTAGAAATAGACATAGAAAAATCCAAAAATCTGAAGCACTGGGGGAGGATACCATTTGAATATTTTAAAAATCTAACACCTGATTTTGTAAACTTTCTATCCGTAGAGTACAACAAAATTTTCGAGACAGGTCATGTTTCGAAAAGCAATTATTTTTCCATTATACAAGAAAGGTTATCCTGGAGATCCGACTAATTACAAAGGTATTTCATTCCTCAACACTGCTGCGAAGATATTAGGCTCAATACTGTTTAACCGGCTTAGTGAGTGGGTCGTAAATAAGCAGATTTTGCATGAATTTCAAGCGGGTTTCAGAAAAAAAACATTCAACGATAGACCACATTTCCTCTTTGGTAAATATTGGTGACATATACAAAACGAGAAGGAAAAGGCTTTATGCTTTTTTCGTAGATTTTCAGGCAGCTTTTGACTCAATTCCCAGGGAAGCATTTTTTTTACAAACTCTACAGACACGGGATCTCTACAAAAATGATGACTGTCATCAGAGCAATCTACAAAGAAAATAGAAAATATTACAAGGGTATGGGATGGTAAATTTCTCTCAGACGAGTTTGGTACGAAAATGGGTGTTAAGCAAGGATGCGTTATCATTACTCTATTTTTTGTTTTGTAAATAAATGACATTATCGATTGTGTAAAAGGGGGGATTGATTATTAACGGAAAAAACATACCAGGACTGATGTTTGCAGATGACTTAGTCTTCCTATCTGAAACTAGAAATGGATTGCAGCTCATGATAAACCGACTCGAACGCTACTGCAAAACCTGGAACTTATCGGTTAATCTGGCGAAGTCAAAAATTATGATTGTGAGAAGTGGGGATGGCAGGAACTCGAGGAATGAGAAGTGTACGTTTGAGGAGAAACCTATAGAGATTGTTAAAGAGTATGAGTACCTAGGAGTCTTTATTGCATCTCACCTAAACCTAAATAAGCATCTTCAATACAAAGTATTCGAAGCTAAACGTGCTATGTGTTATGTATGGAGAAGTTGTATTGATAAAAAAAACATTGCTCACGAAGCGAGGTATAAAATCTTTCGACAGCTGTACTATTAATTTTAATTTACAGAGTCCAAGTATGGGGATACCTCTCTTTCGAGGTTGTAGAAAAATTACTTCTTTTTTTTAAAAAATACTTTCAGGCTGCCAGTTAGTTACATTTAGAAACAGGTATATCACCGCTATTTTTGGACACGCTCAAGATTCATTTCGAATACGTTACAAGAGTAATAGCGATTGGAAAAAAAATAGCAACCAAGGAAATCCTGATGCGTTGAACTCAAAATTCAACAATTTGCTAAGGAAAGTTGGAAGTATGATGTATGATAAATTCACTAAGAAAGCGGAATCTTCATAATACAGATCCTACTACAGCTAACTAAATAATTTTTTTAAATAAGAAGACTTATTTCCTGTCTCAAACCCCAACTGAAAAAAATCAGCATGATATTTAAAGTTAGAGGAGAAGTCATTAGCTTGAATTATATTCCACATCCACCCGATCTTCCGTTATTATGCGATCTATGCAATTTCAAGGTTTTTCACTTTCTGGTAACGTGTCCAATACTCAAAGAATTTCGAAGCCGTTATTTTGCAGTTGACACCCTTAGAATGGATGAAGTGATCACTATTTTTAACGGAGAACGTGGTTGGAACCTTCTAGTTGGATATTGTACAAATGCTTTTCCATACAGAAACAAAACTATGCAAGAAACTTTTTAATTTTTTTTTTCTTACTGAATAATAATATTGCAGATAAATGTTTTTACAAACAAAAAGTTTTAACGGCTTTATATTATATATTTTGTTTTTAATTTAAATGTCCCTATTTATTAGACGGCCTTCGGCCAAACCATAATGACTTAGTAGTATCTTAAATATCACATTGAAATGTTATTTGTTTACATTAATGAAGTCAATACCACTAATAAAATTAAAACTAAACTATTTACTCAAGCTCTCTTTTCGGCCTGGGAAATTTCTTTCCTTAAGGTAGAAATGCTTTATCATTCCTGTCTTTAAAAAGGGAGAAAAGACTGATATTTTTATCTACAGACCAATTTTCAAACCCTCCTGTATTCCTCAGCTTTTTGAACAAATCAAAATAGAAAAAAAAACTAGTCAGCATCTATAGATGCAATAAAAAAGGATTACAAAAGTATACTTACACAAGAGATGTACGTAGACTTTTGTTAACAAGTGTATCCTTATCATATCAGCAGTCACAAAAGACAAGCGATTCAAAGTATCTAGATAAATTAATTTTAAACTGATTTTAAAGGATCTTTGAATGAATAAGTGTACAAAATAGTCGCGCGATTTTTGTGTTATCTATTATTGAACTAAAATCGCTCGTATAAGAGTAAAACCAGCTAAGTCCATCTTTTCCCAATTCTTCTGAGTTTAGTTAAGAGGTGTGCGCACGAATCATTCAATGCTTTTGGATTAATTCAAATATTATGAACAATTTTATTGTTCAGTTTAATTGCAAAAAAGCAAAAATGGCGTTAGCTGATTGTTCTCTGAGCGGACGATTTATATATTTTTCCGGTACTGAAATCGTATTTTAATCAGAAAAATGAATTAAGTCTAAGTAAAAACTTGCATAGGTACCTACATACCTGTCTATTACAAATTGTATTTGTTTGAATGAGAGCTGATTTTTCGATCGTCAGTTAAACAGTCAGCTAGCTGCCGGAGGATTAAAGTTATTCAACTGTTTAACAATCTACTGCGGATTTAATAAAAATATATAATAAAGTGTCTGTACCACTTATTTGTGATGCTAGAACTGATTTTATTTTATGCTGAAAAAGTTGATAAAAAATTATTTGCTTTTGTCTGCTAATTTTTTTTGTTTTGTGCTTAGATTACGATACAAAAATCGATTAAGTGAGGAAAAAAAGTGATGAAGAATTGTTCATAAAAATTGATTTTTTTCAGCATTCAACGCTAAAAAACTATCTGAAATCTCATCCATAACATTAAATTAATCATGAAAATCGGTCTAGTTTTGACTTTTGTACAGCGAAAAAACCAGGTGACTGCGAATGTGTATAATTACCCGATCAAGAAATAATTATCTATAGAACATTATAATTTGAAAGTTTCAAAAAAAGCCCTCACCACAACTTCCAACACAAGCCTTACAGAAGCCAACAGCATCAAAAGCAAATTATCTTCAAAGACCATCAACAGTGTTCATCTTCAGGTGGGTCTTCATGTGTGAAAAGTTCACCTGGAATCCTTGTTTTCGAGAAGCCCTAAAGAGAATAAGTTTAAGAGAGATATCGTAGCTCAATGAAGTCCTTATTCCTGTGTCCTTTAAGGACAAACAAAGCTTTTTCTATTGATTTGAAGATTTTTCTTCTGCGGCTTTGCTGGTTGCAGAAATAAGTTAATGATGAACAATTTTCATTATTTTCTCAACGTTTCGACTGCGTTTTAAGTTTTTTCTTGTTCAGGAAAAAAATATGAGGATACAAATTATTTTTGATGTAACAAAAAACATTTGTCTCGTAAACAACACAACCGATTTCAATCAAACTTTGAACAAAGGAGGTCTTTCATAATTTAAATAGTAATACAGGCAAGAGGATCTTATAGATGGACCAAATACAATTTTTTTTACTATGGAAAGGGGCGGCAACACTTGAGATAATATAACATGTCTTACTTTAAATCCAAAAGTCTTCTTAATCATAAAGTTTCTTAAATCTTTAAATATACATACATAAAAACATTAAAAAAAATTCATTTTAAACTCAAAATTTCAGAAAAAAATAAATATTATAGTTCATATTGATTTTTTTTCAAAATTGAGATGTGTATTTAATTTGCTTTTAATACTTATTACTCCTATAAATTCTTAATTGAACACTAAAAACTAGATGATATTATGTATTCTAGTTTTGATTTTTAATTAAAATTAACCAAACCCACTTTTTATTTGCGATTATGGGTACAATAATGCAAGTTATGCATTCGAAATTGAGATAATAATCAAACATGACATTACGATGATAGAGAAACATGTTTGAGTTACTGGAAAAATTCTTTCCGTCTGTCAGTCTGTCTGTACGGATGTATTTTGGACTGTAGCCTGTAGCCTAAACGGTTGGGCCAATCGTCTTCAAATTTAGAACTTACGTTATTTTGACATTCTACAGAGGAGTTTTTTCAATTTTTTTTAGCTCAAAAATTAGCGATACTTGTCATATATCCGTTATGTAAAAGCTTATTTTTCAAGAATTCCAAGAATTTTTATGAAAAAAATCAGTGAACTACTGTAGGTAAGCATTATATTTTTGTGTAAAATAAATTGAATATGGTGGGCTAAAAAGGGTACCTCAAATAGGACCCTTCATTTATAAAAGTAGGGTAATTTACTAAAAAAGCCAATCGAATTTAAAAAACCGGCATTATCTAAAATAATGTTCAATAATTTTTTTCAAATACTGCCGTCTGCCCATCATATAATTTTTAAATTCAGTAATTTGTATCAAAATTTAAAGTCGACTTTTAGAAAAAATTGTAAAGAATTCATTTCGACCTTTTTTTTGAGACTATGAAGATATCTACTGAATTATCTTTTATTATTTGTTACTCCTATTGATTTTTTATCCAACAATGCGCGCGTTAATTATAAAAAAAAAATTGATGATTCCTTGACTACAAGTTTTTGAGAAAATTAGAAACTACTGAAAAGAAAGTGCTATTCACAGACTAAAAATAAGAACTTTTAAAATTGAAAACAATTTCCAATCATGTTTTTTTAATGGTAATGAATAATTTTTGATCGTTTTTTTTTTTTGAATTTCCATGTTTACTGCTTAAAATGTTTAGTTCTGCAATAAATTGTCCTCAATTATAAACATAAACCATGTACGAGTTAATATCAAATTTGAAAGTGAGAACATGGTGTTTGTTTGTTTTGTAAGAATAAACTGTCATTATTTAAGAACTTTTAGTTACAGACTAAAAAGGTAATGCAGGGAATTCCTGTAATTAAAAATCATGTTCCACACTTAGACCACACTATTAAGAGTTAGTTACTGCACAACCGTGAAGATGGCCAGAGTCAAAATGACATGCATGAAAGTACTATAGAGAATGTATATCAATGTCATTACTGCAAGCGAACTTGGCTTCACTAAAATAATGAATATGACAACTAAAGCTAGACTAACTATTTTAAAATGAATATATATCTGTTTCATCTACTTTTTGTACTCGCGCCTTTTTTCCTTTTGTGAATTATATCACTTTTGTCTTAACATTTAAAAACTTATTATAAATGTAGATTTTGAAGCGAAAGTTTTGACCATAAAAAGAAGATCTCAAAATGTAAGGTATTTCTATAAAGCAATCAAATTGCCATTCAATCTGAAACCAAAAATAAGTTATTATTAAGTTTTTAAAATGTGAAATTGAAATTAAATTAAATATTCCTGAACAGTAAAATTTAAGCGCTAGCAGAAGCAGCTCGAATCTTCGGAAAATAAATGTTTGTATTAATTTAATGAATTTTATGTTAAATTGAATTCGACAATTACCACTAAAAACATAATTGAGAATTGCTTTCAATTTTAAAAAGTTCTTTTTTCAGTCTGTGTATAGCATTTTCTTTCTTAAACGAGAAATGTCAAAGCTCAAACCTAAGAAAATCTTGAATTCTTCATTCTTTCATTCGTTACTTCATTTCTCCTTCTTTTCTAGACCCCTTACCATTTTTGTCAAAAAAAGATTGAAAATAGGAATAATGTAAAAAAGGTCCAACAAAAAACCAATCCAAAAGTTAAGTTTGACATGTTATGTATCATCTGTCACAAATATCCCGATGATTGATTTCGAAACTGCAAGTTGGAAAACTTGAGGCCAACTGAAAAGTTAAAATAGTGAACAAAATCAACTTTCGACTTGCCGTTTAACTCTCGAGTTGAGATCAACTCCCAAGTTGGCTAACTTTGGATTTATCAGCGAGTTGAACAATGAAAAAAACAGCCCTAAACCTACTTTCTTCTAAATTGTTTGGTATTTACGTGATAGGCAAACTAAGTTTATGGCCTAAAAACAGTGAGTTATGTAAACGGGGGAATGCTGAATCCCCCCCCTCCGATTTGTGCATCACTATATGATTTGGGGTAGGGGCAAAGTTGGGTTTTGAAAAAGATTCTTTAAATTTAAAGAAACTTTGCATGTGCTTAGGAGAACATATTGTTTTTTTTTTTTGTTATTTTGAATTTAAATTTTAAATTTAAAGAAACTGCATGTGCTTAGGAGAACATATTGTTGTTTTGTTATTTTGAATTAAATTTTTTTTAAACTATTAACCAAATTAACCTGATTTAAAAATTAGAATTGAGAACAAATTTCTGTCTCTCAAAAAATGTGTAACTTTTAATTTTAAGTGTTGCCGTTGTTATTAAATAATTGTTTCTGTAATTTTAAGTAATTTTCAACAAAATTATACCTCCCTCCTAAAAGGGGGATTTTAGTCCCCTTATTTTATAGTAAAAAAATATTGTATTTGGTTCCTCTACGAGAATCCGTTCTTGTTTGGCAGTGCCAAAGTTATCGTACTCCACCCGAAATGTGTATAGAGTAAGGCCACGTAAATACAAAACAAATTATGAAAAAGTGCGTTTGGTTAATTTTAAATAAAAACTAAAATTAGAATACATAAGATCATCTTGATTTCAGTGTTTAATTAAGAATTGATAGGAGTAATAAATATTAAAAGGAAATTGAGTACACATCATCTCAATTTTGAAAATGAGATTTTTTAGTGTTTTTATAAACATTTACAAATTTAAAAAACTATATGATTAAGCAGACTTTTGGGTTTAAAAAACACATCACATTATTTTAAGACTTGCCGTTGTTTTTTAAGATATTTTTTTCCAATGCAAGTGCTTTTTTTAGAAAATTGCCCTTCCGCTTAAACGAGAGGATATAGACCCCCTTCCATAGTTATTATTTTGCGGCGTAATACTATTTGAATTATGAAGGACCTCTTTTGTTAAAAGTTTGACTGAAATCGGTTGTGTGGCTTACGAGACAAATGTTTTTTTTTACATCATAAATTTGTATTTTCTTAGATTTTTTTTCTGAACAAGAAAAAACTTAAAAAAGCAGTCGAAACGTTTAGAAAATAATGAAAATTGTTTATCATTAACTTAATTCTGCAACCATCAAAGCCGCAGAAGAAAAAACTTCAAATCTTTGAAACTTTCATATTATACCTAATGTTTTATATGTAATTATTTCTAGATTGGGTAATTATATACAGGGTGGCGCACGATCGTGCTACAAAAATAAAACGTTATAACATTTTTTCTGTGTGAGCAATCGGCTTATTTTTTTTTTATTTTGTAGGTTACTATTTAGATTTATAAAAATGGATGCTTGGGATACGGAGAAAAGAATTTGGATAGTGCAACGGTACCATGCTTTGCAGTCCGTCATTCCCGTAAAAGGGAATTTAGGCGGGAGTTTGGCGGTAATCCCCCGAGTAGATGGACCATTATGAGGTTTGTAAACATGTTTGCCGAATCTGGAAGCATCGCACGAAGGCCGTACCATCGAGATGCCAATGTTCGGGTTCAGGATACAATCGCAGCAGTAGCATCTGCAATACAGGCCAATCCGAGCGTTTCGACCCGAAACTTATCGGGGCAAATTGGAATTAGTAGACGGTCATTACAACGGATACTTCATGACGATTTAAACTTGTTTCCGTACAAAGTCCAAATTACTAGCAAGTTAAACCCTCAGGATTTGCCTGTTCGCCTGGAATTTTGCCAAAAAATGATATCAATGGCCGAAGAAGACAACACATTGATCAATTGTTTGTAAATGTCTGATGAGGCCCATTTTGATCTTAACGGAAATGTAAACAAGCAAAATTGCCGTATATGGAATGAGTCTAATCCAGAAATGCTCCATGAGACGGAACTGCACCCAGAACGAGTCACTGTGTGGTGCGCAGTTTCATCAAGGTGTATTGTCGGGCCGTACTTCTTTGAAGAAAACGGTGTAACCATTACTGTCAATGGGGACCGTTATTTAAAGATGTTGAAGGAGTTTTTTTACCCAGAACTGCGTCGAAGACGTATACCATTCAACAGCGTTTGGTTTCAGCAAGATGGAGCAACTGCACATATAGCCAGACCATGGCGGAGCTAAACAAAAAATTCGCAAACAAATTAATTTCTAGGAACTCCACTCTTCGCTGGCCCCCAAGGTCACCTGACCTGACTGCACCAGACTTCTTTTTATGGGGTTATGTCAAGCAAGAGGTGTATAAAACGAAGCCCAGGAATTTAACTGAATTAAAGCAGTCCATAACGACAATAATTGAGGCGATCCCAACTTCAACTCTTCAGGCCGCGCAATGAATAATTTTTTGACCAGGTGCCGCATATGCGTGGGAGAGCGTGGAGGTCATTTGTGGTCTATAATCTTTAAAAACAACTAACTATTTAAAATAAAATTTAATTTTCTAACCATTAAAAAAAATAAATGAAATACATCGATTAAAAAAAAAGTTATTTGAATTTCTTATTGTAACACAATTGGTGCGCCACCCTGTACATTCGGATAACCTGATTTTTTGGCTGTAAAAAAATCAAAACTGGACCGATTTTCATAATTCTTTTTTTAATGTTCGGTTTGTTACTATTTGTTTGTTGTTATTTCAGATAGTTTTTTAGCTTTGAATGCTGAAAAAAAAAGTTTTTATGAACTATTCTTCACTACTTTTTTTTCCTCACTCAATTGAATTCACGATTTTTGTGTCGCAATCTAAGCAAAAACAAACAAATTAGCAGAAAAAAAGCGAATAGTTTTTTTTCTACTTTTTCAGCATAAAATAAAACCAGTAGTAACATCACAAATATGTGTTATTGACACTGTTTTATCTTTTTATATTTTTTTTAATAAATTAGCAGTCAAAATGTGCATTTAAAAAAAAGAATCTTGAAAATCGGTCCAGCTTTGATTTTCTTAACGCCAAAAAACCAGGTGACCGCGAAAGTGTATAGATACGGCTCCAAATTTCTTTAGGAAAAAATCAGTGTGCTTTTGTTGATAAGCTTGGTGGGCTAAAAACAGTGCCTTCCATAGGACCGTTTTTTTTTTATTCGACTTTCTCGTGAGCCGATTACATCCGAAATTGATACTCAGGAAGATGTAGGTAGCCTAAGTAATTTCAATTTAAAATATTTGCGAAGACTTTTTTTTCTTTTGTATTTTTAATGATTTTTTTTTTTTTTGAAAATGCATTAGTGAATCTATTTTAAGTTTTATTTTTGAATGCAGGTTATTTGTGTGCTAAGGTATGCATTTTTTTATTATTTTTTTTTTATTTTTAACAAAAGTTGTTAAATAAAAACCGTTTTATTTAAAAATCACACTGTTTCACATTTTTTTATATAAATAAAATGGCGTTTAATTTTTTTCGCATATTTAGCAAATTTTATTCGACTCTGTGACCGCACATAAGAGCAAGTACGTGCGATCCCGTCGTGCAATTTATTTTTCTAAGCTACAATACAAAGCGAGAGGGAAAAAATATCGTCACCTCAGTATTGGAGTGATCTAAACGACAAAAACGTAGTTTCGAGAAAACGACGTTTTAAGTTTGAATACGAATAAAACAAAAAACCTTTCGTAAAATAGCCATTAAAGAAATTTATTAATTAAGTTGCTATTAAGGTCTACTTTACGCTTTTTATTCTTGTTTCAATCGGTCAATTGGTTTTTTCGTAATCTCAAGTTGAAAAAAAGGAAATTGCACATGTGGCATGAAATTTTTTTTCAAAAAATGCATATTTGTATGGTATGACCAGACGTCCTCTTTTAAGAGGATATGTCCTCTTTTGGTCAGTTAAATAAATTTTTTGACATCACAAAAGTAAAAAAAATGTCAACACCAATTTAGAAATTTTCTGCATCTTTCTGGTATGAAAACGGCCCAAAATATATTTGTAACTGATCTCATTCACTTATAAACACAATTGCACAACGCCATCTATTGTGTTTTTTTATACAATCGTATGAACACACCCACTCGTTTGACAGCTCAATTCAGATCTATTTTTTTCTGTTGAAATTAAATACAACGGTTTGTTTTGTTTATCGTGTGTGCTTTTTTAATGTGAAAAGAAGTGAAGTAAAAAACTAAATTCCAAAGCGTAAATGTACATTTAATGAAGATCTGCCGAAAAAATATCCAATGTTTAAACAAAACAATGTAAATGAACGACATATTGTCTTTTGTCCGTCTTGTAATTCGTCATTATCTGTGGGAAACAAAGGAAAAACTGATCTAGACCAACATTTACAAACAGAAAAACACAAATACAATATACAATCTGGGAGTTCCTGCAAAAAAGTTACGGAATTTCTCATCCCAAAACATTCGAAGTTGGAGGACCAGGTTTCTGCAGCGGGAGGTGCACTCGCCTATCACACTGTAGTCCACCACTTTGGATTTCGATCTGTTGACTGCGGTCATAAGTTACTGAAATGCATTTTGCCAGATTCGAAAATTGCTCACCACATTTCCAGCGCGAGAACAAAAACAGAAGCCATTGTTATCAATGTCTTAGCTCCCTTATCCTAGACATATTTTGCACAACAATGTTCAATTCGGTTTTGATGGGTTGCCTTTGGATGTCGAAAGCATTGTAGTGAAAATATAAAGGGTCCGCTATCTAACGTTTTTTTTTCAACTATGCTTATTTTGTGAATGGTAACACTTAGCTCATGTCTGATTTGACAGATAATTAGTTTTATTCTTCCGCTGAACGAATATGGTGTGTATACCCAAGGAAATATTGCGACATTACTGCCTGCGATCAACTTAGAGAAGATGCCGATTTTGCCAAAAAAATCATCTTTTCAGATGAAGCTCATTTTGATCCTGGCGGGTATGTAAACAAGCAAAATTGTCGCATTTGGGGCACAGAAACCCCGCACGCATACATTGAAAAGCCGATACACCCAAAACGAGTCACTGTTTGGTGCTGATTTTGGTCCAGAGGCTTATTTGGGCCATTTTTCGAAAATGAGCAAGGAGTAGCCGTTACAGTCAATGGCGATCGTTATCGGGCCATGTTGAACGAATTTTTGTTCACAAAAATTGAAGAGGAGGATATTGGCAACATTTGGTTTCAACAAGACGGCGCTACGTGCCACACATCGGAAGCTACACTCGATGTTGATGAAACATTTTCAAAAAAAAGTTATTTGGCGGACCCTTTACATCCACTTTTCTGTTTACACCGTTCGAACGGAGAAGCTAAACAGTTTTTGTGAATCTGTGCAAATTGAACATAAAAAGCTTCTGAGTCATTCCAGAACACGCTGGTTGTCACTATACCCAGCCGTTGAAAGAATTTTGAAAATGTGTGAAGGCTTAAAAACGAATTCGATAGTAGAAACACTAGAGACAATTCAACACGTAAAAAAAAGTTTTAAGTGAAAGAATACCCGAGAAATTTATTCCAATTTTAAGAAAATTTGTAGTTGAAGGAGGAAATAAAAATGATGCCTTAAAAGTGGAAAACAATTTATTGGAGGTTTATTCGAGATGTTTAAAATATCTTCAGAGATGGGGTGAATCTCTGGATGAATTTGATTGTTTTACATGGATGGATTTAAACAAAATTCCTAAATGGAGCGATATCGAAAATTCGTTGCTTTTTTTGAAAAACAAAGGTGTCAATTTAAACGCAAATAAGTTGTTTGACCAATTTTGTAACCTAAAAATATTTTTAGAGCAAGAACAAAACAATAATAACTTTCTAAATGCACCAATTCACGAAAAAATGGGAGGAATATTTTAAACAAATGTGCAATAATGAAGTACACAGTGAACTTTCCAATATGGCACAGTTTGTTTTTTTTTCAATTCCTGCACATAATGCTAATGTTGAGCGAATATTTTCTTTGATGACGAGCCAATGGACTGAAGAGCGCAATAGACTGAAAGTCGATAATGTAAAAGCAGTTATTTTTTGTAAATATAATTTTAAAAATATGTCTTGCTCCGAATTTTACGACTATATTTTAAAAAAAACCCGATATTTAAAAAAAAATACGGTCAAACGACAAGTATAATCAGAGTCAATAATTTAATCAGAGCCATTATTTTATTTTTATTTTTTATTTAATGTCAAAATTGAACTAATTTATATTAATAACTTATTAATTTATATTTACTTTACTTGAATTTGTTAAAATTGATGTTTTTTTTTTGTTTTGATGAATATAAAACACTTATATTCTGTTGTTTTTCGGTTGTTTTGTAATGTTCTTACATTTTTCACATGAAATTTTATAAGGTGTCCTCTTTTTCGTGGGCATGGATCTGGTCACCCTGGGTATGAGGCACTTTTTGACTACCTTATGTGGAATTTAAATATTGAACGAGATTGTAATTTTTCGATGCGTATGTCGCATATTTTCATACAAAAGTGAAAATAAAAGGATTTTTTAAAACTACTGTTATGTAATTTTTCTTATCGTTTTTTTTGTTAAACTTATTTTTTTATGTAAAAAACAAGGTTAGTTATCGTTTCAAAGAAAAATAATACCGTAAAATAATTACGTTCGTTCATTACTGAGATCTTAAAATGCAATATTTAAGCTTTTTGAAATATTATAATAAATTAATTTAGTCCTTCAGAAGATAAGAAAAGAAAACAAAATAAAACAAAATATGACTATTGTATCCAATTTTTAATTCATAGGAGTCTTAAAAAAATATATTCACAAATAAATAATAATTAAAAACATAAAAAACTACGTCAACTAAGTAACACTTCAATAGGTAATATTTTGTTCATTAAATTAATAAATAAAAATAAATTAATACTTTTGGTTTGTCTTTTTGATCACTGCTTTCTTTTTATTTTACGTGTTGTTCTCCTTGGAGTGACTTCTTTGAATTTTTCAATCTCAGGTGTACTTGTAATAGCATCATTTAAGGCCTGATTCTTTACAAAAATGGCATTATAATATGCCACGTCAACCGCACTCATGTGCTTTAGCATTGACTAAATCTTTTTTTTTCTTCTGTTAAAAGCCATTGGGATGAGAGCGGCTTTAAAACAAAAATGGAAGGAACTGGGCCATTCTTAGGTTTTTTAAATAAAGTAATTTTCTCAAGAGGAACGTCATTTGATAAACTGCTTTTATATTCTATTATACATAGGTTTTTGAGCTATATTTAAAAAAATTTAATTTGCAGAATGGTGGCATGACCAAGTTTTTTGATGCTGCAGCAAAGTTAAAAAAGTGATGATCTTGAATTTGCATAGTTCGCAAATTCACTTTTTCATAAATAATTTTAAGCAGTTGTTGAACCAATGAAAGTGGGCTGTAAAGTGAGACACCTCGCAAATGCCTTTCAATCTCACTGTGAACACTATCAACTTCTTGGAGCTGGGAGTGCCCCGGCTCCGAGTACTTTTGGATTATATTTAAAATTTGAGGGTTCCTGTGCAAAAAATTCAAGAGCATAGTACTGTTGACTATGTTGACTCGGTTTTTGTTTTGTGCAACGCAACTATCAGACCACAAAATAATGTTGGTAACATCTTGAAGATCGTCTACGACGCTTTGTAGTATTTTAAAAAGTGCGCTAGCGAGGTCGTTTCCAGACCGACCACTCTGCGCTTCGGTCCAAATGCAGCAGTACGTGACTTTATTGAGATTGCAGTGACCGGTTAAATTGTAGACTGCAAATTTTCTTTTATAATAAAAGCTGAGGTTCATTTTCAAGGTCATACGTTATTATCGCAGTAGAAACAACTTTGTTTTTTCTATCTAAATCTCTTTCATTTTTTTCCAAAAGTTTATTCTGTTCATGTACCCTGAGTTTTTCTGCTTCTATTTCTGATAAATTTCCTTTATTTTTTAGTTCCGAGCACAGATCGCATTGATCCTTTTTAGGCATATGAAAGGCTAAGTTAAAACTTTCGTTGAAAATTTTAGAGTACACATGCTTTTTAACAGGTATTCCTTATATTATATTATTTTTGAAATATTTAAATTAGAACCCAGATATCCTTTTTTTGTGGTTGCTCTGCAGTAGTGAGATTCTACTCGAGGAAAGCTCTCTATGTGCTGCTTTATTTCCTCAATTTTATGTTCTGGTATTTTTTTTCTTGATATGTTTTCCCTTCCTGGGATTCCGAGGAATCTAAATGGTTTTTATATTTAAAACCATTGAATACGATTAGCACTGATATTAAGTGTACTCAAAAAATATTTTTGCAAACCCGAACCAGCTTCTCCCTATATGAAAAGAAATATTGATACTCGTGTTTTTTTAAAGGAGTTTTCTTTGATTTTCGTTTTACAGGGTCCTTCCTTGTAAATTGGGCATAGAAAAAATTTGTCGACTTATCATCCAGACTCCAAAATGCATTATCAATAACTTGCCTTTCTTCGGTGTCAAATTGTGTGTCTCACAAAAATACACATGATTTACAATCAACCGACTTTAAAATTTCCACTGGTCGTACCACACCACCCCTTTGTAATAAGTATAAACCTTCCCTTTTTGACTATTTTGGTTCCATACGTTGCACTTCCTATTTGCGTTATTTATTTTGCGTTTACGCGATGGTGGCGTATTTTCATTGTTTGTTGCTTGAACATGAAGAGGAGTAGCTGCTGTTCCCTGGTATGATTATGTGGACGGTAAAAAATCTTGTTGGGAATTAGATACACGTCTTTCTGGTTCAAAATACGATTTAAAATCTCTATTTTTTTTTTGCAGCTGGAGCATCATTATCGGACTATTGAGATTCGCTGTGGCAATTCGACTTTTCCTCAAAAATATACTTCGGGTCTTTCACAGAATCATCAGATTCAAAATCTTCAAAAGCACTCTCCGTACTATAACTAAAATTGATACACGAAAATCAGATGTACTAGTTAAATACGATTATTAAATAATGCAACCTCTTCATATAACATAAGCTTTCCGACTCAACGGCCAATTTTTAATTGGTGTAATCAGTTCCATATTTAAAATTCTTGCAACGGATGCAATGTTTGTTTGTATGTCGAGTATGAATTCTTCAAATTTTTGCTTATCCTCTGGGTCTATATCAATTTGGTTTCCAATTAAGGGATCAAGACACGAATTTTTAACTATGATAATTAGGTAAAAAGTTATAATGCGCTAGGCTCAACAAACTCGCTATAATTCTCGAATTACCATATAGGACATTTTCCCCTTTGCAAGGAAATATATCTTTTAACTCACATAAAACCTCCACAGAAACTTCTTCCGCGGGAGAGGATGACCTTCAGTAAAAACCGCAACGTTAAATAAAAAAACAGAAGAAAATATCAACAAAATAATAAAACTTTTTACCTATCGCTACCCGCATTACTCATGATATCAATGTTCTTTCTTCGCTCGTCTGGGATGGAATGTAAATATTTGTGTTATGTAATGTTATTGTTTAATCTTTATTACCAACCATGCGCAAACTAAACTATGTTCTATTCTATGCCTATTGTTGTATTGCAAAAATATACATCGAAATGCACCCAAAAAGTGAAACCGGTTTCAGACCAGGATTGTGTGCAAGTGGCACCATAATTATGAAATTTTGTCAAGGTGATTATGATGAACTTGAGTGTAATAGGACTTTTGGCTCAAATTGTTTCCATGTTGTGTGTCACTAACACACTAATTTTGAATAGAACCGTTAGACGTACTAAAACAATTAACTGTATGTGTATGTGTCACTTAAATACTGCCAACTACAAAGCCTTTGAGGCATTTGAGAAATGAATTGTATGTATGTATCATTTTAATACTGAACAACAGTAACTGCCTATAAGGCATCTTAAGCCGACTGTATAGTATGTATCACTTATGCACTGAAATCATTTTTAATACGTGAAAATTTTATTTAGACTTTGGTTTGTATGTATCATTTAAACTCTGAAAAATTAGTATGCATAAGAAGCACTTTCGAATAAGAATTGTATGTATAAATCATTTAAGCACTGAATTTGTGTTTGCCAAAAAAATTCAATTGTATGTATCGGTCATTTTGAATATTTAAGAAATTTCAGAAAAGTTCATACAAAAATATGACCTCCTCATACAAAGGCCTATGTGGCAGACCAATACTGACCATTTATTTCCAAAAGAGCATATAGGTCATTTTGAACACTGATATCTTTGGCAGTATAAAAGATAGGATAGATTTAATTACACCAAAAGAAGGATCTCCTTTTTGTCTTTAATATAGCATTCCTAACTCAAAAATGACAAAAATGCAAATGTGTCACTCCAATACTGAGGTGACGATATGAACACACAAAAAAAAAATGAGCTGAAAAAGGCAAAGAGCTTTATGTGCTTTACTTTACTATGAACATCTATCAACAGGCAAAGAGCTTTCTTGGTGGACTCAGTTGCAATTATTCTGCTAAAATCTGTCGAGCAGATGACAGCTGATGGGCATTTGGGCTGGGAGGAAACGAAACAGAACCAAATCTTAACGAAACTTTTGTCATTATTCTATGAACACAATGGGTGTTATTTTTCTTAAGGTTCTACGCATGTGTGCCTTATGTTTCGTTGCCTTCCAGTCACAATGCAATTCAACTATATTACTAAAATAGGCAATGGATTGAACACTGCCTGCTGAAAAAAATATTTAATCCCTTTTTTTAATCCCCTTTTCTTATTACATGGGTCGCATCCTACCTAAAATGAGGTCATATCAAGTGAAATTTCGAAATTCCCGTTCTAATGAAGCCATCTATGTCCTTTTCTATTTATTCTTGCAATAAATGATTTAAAATCGTGTATTCATCATATATATATGGGTTATGATCCCACTACAACAACCTACCCAAAGAGGAGTATTCTCGCTAGAATACTACACAACACAACACCCAAAACTAGATGAGGTCATCTTTAAACAAAGATAACGGAACCAACCAGATAAGCACATTTACATCCGACACCAAGGAAAGTCACAAGACGATAAGAGTATTTGCATACGGACCCGAGAGGAACCATAAAACATAATCAGTATATTAACCAAACATAACAAAAACTACCAATATATCACGTACGCCACTTCCAGAAGATAACAAGATGTCATGTACACACACAGTATAAATACCACTGGATAAACTACCAGAGGAGCATTCTTATAACTCCGCTACAGTCACGCACATCGTACTACACTTTGGTTCAATCGCGACAAATACCTCTAAGCCTTTCTTATTATTAAAGAAATTGTCTAATGTATTAGTAACTAAGTTATACGTTTCAAATAAAGTATTTTAATCAAGCTTACTCATGGCTGTTCTCATATTACTTGACGAATTAAGACACATTGGAATACTAGGATATCCTGCCTGAGGACATCCACTCGAATTGATCCTGAACTATCTAACCGAACTATCAAGAGCCAACACGGCTACCGACCTTCTTAGTCAACCTGCTAAATCAAGATTAAAATTGGCGCAGTCGGCAGGATACACAAACTAAAAGTGTATCCGTAAATAAAAACCTGCATACAACCATCAACGGAGGACATCGCTAAAAACGAGAGAATCTATAGAAGGACCTTCTGAGAAACCATCTTCAATCAAACGAGGATCCGCAAGACCAGAAGTAAAACTAACAAGCCCGTTGAACTAACAGCTGCCTTTGAAGAAGGAATCACTGCATATGAGGACTAATTCAACACCACCTGTTCAACACTAGCTAATCTATGGCCCAACTCCAGCGCAAATGCTAATGACGAGAATCCTGTAGAAGAAAAGATCAGCAAAACAAACCCCATGAAGAAAACCTTCAACAAAAAAACAAAGAAGTCATAAAATCAACCCTATCCGAGATTCACAGACGAAGAAGAATCATCAGATTCAGAGGTAATAAATCTATCTAGTATTAGATTAAGTAGAATTAATTTTAAATGTAAAAGTGAAACAAATTGTGATATAACAAAGATGACGCAACCACTACCACAGGTACTAATACGTTAGATTACAACCATTTGACGGTAGAAGAGAAGACCTTTACACATTTTTGACAAACGTAGATGGAATAATTCCAACTCTGAACAAATATGACCCATCTAGTCAGGTTATTTGTATAAATATCTTAAAATCTAAATTAATAGGCTGAGCGAAAAGATGCATCAAGATACACGCTCATTTAAATATGTGGTTAGACATAAAAATCTTATAAATAAATAATTTCGGAGGATTTGAATCTTCGTTACAGTTATATGACAAACTAAGACAGACAACTTACAAAAATAGTGTCATACAATTTTATAACGAAATACAAAAGAATCTATGTGAACTAAATCAAAAAACCATACAAGAAAACAAAAACCACGAGATAGAAAATAATAGTGTAGCCGCCCTAAACATATTGAAAGAAAAACTACCAGTTTATATGCGAACAATCCTATTCGCCCTTAAACCAAAGACCCTTCATGAAACCCTACACGAGTTAACACAAGCAGGCTTCATAAACGAAGAAAGAAATTCTGAAAGTAGTAAAACTTTCGACAAAAGGCCTAATTTCCAAAACCAAAAGCTACAACAAAAAACAAACAACCCCCAACAACAAAATTTCAAGCCTAATAATCAAATTCATATTAGACCCCCTTTCAACCACAATCCTAACTACAAAGGAAACAATATCAATCCGAATTACAAACCACCCTCAAGAAATTATAGACCTGTACCAATGGAAGTAGACCCCACTTCAAGTTAACTCAAAAAACACTAAGTAAATCATAATAATGACAAAGAGGACCAGGGTTTTCGGGAAGTAGCCTCGGACCAAACTCACAACTTCCCTTTATTGTGCTAAGAAAAGCAAATCAAACACTCAAACTATTGATAGACACTGGTGTAGCCAATAGTTTGATAAGCAAGGAAAAAGTACCAAAACAATTAATAACCAAAAGAACTACCCCTTTAAAAATCAAAACCGTAGGAACACCCATATTTATAAACGAGGAACTAATTATCCCTAAAGGAAAATTTATTTTTCAAACCCAAACAGATTGCGTATTCCAGATTTATAATTTCAATACTCAATTTGACGGTTTAATTGGAAATAATATATTATATCCAAATAATACAAAAATTAATTTCAAGAAAAAAACATTAAAATTAAATAACGAAATAATTCCACTGTTCTTTTCCGAGAAAGATGAACATGAATATTACAAAGAAATAAATTCATTACATTCTTTAGATTACCAAGAGACTGATCATATCGAAAATTTGGATAGTTCACGACTCATCCACAAAAAATAATACAAATAAGCACTTCTCCTTACGATGCCCCAATATGGGTAGTACCTAAAAAAGAAAACAAGGAAGGAAATAAAGAATGGAGGATAGTCATAGATTATAGGAAACTAAATAATATAACTAAAGAAGACAAATTCCCCATACCACTAATAGACGACATATTAGACAAATTAGGAAAAGCAAACTATTTTACAACTCTAGATCTAACAAAAGGATTTCACCACATAGAAATAGCCCCACAAGATAGAGAAAAAACAGCCTTTTTTACTTTAACAGGATATTATGCATGGTCAAAGGATGCCATTTGGACTAAAAAATGTCCCTGCAACGTTCCAAAGAATTATGAACGAAATTCTAAAAAAATACATAGGAAGTCATGTTACGTATATTTAGATGACGTAATAGTTTTTTCCACGTCATTACAAGAACACATAGATTCATTAAATAAAATATTTTTAACACTTAGAGAAGTTAACCTAAAAGTATCATTAAATAAATATGACTTTTTAAAGAAAGAAAGTGAATTTCTAGGACATATAATAACACCTGAAGGAATAAAACCAAATTCTTACAAAATACAAACAATACAAAAATTCCCAATACCAAAAAGTTTTAAGGAAATACAATCCTTTCTAGGACTAACAGGATATTATAAGAAATGTATATTAGATTACGCAAAAATCATTAAACCTATGACAAATTCTTAAAGAAAAACACAAAAATAGATCTGAACGATCAAATATATAAAAAATCATTTGAAAAACTAAAAATAGCTATGTCAGATAACCTACTAAACAGACACCCAGATCTTAGTAAACACTTTGTACTGACAACAGACGCATCCAATTACGCAATAGGCGCTGTATTAAGCCAATCACATAGTTTCGCATCAAGAACTCTTAATAGCCATGAACGTTATTATAGCACTATTGAAAAGGAACTATTAGCCATAGTTTGGGCAACCAAACAATTCAGACATTACCTATACGGTAGAAGATTCAAAATATTAACCGATCATAGACCATTAATATGGTTACATAACTTAAAAGAACCCAATTCCAAACTACAAAGATGGAAAATAAAGTTAGAAGAATTCGATTATGATATAGAACACTTACAAGGAAAAGAAAACAAAGTAGCAGACGTACCCTCCAGAGTAAAAATACCCGAAATTAATGCATTCGAGCTAGTCTCAACTAAACACTCCAACGAATCAAGTAGTGAAAATCTAATCTTTATTACCGAAAAACCCTTAAATTATTTTAAGAATCAAATAATAGAAAAAACAGGAAATAACGAAAAAAACAAAATAACATTCTATAAACACACGAAAAATATCTAACATGTATCGATAAATGTAGCAATTTCGCTTCCATAGAGAAGTTAAAGAAAAAAAATCAAAAAGATTTGATAAATGCCCTCGAAAAAATGTTCACGTATCTAAAGACATCAAAAGTAATAACTATGGATAACGATCCAACATTTCAAACATATTCAATAACCAACTATCCAAGAGAAAGAAAAATAAACATACATTTGTCTACCCCTTACAGACACACAGGAAACTCAGATATCGAACGACTACATAGTACCCTGAACGAGCATATAAGGATCTTAGGAAAAACAGAAAGATTGCTAGAACTAGCAAACAAAGCCTTAGGCGTATATAATAGGACTATACATTTAACTACCAAGGAAAAACCCATTGATATCCACTTAAGGTTCTTAATCCTTACCCTAATTATACAAAAATAAATAACCTAGAAAAATTTGATAAATTAAAAACAAAACATAAAAAGGTTAAAATAATAAAACAAACAGACAAGAAGATAATAATAAAACCACATGTCAGAGAACAAATCTTACACAAAGACCAATTTAGGAGGAAAAAGAAATTTACTAAAAATGACAAAATTAACTTTACCATTAATAAGTAGCCAAAAGATTAAAAAAGATAAAATAGAACAAGAAATAGTAGTACTCCAATCTAAGCCAATCAAATTAATTCAAGATTATGAGATATTATTACACGTAATAAATTTAACCCACTGTCAGAAACTAATATCACAATTAGAAGGACAAGTAACACAAATAACTAAACCTAATGACCTCATTAGAGAAGAAGTTAGAACTCTAAAGATAAAAATAGAAACCATAGTTCCCCATCATATAATACATAAAAGAGGATGGATCAACATAATAGGAACAGCATTTAAAGTAGTTTTTGGAACATTAGATGACAACGATAGACAAACTATAGAAAGCAAACTAGACGCTTTAGAAGACAATAATAAAGAATAAGTACAGAATAATCATAAAACAAATAACAATAAACAACCAATTTAACGAACAATTTAAGCAAATACAAGATATATTCAAACAGAGTCAAAAATGGCTAAACACTTACAAAACCGTTATAGACGAAATAAATAGTATACGTTTAGAATTAGAACTAAACAGAAACTTAGTAAAGTTACAACGACTTGTAGAAAAAATAGATGACATAATTATGACAAGTAGGTCAGGAATGCTAACACAAGACATAATTACTAAAAAAGAAATCTTTGATTATAAATTAAACATAGAAAAAATGTAAGAAATAAAATTAACTTTAGCAATTTACAAAGAAAATCTGTTAATTATAATAAACATACCAAAATATTCTGAGGAATTATATAATGAATTACAGATACAAACTTTCCCAAAAAAACAATTAAATTGTAAAACTATCAGACACTCATGTACTACAAAAGGATACAAACCAAGATAATTGTATAAAAAACATTATAAAAAACATTATAAAACAAGATACTACAGTAAATTGAACCACAGAAGACTATACAAAAGAAAATATTATCCTTGAAATAAATCAATTAATTATTATTAAGAATCTGAAGTACCAGGAAATTAAACATAACTGTAATAGTCTCAATTACTCCCTTAAAGGAAATTATATATTAGAATTAGAAAACTGTTCAATAACCATAAATAATCAAACATATAATCATAAGCTTTATGAAGAAAATTATAACATAATGCCAATCCCAGATCATGTAATTACAAAATTAAATGAACTAAAATTTAAAGATATTCACAATCTTAAAGAAATTACCTTTTCAATTCCCAAAAAATATATGGATTACGGCATATCCAATATTGTAATACATATAATAGTCATTATTGTAACCATTATATTATTAAGACTATGAAAGCCAAAAACAACCACAACAAACATTAATCTGCCAAAAGTCGAGTTTCAAAGTTTGCCCGATCTTTCGCCGGGAGGGGTTATGATCCCACTACAACAACCTACCCAAAGAGGAGTATTCTCGCTAGAATAACACACAACACAACACCAAAAACTGGATGAGGTCATCTTTAAACAAAGATAACGGCACCAACCAGATAAGCACATTTACATCCGACACCAAGGAAAGTCACAAGACGATAAGAGTATTTGCATACGGACCCAAGAGGAACCATAAAACATAATCAGTAGATTAACCAAACATCACAAAAACTACCAATATATCACGTACGCCACTTCCAGAAGATAACAAGAAGTCATGTACACACACAGTATAAATACCACTGGATAAACTACCAGAGGAACATTCTTATAACTCCGCTACAGTCACGCACATCGTACTACACTTTGGTTCAGTTGCGACAAATACCTCTAAGCCTTTCTTATTATTAAAGAAATTGTCTAATGTATTAATAACTAAGTTGTACGTTTCAAATAAAGTATTTTAATCAAGCTTACTCATGGCTGTTCTCATAATACTTGACGAGTTAAGACACATTGGAATACTAGGATATCCTTCCTAAGGAAATCCACTTGAATTGATCCTGAACTAGCTAACCGAACTATCAAGAGCCAACACGGCTACCGACTTTCTTAGTCAAACCAAACTGCTAAATCAAGATTAAAATTTATATATATATATATATTTGCTGGCTATATGAATATCTTCAAAACAATTAAATCTGCAAATGATAAAATTCTTCTTCAAACATATATCGACAGGTTGTGTACTTGGTGGTGCAAAATAGTTTAACTCTTAATCCTATTAAATATCAAACTATGACATTGTCCAAAATAAGTTCGTTGTCGGTAAGGCCGATTTACGGACTATAATTTTACTTGATAACGTCATAAGAAAATATTGATGGCACCAACACCAACATACAGCCCGTTAACTCACACCATATACAATTCCACTTATCACGTAAAAAACCTAACACTAACCCTACTACTAAGTACTAAAGCAAGTACTAAATCTAGTACCAACAAATTGAAAAGTACTAAATTCTAGTACTAATTACTAAAAATCAAGTACCAAAAATACTATTGTACCAACAACCTAGTACCAATCGGCAGCAGTCTTATATTTAACTAACGGTACCCGCGTGCGCTACTACGCCCCAGAAAAAAACATGTTTTAATGTGTAATGCGGAAGTAATGCTAGCGGGGCCAAATATTCACAGGAACGATCCCTCGAAAAAAACTATATTTAACCTGTAAATTTCATTAAAATCCGTTGGGCAGTTTAGGAGTACATACTCCACATTTACAAACACACATACATACATCTGCTGTTCGCCTCGTGCTCAGAATAAGTTTTCGATCGATTTTTGTCACAACTCAGGCCCGGTGCACACTTTGACGAGGCACCGCTGCAGCGGTGATGCTTTTGCGTCTTACATTACTCACAAATAAATAGAGTGTTCACTGGTCAACGCTCCAGCGAGTAAAGTCTTCAAAGCCAAACCAGAGGGAGTCAGAAGCCAAGGTAGACCTCATCTTCGATGGAGCGACCAGGTAGAAGGAGACCTCCGCCAACTTGGAGTGCGAAATTGGAGACAGCAGGCAAGGGATCGAGCCAGCTGGCGGGGCGTATTGAGCAAGGCCTAGGAGCACCACGCTCTAGTTGAGCCAACATAAGTAAAAAGTAAAAAGTAAAGTCCACGAAAAAAACACTGATATTTAGGATCATAACTTGAAACCAAGTTTCTTAAAGTAATCATCAACTCCGCTGGCCCGGATGGTATACCCCCGATTCCTTGAAGAGGTGTTCTTGCACACTAGCAAAGCCACTGCGTAAGCCTTTCCATCGCTCCCGCTCTTCTGGAATCTTTCCTAGAAAATGGAAAACAGCATTTGTCCAGCCTGTCCCTAAGAAAGGTGACCCATCCTCCCCCTCCTCCTACCGACCCATAGCACTTATATCCCTTCTTTCTAAGGTCATGGAAACCGAACAGACGATCATGGAGAAGCTTTCGGTCTTCGAGATATTCCTTAAGCTGATAATTAATCAGCATTTCCATGACCTTAGGAAGAAGGGTCGTAGGTGCTATGGGTCGTTAGGAAGAGGGAGAGGATGGGTAACTCTTCTTAGGGACAGGCTGGATAAATCCTGCTTCCCATCTTTAGGAAAGATTTGAGAAGGACAGGAGCGATGGAAAAGCTTACGCAGTGGCTTTGCCTGTTTGGAAGAACACCTCTTCAGAAAAATCGGGGGTATACAATCCGGGCCAGCGAATTTGTGTTTATCGAGATCTTTGAGAACATTTGCTACTGTACGAGTGCTTAAAAAAATCTGTGCTATGAAAAAATTTAGATTCTCAAGTTCAGGAGGGGCAACGTTGCTATGAGGCAGGGTGGAGCTGGCAGCGAAATAGGCGGCGAGCAAGTTTGCCTTATCTGAAGAGTAAACAATTGGTTTGTTAGTGTCGATGAGCTCGTTGAAACCAAAGATGTTGACGAGTTTTTAATATTTCTTGCAAATGAGCAAAAATTTGTACTGATTTTGCGACATTGCAGAATTTTTGGCCGTTATTTTTAATCATGCAAAAACTTCGTTCAATGACTGAGTTGCAGGAGTCCCTTGCTTGTTTGTGCTATATGCGATATTCCTCTGTACGGTTGGCTTTATAAGATCGGAAATTGGAATAGTGTACATTGAAATCTCCCGCAATAACGATTTCAGTGCGAGGACAAGAGGAAACAATTTCCGAGATAGAATCAGACATCGCATCCAACTCGGTACAAGTCGAATAACTGCCAACATTTGGACTCCTATAAATAAAGCAATAACGAATGTGTTGGAGCATTGCCCATATCGGGAAAGGCTCTGGCAAGCAATGGGAATAAAGTAGTGGCACCAAGCTATACCCATGTAGACCAAATTCTGATAAATCAGTATTTACTCCAACATGAGTCTCACTTAGTGCCAAAACAGCTAGCCTGTGTTGTAAAGTGTAGACGTAAACGTGAAAGAATTTTTTTCTTAGGCCGCGAACATTGGAATATACGATATCAAACTAAAAACTTAACTAACTAAAACCGACTAATTCGAACCGTGCAGTGAATGACCAAATTAAATTCTGTAATAAACAAACTGTTTTAGGTGTCATGCCCATAAGACAGCTTGTTTACAAAAAATCAATTGAAACACTCAGTACAATAGGACAAATTCAGATGCCCTTATCTATTTACCGCAACATTTTAGGATGGTCATACAATGCCTGAAGTAGAGAAGTAATATGTAATTAAAGTCTTGTGGACAGATAAGAGGAGGGTTTTGCATCGCGAGTGTGTATTTTTTTTTCTTCCACAGCGCGAGTGGGTATTTTTATCTTTCTTCCAGCGACGCGAGTGGGTATTATTTTGTTTTTCACAAAACACGCGAGTGGTGTTTTTTCTGTTCATGAATGTGATTGCGTATTTTTTTTCTCTTGGCACACGAGCGACTACAATTTGCGCAATTTATTTGTGTTCGTTTTGTTTTTTTTTTGTGTGTGTGTTTTTTTTCTGCGCCACCTCACACGACAGTCCTTCTTGGGCTTTAGATCGGCACTCTTAAAGTTTTTTTTAAAAGTTCGACAATACGAAATGTGTACAAATAATCACAATGCAGCTTTCACGCATTCACACTCAACATCATTTAATTAAAACCATCACTTATGTCCCGCTTAAGCATTTTCAAACCATAACAATAATGCTGACTTGCACTCCCTCGTTCCATTGATCAATATCTTCTGAAATATAAACATGTTTACATCTACGTCCCCATGTAAGGTGTATCAAAACATCTACCAGCAAAAACTTGAATATCCCATTCAGTATAAATAGTTTGTCATTTTAGTCTTAAGTTTGAGTTCAATTTAATCAATAAAGGCGGTCCCAATTCAAAATAAATTTTGTTTTTTTAAACTTCCAACAAAAAATTCCATAATTTGTATTCTCAAAATTAATGCATATGCAAAACATTTCAAGGCACGGTTTGGCTATTTTTTTAAATGTTCGTATCGGTAGAGCAATAAAATTAGAAAAATTCCCCGAAAGATTCGGGAAAAACTGAAAGCATGTATATGGAAATGTTATTCCCGAAACGCGTCGCGTAAATAAAAGTAAAATAAAAAAACAAATAAGTTGTGAAATTTGATAAAAAATAAAAATAAAATAAAAGAAAAACTAAATTCAAATCCGTTTAAATTTTTAAATTTTATTTTAACTTCACATATATATATATATGTTCACACAACTTTGAGACCAATATAACAAAAATGAAAAAAGTTATGTTTTTAGTTATATCCCAATTTCTTAGGATAACTTATTTATATAATTTTTGTTCAATAAAATATGAATGACATACTTATTATTATTAATAAAGGCATACATTATGTAAATTTAAAAATAGTTCTTAAATTTTGTGAAATATTTTGTTTGACATAATTATTTTTTTAGGGAAATTTGGACAACTGTTCTCCCATCAGAAAGTAAACATATTTTTACTGCCATTTTGGGCATTAGAAAGGCAACTAAATTGGATGAAGGTGTCTACACTTGCAAGGTAATTACTTTTAATTTAAAAAAACAATAAATTAGACAACAAACAAGGGTTCGGAAACTGTTTTTTAACCTGAATACCGAATGAGATAACTTGGTCGTTTGTGAGCATATGTAAAATCACCCTACATTACCTTACCTTAGGTTGCACCATAGAGCAGGACTGGGATGATGAGGGTCTTACAAAGGGACAGTTTGGTTACCCAAGGGAGGGCTTTGTTACTCAATTGGCTTCTAAGCCCGATTGACAAGAGTTATTCTTCGTTTGATTTCAGCGCTGGTGTTGTCTGAGCTTATAGCGGAGGCCAGGTAGACAAAGTCCCAAACTACCTCAAAGTTATCGTGATGTTTTGTCCAAGCGGTCGATGTTGGGCGTCTCTTCTTGATGACAGCATATACTTGGTTTTGAAATGTAGGTTTTAATACAAACTCTATATACTACGTTGTATGAAAATAAAATTAAAAAACAACTAAGTAGAAGACTCAGCACAAATTTTGGACTTTGTTGAATTATTGATTCAAAATAGTTTTTAACGGCCTTTAGTCCATCAAATGAATGAAATGGATGAAACGCCAATTTTTGATGGACTAAAGGCTGTAAAAATATATTTTATACTTGGTTTTGCCCTTATTGACCTGCTAAACCCATCTTCGCCGCTTCCGTTTTTTTTTTTTTTACTAGACAAAAAAACTAAAAACTAGCTTAAATATAGACTTAACTAACTTACTGGCCCAATTCAGGCGCTCTCAATTACTCTCTATGTTAATTAATTGCCTTTCGGCCTAAGAATAACTTAAATTAAAATTAACATTAACGGGTTTTATTTTTTCCCAAAAAAAAAAAAAATAAAACTAGGCATCAGATCATCATCATTCACCGCTTCCGTCTCAATACTCACAAAAGCAAGATTGACATAACGCTGGACGGACTTTTAAAATATCGTGCCTCTGGTGTTTGCGTCAGAGTTCTGCACTATTCTTTAAAGTATGATGTTAAACATGACAGCGCATCGCCTTGTCTAAATTCTTTTTTTACTTCAAAGGTGTCGGTGAAGTCTTTGCCGACCTTGACGGAACAGCGTGCGTTTAGATCATCATTTTACACAGGCGGACGAGTTTGGCAGAGTTGGTGCATATTTATAGCCAAGTCATCGCCTGCATCTTTAAAGAGCTTGGCTGCTAGGCCATGGGCTCCGGCGGCTTTGTTGCACTTAGTCTAAGAACTTAGATATAGCTAGCTTTACTCCAGATCCATGTGGGTGGAATTGTTGGTCTACTTCGACAAGTTAAGATAGACCATTCGGCGTGACAGCGGAACTCGTTTCTTCATAGCCGTTATACAATCTGCAGATATGGTTTTTCCATATTCTCAGAATTGACTGCGATACCACTAAGATGTTCCCTTGTTCGTCTTTGTAAGCTTCAGTTCGAGCTCTTTAGCTTTGACAGTTTCCTTTTACCTTTTGGTATAACTTTTGAACTTCATTTCTGCAATAACAGCTCTCCATTTTCCCTATCTTCTTCACATGATCGCTTTTTCTATGAGAAGCCATTGTTCCTCTTTCCTTCGCATCATCAAACCAGCGGTTTCGTTGTGGAGGTATGGGAACTTGGTACTAGCTATTACATTATTTCGCCCCGAAGCAAAGTCAATTTGCCTGAATCCGTTATCGGAGGTGGTGTCGTACAAGCTGTATTTTCCGATTGGCGTTAAAGTCGACAATTTTGATTTCATATCTATGGCACTGCTCATGTGTTTTTTCCAGGAGTTCAAAAAACATTTCTTTGGTGACACCATCTTTTTCCTCTGTGGGGTATGCGTGCATATAAGGCTTATATTGGCAAATTAAGCCTTGATATGGATTGTCATGAAGAGTTCGTTGACACGGTTTTAGCTCAAAACTTCTTGCCGGATCCTGCCTTTAACGACAAATCCACATCCATTTCATTCTTATCCTTATTTCGTTTTCAGGGTTCGTCATCTGTGCGTATCCGAGGCTTGTGGTTACTTTGCAACTAGTTGTTTTTTCCATGGCCGGGATGTTACCCCGACGGTACAACCCCCAACTGGAGGACCAGGTCCTTATTATGACTGCAAGACGAAGAGCCGCATAAACCGCTCCTTATATGCCTGAGCTCCGAAAACGTCATAGTAACCAATTTCCTAATTTGTATAAATGATCTTCTGTTTATAACTTCTAATCCACTTAACTGTTTTGCTGACGACTCTACCCTCAGCTTTTCATATTCGTTCGATAACTCACGTCCTTCCCCTTCGGACGTACAATTGCACCGATACCGTATGTCAAGCTCATTAAACTCCGATTTATACAGGATTGTCAAATGGGGTAATAGGAATCATGTGAAGTTTAATGCTTCGAAAACTCAATGCTGTCTTCTGTAGTTAAAGATAAACATACCCCCAATGCCATTGTCCATGAATGGCACTTGCATCGAAGAAACCGAAAAGGTCTCATTACTCGGTATGTGTGTCAACAGTCCAACCTCCGTTGGAATGACGATATATTTGCTTGACAGAATACAAAATCGAGCCTTAAGATTGATAGGTAATAGAACTGCCGTTGAAACAATTGCCCCTCTCGAACACCGACGCAATGTTTCATGTCTTTCCTTATTTTATCGTTTCTTTTATAAAAAATGTTCACTCGAAATAGCCAGCTGCATTCCTCCCCTTAAAAGCTTCTCCCGTAATACTCGTCTCGCAAGGAATGCTCATCAATTCACCTTTGAGCCCAATTTCAGACGTACCATGAAATGTAGGTATTCTTTTTCAGCCGAACAACATGAATTTGGAAAAGTTTACCCGGCGAGACTTTCCCTTGCCATTTTGATCTGCTAGCATTAAAAACCAATGTTAATCGACACCTCCTGTCCTTCCCCTCCCTATCTTCCTAATGCCAACGCAATGTGCTCTACATTAAAAGGGAAACAAATAGTCCCTTGTGTGCGCCTTAATTATTAAAAAAACAAAAAAAAAACAATATAGACTTGTAATATTTTATAAAAATTTTGATATTCATAATTTTAATAGGTTATTTTAACAAAATCAAAAACATAACAAAATAATATTTAATGTTTATTTATATTTGATATTTACAATCCTTTTTTAATTTTTAAGGTTAGATATAATTTTATAAAACGGTTGATTGACATTAATTCACATGAAATAGAAATTCGTTTCTTATAATTCGTAAGGGCAACCACTTCTTGAGTATGCATTTGCAAAATATGACTCACAATTTTGGATGATAATATTTGTTAATCAAATTTTTTCTTCGCTCATTCGATTTTGCAATTAATCAAAACAAAATTTTATTTTTTTTTTGTTATTTGTTATTTTCCTTATTTATTAATTTTTAATTTTTTATCAAGAAACCACAAACCAGACCTTATTTCGAGAATACAAATTAAAAATTACTATTTTAAATGCGTTTTTATTTTTTTAAATTTTGTTGTTTCATATACTGATTTACTCTGAATTCCACGTGGGGTGGGAGCGTGCTTTAAAGGGACCTTCCCACTGTTGCGCACGTTTATTTCGAAGCTGGTGCGTCATAGGAAAAAAAAACTCTGAACAACAAATGAAGCTGCAGTATATCTTGAAATAAAAAACCGTTTTTGAGATATCCTCTCTCTTATTTATATAAAGCTAACAGACCCGACCACGCGTTGCTGTGGTTCATTTAATTTGCAATTAAACAATATTGAGTTCATTAATCGAGATAAAAAACAGTCCTATGCCTCAAGCTTGACCAACAGAATAGTAAATTTCATGAAAATCCGTTCAATAGTTTTACAGTCTATTGGCTACAAACATCGTGACATGAAATTTTTATATATAAATATAGCAAAGCCACCGGGCGTTGCTCGGGTTTAAAATACGTTTTCTGGATCCCAACAACGGCGCTATTAATCGCTAATACACGCAAAGAATTTTTTAAAGATCGGTCAAGTCATTTTAATTTCTTTCTGCCAGGTCAAGCTATGGGGTAAACATTTTGCTAAAGGCTTTTTTTATTTTTATTTGAATGAAAAAGGTGACCCCAATGCCACCTAGGGGTATTGGTCTTAGTTACTCCTTACAATATCAGCTATATGCCTGTGAAAGTCCCATCAAAATCTATGTAAAAATAAGAATTTTCGAAAAAAAACCACCTGGTGGATAATTAAAATGGTCTAAGTTATTCCATAAAACACCAGCAATATACCCATGAGAGTGCCGTCAAAATTGGCGCTGGCGTTCTCAAGAACATCTCCTTTTTATGGATAAACAATTTTTGTTTTTTTTTTTTGAAAATTTGTAATGAAATAAATAAATCTTAGAAATACATTTCAATGGGAAAGAAAACCTTAACAAAAATCATCATTGGCTAAAAAAACTTAAACTTCCGCAGGACGGATTTTTTTTTTTTTTGTTTCTAAACCATTTACAAATGATGCCCTTGCATTTAAAAAAGAAAAGCGATTATTATAAAAATTTAAGCATAAACAAAAAAAATTTGTTTGCTACATAAATAAATAAACATATAGCAAGAACTTGCTTTTCTCTACAGCATGTTTTTTACTCTTCGACAACATTGGCCATGTATAGGTGAGCGCAAACGAGGAGATTCGGAGAATAGGTTCAAAGGCGAATTTAACTGACAGCTCGATAAAATACACACGTTCTTATGAGTACCGACCCATACATGACAGACTCGACGGATGCGGTTTAAAAAAAAATGAGAATACGGGAGGAAAAACGAATATTCCATTTTGAATGGATATACCTATGTGTGCGTGATTTTGAATATTTTTATCGTAAAAATGTAAAAAATACATTTTTTCAAAACTTAATCAAAAGAAACTGTAAATGAAATAACTATTTTTTTGCTATAATTCGATAAAAAAATATAAAAAAAATAAAAAATAAACATATATTGTAGCGCTGCATTGCTTGTACACATGTAGATATAAACGTATGCTCACAAAAACAGCCATAAATCGAAAACCAATGCACATAAACACATAGCACATAGCTTAAAACCTTCTTCTCGACCATATCTTTCATAAACAAAGTATATTGAATATGGTCAAATGACAACTGAGATCATTAGCGTCATACGTTTTTGACAACATTTTTTCATATATAAATAAAAGGCACGACTGGGTCGCACGTACTTGCTCCCGCGTGCTAATCCTTTTTAGGTACAGGCGTCTTTTTGACAAAGATTTAATTTTAATGTTTTTTGACGTGCATTCTTTAGAATCGTTGTGGTTTGAAGCTCGAACGAACATGCGTCACGATAAAGGGATAAACACATAAATATATAGGATTGTTAGCTTTTGCAGTTTTTTAGTGTATTATCTTTCCACTTGCTGCTTATTGTTTATAATATAATTTGCTAACAGAAAGATATAAAGGATTTTTTTCAGTTTAGAGACAATATTAAAAGTTAACACAGTGGTTTTGTTTATTTATATGAAGGTGTAAACTTTTGTTTTCTCGATTGAAATCTTTGCATTCAGTAGTAATCGAATAGTTTTTTTTATTTGTTAGTTGTTTTTATGTGTTTATCATAGGCTCCTTATTTATTCTGTGTGCTTTTATGATGATGAAATGCTTTAAAATACGTAAGTATGTATGTAGGTTGTCACCTTCTTTTATTTGACTAATGGCTAGGCAATATGAAATAAAATTTTGGGGAATTTTTTTTATGAAATCAAAAAAACACTATTCATAACGTTTTTTGGAAAACATGTTGTAAGCCATCTTATTTCTTTTGCTGTTTTCTATTTTATGAATTTTTCATTTCAAAATCGTTTGACCATTTTTTTCACAAAAATGTTTTTTTGAAAAAAATTTCGAAAACATATTTTAATTTTTTTTTGAGTAAGTCTATTTTAATAAATCTATAGTTTATACTAGGAGAAAAATTAAAAAAAAAATCTATAGATCCGTTTTCAAAATATTCAAAAAACAAACAATTTTTTTTTTTTAAATTATTAAAAAAATAAAAATACATGTTTTTGAAAATTTTAATAAGCAATATTATTTCATCAAAACCCGTCAGTTAGTTAACGAGAAAGTCGGATTTTAAAAACTGGTCATATGGGAGGTACCGTTATAAGACTTTTTCTGAAAAATCCATTACAAATTTAAGATAGATTTTGCATAGAAAACATCATTGTGAAAGTTTTATCAAAATCGTAGGAGCCGTTTTCGAGAAAAATAAGTTTTTCATTAAAAGTTATATGGCAGGTACCGTTAGTTTTGTTAGTTGGAGCTAGAATGCCAATTCCAAAAATAGTCGGGTAGAGCACTCTAAAAATACAATATACCAAGTTTGAATCAAATCGGCCCAACCGTTTAGGCTGTAGATATCGATACGGACAGACAGACAGACAGACGGACGGAATTTCCGGACCCACTTTTTTTGACTTCTCTATCATCGTAATGTCATGTTTAATTGTTAGATTTTTTTATTTTGCCAATGCATAACTTGCCTTATAGTCCCTATAAATCGCAAGTAAAAAGGTACATATATGCTCAAAACTTTGAATTTGTTTCTTATTTTTGCAATGGTTTTTTGTTATTTGATATTTGTATCCACTTGAAGTCCGAAAAACTGTCCATTTTGAATTAATTTCATCTTTTACCAGCCAACCAGAGTCTCGGATTTTCATCCTATGAAAACGTCCTTTAATTTTGTTCGTTGTCTTACTTTCTTTTTAGGTGGTTGACTGGGGCGTTGAACAATGTCGTTCGGTACATGTGCACATCCAAACTCCACCCCATCTTCGAGTGGATCCGGCTAGCGTTACACTGCATCGAGGAGATTCGTTGCGTGTCCGCTGTCTCTCACCCGGTAACGATATAAAACGTTGTGGACAATTAGGATACAGCTGGACCCGTAATGGTGTACTGTTTCAATCGGATCCCCAAACGGTAATGTGGGAAGATTTATATCCGGACGGAAGCATTTTAAAAATCAATAACATCCAGGTGAGTCACAAGTCACACAGTAAAAATATTATTAATGAGCTATTTAAAAAATGCTTGTGTTCCACCACTGAATGTTGGACGTATGGAAATAGAAACAGGGTTTTAATTAGATGTTTGCAAATAAAACATAACATTTTTATTTTGCTTGAATACTGGTTTAAATGTAGGCTGTTGTTTGAAGTTTATTATAGTTTAAAGTAAGGTTTAACTAGACAACTATTTTTTTTTATATGGAAATCAAATGCTTAATACGAATGATTAATATTTTGAAATAATGAACTTATTAAGTTTTATTTTAAATTGAATTTTCAGAAATCAGCAGAATATTCTTGTGTGGTATCCAATAGCGTTTCACCAGTTTCGAAAAGTGTGTACGTAACGGTAATTGATAGAAACATGGTAAAACTATGCCACGCTGAGATAAACAATGGCGTACAGTGGCCTGTAACTGCACCAGGAGCAGCAATTGTCGCTGACTGTCCCAAAAATTATCAAGGATACTCCAGGCGAGTGTGCGAAAAACGCGATGTAGGCAACAGCACATGGCTGCAACCCGATTTTTCCCAGTGTGTTGCCGATAAACTTATACAAACATACACTATGGTAAGCAACTCAATATAAATTCTATCTATACTATGTACTTCTTTAATGTTATTCTAAAATGTTATTCCACTATTTAACAATGCCATCTTATATACATAAAGTAGTAAAATGCTTTATTTATCTATTTATTGTGAGATCTTATTACATTTTAAGATAAACTATCTTATAAGTTAGTGCAATTAGGTGGGTTCAAAAATATTTTATAATTTTGTGACCAATTAAAAAATGTTAACTAGAGTTTTTTAGATACATGAAATTGAACAGAAAAGAATTTAGAAAACAAGATAATTGTACTGTAAATGTAGTTTTAAAAAATAAATCATCAACTATGATCACTGGCCAAATAGACAGAAGATTGATTTTAAAATGACTTGCGCTCCTACATACATCGTCTCTGCTCAATTGGAAGGGAGTTCCAATAGCGAGAGGCCTAAGCAAATAAAAGGCACGACTGGGTCGCACGTACTTGCTTCTATGTGCTAATCCTTTTTAAATGCAGGCGTCTTTTTGACAAAGATTTAATTTTAATGTTTTTTTTTACGTGCAACTTCCTTAGAATCGTTGTGGGTAGGTAGAAGCTCGAACGAACATGCGTCACGACAAAGGGATAAACAACACATATATATATATAGGATTGTTAGCTTTTACAGTTTTTTAGTGTATTATCTTTCCACTTGTTGTTTACTGTTTATAATATAATTTGCTAATAGAAAGATATAAATGATTTTTTTTAGTTTAATTTTCATTTTGGTATGGAAAAAATTGAACAACTGGAATAAAGATTCGTGGGAATCAGCAGTAGCGCAATAATGCTGGGTATAGGGACCTTTATAGGTCCCAATAATAATAATTTACTTTTTGAAATCAAATTAATTAAAATAGTTTAATTATGTTTGATGGATCGATAAACGTATGGTGTGGGTAGGTATTAATGGAATTTATTAAGGCTATAAGGTATA
Organism: Platycheirus rosarum; assembly: GCA_963971375.1. Classification (NCBI taxonomy): domain Eukaryota; kingdom Metazoa; phylum Arthropoda; class Insecta; order Diptera; family Syrphidae; genus Platycheirus; species Platycheirus rosarum. The sequence goes on from OZ020510.1 coordinate 92,446,212, forward strand.
CCTATAATAAAGTTGGAAGGAAGGTAGGTACTAAAATTAAGATACACAACTACTGTTAAGCGAGTGGGTATAGAGACAATATTAAAAGTTAACTCAGTGGTTTTGTTTCTTTATAGGCAGGTGTAAACTTTTGTTTCCTCGATTGAAATTTTTGCATTCAGTAGATACCTAGTAATCGAATAGTTTTTTTATTTGTTAGTTGTTTTTGGGTGTTTATCATAGGCTTCCTTATTTATTCTGTGTGCTTTTATGATGATGAAGTGCTTTAAAGTACGTAGGTATGAATGTAGGTTGTCACCTTTTTTTATTTGACTAATGGCTAGGGCTTAGCCGACCAATATGAAATAAAATTTTGGAGAAAATATTAAACAAATAAGTTTTTTATGAAATCAAAAACACTATTCAAAACGTTTTTTGGAGAAAATGGTGTAGGTAAGCCATCTTATTTCTTTTGCTGAATTCTATTTTATGAATTTTCATTTCAAAATCGTTCTAACAGTTTTTTCAAAAAAAAAAAAAAAAAAAAACTAGGAGGAAAATTAAAAAAAATCTATAGACCCGTTTTCAAAATATTCAAAAAACAAAAAAAAAATTTTTAAATTATAAAAAAAATTAAAAAAAAATTTGTATGAAAATTTTAATAAGCAATATTTTTTGAATCATAAAACATTATATATTTATAAAATTTCATTAAAATCCATCAATTAGTTAACGAGAAAGTCTGATTTTAAAAAAACCGGGCATATGGGATGTACCGTTATAAAACTTTTTCTGAAAAATTCATTAAAACTTAAAGATAGATTTTGCATAGAAAACACCATTCAGAAAGTTTTATCAAAATCGTAGGAGCCGTTTTAGAGAAAAACAAGTTTTTCATTAAAGGTTATATGGCAGGTACCGTTAGTTTTGGAGCTAGAATGCCAATTCGAAAAACAGACAGACAAACAGACAGGCGGACAGAATTTCCGGACCCACTATTTTTGACTTCTCTATCATCGCAAGTAAAAATTAACGCTCTGAGGTCAAGCAAGAATATCTAGGCTGTATAAGTACACATGATCTTTGAGACGTCGGAAATATTAGTTTTTTTTTATAAAGATATTCTAGTTCTCGAGATTGTATTTATAGTAGCATAATAAACAACGAAGGGCATGAAATTTTAGTAAATGAACATTGAACAACCGAAAATCGATTTGGATAAAGCAGAAATGTGATCCCGTCTATTGAAGTTTAAAACATACCGAGTAACATACCACGATTAATTTTGTCCTGCTTGAACTACTGACGTTGCAAAAGACTTCAGAGCAGTACAACAATAATGGTAAAATAAGAGTTTTTGCAATTATAAGCTTGTTGTGGTGGTAAACAAGATTGTGAAGCCTAAAGAATACGAAGCGTTTCACACACCTTACTAACCGCTATTTTAATATGATCATCATGGGTAAGCAGACGGTTGAAAGTTATACATCAATTTCTGAATTATCAAGTTTTACACGAGTTACTGTGGTAAGTTCAATGAGTTCGCGGTATATAACAATGGCCTGAGATTTTTTCGGGATGTAGGCGTAGATGATTTTCAATAGCCCAGCTAAGGATGCTTTGAAGATCTTCGTTTATTCTACGTTATGTGTCGAATTTGGACTTGAACTAATAAAGAATTGCACGTCATCAGCGTACATGTGTACAGAACAATACCTGACAACTTCTACTAAATCATTTATGTAAATAGTAAACAGAATTGGACGAAGTATAGATTCCTGTGGGACTCCACTGGCAATCTGCAAAAAACTGGATTTTACATTCACAATTACAACTGACCGTTGTCTGCCTGTTAGATACGAATGAATATATTTCGCAGATTTACATGAGAAATTGAAATTATTTATTATTTTTTTTTTGTAGCATTCGATTTTATTGCCAATGAATGATTGCTAAATCATGACCTTAGAATGAATGGTGATTTATTTTATTTCAGTTGAAGTCATTATTGAAGTCATTGATTCGAAAGAAATCCATGCGAATTCTTAAGGTGATTTCATTGAATGCATTCCGCAATGATTACATTCTTTTACAGCTATGATCTTCACCACATCACCTGATCGGTCACATCGTCAAATAAAATTAAAAAAAAATAAGTAACATTAACGTAGAACAATAACACAAAAAGTGTCAAAACCACAACATTTAACGGTTTTTTAGTAAAACTAGAGTACGCCACCATACGTCTTTTATAATAAAAAATTTATTAAAATTCGAAAATAGTAGAACGGATTTTGATAAAATGTTTTTTTTATTTTTTATTTAAAAAAAAAATTCTTTGAAAATTTTGGTATGCATTTTTTTAGAGTTTATTAATATTAATGTGATTAAAAAATTTAAAATAATTTTTTTTGATAAATTTTAAAATTATTGATTTAAAAAAAATTCAAAAATTAATTTTAATCAGAAAATAAAGTTATTCATAATTTTGCTATGGAAAATTAATTTGGCTACCTAGGTCTTCTCATATATAAAATTCGAAAGAAATCTAAAGAGGCGTTACCGCGAAAGCCAAAATATAAAAGAAATGTTTTATAAAAGTTGATAGGCTTTTCCCGTGAATTTGGTTCTGATGAAATGAAAGCCAATACCAACAAAAAAAACTCAAAAATGATCATCAAAATCGTTGGAACCGTTATTTTTAGGTTAAAAAAATAAAATTTCAATTTCCCCTCTGGGAAATCTAAAAGAATACACACCAAATTTGAAGATAATCGCTTAAACCGTTTAGGCTGCAGCTTATACTGACACTGTGTATCAGACAGAAAGACAGACATTTTTCGCATTAAGTTTTTTAAACTTCTCAATGATCGTAATGTCATGTTCGATTGTTATCTCAATTTTATATTAACGAATCCTATAGGCCCTATAATACTATTATAGTCCCTATAATCGCAAGTAAAAAGAAGGAAAGATTGACATAACATATATATTAAATAAAATGAATGAAATTGAAATAATATAAAAAAAAAGTTGTGAAAGCGAAAAGAAAATTAAATAAAATATTTTGAAATAGAATAAAAATGAATAAAGTTAAATAATTAAAAGAAATTAATAAACAAAACAAAATAAAATGTCAAAGTGGGAACACTTATTAACATAGTATGCGGCTAATTTGAAAAAAATCGTGGCAGGGGCAACACTTAAACACGCAGAGCTTTCAACGATTAAACTTAAGTTTTCGCCTTGTCGTTTAGCATAAACACAATCAAATTTTTTGAAAACTGAAGAATGTTGACAATTCGTTTCATGCATGTTTTTTTTGTGAGGCTCTCATTGAGATAAATTTTTTTGTTTGATTCAGCATTCAAACCTAAGTCACTGAGACGAAGATGTTTATAAACCTTTCGATGGTTTGCAGCTGATGACATTATTTTGTTCCTGTCTTTAGTCCGGGGCATTTAGGCTTTTGCTGGGAAAAAAATTAGTAGACTACATTTGATTCGGAATTCGAAAGACCATATTTTGCACACTTTTTTTAATTTTTGATTTTATCGGTAACGTCTCTTTAGATTTCTATCAAAGTTTCTATTTGGGAAGATCTAGGTAGCAAGATTAATTCTGCATATCAAAATTTTGAAAAAACTTTTTTTTCTAATTAAAATTTATTTAGATTTTTTTTTTTCGAAAAATCAATATTTTTAACACTAATCAAAAAAAAATTATTTTAAATATATATTAATAAACTCTAAAAAACTGCATACCAAAATTTAAAAAAAATTCAAAAAACTATAAAAACAGGATTTAATCAAAATCCGTCCTAAAATTTCCGTACTGCTTTTTCCATAAATTTGTTATTATACAAAACGTCTGATGGCGTACTCCATTTTTACTAAAAAAAAGTTAAGTGTTGTAGTTTTGAAACTTTTTATAAGTTCATATAGTAGTATATATGGTAAGTGTATACCCAGCGCAGTAAAATTTTATACGGCAAACAACAACAAACATTAAGTGTCGATAATTAGGTTAGAGAAATTAGAGAATATAATAAGTCGAGATAAAGATTGGAAAGAAATGTCAACCAACTAAAATGTAGAACAAATATGTACTTGAAGGTTGGCAAGATTTTATTATTTATGGATATGTTCGTTGAGTATCATAATACAAGATTACAAGACAGCGCATTGCCGCATTTTGACGTCATCAGTGACCCAAATTGACTAAATTAAATAATTTTTTTTTGGAAAGGATCCAAAGCTTTAGATGACTTAAAATGTATATTAAATCAATCAGATCAAACATTAGACAAAACCTGCATCAATTCAAATTTAAATTACTGCATTCTAAAACCGAATTTAGTTCTGCAATCAAGGGTCTTTTATGACGTCATGGTTGGATATTCTATCCGGATGTCTCTGTTCAAGAACTGAGTTGAATTTGGAACACACCGTTATAAATTTATTCAACAACACGTCAGTTGTCACTTCGGGGGGTTAAATTAAAAGTGAATTATGGATTGAATAAAGCGTTTTATTGGGACTTCTAATACTGCGCTAGCTATAGATCACCAATAAAACACGACTAGTGTTATTTTTTTATAAATTAATGTTACTTATTTTTTTAAATTGTATTCAACGATGTGACTGCACATCCAAATGAGTGAGCAGGTAAGTGCGATCCAATCGTGCATTTTTTTCTAAGTTTGGCTAATTATGGGGAATTAGTCCCTCAGGGTAGGTAAGATGCTGGTAACCTCTCCCGTAAAAGAAACTTACTCAAAACCCGACAACAAGCCTCAAACATAATCAGATTAAACGACTACAAAACATGCAACGACATAGGCTAAAACATTTTGAAATTTCCTCATGACATAACATCACTTTAAGAAATGATGGCCAGAAAATAGTTTTTTTTGCAGAAAAAGAATATTTCATTTAATACAGCGGTCATCCAAAATACCATATGCTCGGAGTAGGGTTCCTAGTTAGCCAAAAAACTTAAGCCTACAATGATCGAGCTTAAATTTAATAAACGAAAAGCTATGCATTGCATGACATAGTTTTTTAAATGTTCAGGCATCCACTAAGAAGTTTGAATGAGGTGAAAAAGATTCCTAATGCGAACTTTTTGAGAGGACAGCCTCAATGCTTGCCCAAAATATGACGTCGAAATTAATCTTGAAGATTTTAATGCCACATTAGGAAGAGAGCCGGTATTCTGACATTAAATATGCGTTCATATAGTTTGCATTAAAACACTAATGTTAATGGAGTCGTATGACTCATAGGCATCAGCGAAATTAATCATCTCGCACTCAAAGACACCTACAAAGCCACCTCTGTAACGCCTGATAGAGTTACTCGTAACTTAATTGACTACGTGCTGAAAGAAAGTCGCCACTATTCAAGCATATGAGCATATGAAATAGAGGTGCATTCTGAAAAGATGAAAAGTATTCTTTATTTAATTGCTAAACGATCAGCTCAAGAAAGAAATGGAGACTCCATCATTTCAAGACGAAGAGTTCATACTGCAGCCACTATGTAGATATTCTCCTCTAAGCTTCAAGAGTGGGTATCTCCCATACGCGAAAACCTTTGTAGGCTGACCACGGCCAACATTACAAGCAAGCCAAGTAAAGTAAGTCAAATTGTTGTGCAGACAATTCAAACCATTCAAAAACTTCAATGGTCTGGCTTGCATCCACTTCAATCTGGCGTCGGAGAAATCATTTCGTGAATCTATCATGTCATCAAGAGGGAATATCGTCAACAATCCTAGGCAGATATTGGCTTATGCAGACGACATCGACATTATAAGGAGAAGTCTACAATCTGTACAGTTTGCCAAAGAATTCTTCATCCAGATCTGACAGGCAGGCGGAACAAAAGCTGGGTCTGCATATTAATGAAGGGACAATTAAGTGCATGGTGCCTATTGTCTACTTCTGCAAGAAGTGTTGGCACAACAAGCATGAATTTGAAGCAACACAATCCTTTAACTACCTTGAGCCGTAAAAACAGCTTCAGTGTGCGTATATTAGTCCTGTCGACAGGTAGTTTTAGGTCGACAAAGGTCTGAACTTAATAAATGGGATAAATGATTGAATAATATTTTCTTAAGTTTTGGATCTCGTAGAACCTGTGTAAAAATGGGGAGGGGAGGGAACTGCAAAACTATCGACCTTTCTTTAGTTTTTCGTTAATAACTTTTTTCTTACGTCCTACGTTACAAGCATCAAGGTTTATTTTGTAGAGAATACAATATTGATTATTCGAACATGTTCGTATGTTAATTTGTTACTAAGATATGGCATTTCGAAAAAAAGGAAATTTTTAAAATTTCCCTAAAAATGCCAAAATCTGAAGAAAAAAACAGTCACAACAGCAGTAAAAAAAAAACAAATATACAACAGCCAGAGCAGCAACAATCCACCAAGTTGGATAAAAATGAGCAACAACAACAAACAAAACCGAACATCAATTTGCAGCAAGAAGAGCAGCAGAGACAACAGCCGCAACAAGAACAACAGAATCAGCAGAAACAGCAATTACAGACAACAAAGAAATAGAAGGTGCCGCCCATCAACACCTACAAGATAGAGCTGAAAACTGCAATAGAATAATATAGGCAATAGCTTTACTATTAAAAGATGAAGTAGCGATAGGCTTATAATAAAATAGGCAGCACAAAACAATAAGGAGTATACTGAAGGAGTTGACAACTGAATACTACAGATTCATTCCTAAGGCAGAAAAACTCCATTCAGATAGTTCTACCGAAACAGTAGTGCTCTCAGAAGAGCTAGGTAGTGTTGCGACTAATGATCCCGAGTATGACGGGGTCAAGTTATTCTCCATAGTAAGAGCGAGACGGGAGCAACGGAAACAACCGTTCTTCCTAGGTCAGTTATTAGCCAGAAATAAACTGAATAGTCTAAGGAGTATCTCTCTCCTAGACTGCCAGATTGTAACATGGGATACATTAAAGAGAAGCGGTGACATGCTCCAATGCATGTACTGCCAAAGATTCGGGATGCCGCCACGAACTGCGAAACTCGCTGAGTTAAATGCAGTGAGAATCACATTCAAGCAGAGTGTAAATTCGGGTAAGACAAGGTCGAAGATAAGATCCAGTTAAAATGTGTACTGTGTGTACTGCGATCCTATCAGATATGATGTCTGTGTTGCTTTCCATTCAGGGCCAGTTAACCAGCCAACAACAACAGCTCGGAAAGCAGGAGGAAGGGCTTGATAATATCAAAGCTTACCTCAATTTAATTCGCAATGGACGCGCTATACCCCTTTAAAATCCTGGCTGTGAATGTAAATTGACTAATTAGGACCGAAAGGAGAACAAACTGGTTTCAATTGTTTTACGAGGAAAGTTCAGATGTCTTTTTGCCAGCGAAACCAAGCAAAACCAGAAACACAAATTGACTCACAACAATAACAATATCATTAAAAGAGACCAGCCCATCTCCGTTCAGGGTGGTGGTGATGCAATCTTTTTACGAAAACGTATTAGTTATAAAGTCATATATAATAATGAAGTTTGTAGATTCGGGTCGCTAGAAACCTGCAATATATGCATTCCTCTCATACATGGGAAGCGAATATTTACAAACGCAGTGTACGCACCAGATGTACCTCAGCCCACTAATATTATTGCAGAACTTGATAATCTTTTCAAATGCTTAAAGCTGCGCTCGATTGAGAGTTATTATCAGTGGATTTGAACGCCAAACATGAAGAGTGGGGAAACCTAACGCTGAAACTCAGAGGCAATCATCTATTTATTTAGATGGATCGACATAGTGTTGAGTATGCTGTCAATCTCTTTTAGCTACAGATAGACCATGATCCCAAAGAACCGTAATTTCCTAGATCTATTACTGTTAGACTCAAGACTAAAGGTTACTGACTCGACTCTGTGGATCAACAGACAAGAAACTATTTACGGCCGGTTGATTACGACAGTCACCACCGCGTACTTGCTGCTGTTATAGAGCTTCCGAACGAGCTTGTGGTGTTGGATGAATTTGTGCCTGCGTGCTACTACAATTTTATTAACACACGCTGGCCACGTTTTTTTAAAGCTTTGACAAGAGAACTTCACTCGAACGACATTTCGCCTCCAAATGACAGGAATCTATCGAACGTAGAATATCTGCTTCAGATGGAATGGTATTATAAAAGGAACGATGTATCCCACTATACAAAGAACAAAATGCAACTGAAATGTCAATTTCGGTTGACATGTTTAACCTCTGAACGCCAGTTCTTCATTTACGCTTCTTGCTTATGGAATGGTCTACCTCGAAGATTGGATCTTAAAAAATGGTATGCAACAGTGAGCTGTGAACTTGCCAATTCTCTGAAGTATTTACACCAGCGATCTCTTTTGGAGTTTACCTCATGCCAACGATTTTATCGCGTACTAAACAGGTCCAAAAGTCGAGGTTCTCAAAATTATCTTCCATTATCTTGTATTGATAGGATAGGAAGGTGAAAATTAATATCCAGAAATGTGAAACTATCCTCTTTAGAACCTTTGTGTGTAGGGCTTCTAGGGTTACGAGAAAGAACTGGCGCAAGTTAATGATGGCTGGGCCACATGGACATCCACTGGCAAGTTAAAATGTGGTAAAGTACCTTGGCATCTGGCTGGATCAGGCAGGGTGAAAGTGGTTTTCTACATGGCTCTCATTAGGCTGATGATTGTCTATGGATCCCGTTTAAGGTTCAACGTTGCACCATCTCTAATGGAAAAGGTTCAGGTGTTTGAAAGAGAGTATCTTCGTACCTGTCTTGGGCAACATAGAACTCCAGAGTCGGAGTACATAAATTACTACCCCAACGAGGTCCTACACAACGGGAACAATATGAACAGGATAGATAAGTTTTTAATTAAGCTCATTCGAGTTCACATTGCAAGGGCGATCAACTAATGGACAAATCTTCCGGGCTCATTACTCCCAATATGAATACTTTGAGAGCATATTTTAAGCGGTTTCATCCCGCCTGAAGATTTCTGCAACTTTCCGAAAAAAAAAAAAAAATATCGGTTATACCTAAAGCATTAATGTTTTATAAAGCTAGTATTTTCTATCTATTTGTTTTTAAATTAAGAACTATCTTTTGAAAAAACTTACTTTCGACATTTTGGAAAAAAAATAGTTTAGATTCGTTCTTAAAAGTTTCGAATACTTGTACTAAATTTGGTATAAGTATTTGTTATTTCTATTAATTTTTAATCGAACACTGAAAACCAGATGATTTTGTGAATTCTAGTTTACGAGAAAATATTTTTAAAAGATTTCATCAAAATCGTTGGACCCGTTTTCGAGAAAAATAAGCTTCTCCTTAACGGTTATATGGCACAGGTACACAGGTTTAGTTCTAAAAATAATATAACAATTTCCTCTCTGAGGAATGCCGAAAGAACCACACATATCAAATGTTAAGGCAATCACTTAAGACGTTTAGGTTGCAGATCGTTATACATACAGGTAGACTGACAGACATGCAGACATTTTTTGTCACAAACTTTTTTAGACTTCTCCATGATCGTAATGTAATGTTCGATTGTTATCTCAATTTTCTTTATATTCACGAATCCTAAACCGTTATTTTTAAATATTTGTGTCCATGTATAGAATTTTGTTTAGGAAATTAACCCTGCCGCCTTAACGAGGGAGATAGACGCCTCTTCTTTGGTAAAAATTATTGGGTGGGCCAACCTATTGAAAGATGCTCTCATTTTTACAAATGGCCGCTAATGTCAAATCTGTTTTGACATTTGTGGACTAGACAGATTGCAGAATATAAGTGAACAAGCAATGGACCGATACATGAACCGACATGAACCCATATTCTGAAGGCGGCGTTCCCGGGTCGACTCATCTCTCGTTTTGGCGATTTGCACTGGCCCGCAAGATCGCCCGATTTAACCGTTTCAGACTTTTTTGGTGGTTTTTTTTTGAAGTCCCGTGTTAACGAGAACAAGCCTGAGACTCTGGAAGCCTTCAAGGATAACATTCGATACAAGTGCGAGAATATCTCGCCCGAAGTTCTCGCTGAAGTGATGAAAATGCCATAAAACGAGCCCATATGGCAATCAATTGTGACGGCGCCCATTTGGCTGATATCATCTTCTCGACTTGACCAAGACAATTCTTAAGATTCAAATAAATATATTAAAAAACATATTTGAAGATTTTCATTTAGATAAAAAAGAGAGCCAAACAACCGTCATTATTTTGCAGCACCAAAATTATCGTACATTTTTTCTAGGTTTGAAGGCGTCTGGCACCCTTTTTGCCCCACCCAAAATGTCTGGCAATAAGTAAAGGTACTGTAAATATAGATAAATCAACTCTTCATATTGTGAAGTCTTGGCCTGGAGTTCGAAAAATAAAGTTCCAAATTCAATCAAAATTCCAAAATAATACAACAAATCTATTTATTTTATGAAACACAAGTTCTTTCAGTTTAAATAACAACAAATTTAACTTATTCCACTTATTCACAATTTAAATACGTTTTTATAATTCAACACCTTTTATTTAATCTGAATTCAATCACTTTTTACTAACGCTTCCAGTTGTTAACAATTCCACTTTTGAAAATGAACTCAACTCTCAATGCATTCACTCTTGTATTTATACAAATTTACAAACTTCTAGACGCTTTCGTCTGGTTCTGGCACAATCTAAGCTTTCGGTACCAATTCGAGTCTCGAATTAGTACTTCAAGTTCGATTTAGTACCGAGTCAAAACATATTGCAAATATGTAGCATACTTTTTAGGAGCATGATTATTGTACACAATGAATCCCACAAATGTCGTTAATTTACAAAAAAAAATATCCTCCGAATATCTAATCATTTTGTTGCGACATCACAATATGTTAAAATTCAGCTTTACCCTAATGATATCACTGCTTAATTTTTTGACGTCTTGAGGGCTTAACCACGCACAAAAGTACCGGCTGATAACTTTCAGATGCTGATTTTATTGATTACTATCTGGGCACGCGGCTTTGTTTGCGTTAGCTTCGGAAACAAAATCGTATTTTAATTTTTTAAACATACGTGACATGATTACTTTTTAATTAATCTTCAATTTTAAGATATAAAGTCTTTACTTAAGAAATGAAATAATAACAAAAGATGATAGTAATGTGATGTGGCAACAAGTTTAGATATTCGGAGGATACATTTTGTTATATGTTTATGTCATATGTTTTAACTGTGTACTAAATCGAACTTGAAGTACTAATTCGAGACTCGAATTAGTACCGAAAGCTTAGATTGTGCCAGAACCAGACAGAAGCTTCCAGAAGCTTGTAAACTTGTATAAATACAAGAGTAGATTGCATTGAGAGTTCAGTTTGTTTTCGAAAGTCGAATTGTTAACTACTGGAAGCATTAGTAAAAAGTGATTGAATTGAGATTAAATAAAAAGTGTTGAATTATAAAAACGTATTTGAATTATGAATAAGTGGAATAAGTTATATTTGGTGTTATTTAAACTGAAAGACGTTGTGTTTCATAGAATAAAGACATTTGTTATATTGTTTTGGAATTTCGATTGAGTTTTATTTGTCTAACCCCAGGCCAAAACATCACAGTAACGTCAGGATATTTTTGAATTCATTATACCACCATACCTGGTTTTTCTTTGTATCATTGTATTTATCTACAAAATACAGCTCTTGGAGACCTGGTGTTAACGCAGCTTGAAATAAAAAGTTTCAATATACTCTATCTGTTTTAGAGTAAAAGTATGCAACAACCCAATGTATGGCATAATTGTAAAAAAAAAAATAAATAAACATACATCATACGTTGTGTCATTTTGTGTCATGTGTTAAATTTTTTTTTTGGCCAATTGGCAAAGTCTTAGTTAAATAATTTTAAAAATTTGTCCTATATGTTTCTTCAGTAAATTAACTAATAATTAAAAAAAGATTTGTTCAAATTCGTTTTGTCGTTCTCGCGTGATGAGCGGTCAGAAGTTTCGGGTTCAATTTTGTTATATATAATGATGATTATATAAACTTTTACAAGGCCCTTTATAAATATTTCTATGCTCTTATGACGTTTCAAAATCGTTCACTAGCTCTTAGACTATTTGAGCTTTTTTGGCTTGTTAAAAAATTACAAAAAAAAAAATTTTAATTAAGTTTAGGTGGCATATTTTTCTTGTCATTACGAGTTATTATATTTAGAATTAATACATCTGTCTATACAGTTTTAAAAGGAATCAAAAAAAGATAAAAAATAAAGAGGAATTAATAATAAATGGATTGTCAGTAATCCATATTATTTAATAAAAGATAAACTTTTCTTTACATGCTTTAATTATTTTTTTTTAATTTGTTTACAGTTTCAGGCTCTGACGTCAGGATATGAAAAATCAAACATTCCAGCAATTTTAAAATCATGTCTTCAATATACCATAAGACGTCATAAGACATATTTACTTGGAGAAGCTGGATTTTTATTGGATTTACTTCAAAACGTAAGTTTACTAGTAAAATATCAAAATATACTTATTTTTTCTAAGGTTAATTTTCTGAAACTTTAAAACTATTTCGGTATGGACATTATACTTCCAAAATGAATGAGAACTTGTTTATAGTATACCCTTCCCATCCTTCCTTCTTTAGGTGGCACTACAGTCCCGGATGGACCTGGGCTTCAATCAACAAGCTTTTTCAGCCAGCTCGGTCGTAGATAGCTGCCTGCACGTGGAGTCGGTTGAGCTCCTCTTCCACTTGCGTGCCCCATCTGAGTCTCAGTCGTCCTCTACAGCGCCATCATTCTGAGGTAGAATGGAAGATTTTTCGGCCAGACCATTGATGCCATCCGCTCTATATGATCCAGCCATCTGAGACGCTAGTTTTGTACTCCTTTGGATCGGTCTCTGTCGCTGTACAGCTGGTACAGTTCTTCATTGTATCTTCTCCACTCTCCGTTAATGCATACAAATAAATTTATTGGCGCTACAGCTTCTTAAGGAGCCAAGGTCTAGAGACTTATACTCTCAATCTCAACCATTCCTATGTGTGTGTTTTTAATCAGCAACAATGGAAGAGACCTACAATTTACCGCCGAGTACGAACGGCTACATGAGGTGCACCTTTTCGAGGCAAATTTTAATCTTGGAGATTTTGTCAATTCCTCGCAAGAATCTTTACCTCGGAAAAGAAGGTGGCTATGAGCGGCCTCTTCTAAATCCTATTTTGACTTCGAAGGTGTCGGTGAGGTCTATACCGACCTTCGCAGAACAGCATGCGTTTACCATCCTCATTTTATACGGGCGGACGAGTTAGGCAGGGATGCGGCTTTGAAATCGATGAAAAGGTGGTGGGTATTGATTTGAATTTCTTGGTTTTTTCCGTGCTGAGATTCTATTCATCGGACATGCTTTCTTCTAACCATATCTTTCTTCAGTTGTAGTATTTCAATGCATGTAGGTTATATAACTCTTTCTGGCTAAGGAAAAAAAAGAAGAAAAATGTTAAAAATCTTCGTTTAATGTTTTCTATTCTACTAATGTGAATAGAATAGTATGGCGCCCATACAAAGCAACCATATTCAAAGATTGACCTAACAACGAAACATAGAGTTATGACAACATAAGGATCATGAAAATCACGTGAAAATCTTTCGATGAACCCAAGCGTTTTGTAACCTTTTTTATGATGTAGTTATAGTGATCAATAAAAGATAGTTTTGGGTCTAATAGGATTCCAACATCAGAAAAACTAGATTATCTTCAAAAATTCGACAAACTCAGCACATAGTCATAAATAAGTAAATTACGTTAGCGTGTGAAACACATTGTCTTACACTTTTCAATATTTAAAAACAAACGATTATTATTGCACCATTCCCAGAATTTATCTACATCCAAGATGACTCCCTTAAGGGATACCTGAAATGACTTTAAATTGACGTAAGCGGTTAAGGTTCAAAGTCCAAATATAAAAAGATCTTCTCCAAAGGTTAAGAACTTCGATAATGGTATGGTTTGCAGACTAAATTTTAGACAGTCGGCTAAATTTTGACGTCTTTTATCGCTTGTGTTTGTGTAAAAGACAAGACGATAAATACGAATTTGTTGTTCGTGTCATTCGTCGTTTATCTAGTGCTCATAGACTAGTAGATAAAAACATTATCTGTGATGGGAACTATTTAACAGATTTTATACAAAAGAAGACATCCAAAAGCTGCTGTCGATCAGAAAATTATGTACGACAACTGTCGATTGTCAAACCGCAGAATGTCGATCGAAATTGACACAATACCAAAGACAGCAATCGACGGCCGGTAAATGAAAAGAGTCGAGTATCGATTAGGGAATCGACAACCGCAATCGGGGCCACTGTCTCTGAAACACCCGAATCGTTTCCATTTCAATGTCTCCATGCAATGTTTAACTAGATAGATATTAGGTAGGCAATCATCGACCTGATGCTGATGAGCGCCATGTAGAAAATCGCTTTGACCCCATTATCAAGGCATGTGTTATAAAACGACCGTTCTTGCCAGGGCAAAAGCTCCCCTAGATACCAAGGTACGTTACCACAATTTTATTCTCCAGTGGATCTCGATGTGGCTAGCGAAAGTTCTTTTTTGTATCCCTAGAGGTTCTAGAGTTTAGACAAAGAAGTACTAAAGAGGATAGTTTCACATTTTCGGAAGTTAACTTTCAACTTCCAATCATAAAACTATTGTTTAATTAGCCGAATTTACTCTGTAAGAGAGTTTTGATAAACTCAACTTTTTAAACTCACGACGGGTGCTAGAAATTAGGAAACTACCACCAATATTTCAATGGGCACATGGATATCATCTAATTAAAGTAAATCGTATGTCATGCTCTAATATCACTAATCACATTAGAAGAAAATATTTTTGACAGCAACAAGTAATATTTACGTAAAAAAGTACCGTCTTCTGATCTTATTAAAAAATGTCAAAACCACAACATTTAATGGTGTTAGAAAAACTAGAGTGCTCCATTACAAGTGTTGAAAAAATGGCGTAGCCATGCTTAGAAATATATTTTATATGTATTTTATATAAAAGTTAGAAGTTTCAATAAAATACATAAAAAATAATTTTTCGAAACTGGCATGACCGGTTTTGATAAAATTATGTTTCTTATTATAATTTTCCAAAAGAATTTTTTTTGAGATTTTGGTATGCAGTTTTTTAAGGGTTAATCAACATACAGCTGAAAATGAAATTAAAAAAAAAACCATTAAAGATTAAAAAAAAAAAATTATTAAAAATTAATAACATGTTAAACAAAATTATTCAAAATGTTTGTATGCAACATTTATTCGTTTACATAGAGCTTTTCAAATTTACCGATAACGAGAAAATTTTAAATGTAGTTATATGGAATTAATAGAAGACCCTACCTTCCAAAATACTCTCAAAAAAATCCTCAAAATCGTTAGAGCTGTTTTCGAGAAAAATATCGTTTTCTTTAACGGTTTTACTACAGGTACCAACAATTAAAATCTCTGCTGAAAAATGCCAACGGCATTCGATATCTCAACGAAACTTTGAAGTGCTATAACTTATTTTAAACGGCTACTTTTATAAATAAACTTCCAAATATGTTTTTGAACAAAATTATCCCAGTGATGCGAGATCTAAGCAAGTTCGAAAAAAACAGTTGGCTGTCTTTAAAGTCGGTTTACGGACGGTACGTGATTTACGTAATAAAGTCATAAGTCGTTGATGAAATTGCATACTTTTATGAATAGATTTTTTTTTTTTTTATTATTAATTTTTTATTTGTAATAACTTATAACTATCTTAATACTAGACAAAAAAAAAATAAAAACTAGCTTAAATATTTACTTAACTAACTACCGGCCCAATTCGAGCGCTCTAAATTACTCTCTATCTTAATTAGTTGCTTTTCGACTTAAGAATAACTTAAATTAAAATTAATATTAACGTGTTTGATTTTTCAACAGAAAAAAGTTAAAACTACGCATCATCTTACAACTATGTAAGCCGACCATAGGCAACAATGTCGACTGCAAGTATCAGCCTGTAAGCCACTTAAACTGGTGCACCTGATCAAAATATTCCCTCCGGTCCCGATCGGACACAACCCTACTGAAACGGAGGCGCTAAGTTTCGCTCCCTCCAGCAATGTCTTGGTCGTAAATATGTATCAGCCCTCGACTGTCTTAATAAAGTAGATAGATATATAGATAGATAGATTCGATTTATTTTTCCATTTAAGCTTACAATTTACATAATAGTTTATACAAACACCGTCTGCCCGATCGACATTGATACGTTTAATAGCGCCATTACTTCATCGTCTGATTTCAAATTGCTGTTCAAAAAAATTCATCTCGTTTCGCATAAAACAGGGCATTTTCCAATGAAATGGATGACATACTCCCGTTTTCTAAGTTTACATAAGCTGCAGTAAATAGGCAGTCCCTCTCGATGTGGTATATAGTGCAGGTTTATAAGCTCCCCTCTCATTTTGAAAATCGACGCAATAAGTCCCTGCTGTTGTTGTGAAAATAATTTTGTTCACATAAATTGTGGTTCAGACGGCTATAGATTGATCTATGGGCCGAAGACATAGCCTCGTTCAAGCAGTCGGTTCTATGCTGTTCGTCAACCTTCGAAATTAGCTCCAAGAGGTTGTCCTTGGACAATCTTCCATTTTCGCCCAGAAATCTGAAATCGGATCCGCAGTAGCTCCCAAGTTCTTCCAGTTTCTTATACCACGCATTTTTTTTAACAATTGTATCAAATGCTAAAATTTTGGGTAGCCTTTCATCTGGCATCTCAAGTACTTTTGTGATATAGTCTACATGAAACTTCAGAGTTCTTATGTATAGGGGTGACAATCCTGTTACAATTATGAGCATGTAGTTTGGGGGGGTTTAGGCAATCGGAAGCATTTTTTTTATAAAATATCTTAGAAGTTGTTCGACTGCTTCATATTTTTCATATCCCCATGTCTGGACTGCATAAAGCATTACGGATTTAGCTACTGCAACAAATACCTTGTATTTAACACTATGCGAAGTTGATTTGTTCGAAAAGCATTTCCTCCACGTTGCACTAATTGCACTCTTAGCTACTAGTTTTTCTTTCAGGTGGTGTACCATACTAAGGTTGTAAGCAATAGTTACACCCAAATATTTTTAGGTTTTGACAACTTCAATTGGATACCTGTTGAAATACCATTTTTCGCTCTTTGCAGTTCTGCCAGACCCCTTTCGGAAAATCATCACCTTTGATTTGCCCAGATTCACTCTCAAATTCCATATTCGACAATATGCTTAAGTTTGTTGATCATCAGCTGCAGAGTTTGAGGGGAATATGCAAATAGTATCACATCATCGGCAAATAAAAGTGCTTTGATATTTGTCCTTGCCACTTCTATACCCCAGGCAAAAAATCAATTAAGTCATTAATGAACAAGGCAAAAAGACTTGGACTTAAAGTGCACCCTTGTTTAACTCCCATCTTTGACTCTAACCACTTTGAGATATCGGAACCGTTCCAAACCGCTGATCGATTGCCATGATACATATTTTCAAGTACTCTCCCAAATTTTGCTGACATACCAACGTTATACAGTTTAAGAACAAAGCATTGCTATCCACTGTATCGAAAGCTGCTTTGAAGTCAACAAAAAAGACGTACAGCTTCTTTTTTTGTTCAATGCAGTTGTTCGCAATGGTTTGCAGAGCAAAAATATTGTCGATAGTTGAATAACCGCTCCTAAATCCTGCTTGAAATTCACTGAGCAGCTTGTTTCTTTGTATCCACTGTGTCAAGCGGTCATTAAAAAGTGATGTGAAAATCTTATAGAACACGGTAAGATAGGATATCCCTCGATAATTGCCTGGATCTCTAATGCTACCCTTCTTATGAATCATAAAGATAAGAGATTCTTTAAAGTTTTCTGGTATTTCACCAGTGTCTAAAATGTTTTTATACACAGAAGTTAATTTGCCGGTTAACATTTCCGTTCGGTATTTTATGAATTCTGTTGGTATTCCATCTGGTCCTGCTGATTTCCCATCCTTTAATTTTTGTAATACGTAACACACCTCCTCTTGATTATTTATAGCAGAGTCCAAAATTGAATTTGCTGGTTTGGCGTAGTGAATAGGTGGGGTCAAAAGTTCAGGATTCAAAAGAATTTTAAAATGGTCAATTTTTAATCTGGTGCTAATTTGAAGTTTTTTACCATATAATTGGTTGATTGTTCTCCAAAATGCTTTTGAGTCTTTGCAATGGATTAATTTGAGAGCCTCATTTTCAAAAAAAGGTTAATTTGTACTCTTTGCAAATTCGTTTGAACATGGAATTTGCTTCCGTATACATACTTTTAAAGTAATTGCAACTATGTTTTCTAAAGGCTTTTAACCAACCGAAAGATTTTTGGAGGGCTTTTTCACACTCAGTATCAAACCATTTCTCCTTCTGTTTAGTAGCTTTTGTAGGGTTATTCGTGACAGGGCAAGATAATTTGATAATTTCTTCAATGTCAGCAATAGTAGTTTGGCCTTCTGAATGTAGGTTTCGTTCTAATTCCGTTTATATTCATTAGCTTTGTTCTCTTTCCACCTTAGTTTTGGAGGATTTTTTAAGGCTGTTGTATCCTCTTGGTCTAAGTGTCTGAGCCCAAATTCGACTACTATTGACATATGGTCGGAATAAGGAAGGCTCACGACCTCGAAATCTGCTACAATAGAAATCCAGCTTCCCCTCACTAGGCAATAATCGACTATTGAATTTCCTTGCTGACCCACAAATGTAAACTCTCCATATTTTTCTGATTCAAAAACGCCATTCATCACATGGAATCCAAAGGAATTACAAAAATCTAACAACTTAACTCCTCCTGAATTTATTGTTGTATCTTTTGAATGTCGAACCCTTCCTGCAAACCTGCTTTCTCTACCTTCCTCTGTTCCCATTCTCATCGCTTTCAAAAAGTTTGATGAAACTGTAGAGCAAGTTAAAATCGCGATCCCAGTTGTTTCAGTTTATGTATGATGGTATAATGGTGTATTTTTTAGTTTCTATTATAATGTTAATTAAATTCAAATCATTAATCAAGTTTGAATTCACAGGTAATGTTTTTAAGAGACTTCTTGTAACCGAAAAAGCATCCTCCACTCGCCCTACCTCTTGTGTACTGTCGTGATGCCGAAATCCAAGTGAACTCAAAATTTTTAAACTTATTTGTATACTTATAAATGACATTCATCCTCAACTAAGAATGTTTCATATAGAAACTTAAAATCATAATTATTAATAAAATTAAAAAAAATAATATACAAACATTTATTTTTTAGACCTGATATATTGTAGCTTAATATTTTTAGTTTTTTTTAATTCAATACTTTTATTTAAATTACAATTATTACTTAATTCAATACTTTTAATTAAATCATGGCAGACGGCGCCTTTACCCCATTTATTAACATAATTGTTGGTGTGTGTATGCGCTAAACTGGTTTCCCCTTGAGAACTTAGTGGCGCACTAAGATTTTGACGGCTCACTTCACCTGATGTTGACATGTTATAAACGTCAAGAAGAGACGACAGGTGTTGATTCAGATCGGCTTGGTAAATGTCATTTAAAGCTTGAATTGCATCTATGTTGTTGTGCACAAATCCTCTCGTAGCACTCCAACGAAAAAGGTTTTTGTTGACAAACATTTTATCTTCTCTTACTAAAACTTTTATTTCGGGATTTAAATTATTTAGGCATCGTTTAATGCACATCAATGATTTTCTATTTTGTCGAATTGATGCGGGAAGATCTTTTGAAAATGTGATGCCATTGTTTCGCTGAGTGTTGGACGATTTAAGTGCGGCAATGACCTGGTGCTTTGTTTCGAGTTTGACAATAAAATTCTTCGTGTTTGGATTAAACGACTTGATTTCATGAATTTGTATATTTTCTGTTAATGGTGGTTGAATTATGCTCGTACAAAAATTTTTTGCGTGTTCTTTTTCGCCTCGGCCCTCCAGGGCGGCTACCCTTACCATGAGATTATTTTCAGTGCTTTTTTGTGCATATCTTCGATTTGGTATTCTAATTGTTCGTATTTGTTTTCCAAAGCAGTTAATTTGGAGGTTAAGAGAGAGTGTGCTTCCATAATTTTTTGGTAGTCAGCGGTGACAACCTCGATGTCACGTTTTTTTTGCCACCTCCGCCATTTTTGACTCTAGAAGCACCTCAAACATCATGAAAAGCTCAATTTTAGTCATTGATCCCACTAAATCTGTAGCCATTTGGAATGGTGATTGTGCCCTTTTAGATTCAGGAAGATCAGGAGAAGTTATGTTTGCTTTTCTCTTGTTATTAGACATATGCCGTATATACGTATGTACTTGTACAGTGAGATTATACGCTTACGTATTTTGGAACTTATAACATTATCTTAGTTTTCTATAACTCACTTGGATTTCATATGCCCAAGCACTAAGTAGCATTACCTTCACTTTAGAAAATTCAAATTTTAAGTCAATTATGATAAATGCACCAAAAATCGAATTTAAATAGCACCGATATAAAGGCAAACTTTTCAACTTATTTGACAGATGTCAATCTAAATAAAGTAAAGCCTCGGGCGAGATGAAACCGCTTAAACGTGTACTTTCAAAATATTCATCTTGGGGGTAGTAATCCCCGAAGATTTGGCCATTAGTCGAGTTCATCGCTCTTGCAATGTGACCTAGAATGTTTATACTGGCCCCGTTTTATAGGACCTCGTTGGGATAGTAGTGTTTGTACTCCGACCCTAGTATTCTGTGTAATCCAAGACAAGTACGAAGACATTGTCTCTCAAATACCCGAATCTTTTCCATTAGAGATGGTGCAACGTAGAACCACACAGGGCATCCGTAAGCAATCAACGGCCTAATGAGTACTAACACAACTACGTTGGTTGTGTTAAATTATAGTTGGGCTCCATATGAGACGCTGTTTACCGGATCCAGAAAATGCATGGTGTAGGACTGGAGAAACGACGGGCGGGCTAGTAAGAAATAAAGAGGCAAATATTTTCTTAAGATCAGACGCACAATAATTAATATTAATTTAAAGCAAAATATTAAAAAATTTACTCAGGATTCACTTATTTTTACTATTTGGTATCATTTAATGTAGGAAGTAGTTTTCTAATGCATTTGCACATACTTTGCTATTTCTTTTTAAGGTTGGCTCTTACTTGGAACTTAAAGGCACACAATTAGAACGTGAAATGGGAGCAGAAATAGTTTTACATATCTTAGACAATGTGATGCAAAATGATGGATCTTTAAACAGTCAAAAGGTAAGAAATAATATAATAAATAAAAAACAAAAATGGTTTTCAATAAAATTTAAGAGCAGCATCTTAATTTACTTTACTTTAATTAACGCGCGCACAAGGGACTATTTGTTTCTTTTTTAATGTAACACACTACGCGGGCATTAGGAAGATAGAGAGGGGAGAGATAGGATGTGTCGATTAACATTGGTTTTGAATGCTTGCAAATCGAAATGGCAAGGGAAAACATCGCCGGGTAAACCATTCCAAAGTCGTGTTGTACGGCTAAAAAAAGAATCTCTATATTTCGCGGTATGTCCAAAATTGGGCTCAAGGGTGAACTCATGGGCATTCCTAGCAAGACGAGTATTATAGGCGAAACTCGAAAAAGTGCATTTTATGTATCAGGGTGGACTGGGCGGTAAATTATAAGCACGTAAGATCTTATTAATAAAAAATACTTTCCTAAAATTAAAAGTTTTATGAAATCGAAAAAATAAACGTAAACGTAGAGTAAAAACAAGTGGCAAATATAAAATCGGACTAAGTAGTTTTTGGTTAATTTCATCATCTGTGCCAGCAATAACGTACAGATGAAAACACATTTCGGAAGTCAACGAAAACATTACATTACATTACACATTGACACACTTACGAGCACTAACTACTGAGGCAATCGGCTCAGACAATTACAAGACAACACACAAGACGACATTGATACAAGACAGAACAGAAGATAGAAAGAGGACAGAAAACAGAAAACATATAACACATGTCAACAGCACGCTGATCTCACTTTACTTTTTACTTTTAATAGATTTTTATTTTAATATTAACTTATTACTATACTTACAGGCTAGACAAGAATCTTTAAACTAGCTAAAACTATCAACCTAATTAACTAACTTTAACTTTATTTTAATTGCCTTTCGGCCTAAAAATAACTTACATTTATCTTATATATTGGGATTTTATTTTTCACCCAGAAAATTAAATAAAAAAAACTGGGTTTTCTCTATCGGGTAATACTATCTTAAAACTACTTAAAACTAACTTAAAATAAACTAAAAAAATTACTTAACATAAACCTAAAATACTTAAAATTAGATTTTTAAAAAAATTGTATTTTTATATATATTTTTGTTGGTGCCGCCGCAAATGTCCTACCTTACTTAACTTAAAGAAACCTAAGATAATTTTAGGTCGGCCATAGGCGATATTTTGTCTATGACGACTGAAAATAGCGGGTTCTAACTAAGCCACCAAAATTGGTGGGCCTGATCACGGGCTTCCTTCCGATCTTGGTCGGGCACGGCCCTACTGAAACGGAGGCACTCTGCTTCGCATCCAGCGACTATGTCTCGGTCGTAGAGGAGCCTTCTATCGACTGTTCTGTGGCTGACGTGGTAGATCAACGGACTCGCCGATCTATCCTGAATCAGCCTTCGCTATCAAGGTATAGGAAAGCCTCGGGCGGGATAAAACCACTCGAACGTGTACTTTTAAAATATTCATCTTGGGGAAGAAAGTCCCGAAAATTTATCCATTAGTTGAGGTCATCGCCCTTGCAATGTGTCCGCGAATGAGCTTCATTAAAAAGTTATCTATCCTGTTTGTATTGGCCCCGTTGTATAGGACCTCGTTGGAATAATAGTATTTGTGCTTCGACTCTGGTGCTCTATAGAGTCCGAGACAAGTGCGAAGACACTTTCTCTCGAACAACCGAATCTTTTCCATTAGAGATGGTGCAACGTTGAACCACACAGGGCATCCATAGGCAATCATCGGCCTGATTAGGGCCATGAAGCAAATCACTTTCACCCTGCTATAAAGGCGGCTGCTATAAAACAACCGTCTTGTCAGGGCAAAAGCTCCCCTAGCCCTGGCCAGAGCAGCCTCTACATTTCGATTGAAATATAGATACTGATCCAACCAGATTCCAAGGTACTTTACTACATTTTTACTCGCCATTGGATGTCCATGTGGCCCAGCGATCACTAGCTTGCGTCAGTTCTTTCTCGTATCCCTAGAGGCCCCAGACAAAGGGGTTCTAAACAGGATAGTTTCACATTTCTGGAAGTTGATTTTCAGCTTCCAATCATTATAGTATTGTTGAATTTTATCGAAATTACGTTGCAAGAGAATTCTGATGAATTCAAATTTTGTACCTGTTCTGTACGCAACTAAATCGTCGGCATACCCAATTGCATGAGATAGACTCCTAATGAGATCGCTGGTGTAAATACTAAAGAGAATTTTACCACTCCCTGTTGCAGGCCGTTTTGAATATCAAACGTTGTGGTAGATGTTACATTGCCACTCTTGACAACAAACTTTCTACCATTAGAAGTGATTCAGCAGAGCTGTGTTCTCCAGGTCGTGATTTGGATGAATAGACTCATTCACCTTATACACTTGCTAAAAAGCAGAACCCACTGTCTCAACCTTCTCCAATGGATCTTCGATCACAAAGAAGTCGTCGTCCAAGACGGCGTCCCCCACGTCTACGTTTGGTAGCTGTGGTCACTGTCGTATTCTACCGTCTGTAAACAGTTTCTTGTCTGTCTGTCTGTCTTGAGTCTGACAGTAGTAGATCTAGAAAAGCACCGCTCCTTCTGTAGCAAGAAGGTCGATTTTATACTCAATATGGCGTCGACCCATCCAATCAAAAAGTTGGTATCCCCTTGAATTTTGGATTAGATTTCCCCAATCAATCAAGTTATTTTCATCCGATTGCAGACTAAGGCATTTGAAAAGCTTTTCGAGCTCTGCGATAAAATTTGCAGGTTGAGGTGCTTCTGGTACGTACACTGCGATCACAAACATTCGCTTCCCATGTTGGAGAGGAATGCGTATGATGCAAGCTTCTAGCAACTCGAATCTTCGCACTTCACTATTATATATGACCTTATGATCACGAGTGGAGTTGGGCCGGTCTGTTCTTACGATATTGTAATTATTATGAGTCAGTTTGTGTTTCTGGTTTAGCTTGGTTTCGCTAGCTCTACGTTCGGTCCTGATTAGTGAATTTACATTCACAGGTAGGATTTTAAAGGGGTTCTCGTGCAGCGGGCCCATTATGGTTTAAATTGCCCTGGGCAGGTAAGCGTAGACACGGTTAAGTCTTTCCTCCTGCTTTCCAAGCTGTTGTTGTAGGCTGGTTAACTGGCCTGCATGGCCAGAAACACAGTCATTATATCGGCCTGTCCCGGGGGCCTGTTTAGCAACTTTTGGTTGTGGCTGTACCGTTGTTGTTTCTCTCCCTGCTGCCATTTGGGCGTAAGAGATTTTGGGCACAACAGCTGCTCGGTGCAGGAGCAAAAACAGGTCGCCTCTCCACCACCTTCGAAGATCTGCTGGATCTAAGAACATCCCCTATAGCTAACAGGGTGCCCCTCGCTCCCGCAAAGCACACATTTAAGTTGAGTCTTATCTTCGATTTTACACTCACCTATACTGTGGTTCTCACTGCATTTCACGCAGCGAGACTGCATACCGCAGTTCACCACGGCATGCCCGAACCATTGGCAACGCATGCATTGAGTCATGTCGCCGCGTCTCTTTTATTTGTCCCAGGTTACAACGTGGTAGTCTAGGTTGGCAGTTTTCCGGAGACTATCCAGTTTGCTTTTAGGCTACAACTGAACCAGAAAAAACGGTTATTTCCGTTGCTCCCGTCTTGAAGGCTTGAACCCCACGAACTCGAGATCGTTTGACGGAGTTCGTTTAAAAGCACCACCGTGTCAGTGGAGCTGTCAAGGCCCTCTCTCGCCGTGAAACTGTAATGTTCAGTGGCCGTTTTTTGGAGGATTTTTTTAACCTTCTTATGCTGATCCACTGAAAAGCAGTGGATAGCATGCCTATCATTGCTCAATCTCTTTATTAAAAAGTTATCGCCTATGGCGTCCCTACCTTACCTTGTTTTTGTTTTGGCTGCGATGGCTGCTGCTGCTGTATCTGCTGTTGTATCTGCTGCTGTTGACTCTGCTGCTGTTGTCTCTGCTGCTGTTGGTTTTGCTGCTGCTGTTGGTTCTGCTGCTGCTGTTTTGCGTTCTTGGACGTCGATGGTTGATCCATATTTATTTGCTGTGGCTGTTCTTTTTTCTGTTGTTACTGTTGCTGTTTAGCAGGCTGCTGTTTGCGCTGCTGCTGTGGTTGTTGTTTCTGCAGCTGTGCTTGCAGCTCTTGTTGTAAATGCTGCTGTTGCTGCTCAGCCATCTGAAGGGCCTTAAATTTGGCTGCCTCCTTTTGCTCTTTGGCAAGCCTTTCCTCCATCCTTCTTTTTTCTTCTTTAGCTCTGACCGCCAGGATCTTGCGCCCTAGCTCACTGATTTGTTATTCCTCATCATCTGACTGCGATGAGGAAGGAATTTCTTCTATATTAACAATTTGGGTGTCGTCTGGGGTACTTGTGTAGTGCCCCTTCGTCGGACACATACGACACTGATATGTCCGACGTCACTCCTGCAGTTTCCAATTGTTGGCGGATCTTTGCTGCGGCGTTGGTTTTAGCTGGGCGCGCCTCTTCCTCTGGATTTGCTGCTTCTTTGATCTGAGTTGCTCTAAAAAGTGTTGGTGAAGTCACCCAGGGCGGATCCGAACCTGGGTTCTTCTACGCCGCGTCCGGCCACTCTACTCTCTGAGCTATTCGATTGATGAAAATCTTTTTTTTTTCTAGTAACGGGTGATTTTTTTGAGGTTAGGATTTTCATGCATTAGTATTTGACAGATCACGCGGGATTTCAGACATGGTGTCAAAGAGAAAGATGCTCAGTATGCTTTGACATTTCATCATGAATAGACTTACTAACGAGCAACGCTTGCAAATCATTGAATTTTATTACCAAAATCAGTGCCCTAGAAAAGTTGGCAGAAAATCCGCTTTTTTATCGACAAATTTTGTTCAGCGATGAGGCTCATTTCTGGTTGAATGGCTACGTAAATAAGCAAAATTGCCGCATTTGGAGTGAAGAGCAACCAGAAGCCGTTCAAGAACTGCCCATGCATCCCGAAAAATGCACTGTTTGGTGTGGTTTGTACGCTGGTGGAATCATTGGACCGTATTTTTTCAAAGATGCTGTTGGACGCAACGTTACGGTGAATGAACCGAACACTGATTTTGGTAATAAAATTCAATGATTTGCAAGCGTTGCTCGTTAGTAAGTCTATTCATGATGAAATGTCAAAGCATACTGAGCATCTTTCTCTTTGACACCATGTCTGAAATCCCGCGTGATCTGTCAAATACTAATGCATGAAAATCCTAACCTCCAAAAAATCACACGTTAATTATAAATTTGGTTGATTGCCCAAAGAACTACAGATGTAGCTTTTAAAAAAGCTTTTAATTGCAAATAAATGCCAAATAAATTCTGGCTTTATTAAAAGCAAAACAAAAACTAATTTAATTTAATTATTTGCCTTTTGACAAAAAACAAACTAATGACTTTGATTGCTAAAGTTACCAATTGAAAATATCTCTTCTAAACTGCGAAAGTCGTCAACGTGTATACACTCCCACAGTAGCTGAACGACTGACGGGAAGCGATGCTTTATCGGAGCCAAGGCCGTTGACAGTCAACGAAAAGAATTCAATTATATTTACAGAAACATACATTATTTTTGTTATCATATCACGACCAATTCTTCTTTTGTACTTCTGAAGTTATAACGTTTTCATTTTCCATATTTGTATGCCCCCAAAAACTTGCGGGCAAAATCAAACCAGTCTGTTTAAAAACAATTCTTGTGATCTGCAATGGGATTACATCGCATTTACCGTAGTATCGTGTTGACATTCGAAATCTACGTCTATCAATACAGGTTTAATTTTCGCTATGCAGTCGTATCCGACATGCATGTACTGCATTGCCTCTGGCCATGTTTAAGCAGGATAGGGCGTTAAACATACAATATGTCATGAAAGGAAGACAGACAAAAAAAATACTTTGCTTACGCTGGGTCCACAAAATCTTCAAAAATAGATATTTGCTACAGGGTTCCTTAAGGCTCTCTTTAAGGTCCAACTCTTTTCAATATTTTCCTATTAGAACTATCACATTTTGAAAATAGTGCTGAGGTTGCATTCTTGCGTTGCTGGCAGATGATACTGCTATTTTTCGTCACGTATTTTTCTTGAAACACACCACGAAATGTCTTAAAGCTCATTACATATCTTGAATGACTGTTTAACTAAGTAGAAAATTAAGGTTGACGCAACAATGTTTTTTCCCTCAATCAATACTTAATAACTAACGGGAAAGTTAGTTTCAGAATGCATAATAAGATGTTAGTTTTTAAAACGATTTTTCATAGATTCTGTGATGTTGTGACTGCTCTAAGATTCATATACAGAAAAACACTTCATTACCTGAAAGATCCTGCTATATCAAACGCAATCCTCTTGAAATATGCTTCCACGTTTGTGCTTCCTGGTCACTTGGTAGCCGCACCATGTTTATACTTTGTACACGATATATCGACATCTGTTAACATTTCGGCACATTATGGAAACACTCGGAATGGAACAACAGACTGAAAAAACTTGATGACGGTACTGGCTCCACTTTTCAATCCAGCAGCTTCACTCTTGAAAGAGTTCCCTCCCATGCGGACTCAAAGTGGATCCACGACTTTTTTAGAAATAGGTTCAATATAAATGTATCCAAAATTGAAAAAAAAATTGAACCCAAAAATTTCCTAATATCTTTCCCTTCCAAGTATGAATGACTTTACCTTAACTTATCTATACCTATAACCTATATTCCAAGCGAATAAACACCGGCCTTACACAGATCCTTACAGGTCCTTCGAAACCCACATAATACCAGATTTCACACCTGCATTTATTTATCCACACCAACCTCATCATTATTAACAAACCATTCCCCATCAAGAACTCCAAACAGTGACACAACCTTATACTCAACACAGACCCCAACAAAAGCACCTACCTATACCCCAAACTAAGCCCCAACCTAAGCCACAAACTAAACCCCAAACTAGAACCCAACCTAGACCAAGACTGTTTTTACTGAAGTCCAAAGTGAAAGACCAGCAAACCCCAATCACACCGAAATATGCTAACCAACGGGTGTCTTTCATTATCAATCCTGACTCTCCTTCCTCCCACAGCTTCAGTGGAACATTTCTGATAATGAACTATCCTTTGGTGCCAATCCCGTTTCGTCCAAAGAATGTGTTTTTGTTGACGGTCTTTCTGATTCCACCCTTCACCAGTTGAATGGAATTCAGAATTTTATTGGCTGGCAACTCGATCTTATCTTCACCTCTGACCCGATTAACACATCTGTTTCAGAAAGCACCACCCCAAAACCTGAAACGCGGGCATTAGGAAGATAGAGAGGGGAGAGATAGGATGTGTCGATTAACATTGGTTTTGAATGCTTGCAAATCGAAATGGCAAGGGAAAACATCGCCGGGTAAACCATTCCAAAGTCGTGTTGTACGGCTAAAAAAAGAATCTCTATATTTCGCGGTATGTCCAAAATTGGGCTCAAGGGTGAACTCATGGGCATTCCTAGCAAGACGAGTATTATAGGCGAAACTCGAAAAAGTGCATCTTATGTATCAGGGTGGACTGGGCGGTAAATTATAAGCACATAAGATCTTATTAATAAAAAATACTTTCCTAAAATTAAAAGTTTTATGAAATCGAAAAAATAAACGTAAACGTAGAGTAAAAACAAGTGGTAAATATAAAATCGGACTAAGTAGTTTTTGGTTAATTTCATCATCTGTGCCAGCAATAACGTACAGATGAAAACACATTTCGGAAGTCAACGAAAACATTACATTACATTACACATTGACACACTTACGAGCACTAACTACTGAGGCCATCGGCTCAGACAATTACAAGACAACACACAAGACGACATTGATACAAGACAGAACAGAAGATAGAAAGAGGACAGAAAAAAGAAAACATATAAAACATGTCAACAGCACGCTGATCTCACTTTACTTTTTACTTTTAATAGATTTTTATTTTAATATTAACTTATTACTATACTTACAGGCTAGACAAGAATCTTTAAACTAGCTAAAACTATCAACCTAATTAACTAACTTTAACTTTATTTTAATTGCCTTTCGGCCTAAAAATAACTTACATTTATCTTATATATTGGGATTTTATTTTTCACCCAGAAAATTAAATAAAAAAAACTGGGTTTTCTCTATCGGGTAATACTATCTTAAAACTACTTAAAACTAACTTAAAATAAACTAAAAAAATTACTTAACATAAATCTAAAATACTTAAAATTAGAACAGACACAGCAAATTTTTTTGTATTTTTATATATATTTTTGTTGGTGCCGCCGCAACTGTCCTACCTTACTTAACTTAAAGAAACCTAAGATAATTTTAGGTCGGCCATAGGCGATATTTTGTCTATGACGACTGAAAATAGCGGGTTCTAACTAAGCCACCAAAATTGGTGGGCCTGATCACGGGCTTCCTTCCGATCTTGGTCGGGCACGGCCCTACTGAAACGCAGGCACTCTGCTTCGCATCCAGCGACTATGTCTCGGTCGTAGAGGAGCCTTCTATCGACTGTTCTGCGGCTGACGTGGTAGATCAACGGACTCGCCGATCTATCCTGAATCATCCTTCGCTATCAAGGTATAGGAAAGCCTCGGGCGGGATAAAACCACTCGAACGTGTACTTTTAAAATATTCATCTTGGGGAAGAAAGTCCCGAAAATGTATCCATTAGTTGAGGTCATCGCCCTTGCAATGTGTCCGCGAATGAGCTTCATTAAAAAGTTATCTATCCTGTTTGTATTGGCCCCGTTGTATAGGACCTCGTTGGAATAATAGTGTTTGTGCTTCGACTCTGGTGTTCTATAGAGTCCGAGACAAGTGCGAAGATACTTTCTCTCGAACAACCGAATCTTTTCCATTAGAGATGGTGCAACGTTGAACCACACAGGGCATCCATAGGCAATCATCGGCCTGATTAGGGCCATGAAGCAAATCACTTTCACCCTGCTATAAAGGCGGCTGCTATAAAACAACCGTCTTGTCAGGGCAAAAGCTCCCCTAGCCCTGGCCAGAGCAGCCTCTACATTTCGATTGAAATATAGATACTGATCCAACCAGATTCCAAGGTACTTTACTACATTTTTACTCGCCATTGGATGTCCATGTGGCCCAGCGATCACTAGCTTGCGTCAGTTCTTTCTCGTATCCCTAGAGGCCCCAGACAAAGGGGTTCTAAACAGGATAGTTTCACATTTCTGGAAGTTGATTTTCAGCTTCCAATCATTATAGTATTGTTGAATTTTATCGAAATTACGTTGCAAGAGAATTCTGATGAATTCAAATTTTGTACCTGTTCTGTACGCAACTAAATCGTCGGCATACCCAATTGCATGAGGTAGACTCCTAATGAGATCGCTGGTGTAAATACTAAAGAGAATTTTACCACTCCCTGTTGCAGGCCGTTTTGAATATCAAACGTTGTGGTAGATGTTACATTGCCACTCTTGACAACAAACTTTCTACCATTAGAAGTGATTCAGCAGAGCTGTGTTCTCCAGGTCGTGATTTGGATGAATAGACTCATTCACCTTATACACTTGCTAAAAAGCAGAACCCACTGTCTCAGCCTTCTCCAATGGATCTTCGATCACAAAGAAGTCGTCGTCCAAGACGGCGTCCCCCACGTCTACGTTTGGTAGCTGTGGTCACTGTCGTATTCTACCGTCTGTAAACAGTTTCTTGTCTGTCTGTCTGTCTTGAGTCTGACAGTAGTAGATCTAGAAAATCACCGCTCCTTCTGTAGCGAGAAGGTCGATTTTATACTCAATATGGCGTAACCCATCCAATCTAAAAGTTGGTATCCCCTTGGATTTTGGATTAGATTTCCCCAATCAATCAAGTTATTTTCATCCGATTGCAGACTAAGGCATTTGAAAAGCTTTTCGAGCTCTGCGATAAAATTTGCAGGTTGAGGTGCTTCTGGTACGTATACTGCGATCACAAACATTCGCTTCCCATGTTGGAGAGGAATGCGTATGATGCAAGCTTCTAGCAACTCGAATCTTCGCACTTCACTATTATATATGACCTTATGATCACGAGTGGAGTTGGGCCGGTCTGTTCTTACGATATTGTAATTATTATGAGTCAGTTTGTGTTTCTGGTTTAGCTTGGTTTCGCTAGCTCTACGTTCGGTCCTGATTAGTGAATTTACATTCACAGGTAGGATTTTAAAGGGGTTCTCGTGCAGCGGGCCCATTATGGTTTAAATTGCCCTGGGAAGGTAAGCGTAGACACGGTTAAGTCTTTCCTCCTGCTTTCCAAGCTGTTGTTGTAGGCTGGTTAACTGGGCCTGCATGGCCAGAAACACAGTCATTATATCGGCCTGTCCCGGGGGCCTGTTTAGCAACTTTTGGTTGTGGCTGTACCGTTGTTGTTTCTCTCCCTGCTGCCATTTGGGCGTAAGAGATTTTGGGCACAACAGCTGCTCGGTGCAGGAGCAAAAACAGGTCGCCTCTCCACCACCTTCGAAGATCTGCTGGATCAAAGAACATCCCCTATACTGCATTTCACGCAGCGAGACTGCATACCGCAGTTCACCATGGCATGCCCGAACCATTGGCAACGCATGCATTGAGTCATGTCGCCGCGTCTCTTTTATTTGTCCCAGGTTACAACGTGGTAGTCTAGGTTGGCAGTTTTCCGGAGACTATCCAGTTTGCTTTTGGGCTACAACTGAACCAGAAAAAACGGTTATTTCCGTTGCTCCCGTCTTGAAGGCTTGAACCCCACGAACTCGAGATCGTTTGACGGAGTTCGTTTAAAAGCACCACCGTGTCAGTGGAGCTGTCAAGGCCCTTTAAGAGGACCGTCTGAATTTTTTCCTCTCTCGCCGTGAAACTGTAATGTTCAGTGGCCGTTTTTTGGAGGATCTTTTTAATCTTCTTATGCTGATCCACTGAAAAGCAGTGGATAGCATGCCTATCATTGCTCAATCTCTTTATTAAAAAGTTATCGCCTATGGCGTCCCTACCTTACCTTGTTTTTGTTTTGGCTGCGATGGCTGCTGCTGCTGTATCTGCTGTTGTATCTGCTGCTGTTGACTCTGCTGCTGATGTCCCTGCTGCTGTTGGTTTTGCTGCTGCTGTTGGTTCTGCTGCTGCTGTTTTGCGTTCTTGGACGTCGATGGTTGATCCATATTTATTTGCTGTGGCTGTTCTTTTTTCTGTTGTTACTGTTGCTGTTTAGCAGGCTGCTGTTTGCGCTGCTGCTGTGGTTGTTGTTTCTGCAGCTGTGCTTGCAGCTCTTGTTGTAAATGCTGCTGTTGCTGCTCAGCCATCTGAAGGGCCTTAAATTTGGCTGCCTCCTTTTGCTCTTTGGCAAACCTTTCCTCCATCCTTCTTTTTTCTTCTTTAGCTCTGACCGCCAGGATCTTGCGCCCTAGCTCACTGATTTGTTATTCCTCATCATCTGACTGCGATGAGGAAGGAATTTCTTCTATATTAACAATTTGGGTGTCGTCTGGGGTACTTGTGTAGTGCCCCTTCGTCGGACACATACGACACTGATATGTCTGACGTCAGTCCTGCAGTTTCCAATTGTTGGCGGATCTTTGCTGCGGCGTTGGTTTTAGCTGGGCGTGCCTCTTCCTCTGGATTTGCTGCTTCTTTGATCTGAGTTGCTCTAAAAAGTGTTGGTGAAGTCACCCAGGGCGGATCCGAACCTGGGTTCTTCTACGCCGCGTCCGGCCACTCTACTCTCTGAGCTATTCGATTGATGAAAATCTTTTTTTTTTCTAGTAATTATAAATTTGTGCTTGATTGCCCAAAGAACTACAGATGTAGCTTTTAAAAAAGCTTTTAATTGCAAATAAATGCCAAATAAATTCTGGCTTTATTAAAAGCAAAACAAAAACTAATTTAATTTAATTATTTGCCTTTTGACAAAAAACAAACTAATGACTTTGATTGCTAAAGTTACCAATTGAAAATATCTCTTCTAAACTGCGAAAGTCGTCAACGTGTATACACTCCCACAGTAGCTGAACGACTGACGGGAAGCGATGCTTTATCGGAGCCAAGGCCGTTGACAGTCAACGAAAAGAATTAAATTATATTTACAGAAACATACATTATTTTTGTTATCATATCACGACCAATTCTTCTTTTGTACTTCTGAAGTTATAACGTTTTCATTTTCCATATTTGTATGCCCCCAAAAACTTGCGGGCAAAATCAAACCAGTCTGTTTAAAAACAATTCTTGTGATCTGCAATGGGATTACATCGCATTTACCGTAGTATCGTGTTGACATTCGAAATCTACGTCTATCAATACAGGTTTAATTTTCGCTATGCAGTCGTATCCGACGCAACGCATTGCATGTACTGCATTGCCTCTGGCCATGTTTAAGCAGGATAGGGCGTTAAACATACAATATGTCATGAAAGGAAGACAGACAAAAAAATACTTTGCTTACGCTGGGTCCACAAAATCTTCAAAAATAGATATTTGCTACAGGGTTCCTTAAGGCTCTCTTTAAGGTCCAACTCTTTTCAATATTTTCCTTTTAGAACTATCACATTTTGAAAATAGTGCTGAGGTTGCATTCTTGCGTTGCTGGCAGATGATACTGCTATTTTTCGTCACGTATTTTTCTTGAAACACACCACGAAATGTCTTAAAGCTCATTACATATCTTGAATGACTGTTTAACTAAGTAGAAAATTAAGGTTGACGCAACAATGTTTTTTCCCTCAATCAATACTTAATAATTAAAGGGAAAGTTAGTTTCAGAATGCATAATAAGATGTTAGTTTTTAAAACGATTTTTCATAGATTCTGTGATGTTGTGACTGCTCTAAGATTCATATACAGAAAAACACTTCATTACCTGAAAGATCCTGCTATATCAAACGCAATCCTCTCGAAATATGCTTCCACGTTTGTGCTTCCTGGTCTCTTGGTAGCCGCACCATGTTTATACTTTGTACACGATATATCGACATCTGTTAACATTTCGGCACATTATGGAAACACTCGGAATGGAACAACAGACTGAAAAAACTTGATGACGGTACTGGCTCCACTTTTCAATCCAGCAGCTTCACTCTTGAAAGAGTTCCCTCCCATGCGGACTCAAAGTGGATCCACGACTTTTTTAGAAATAGGTTCAATATAAATGTATCCAAAATTGAAAAAAAAATTGAACCCAAAAATTTCCTAATATCTTTCCCTTCCAAGTATGAATGACTTTACCTTAACTTATCTATACCTATAACCTATATTCCAAGCGAATAAACACCGGCCTTACACAGATCCTTACAGGTCCTTCGAAACCCACATAATACCAGATTTCACACCTGCATTTATTTATCCACACCAACCTCATCATTATTAACAAACCATTCCCCATCAAGAACTCCAAACAGTGACACAACCTTATACTAAATACAGACCCCAACAAAAGCACCTACCTATACCCCAAACTAAGCCCCAACCTAAGCCACAAACTAAACCCCAAACTAGAACCCAACCTAGACCAAGACTGTTTTTACTGAAGTCCAAAGTGAAAGACCAGCGAACCCCAATCACACCGAAATATGCTAACCAACGGGTGT
Organism: Platycheirus rosarum; assembly: GCA_963971375.1. Taxonomy (NCBI): domain Eukaryota; kingdom Metazoa; phylum Arthropoda; class Insecta; order Diptera; family Syrphidae; genus Platycheirus; species Platycheirus rosarum. The sequence goes on from OZ020510.1 coordinate 92,481,163, forward strand.
CTTTCATTATCAATCCTGACTCTCCTTCCTCCCACAGCTTCAGTGGAACATTTCTGATAATGGACTATCCTTTGGTGCCAATCCCGTTTCGTCCAAAGAATGTGTTTTTGTTGACTGTCTTTCTGATTCCACCCTTCACCAGTTGAATGGAATTCAGAATTTTATTGGCTGGCAACTCGATCTTATCTTCACTTCTGACCCGATTAACACATCTGTTTCAGAAAGCACCACCCCAAAATCTGAAACGCGGGCATTAGGAAGATAGAGAGGGGAGAGATAGGATGTGTCGATTAACATTGGTTTTGAATGCTTGCAAATCGAAATGGCAAGGGAAAACATCGCCGGGTAAACCATTCCAAAGTCGTGTTGTACGGCTAAAAAAAGAATCTCTATATTTCGCGGTATGTCCAAAATTGGGCTCAAGGGTGAACTCATGGGCATTCCTAGCAAGACGAGTATTATAGGCGAAACTCGAAAAAGTGCATCTTATGTATCAGGGTTGACTGGGCGGTAAATTATAAGCACGTAAGATCTTATTAATAAAAAATACTTTCCTAAAATTAAAAGTTTTATGAAATCGAAAAAATAAACGTAAACGTAGAGTAAAAACAAGTGGTAAATATAAAATCGGACTAAGTAGTTTTTGGTTAATTTCATCATCTGTGCCAGCAATAACGTACAGATGAAAACACATTTCGGAAGTCAACGAAAACATTACATTACATTACACATTGACACACTTACGAGCACTAACTACTGAGGCCATCGGCTCAGACAATTACAAGACAACACACAAGACGACATTGATACAAGACAGAACAGAAGATAGAAAGAGGACAGAAAACAGAAAACATATAAAACATGTCAACAGCACGCTGATCTCACTTTACTTTTTACTTTTAATAGATTTTTATTTTAATATTAACTTATTACTATACTTACAGGCTAGACAAGAATCTTTAAACTAGCTAAAACTATCAACCTAATTAACTAACTTTAACTTTATTTTAATTGCCTTTCGGCCTAAAAATAACTTACATTTATCTTATATATTGGGATTTTATTTTTCACCCAGAAAATTAAATAAAAAAAACTGGGTTTTCTCTATCGGGTAATACTATCTTAAAACTACTTAAAACTAACTTAAAATAAACTAAAAAAATTACTTAACATAAATCTAAAATACTTAAAATTAGAACAGACACAGCAAATTTTTTTGTATTTTTATATATATTTTTGTTGGTGCCGCCGCAACTGTCCTACCTTACTTAACTTAAAGAAACCTAAGATAATTTTAGGTCGGCCATAGGTGATATTTTGTCTATGACGACTGAAAATAGCGGGTTCTAACTAAGCCACCAAAATTGGTGGGCCTGATCACGGGCTTCCTTCCGATCTTGGTCGGGCACGGCCCTACTGAAACGCAGGCACTCTGCTTCCCATCCAGCGACTATGTCTCGGTCGTAGAGGAGCCTTCTATCGACTGTTCTGCGGCTGACGTGGTAGATCAACGGACTCGCCGATCTATCCTGAATCAGCCTTCGCTATCAAGGTATAGGAAAGCCTCAGGCGGGAGATAAAACCACTCGAACGTGTACTTTTAAAATATTCATCTTGGGGAAGAAAGTCCCGAAAATTTATCCATTGGTTGAGGTCATCGCCCTTGCAATGTGTCCGCGAATGAGCTTCATTAAAAAGTTATCTATCCTGTTTGTATTGGCCCCGTTGTATAGGACCTCGTTGGAATAATAGTATTTGTGCTTCGACTCTGGTGTTCTATAGAGTCCGAGACAAGTGCGAAGACACTTTCTCTCGAACAACCGAATCTTTTCCATTAGAGATGGTGCAACGTTGAACCACACAGGGCATCCATAGGCAATCATCGGCCTGATTAGGGCCATGAAGCAAATCACTTTCACCCTGCTATAAAGGCGGCTGCTATAAAACAACCGTCTTGTCAGGGCAAAAGCTCCCCTAGCCCTGGCCAGAGCAGCCTCTACATTTCGATTGAAATATAGATACTGATCCAACCAGATTCCAAGGTACTTTACTACATTTTTACTCGCCATTGGATGTCCATGTGGCCCAGCGATCACTAGCTTGCGTCAGTTCTTTCTCGTATCCCTAGAGGCCCCAGACAAAGGGGTTCTAAACAGGATAGTTTCACATTTCTGGAAGTTGATTTTCAGCTTCCAATCATTATAGTATTGTTGAATTTTATCGAAATTACGTTGCAAGAGAATTCTGATGAATTCAAATTTTGTACCTGTTCTGTACGCAACTAAATCGTCGGCATACCCAATTGCATGAGGTAGACTCCTAATGAGATCGCTGGTGTAAATACTAAAGAGAATTTTACCACTCCCTGTTGCAGGCCGTTTTGAATATCAAACGTTGTGGTAGATGTTACATTGCCACTCTTGACAACAAACTTTCTACCATTAGAAGTGATTCAGCAGAGCTGTGTTCTCCAGGTCGTGATTTGGATGAATAGACTCATTCACCTTATACACTTGCTAAAAAGCAGAACCCACTGTCTCAACCTTCTCCAATGGATCTTCGATCACAAAGAAGTTGTCGTCCAAGACGGCGTCCCCCACGTCTACGTTTGGTAGCTGTGGTCACTGTCGTATTCTACCGTCTGTAAACAGTTTCTTGTCTGTCTGTCTGTCTTGAGTCTGACAGTAGTAGATCTAGAAAAGCACCGCTCCTTCTGTAGCAAGAAGGTCGATTTTATACTCAATATGGCGTCGACCCATCCAATCAAAAAGTTGGTATCCCCTTGGATTTTGGATTAGATTTCCCCAATCAATCAAGTTATTTTCATCCGATTGCAGACTAAGGCATTTGAAAAGCTTTTCGAGCTCTGCGATAAAATTTGCAGGTTGAGGTGCTTCTGGTACGTACACTGCGATCACAAACATTCGCTTCCCATGTTGGAGAGGAATGCGTATGATGCAAGCTTCTAGCAACTCGAATCTTCGCACTTCACTATTATATATGACCTTATGATCAATACCTTTTCGTAAAAATATAGCGACCCCACCCCCACGAGTGGAGTTGGGCCGGTCTGTTCTTACGATATTGTAATTATTATGAGTCAGTTTGTGTTTCTGGTTTAGCTTGGTTTCGCTAGCTCTACGTTCGGTCCTGATTAGTGAATTTACATTCACAGGTAGGATTTTAAAGGGGTTCTCGTGCAGCGGGCCCATTATGGTTTAAATTGCCCTGGGAAGGTAAGCGTAGACACGGTTAAGTCTTTCCTCCTGCTTTCCAAGCTGTTGTTGTAGGCTGGTTAACTGGGCCTACATGGCCAGAAACACAGTCATTATATCGGCCTGTCCCGGGGGCCTGTTTAGCAACTTTTGGTTGTGGCTGTACCGTTGTTGTTTCCCTCCCTGCTGCCATTTGGGCGTAAGAGATTTTGGGCACAACAGCTGCTCGGTGCAGGAGCAAAAACAGGTCGCCTCTCCACCACCTTCGAAGATCTGCTGGATCTAAGAACATCCCCTATAGCTAACAGGGTGCCCCTCGCTCCCGCAAAGCACACATTTAAGTTGAGTCTTATCTTCGATTTTACACTCACCTATACTGTGGTTCTCACTGCATTTCACGCAGCGAGACTGCATACCGCAGTTCACCACGGCATGCCCGAACCATTGGCAACGCATGCATTGAGACATGTCGCCGCGTCTCTTTTATTTGTCCCAGGTTACAACGTGGTAGTCTAGGTTGGCAGTTTTCCGGAGACTATCCAGTTTGCTTTTGGGCTACAACTGAACCAAAAAAAACGGTTATTTCCGTTGCTCCCGTCTTGAAGGCTTGAACCCCACGAACTCGAGATCGTTTGACGGAGTTCGTTTAAAAGCACCACCGTGTCAGTGGAGCTGTCAAGGCCCTTTAAGAGGACCGTCTGAATTTTTTCCTCTCTCGCCGTGAAACTGTAATGTTCAGTGGCCGTTTTTTGGAGGATCTTGTTAACCTTCTTATGCTGATCCACTGAAAAGCAGTGGATAGCATGCCTATCATTGCTCAATCTCTTTATTAAAAAGTTATCGCCTATGGCGTCCCTACCTTACCTTGTTTTTGTTTTGGCTGCGATGGCTGCTGCTGCTGTATCTGCTGTTGTATCTGCTGCTGTTGACTCTGCTGCTGTTGTCTCTGCTGCTGTTTGTTTTGCTGCTGCTGTTGGTTCTGCTGCTGCTGTTTTGCGTTCTTGGACGTCGATGATTGATCCATATTTATTTGCTGTGGCTGTTCTTTTTCTGTTGTTACTGTTGCTGTTTAGCAGGCTGCTGTTTGCGCTGCTGCTGTGGTTGTTGTTTCTGCAGCTGTGCTTGCAGCTCTTGTTGTAAATGCTGCTGTTGCTGCTCAGCCATCTGAAGGGCCTTAAATTTGGCTGCCTCCTTTTGCTCTTTGGCAAGCCTTTCCTCCATCCTTCTTTTTTCTTCTTTAGCTCTGACCGCCAGGATCTTGCGCCCTAGCTCACTGATTTGTTATTCCTCATCATCTGACTGCGATGAGGAAGGAATTTCTTCTATATTAACAATTTGGGTGTCGTCTGGGGTACTTGTGTAGTGCCCCTTCGTCGGACACATACGACACTGATATGTCCGACGTCAGTCCTGCAGTTTCCAATTGTTGGCGGATCTTTGCTGCGGCGTTGGTTTTAGCTGGGCGCGCCTCTTCCTCTGGATGTGCTGCTTCTTTGATCTGAGTTCCTCTAAAAAGTGTTGGTGAAGTCACCCAGGGCGGATCCGAACCTGGGTTCTTCTACGCCGCGTCCGGCCACTCTACTCTCTGAGCTATTCGATTGATGAAAATCTATTTTTTTTCTAGTACTTATAAATTTGGGCTTGATTGCCCAAAGAACTACAGATGTAGCTTTTAAAAAAGCTTTTAATTGCAAATAAATGCCAAATAAATTCTGGCTTTATTAAAAGCAAAACAAAAACTAATTTAATTTAATTATTTGCCTTTTGACAAAAAACAAACTAATGACTTTGATTGCTAAAGTTACCAATTGAAAATATCTCTTCTAAACTGCGAAAGTCGTCAACGTGTATACACTCCCACAGTAGCTGAACGACTGACGGGAAGCGATGCTTTATCGGAGCCAAGGCCGTTGACAGTCAACGAAAAGAATTCAATTATATTTACAGAAACATACATTATTTTTGTTATCATATCACGACCAATTCTTCTTTTGTACTTCTGAAGTTATAACGTTTTCATTTTCCATATTTGTATGCCCCCAAAAACTTGCGGGCAAAATCAAACCAGTCTGTTTAAAAACAATTCTTGTGATCTGCAATGGGATTACATCGCATTTACCGTAGTATCGTGTTGACATTCGAAATCTACGTCTATCAATACAGGTTTAATTTTCGCTATGCAGTCGTATCCGACGCAACGCATTGCATGTACTGCATTGCCTCTGGCCATGTTTAAGCAGGATAGGGCGTTAAACATACAATATGTCATGAAAGGAAGACAGACAAAAAAATACTTTGCTTACGCTGGGTCCACAAAATCTTCAAAAATAGATATTTGCTACAGGGTTCCTTAAGGCTCTCTTTAAGGTCCAACTCTTTTCAATATTTTCCTTTTAGAACTATCACATTTTGAAAATAGTGCTGAGGTTGCATTCTTGCGTTGCTGGCAGATGATACTGCTATTTTTCGTCACGTATTTTTCTTGAAACACACCACGAAATGTCTTAAAGCTCATTACATATCTTGAATGACTGTTTAACTAAGTAGAAAATTAAGGTTGACGCAACAATGTTTTTTCCCTCAATCAATACTTAATAATTAAAGGGAAAGTTAGTTTCAGAATGCATAATAAGATGTTAGTTTTTAAAACGATTTTTCATAGATTCTGTGATGTTGTGACTGCTCTAAGATTCATATACAGAAAAACACTTCATTACCTGAAAGATCCTGCTATATCAAACGCAATCCTCTCGAAATATGCTTCCACGTTTGTGCTTCCTGGTCTCTTGGTAGCCGCACCATGTTTATACTTTGTACACGATATATCGACATCTGTTAACATTTCGGCACATTATGGAAACACTCGGAATGGAACAACAGACTGAAAAAACTTGATGACGGTACTGGCTCCACTTTTCAATCCAGCAGCTTCACTCTTGAAAGAGTTCCCTCCCATGCGGACTCAAAGTGGATCCACGACTTTTTTAGAAATAGGTTCAATATAAATGTATCCAAAATTGAAAAAAAAATTGAACCCAAAAATGTCCTAATATCTTTCCCTTCCAAGTATGAATGACTTTACCTTAACTTATCTATACCTATAACCTATACTCCAAGCGAATAAACACCGGCCTTACACAGATCCTTACAGGTCCTTCGAAACCCACATAATACCAGATTTCACACCTGCATTTATTTATCCACACCAACCTCATCATTATTAACAAACCATTCCCCATCAAGAACTCCAAACAGTGACACAACCTTATACTCAACACAGACCCCAACAAAAGCACCTACCTATACCCCAAACTAAGCCCCAACCTAAGCCACAAACTAAACCCCAAACTAGAACCCAACCTAGACCAAGACTGTTTTTACTGAAGTCCAAAGTGAAAGACCAGCAAACCCCAATCACACCGAAATATGCTAACCAACGGGTGTCTTTCATTATCAATCCTGACTCTCCTTCCTCCCACAGCTTCAGTGGAACATTTCTGATAATGGACTATCCTTTGGTGCCAATCCCGTTTCGTCCAAAGAATGTGTTTTTTTGACGGTCTTTCTGATTCCACCCTTCACCAGTTGAATGGAATTCAGAATTTTATTGGCTGGCAACTCGATCTTATCTTCACTTCTGACCCGATTAACACATCTGTTTCAGAAAGCACCACCCCATTATCTGCAGCTGATCAATTCCCCCTCTCATTCTCCCTTTTTTCATTTCGTCTCCATCTCTTCTTTCTAATATTTGTAACTATTCATTCAACTAATTAAAAAAAATTACTACCTCATCCATACCTTATTCGATTTAAGAAATTTGTCACTTAATGAAGCAACTAGTTTATTTTAATTTTATGGTAGAAGCTAGGGTAAGACCCATTGATAATTTGTTTATATACATATATAGGCAGTAATATTTATAGTAAAAACAATGTGTCCTTCAACTTTGCGAAGCAACGCGAGCACGGGTCTGTTAGTCTAGTAATAAAATTGATTTGATATTAGGCGCCATGTGCCCCCTTTCAAATTTGACGAATGCACGAAAAAATGCCAGGAGACCAGGGAAAAAAGCGAGATATAGGGGTATAATACTGTTATTAATGACTACATCCAATAAGATATGTTCTCTATCCTGCAAGTAAAGCCCCATACATACGTGAAAGCCATAATCGGCAACTATAAATGTGGTTTCGTGCCAGGTAAATCAACAATTATTCAGATCTTTACCATTAGGCAGGCGATGAAGAGTCTGGAATTTAACATTCAAAAATACCATCTTTTTATAGCCGTTATAGCCACCTACTATAGTTTAACCAGGGTAGAACTTTATAAGACTTCGGGATGTTTATAAATGCGCTCAAATTGAAACATGGTGTTCCTGAGGGTTCTGTTCTATGCCTAATACTATTTTTAATTTTCATTAATTTACTATTTGGAGAATTTTTCTGGAATTTGAAGACCTTTAGCTAATGAAATTGCTTTCACTTATACTTATTTACAAAAGCTTCTTATTTCTAATAACAACACGGCTGAGAAGGAGCTTTTGTGCCATCTTTATTTTTTTCAAATTTTAAAGAGGTAAATTAAATTATGTACATTCTGTCTACATGAATGTTTAATATTGTCTGTCCTTGATTTTGATTTTTTTTTGTCTGTTTTTGATTTTAAATTTTAAGGTTAACAGAAACAGAACCTGAAAAATAACCGTTAAGGCAAGTTTTATATTTTTTTCGATAATGGCTGTTAAGATTGTCATGAGAATTCTTAAAAGTATTTTTGTAGATATGGTCTACAATTTTCCAGGAAAATATTTTAATGGCACCCTTCATATAACGGTATTTTCAATTTGCAATGACCTAAGTTCCCAAAAAGTTTATTTTCCCCTTTAAAACAGGATTGAAAACAGTAAAAATAATAATATCAAATGCCAACAAAATATTTGTATTCCCGCGGTTTCAAAAGTCGAATTTAAAATAAGACATTTTAAAGGTGCCCCTTACTTTAAAATTAAGCCAATTCTTATTCCCTTGCTCTTCTAGTAAAAGCTTGTATATAATTAAAATAGTTTTAAACCATATAAAAAAAAATTGCAAGAATTCCTCACCATAAGAGTCAAGAATAATTATTCAATATTTTTTAGCACATTAAAAAGTTGCAGTTTTTGACACAATGGGCAGCTTTAAGTCGAGAAACAATCGCAGCATCAGAATTAGCTACATCAACATCATCTTCATTGTACTCTTCATTATCATCTATCGCAGCCCTAGACTCGATATCATCAGCGCATTCATCACCTGGTGCCCTTTTATCATCATCACCATCATTGTCTACTCCAAGTAACTATGGTACAAGTGGATCTTTAACAACCGTAGCTGATTCCAGTAGATCTTCATTAACTTCAGGAAAAATGTTTTCATCTGCAGGCGATGATGAAATTGCATCTGTAATTCTTGATGAGCAAATGTTGCCCATGGGTCGATTAATTTCACTTAGAACTTACATGACAGCAATCAAGAAACTTCCTTTTAATTTGCGAATTTACGGGTGAGTAAATTTAAATTTTGTTTTAGTCAAACTACATTTAAAAAATTATTTTTTTTACGTTAATATTAAAATTTGTTGTTCTAAAGATGTGACAAATCATCAAAAATATTACCTCCGCCTTAGAAAATGGCACCTTAAATAAGCCGTTCGGACACAACTGAATACTTTAAGTATGTAGAAAGTCTATTCGTACACATTCATAATAATATTTTCGGATATGTAACTACCATGAACGTTTATGACAAGTTCATTAAAAACTACTCTTAAACTCAATGCAGTCTTTTGTCGTTAAAGCGAAATATGTCCTCAATGGCATCATCTATGAGTGCCACTTTCATTAAGCAAGTTAACCAACTCGCTCTTTACGGTAAGTGTAATATAGTATGTACCACTTCGACGTCACCAAAAATGCTGAAGGATGATTATATTCCATCGATGATGCAAAGGTGCAAACATTTCCCCACTCCTTTTTATCTAGCTGCAATCTTCAAAAGGTAGTTAGTTAGTTAGTTTACCCTCAAGGCCGACCACCAACGGCACATCATCTCATTAAAAAATGCTGTCTCATGATAGTACAATAAGACTCATAGTTACCCTGTCCAATCACAATAGCCGTGTTCTATTATCAACTTATCAGGGTCTACGTTAATTTTCAACACGTAAACACAACAACTTGGGATCCTGATTTTAATCTGGGTTAATTTTGTAATCCCAGAAATTAGTTCTAACCCGACGCCTAGATGGCCAATTTGAAAGAATCGATAGAAATTAATTGTATGTGCTTACAAGTACGTCCGTCATATAAAATTATCGAAAATAATTTATTTATTTTTGTTCTAATTCTAAAAATGTGTACTCACCTTCGCTACGCTTGTAATCTTTATTTTATGTCAAAAAAAATCCTCAAAATAAATCATGGCTGCTAACCATGCAAAAGAAATACTTTTTAAAACCCAGATCGTTTTATTATCACGGGGTGAACACCATATGGTTTATTGGCGATAGTAAAACACGGCTAATATTATGGAAATTTTTCTTGATTCGAGTAGTAAAATTTCTGTCGAACTTCTTCAAAATCTTAGTCTGGTTTGCTGCGACGTCGTTAAAATCAATCATAATAATGCACTTGTATTGTATATGTTTATTGGACGGGATATTCCGATCCATATAATTTGTCGTAATATCCCGAAGTGAAGTTGTCAATAGTTTTCTCTTTCTTTTCGCGATTTTATCCTACGGCAGTCATAATTGTGAGACTTGTCATATAAGCACTATAAACCTATTGCCCATTGCCTTTTTATAATGCAACTTGATGCTGCAAGACACTAGTTAGAAGGATTTGAAAGATAGGAAAGATTTTTTTTGGCGCACTTAAAACCATCGGACGTGGTCTAGCTTACACTAGGAATTTGAAAAATTCCAATCTCAACTGAGATTCGAACTCACGATCCTTGGGTTCACAAGCAAACATCTTACCTACTGCACCACTGCCGCCGATATGTATTTGAAAATGCGTTGAAAACGAAAGGTTTGCAAGGACAAAGTATTTTAAAAGCCATTATAAAGTAAATTGTCGTGTTTGCTTAATCTTTTAGCAAATCTCTTTACTAACATTCGTGTAGCGCAGTTCTACATTTTGCTATTCTCCTTGTGATACGATTCATCTTAAATTTTGTTTTCATCCAATCTCTGTTAATGATTTCACCTACACCGAGCCGGATCTACCATATGTGCAGGATGTGCCAATGCACAGGGCGCCAAGCTTTATTATTATACAAAAAATAATGGATACACATACATACTTCCATTCTCCAAATTTAAGTTAATCTAACCAGCTACCTATGCCTATGCATTACTTAAAGTTATCTTAACGCAATTATTATCTTCCAATAATTCAAATTAAGCCATTTCTTCTTTTCTCACAAAAAGACACTTACACGAGAAACTAGTTTTAATGAAGTGAAAGTAAAAAAAAAAAACATCAAAAATACGTTGGTGCAGGCGTGCACATAAACCCAACAAAAATCCATAGGAATTCAGCTACCTATCCCTTATATCATATCCTTTATATCATATGAGTCAAACAAAATAATCGCACCCAGGCTGTGCAAGATAATTTTTTGAACAAGCCCTCAACAATTTTTATAGGATAAAATGTCAAAATAATAAACTCAACCTAGAATTCCTTTGGAACAATTTGAGTGAAACGTGCAGATTTGAATATTGCTTCACGTATGAGATATTCGACTCAGAATTTGTTTGAATAGAATATAGTGAGTTAAATACATGTTCGATGCCAATTAAGAAAAAAAGCAAACAAAAAGAATTATTTATACATAGATGTTTTGATGAATATAGAAAAAAAAAGTTAACAAATAAAAGTGCGTGTGCGTTTCCGTGCATTATTGGCTCTGTGCACTTGTTTTTGTGAAGTATATAGGTATATTGCACGATTGGATGGATCGTATTTGGCCTTATGTGCGGCGACATGGTCGAATAAAATTTTAAATATGGATTTCAAAAAGGCAGCCGTTTCAAAGGTTTTATTTAATTTTCCTGAGTTTTGATTGTTTAGAAAGGTACAAAGACAAAATATTTTTAGTGAAAACATTTAAACGCCATTTTGGTTCGTTTTCGTTCAGTTTTTAAAAAAAAACGTTTTTTTAATGACTTTTTTTATTAAATAAAAACATGAATGCACTTAAGCACATACACGACTTACATTAAAAAAAATCGTGTAGCCCTTTTCGAAAACAACGTTTAAGAAATTATTCAAAATACAAGATAATTTAAATGAAACACGTCTTGTTTTCTTAATGACTTAATATAGAGTGCTCTTTATTTTTGAATTCAATTCTTCAATTCTTATGCTAATGCTCAAGTTACACATTGTTCACGCTGTTCGCCGAAGGCCACTGCAGTCGAGGCCATTGCACTGCCGATGCCTAGCGGACGGCGAACGTTAGCCTTGAAATCCGCTGCCTATAATTGTGCTGATTGTTGATTATGCTGATGTGTTAACTTCCCTCCCTGTTAGATTCGAGACGCCCTCGTTTCGATTTTTTAAATATGTTATTGCTTCATCTATTCTTTTTGTTGTAGTTGCTTCTTGTTTTTCTTTATTTTTCCTTTGCGATATAAATTTGAATAAAGTGATCGCCGATGTTATAACCACTATCAGGGACAAGGTTGAAAACCACAAAGTCTTCTGATTAGAAACGTCTTCTTTAAGTGTTTCGATGTGGTTTCTGTTTTGGATGTGGATTCTGTGAAGATATGGAAGTGAGAGTTGGGGATTGTGGTCCAGATATTGTACTGCTAGAATCTTAGCTGGCAGCGGTTCGGCATGGATTGGAGTGGAATGACCCCTTAACGATGATTTCTTTTTCATCAAATATATTGGTGGGTTGGACTTCATTCAAAATTATCATTCCTTCCTTGATCTTTTGTATCTCTGGGAGGTGATACGAGTTTTCGGTTGAACAGACTGCGCTATTATTGTTGAATTTTTACAAAATTACAGATTTTAGTTACTTTAGGTACTTTCAATATATGGTGGATTACATTGGAATTTTGTAGTACTTTTACTTTAGATGCTGTTAACAAATTATTTATACTAATTGGTACATTTTCAAGATCAATTAATTTATTTATTTCAAAGTTATCTAAAATAAGTGGATTTATAATTTCATTCTTTGCGAGTACAACTGACAAGACAATATTATTCAAATGAGATATGATATAAACATATCTATTTAGAAGGTAATCCAAAAGAAGTGCTTGTTTGTCGAGTTTTGAAATCGAATTTTCTTTAAGAGAATGGATTAAATTATTTATTTGATCTGTTACTTCGTTAACTTTATCTTGCAGTTGAGAATTAATTTCAATTTGCCTGTTACTATTTTCAATTAAAAAGTTTTCTTTTGTTAGAAGTAATTCGTAATCACTGTGATCTGGTGTACCTGCTACAAATTTTAATGCCGATCCTATAAAATCTATAGATCTAGTAAATCTTTTTGGGACTTCCAAAGTATTAACGATATTTAAAATTTGCTCAGTTTGTTGACTTATTATTTCATGTTTATTTTGTGCCTCGGATGTTTTGGTAAGTACATCCTTACTCTGCTGAGCCATTAGTTCGTATTCACTAAGATTAAGATTAGTGGTGTGGACGATGTACGAAAAGTCTTCAAATACTGCTACTTCACCTAATGTAATAGGTATAACGTGAGCTGTACTGTAATTAATGATTTTAGTCATTGAGAGCCGAAATAATGTAAAAAATATTCTGAGAAAGAGAAAAAAAAATTAGCGAAGGTTACTTTTATGAATATTTCTTCCATCAATAAGAACTGTGGTACCTAAACCTTTGTAAAAAAAATTTCTGAAACTTATTTCCTAAACGCTTATTTCTACGTAAAAAAACTATTTCAACTGGCTGATATGTTCTAGTTAAAGTATTTTCATTTATTCTTCGAAGCGTTTTTTCTTGTGCTTCAGTTAACTTTTTTCTTATTTTTTCTTGATCTTGAGGTGGTAGGTTATGGATTACGTCAATTGGTTTTGCATTTATTACCGAGTGAATGCTATTATTATATTTGTGAGTTGCTAGCAGTATTAGATCTATTGCTTCCCCTATTTGTTGTTGTTCCTTAATACACCTAGCTATTTCTAATAAGGTTGAATGAAACCTTTCGATTTGTCCATTGTTTTCACTGTGGAGTGTAGGAACAAAAAATTGATCTATTGAACAATTATCTCTGAGTAAATTTTGAATCAAATTGGAATGAAAAGCTTTTTCATTATCTGAAACGATTATTTTAGTATTTCTGTAATGACCTAGAACTTCTAACAATGCATCTTTAATATCGACAGAGGTTCGAGAGTGTATTGGTTTTACTATTGCAAATTTAGAAAACTTATCTAAGCAGGTTAGGAAAAGTTTTTTATCTGTTATAAAAACATCTATGTGAAGAATTTCTCCCGCATACTTAGGAATTGGTGTTTTGCCAATCTCTGGGTTAGGAGGTTTTCCTTGATATTTATTCTCTAAACAAATTTTACAATTTGTAACTATTGATTTTAAAACTTTCCTAAGATCAGGGAAATAGTATTCTTCTATAATCTGATGAAAGTTTTTTTGTAGAGATCTATGAGCACGATTGTGTTCCGTTGTTGAAACTTCTAGCTGACCGTTTTTATTTACCAAATCGATTACCAATTTCTGTGCGTGTAAAAATTTGGTACCAGGAAATTCCTGTTATAAAGTATTTTGTATTTGCGCCAGTGTCGGTAGGTCACAACAAATAGCATTCGTAACCTTTGGATTTACCACGTCTTTTAAACATGCAATTAAACTTTCAACCGAATCGAAATTTATTGTGTGGCGTACAAACCTTTGAAACATAACTTTCGTCTGTTTGTTAAAATGGTTTGCTTTCGTTAATATCAGTTGATTTTTAAACTGATTTACTGGGTACTGCGTGGTTTTGATAACGTTTGTTAAAGAAATTTCACTATGAACCGTATTTCTTGTTTGTGACGTTGTTAAATTATTAACGTATTGTCTGGCAATATTTTCATTTCCTGGTTTATAGAAAAATTTAGGGGCAAATTCTTTAACAAATACACGCCATCTTTTCATCATTGTATTAGGATTCTTATCAGACATAGCGAAAGTAAGTGGCTGGTGATCCGTGAAAATATGGATACCAGTTATTCCGTACAAATAATGACGCAGAGTTTTTAAAGACCAAACTATGGCAAGAAGTTCGCGTTCATTCGCTGCGTAGCTTTCTTCTGATTTTGACAATGTTCGTAAAATCATAGTGATAGGCCTCCCATTTTGGGATAATACTGCGCCCAAGGCGCTTGAAGAGGCATCTGTTGTTAACTCAAATATTTTACTGTAGTCAGGATAAAAAAGAAGAACGTCTTCAGATGCTAAAATTTTTTTAATTCGTTCAAATGCAAGTAATGCTTCTTCATCGAGCGATATTTTAACATTTTTGGATTTGTTTGTACCAATGTGACCATTTTCACCACGCAGATATTTAGTTAATGGCTTTGCGATTTGGGCATAGTCCCTTATAAACCACCGATAGTATCCGGAGAGCCCCAGGAATGATCGGAGTGATCGAAGTGTGTTTGGCAATTTATAGTTTAAAATATCATGAACCTTATCTGGACATGTTTTAATTCCTTTTTCAGATACCAAAAACCCTAAGAATTCTACTTCTTTTCTAAAAAAATTAGATTTCTCTGGTGAAACACGCATACCTGCGATTTCAAGTTTCTTTAATATATTGTCTATGTCACGAAGGTGTCTTTGTTCATTGGCAGAATAAATAATTATGTCATCGACATAAACATGACAACATTTACCTATATCTTCGCGAAGGATGTCGTCAATTGCCCTTTGGAAAATGCTGGGTGCATATTTTAGTCCAAATGGTAAACGACAAAACTCATATTTAACATTATTAACACTAAAAGCAGTTTTTGGTATATCTTTCTTGTCCATTTCAATTTGATGGAAGCCTGATTTTAGGTCCAATGTGTTGAAATATTGGGAACTTCCCAAATTGGACAAAATAACAGAAGTATCCGGTATAGGATACCGATCGGGCACTGTTTTCTCGTTAATTTTTCTAAAATCGATCACCATACGCATACGCGGTTTACCATCCATGTCAAAGCCCTTTTTACTTACGACGTGAACTGGTGAGTTATATGGAGAGTTTGATTTTCTAATTATACCATCTTGAAGTAGGGTTTGAATTTCACTATTAATGAATTCTGAAGCCGACATAGGATATGGGTAACTTCTTGTGTAAACTGGTTCGTCTGTTGTGGTATGAATGGTTGCTTTAACATTGGTGTTATAGGGCAATGCCCTTCTAGGTTCAGCAAATGCTTTAATATTATTTTCTATTAATTTATTGAATTGTTCTAAGATATGTGACGGAACATGATCTTTCTCTATAATCAAAGTATTAACTTGCCTGCACGACACATGTTTTATTTTTTCTTGACCATGTTTATAAAAAAGAATATTATTTATTATGTCTAGTTTTGCTCCTATATTTTTCAAAATATCATAGCCTTAAATTCCATCAAATGTATTTAGATTGGGTAAAATAAAAAATGTTGAAATTTCCCCTAAAACACTAACTCTACAGTACTTATTTATAATATTAACACCATTGATTGATTTTACTTGAAAAGGAGTTTCCATTGTAGAAACACCTTTTAAGTATGGGAGGTCTTTAATGTAATTTTTAGATTTCCCTGTGTCTATTAATAGTCTTAGCTCTTTGCCTTTTACTGTTTTAGTGATAAAAGGCAAGAGCGACCTTACTCTAAAAAATTAACCTCGTCCGAATCAATGTTGTTCATGTTAAGCGATTCGTAATACTCGTTGAGAGTAGGATCATCATAACATTTGTTAATTGTAGAATCCTGAGTTTCTATTTCACTTAAGGATTCTTCAAATAATTCCGGAAGGTGATTAACTCTCTGAAATTTGTGTTGTGGTTTTCCAGAGCCTACAGTACTACGAGTGCGCTTTTCTGCACCATTAAAATTTCTAAAATGTGTGCTCTGTCTCTGATATGGACGGTATTGGCCTGTTGCTCTATTAGATTGCTGTAAATCATTGTTAGTTTGGAAATTAGTTGGTTTTCTAAAAACTGAACTTCCAGGATGAATGCTCATAGGGACCGGTTTTCCAAACTTAGCGCTTAAATGAGGAAAACTATGATTGTAATTTTGCTGTGGATTTTGAACCAACAAATTTTGCTTTATAGGTCTGGTTGAAGTACCAGCTGCAAAAGTTCGTGCGAATTCATATCGCTTGTGATTGGTTTCAAGTTCTTGTGCCTTGGCTAGGGCACAAGGCAGGTCGGCTGGACGAGAAGAAAATAATGTATCCCATAAAGGTTTTCTTAGACCTGAAATAAAGATGCGTAGAGCACTTTCGCGCGCACGCTCGTTGAGAGCAACGATGACCTCATTGTCACCACTATGAGTCATTATGTTTTTATTTATGATAAGGGTTAATTGTTTGTCAACCCTATCATAGTATTCATTGATTGATAAATTACCTTGTCTCAGAATACTTAGTTCATTCTCAAGGACATGAATCGATCTTTTGTCGGAATAAACTTGGTCTAGTCTTGCAATGATTGCTTTGAAATTCAACACAGTATTAAACGCGGATAGACAAGCGTTTGCAGACTCTGATATTTTATTTCTTAATATTCCCATTGCAACGTAATAATTTTCAAATCCTTCGGTATAAGAATTCATGGCTGTACGCCACGAAGGGTATGACGCAGAGTCATAGAGATTTAATTAAATCAAGATTGCCACGGTTTAAAACACCTGTTCTAATAGTGGTCGCAGTATATGTTTCTGCGCTGGGAGGCTTTAATTGCTCTAAAGATAAAGTTAAACCTTCTATCGATTCTTTCAGTGGCTTCTGTATTAATTCCACTGTAGCATGCACTAGATCTATTATTTTTTCTTTAGTAAAACTCATTTTTTAAACAAAAAACACTTGTTTTGACGAAAAGAAAAAAAAATAATAACTTACTACACTAACACACTAACACTTATAATTTAATAATGTTGTTTTTTTAACTCACAGAAGATTATTCATATTTTTATAGTAATGCTCGCTTTGCTTTTTATGAAGGTTTAGATTAATGTTTACTTTGCAACAAGCATTAACAGATTAACTTCGTATAAAGTTTTTTCTTAATATTTTTTTTTAGGTTTAAACACGCTGGGCGCCAGATAATTTAAATGAAACACGTCTTGTTTTCTTAATGACTTAATATAAAGTGCTCTTTATTTTCGAATTCAATTCTTCAATTCTTATGCTAATGCTCAAGTTACACATTGTTCACGCTGTTCGCCGAAGGCCACTGCAGTCGAGGCCATTGCACTGCCGATGCCTAGCGGACGGCGAACGTTAGCCTTGAAATGCGCTGCCTATAATTGTGCTGATTGTTGATTATGCTGATGTGTTAACTAGCGGACGTTAGCCTTGCAATGCGCTGCCTATAATTGTGCTGATTGTTGATTATGCTGATTTGTTAACTTACAAAAAACTGTGTTCAAAATATTTCAATGTCAAATATCTTTGGCTATCCACATCTTCCTGAATATCAGTTTTAATTGTAATCGCTTAAAAGTCGAGGAGTAAGAAAAACTGTCCTATAGGAGGTACCGTTTTTAGCCCATCATCTTAAGTTTTTTTACTTGCGATTATAGGTACTGTATTACAAGTTATGCATTCGTGCAGATTAAAAATTTTGAGATAACAATCAAACATGACGTTACGATGATAGAGAAACATATTTGAGTTACTGGCAAAATTCTGTCCGTCTGTCTGTCTGTCTGTCTGTCTGTACGGATGTATATTGGACTGCAGCCTAAACGGTTGGGCCAATCGTCTTCAAATTTTTAACTTAAGGTTATTTTGACATTTTACAGAGGAGTTTTTAAAAAAAAAATTTTTAGCTCAAAAATTAACGGTACCTGTCATATAACCGTTATATAAAAGCTTATTTTTTTCGAAAACGGCTCCAAGAATTTTTATAAAAAAAAAATCAGTGTAGTACTGTAAGTATGCATTATATTTTAGTGAAAAAAAATTAATATGGTGGGCTAAAAACGGTACCTCCCATAGGACCGTTTGTTTTCTTCGACTTTTTCGAAAACTGGAGATCCGATTACAATCAAAATTGATATTAAAAAAGATGTAGGTAGCTTGAGTAATTTTGCATTAATTTTTTTCGAAAACTTTTTTTTTGTCTTTTTAATAATTTAAATTTTTTTTTTTTTTTTTAAATCAATATTTTGAAAACGGGTAAGTGAATTTTTTTTTAAATTTAGTTTTTAAATGAACGTTATTTTTGTGCTTAAGTTTGTATTCTTCAATTATTTTTTTTTAATTTTTTAAAAAAAGTTGTTAAAAAAAACCGTTTTATTTAAAAACGACTTCTACAATTTTGAAAAAAAAATTCACACTTTTTAACATTTCTTAAAGAAATAAAATGGCGTTTTAATTATTTCACCCAATACATTTTAACGTACTTTATTCGAACAATCAAAAGTCACAAAAATCGAAAAAATGCTTTGATGTTCACTTTAATTTTTTAAATTTTTTTCTACAATGTGACCGCACATATGAGCAAGTCGTGCAATTTATTTAATTAATCCACACCTACAATTAATAGTACCTAATAGCACACCAATTTTTTCTTGCAAACTTTTGGGGCCCTTTTCAAGAAAAATATGCTTTTTTTTAAATTAATGCGCGCACAAGGGACTAATTGTTTCCCTTTTAATGTAGAGCAAACTGCGCGGGCATTTAGAAGGAAGGGAGGGGAAAGATAGGAGGTGTCGATCAGATCAAAATGGCAAGGGAAAATCTCGCCCAAAAAAAACTTAATAGTTTTATGGCAGGCACCCTTAATATTTGAGCTAAACAAATTGAGCAAATACTCTGTAAAATGTTAAAATTACCTTATGTTCTAAATTTGAAGACGAAAGACAGACAGACAGAATGTTGTTATTAACTCAAACACCTTTTTCTGTTATCGTAATGTCATGTTTGTTTGTTATGTCATTTCTTATACCCTTTTTGCACTTGTTATTATTTTGTATTTAGTTCAAGTCTGTAGAAGATCTTCTTTCACATTTTAAACTCAAAAACCAGTAACAATAGCTTCAGGAGAACGTAGTTTTTTCTAAGCTCAAAAATAATTAAAAAAAATAGCTTAGTACAACCATGACATATTAAAGATTGGTAGCTTTGTCTTCTTTTTAACGCTAAATTCCAATAGAAAGGGATTTATTAAGGTCTTTAAAATATGATGACCTTGTAAGAGAATTAGCTTAAGCTACGCCAGAAAAGGTTGTTTCCTGAGTTGATGTTTCTTCTCTGGACATGTTTGTACTTCATTTTAATACCTATATATATTTTTTTTTTTAAATATGAATTGATTTTGGGCGCAAAAAGCAGAGCTTGCACAGGGCGCTCATTGGGGACCGGCGCTGCACCTACACCACAACACACACTGTTAGGTTAATGCCACACGAGCTCTAATATGGTCATACACACAATTGTCCTCGCCCCACTGAAAAAAAAATTTGTTGCTGTCAGTGTCACACAAGCTTCATTCGCTCGGTAGCCTATTACGCTGATCAACCATGTTAATTTAGTTTGTTTTTTAATGATGGATACATTTCAATATAATTTTTTTTTTAGATCAAACCCATCGAACAGACAGAGGCAAACTTCCAAGTCCTAGTCCAGCCATGACCCTTTTTTTGTGGTGATCTTTGTATTTTTCGTGGCTGGTATCCCACAATCCCGGTCTTTCCCAAATCTACACTATCATCCTTTCAACATTAATCGTTCATTGAATTCATTATACAAACAAAAATAAAAATACATAAACTACCTGCTTCTCTTTGCAAAATTAAATTTTAAATAACGCGTTCCCATTTGAAATAGTTGGATAGATATATAACGCTCAACGGTTCGCGCGCCATAGAAGGAAGTATCTGGATAAAACAATTCACTTGACCATGACACCTTTTTGTTTGCAAGCGTTCATATGCTCTGTTCAATTGGTTCTTTGTATACTCATTGCGTGCGACAAAATGTGTGCGTGCCTAGAGGATCTTCATTTTCTTACATAAGTATACACGAGCGTCTTACAGCATGTCATGGTGGGCTAAAACGTCTTACATTTTTATTTTCGTGTATATATTGAATCAATGAACGATATATTAAAAGATGAGCCTTGCTGAAATTCGGTGAATGGGCACTTTTTTTACAACTTCATGCCTTGAACTTAAGGCCTCATGGAGGTTACCGGAGTGTAAGACGGGCATTTTTATAACTGTCGGGCCTCAATCTTTCTATGAACAAAGTTTTAGCCTTGCCAAAATGAGGTGAGTAAATCGGTCGCTAGCTCTTGGTCTATACGTTTTAAGGGTTAAAATGTGATGCTCACACAACATGTTAGCCAGTTAAATTGTATTATATGTGAAAAGATAAAATAAGATAAGCCTGAATGCTCCGAAAACAGGCCGTATAACTAATTCTATTACAAACCACACTCTTAAGCTAGAGGTGTGTCTGAAGATTAATTTAGTTCAGGAATTGAAAATATTTTATCTTGTTCCAATATTGACGAAGCAGTAACCAATTTTTATTCCACCTTTAAAAACTGCTTAAATAGAAATCTCTCTTTAAAAAAATCAAAGAATTCAAGCCATAGTCATCCATGGTACACTAAAGAGCTGCGCAGTCTTCGTAACAAAAGAAATAAAGCATGGAGGGTTTATTTAAAATCTCTTTCTCCAACACACTACTCTCGTTATCTCAAAACTTTTGACGAATTTAATATTCTTTCAAATACCTTATATACTAGCTACATAAATGATATTGGTATTTCCTTAAAAAAATACCCTAAATAATTTTGGAAGCTTGTTAATTTAAAGAAAAATCAGATGGATTTCCGGCTATCTTGGCATATAATAACCTTCAGTTAGATAATCCCATCGATATTTCTAATGCCTTTTTTCACCATTCATTTGTGGAACCAATGGTTGTTGAGGACATTTTTTTTCACAATCTACATACCTTTTCGCAAACAAGCTGTAATCATATCTATGTAGAACAGAGTACAGTACATGAACTTCTTTCTTCATTAAATGATGATTGTTCAGCTGGCTCAGATGGCATTCCTTCAATAGTGTTAAAAAAATGTAGAAATTCTTTAGTGCAGCCGCTCAGGTTCATTTTCGAGCTTTCACTTAAAACAGAAAAATTTCCAAGTATATGAAAAAAATCTTTTCTTACTCCTATATTCAAAAAAGGAGATAAGGCTGATATTACAAACTACAGGCCCATTTCTAAATTATCTTGCATACCAAAACTTTTTGAACAAGTAGTCTGTGAAAGTATGGCATTTTACAGTAAGAATCTTATTTGTGCACAACAGCACGGTTTCGTAAGGCACAGATCAACTGTTACAAACCTTCTTACGTTCTCCCACAAATGTTCAAATGCATTAGAAAAAGGTTATGAAGTTGACTGCATTTACACTGACTTCTGAAAAGCATTTGATCAACTAAGCCACGAACTAATCTTGTGTAAGCTAAAAGCTTATGGTTTTCCTCCCTGTATCTTAGCTTGGATCAAATCATATCTTGAGAATAGATCCTACCAGGTAAAATTTAGAAATTGTCTTTCAGATCCCTTCGTGGCTCACTCTGGAGTCATTTTGGCTATAAATGATGTTACATCATGCATTTAGTCAAGTGACATTCTCATATTTGCTGATGACATGAAGATTTTCAAGATAATAAAGTCTAGCGATGACCGTATTCTTCTGCAGGCAGATATTGATAACTTTAGTATTTGGAGCAGAAAAAGTGGTATTTCCTTAAACCTGTAAAATGCCAGACGATTACTTTCTCTAGAAAACGTATCGTAGGTGCATTCGATTATCATGTTTCGCAGCACAAACTCTGCCGCGTCTTCAGTTTTAATGATTTGGGTGTCCATTTTAGCTCCAACTTAGAATTTACTCAACACGTTAACTTTATAGTGAATAAGGCTAGCTCTATGCTTGGATTCATAAAACGCTGGGCAAAGGAATTTAATGATCCATATGTGACTCTTTCCTTGTACAATTGCTACGTACGCCCTCACCTTGAATATGCTTCACAGGTATGGACTCCTTATTACAAAATTCATAAGAACCGAATTGAAGCAATCCAACATAATTTTATTTGTTTTGCCCTGAAGGGTCTACCTTGGAATGATCCTTTTAATCTTCCACCTTATGAACATCGAATCCAGCTTCTTCAGATGCAAACCCTTCACCAAAGGCGTGTTAATAACGATTTAATATTTCTTCATCAACTTATAAAGGGCGAAATTGATGCTCCTTATATATTAGCCTGTATTGGGTTAAATTACCGTGGAAGACCTTATCACCTGCGTGGATCGGAACTTCTGCAAATGGTTTTTAACCACAAATGGATTTTAACTTAAGTAAAGTGGGACTAAAATCCTTATTTCGAACCAGTGCTCCATTGTCGTGATTGTTTTGTTTTATGTTTTAATTATGTATATAATTCGCATGATTTATTTTATACTTTGTGCATGTGTTAGGCTAGCTGTGTTTTATTTTATTTTATTTTAGTTTTGTTTTGTTTAAGTTTTTACTAACGTCTAACACATGCACTTATGATGAGCCTCTGATTGTAGAAATAAGCTTGCTTTAAGCTTACTACATCAAAGAATCTGAAGTGTAAAAAAAAAAAAGAAAAAAAGGGACATCTAATTTTATTACAAACCACACACTTGAGCTAGAGGTGTTAAAAGGGACATCTAATTTTTACTTTTTTTTAGTAAATATTTTTTTTTATTATAATTATAAAAATCCCATAATACTAAAATACATTTCCCATATCCGATTTTATTGTTATACTTCTAGAGACGACCTTTTTTCTGACCAACTATATATGAACATTGCTATCTCCAATCTACTGGTCAGCATAATGGCCAACTCAACAATATTCGCGTCAGTAATATCATACAAAAATTTGAAAAGTTTTCTACCTAAAACATACTTCTCACGTGGCAGGTAAGTTTTGAAATTTCAGGCTTTCGTAATTTCTCCAAAATATTATAGGTATTGTAAAAACATTTCTTTTAATCAACAATAGGTAAAGAAAATGATAAGTAAAACTTAAAAAGTTATACAAATGGTACACAAAAATTAAACTACTCACTAATTCATAGTTAGATAAACTAATTAAGTAATAAAAGTAAATGTTGTTGTATGATTTGTACATATCCATAAAACTCTAAAGTGAGAACTACATTCAAATACAAAGTGTACAAAACAAAAAAAAGTAACAACATCGAAAACACATATACATTGTTGTAAAAGAGCTTTTCCATTCGAGTATGATATGAATGATTGTATGATTATATGATTAAAGGTCAGTAAATAAGAAGTAAACACATTATCTCTACTCCTCTACGCAACAGCTTATCTCCATATTAACCTCTCATATTTTGAAAGTCAGCCTTCAAAGTGCACAAAAGTAAACAAAAAAAGGTACAATCGAAAACATCGCAACAACACTGAGCTTTAAGGCTGAACTACATTGAAACAAAAAGTTCACGAAGTATACAAAGCATTAAAAAGTGAAAACGTCGAAAACATATGCATTGCTTTTCCATACGAGATTGATATAATTGATTGTATGATGATGTGATTAAATTTCAGTGTTGCTGCGATGTTTTTGTTTGTATTTGTTTTTTTTGTTTTTTTTTTTTGTTCACTTTGACTTTCAAAATATGAGAGGTTAGTATAGAGATAAGCTATTGCATAGAGGAGTACAGATCATATTTTTACTTTGTGTTTGAATGTATGTAGTTCAGCCTTTAGGGACAACAAAAATCCAACTTTCGAATTCTGACAACCATGTATAATATAATATCCAACGAACCATGTATAATATAATATCCAACGAACAAGACAATGAACAAATACCAATGAAAATAACCCCAGCTGGCTGTCCAGGTTCACTAGAAATGTACCCTATATGAAGATCGGCTCTTCTTTTTTCCATAGAAATAGTTTGAAAAAGAAGACATCATGAATCATAATAACCACTTTTATTATGCGACTCAATCGAAATAGCAACCAAAGAGCAGTAGAAAACGCTTATTTATGTGCCTAAAGACTTTAATGACAAAAATTAAATTGCTTGCTCGGAGAATTAGAGGAGCTTGAGAGCTTTATGACATGTCACAAAGAAAAAAATCAATACACTAAATGATCTTACTCCAGTCACCAAAAATTAGGAGATGTATTTAGGTGTATTATATAAAGAGCACACTCCTGTTGACTTCACTGAATTTCGTCACATCCCACTAAGCCTATTTGCACACACACCGATTTTGGACGGCCAGTATAAAATCGGACGATATTTTATTGGCAGAAGGTGCTAGTAGATTCACCGGATTTTCACCGGTCAAATCAGTGGTTTTGTTTGTCCTGACACGAGGTTATTGAATAATATCGCCGTATGAAGCGCCGTAGGATTAAGCGCTATTTTTGAAGACCACTTCAACTAACGAAATAAGGACATCATTATCAAACAAATCACCCATTGCAATCGCTAATTAACACGCACTACCAAAACTAGTTTAAAACGTGGTACCTACAATTTACAATTTCATCGAGCAGTTAACTGGGATGGTCGGTGCGGAAACAATTGGTGTGTGTGCAAGCATGTGTTTAGTCACGTACGCCACTACTTCCCGGTACTGCCGGTGCTGGCGATGCAGTGGTAGTTGAGGGCTGGTCACCGACATTTTACAGCCACCGATCAGTGGTCGGCGTAAGTGTGAGGTGCCGTTCCCACATTTGGTTCAGTATTGGAATTTGGACAACAGGTATAAAACCGGCCAAATAGCCTAAATAGGCAAGATACAACTCCAACGGTCGGTGGCGAAAAAGAATGAAAATTGTCGCTGGAAACCATTTCACCTGAATGAAATTCAGATACCACACTCATCAAACATCATTATATTAACTATAACTAATCACAATTTTTTTTTCTTCAAGCACAACATCTGAAGAGTACTAAGTTAGTGTTAGTGTTGATTTCATCAAACAGACAGCTAAAGATGCTCCTCATAGAATAAATGATCTACTGATCTTGGCTCTTGAGTCTTACGTTTGTCTACAAAACAGCATCAACGTAATCAATCATCTAATCTAATCAATCCATCATAATAATTTATTATTTACCTAGAATTTCGGATGACGTTTAAAAAATGTGGTTGAATACAAACCTATGTATATTATTTAAACGATGATTCAAATACTGTTCTGAAAATGCAAACGTGCAATATCATAATACTTTTGTTACAAAATTAACATGACATTAAATCTATAAAATTTTCCTCATAAATACTTACAGTATATAAATACATAGTACAATATTTTATTCAGTATTTTCTACAATACATTTTTTGAACTATAGTGCTTAAATAATAGAATTTTGACCAAACAGCATCTTGTAATATATTATCTTTAATACTTATTTTATATGAATGACGGTTTTCTTATTTTTTTTATTTAATGATTCAATTTCAGCGATTCTAAGGACACCGATTATATTTTGGCATCTCGGATCGTTCAGACGTGGCTATTTCAATCAAATCGTTCGAAAGATAACATGAAAGAACCACTAGACCTCCCAATAGATGTCGGAAACGTAGAAATAATTTTTCAACACGAGCCACGAGATATCAACGGTGATTGGATACCGGTTTGTGGGTGAGTAACAAAACCTCCAAAGCCTTGTTTCACACACGACGGATTCGTTCGAACGGAAAAAAACCGTACCGTGGGCTGTTGATAGTAAACTAATAAAAGTAATTAAAGCTTTAAAAATGGACGGATATGGATTTTTTCCGTACGGACGATTTAAAACAGCCGTTGTTGTGCTAAAAATTGTTATTGTTAAAAATTAAAATATAACCAAAGTAGACGATTCAAGGCAAAAAACCATCGTGTGTGAAATCGACGTCGGTACGGAAAAAAACCGTACCGTTTTTTCCTTACGGAAGGACCGAACAAGGCAAAGAATTGCAGCTTTACTTATATAAGCTTTATTACAAGGTATTTTAGTGCTTGGTATGGTTGTTCATTCGGCCAAACTAGAAGGGAAAAGAAGCCGTCCATATAGTTCTGTGCTAGTTAACTTTACAGGCAGAGATTATTTTCTCTAACTTTTGTAGGTTTCCCTACAATATTAGTGTTATATCATTCTATCTGTATTTAAAAGTAGACCATATAAGCGGCTGATGTGAGTTTCTGCAACATAAATTAAAGTGTTCAGGTATTAGATAAAGTTTTGTATTTTCGGAACTTACCGCGTTATAAGAAATATTTTCTTATTTATTTCTACCCGACGTTTCGAAGAAGTTTCATACTTCGTGGTCACGGGATAAGATAAGATAAGGTCTTATCCCGTGACCACGAAGTATGAAACTTCTTCGAAACGTCGGTCGGATAGAAATAAATAAGAAAATATTTCTTATAACGCGGTAAGTTCCGAAAATACAAAACTTTATCTAATATGAATATCGTCCGCGAAAATAAAAACCTAAAATCTCATGTTCAGGTATTTACCTACAGGGTAAAACAATTTTTTTAACTCAAAAAATAACGATAGTAAGATAAAAAAAAATCTATTTTCTCAAAAAGGCTCAAATGATGTTAATGATTTTTTCTCTATTTACCATTGTAAGTACAAGCATCTCCTCTAGACCTGTTTTTTTTTAATTTTTTTTTTTATTCTTGTTTATTTATTTCAGAATTAAAACAAATGTCAAATCATGACCTGTTGGAATGTGAACCGTTACATAATAACTTTACTATTCTGTTCAGAACCTCCATGTCTGGGGCTTCTAGGGATACGAGAAGGAACTGGCGCAAGCTAGTGATCGTTGGGCCACATGGACATCCACTGGCCAGTAAAAGTGTGGTAAAGTACCTTGCTATCTGGCTATATCAGTTTCTATATTTCAACCGACATGTAGAGGCTGCACTGACCAGAGCTGAGGGAGCTTTTGCCTGACAAGACGGTTGTGATTTTCTACATTGCAGTCATCAGGCCGATAATTGCCTATTGATCAAGCATGCCGTTGTTACTTCGATCGGAGTGTTTCACTTCGTTTTCATGTCATCACTTCGGTCACTTCCTCTTTTCTTAAAACGCTTCCCTTTTTGTTAAACAATTTCCTAAAAATGATAAAACTAAACTAAACTAAAATGATGAAACTGAATGGTGAATTGGATTGGACGTGTGTAGGCAAATTCTTAAAAGGAATCATTTTGAAGATCCCGTCGATCGGTGTCCAGATTTTAAATTCTCCTTCTTTGGAGGAATGCCTTCGTAATCTTTTCCGGGATCTAGTAAAAGATGAGGATGTAGAAAAATTAGAAGCCGAATGGAGATTTATAATTGTGAAAGAATTTCTACCTATAGGAGATAGTCTTGTAGTCCTTTGGAATTAAGTCTTCCGCCAAAATATGCCTTGGGAGAGAGCTTTATAGAAGCTTTGTTATTCCTTCCCCATACAAGTGCAACAACTGAAAAAGTTTACTCAAACTAAATTGATAAAGAGTGCATGTCGAAACAAATAAAAAGTTAGGACTCTTAATTCATTGATTCTTCTAAAAGAAACTGTTTCTCCAGAGGGTTTTAAGAACTGGGCACCACGAAAAAATGTATTATTGAAATACAAACAAAGCTTAAATTTAAAATACTTAGTCATTTTTTTTAATTTATAGGGACTACATCTGTCTGTCTGCCGGTATGTCTGGGTGTATAGTATATTCCTAAACGGTTTGAGTTTGGTATGCGTGAATCACAAAATTCCATAAGCAGGATTTCGAGTATAAAAGCAGGCAGCGCATGCTGTTTATCATTCATTAGTATCAGAGCGTTTGTTAAGTGCTCAACAATATACCAAATCAGGCCACATAAACCGATTTGTTTCAATAAAAGGGTAAAGCAAATTATTTCAAGTTTTTCTTTTACCTGAGTTATTGATCATTTGGTCGGTCGAGCCAAATCAATAACCAGTGAAGTGCAGTGCGGCCGTTCAAAGCTAGTATTTAAAAAAAAAACATTAATTGCAGTGCGGTCATTTAAGGCTAGTATTTGAAAAAAAAAACATTAAGGCTGGGTGTACCTCAAACCAGAACTCAAAACTCAAGTAAACGTACTTGTATGTATTGGTACAGAAATAAAATTCTCTATTTTCCGTGCTCTAAGCTAAGGTTCATTCAGACTTAAGATGAGGAGCATGGACATTTTAAAACTTAAATATTCCTTCTATTCGTATCGCACAGAATATGAATGTGCAGTTTTGTCCTTGCGTTTATTTTAACCATATTGGAAGGCAAGATCTTCGCTTGAAACAAGTAACATTTACGTACAAAAATAACACGTTCTGAACTTATAAATAGTGTGAGTATGGTATCATACGTCTTGTATAATAATGAATTTATGAAAAAAGTATTTCGAAAATTTTAGGACGGATTTTGATAAATTCTTGTTTTTTTATTTTTAGTTTTTTGAACTATTTTTTTTTAATTTTGGTATGCAATTTTTTAGACTTTATTATTATACATGTGATTATACAATTTCAAATATTTTTTTATATGTTTAAAAAATATTGATTTAAAAAAAAAAATCAGAAGTAATTTTAATAAGAACAAAAAAGTTATTCAAAATATTGATATGCAGAATAAATTTGTCTATCTAAATCTTCTCAAATATAAAATTTGACAGAAATCCAAAATTCCGTTACCGAGAAAGCCAAAAATTAAAAAAAAAACGTAATACCAAAT
This sequence comes from Platycheirus rosarum, assembly GCA_963971375.1. Lineage (NCBI taxonomy): Eukaryota > Metazoa > Arthropoda > Insecta > Diptera > Syrphidae > Platycheirus > Platycheirus rosarum. Next base: position 92,510,408 of record OZ020510.1, read on the forward strand.
TTGAATATAATCGCTTAAGCCTTTTAGGCTGCAGTTTGTTATACATACTGGCAGACATACAGAAATTTGTTGATACATACTTTCTTCTCTATGATCGTAATATCATGTTTGATTGTTATCTCAGTTTTTCATATTCACGGATCCTAAACTTTCTTATAGGCAAGTAAAAATTGGAGAATTTTGGAATTTATTTGTTAGTCCTACTTCAGACCCAAGACAGACCCCAGCATAGGGGGTTGTAAGGGGCAGAATAGCCTTCCTATAAACGGGACTTGTCCAGGATAAACCTTATTATACTAATTTACTGTAGGTCAGGTTGGGATTATACCAAATTTACAATTTTTTTTATACAGGTCGTCCCTAATTCGTTTTCAGGATTTTAGGGAATGATTCTTGGATATGTTCTAAGAAAAAAATCGTTCCTCAGTAAGTGCCTTTCTCCAATTTTTTATATCATTTATCGGGGATTTAAGAAAAGGCTTCTTTTGGTGCACCTTAACCCATGTTAATGATAATTGCCCTATTATTATTAACGATAGAAACTTCGTATAGGACATTATTTTTAGAAAAATACTAGCTTTTAAAAATGCGTTTTAATTAAATAACATCTTCTATCAGGTTTAAGATATCCAGTTTTTTGCCTGTTCCATTTTTTCCTGCCGATGCAATGTTTTTGACTTCGGGTTCAATTTCAATACACGACGTAATCAGAAAACCTTTTTTTACCTGGAATCATAAAATCTATGGGTTTTTCCTGTTTTAGTACAAAAATAAATAAAAAAATTAAATAAGCCTAAGTAAAATCGTTTACATTCATAACCTTTGCAGCTTAAAGCAATAAGACCCTTCCATATTTTTACTTGCTGCGGGCTTTTCCAAGTATCATAAAATCTGTGCATTTTTTGCATAACTGTCACTGATTTATATTTTAATTATTGTTACGTTCATTTAAAAAAAAATGTTATAACGTTATGTCCTATACAAAGTTTCTATCGTTGGCAACAACAGCGCAATTATCGTTCACATGGGCCAAGGTACACCAAAGTAAGCCATTTCTTAAATTCCCGATAAATTATATAAAAAATTGAGGTAGGCCCTTACTGTCGAAAGATTTTTTTCTTAGAATATACCCGAGAATTATGTCCTAAAATCTTGCATAACGAATTAAGGGACACCCTGTAAAGAAGAGCATAAGTAAGAAATATGCCTATAATTATCCACAATGTGTAAAAAAGCCCCAAACCGCTGAAATAAAAAAAATGTTGTTGCTATTGTTGTTTTGCTTATAATTTTGTGTGGTCATTTTTCGTATTCAATTCGAATCTGTTTTATTTTTGGAGCTTCCTTTCACTAGCTTTGAAGCATTTTTCAATTTAAAAATTGGACCGTTTTTATGGGTAATTTTTCATTGGAGCCAAATTTCACGTACCCATTCAGATCGTGTAATTCTTCTACTTATATGTTGTATACTACTTGTGAAAGATAATCTAGAATACACATACGTATGTAAATGTATACCTACATATGTATATAGCTCATACTAAACACCAGAAAGAAATTTTATTTCCAAACTCTAAACCAAAATAATTTTTTTTTTTTGTATGGAAAACGAAATGAACGTAAAAAACTTCACAAAAGAAACAATTCAATTTGCATCATACCTTAGTTTCTTTTTTTTCCACCTTTCCTTTTTTCCAAAAAAAAAATACAACTCTCGCATGAGTGTGGCACCAAGCCTTCCTTTTCTGTAAAATGATCCATAACCAAAAAAAAAAAAAAAACTGTCACACCAAAAAACAGACCCACAAAAAAATACTTTACACCGCAATCACCCTACCAATAATATGTATCCCTTCATCCATCCGTCAATCTCAGTAGAATTGGAAATGACAAAAATGAGACAACCAAAATCAGAGACTGAAAAAAATATATCAGAACCAGCCAGGGTAGAGACTAGAGAGTAGAAAGCAGAACACATGTAATAACAACAACACAAAATAGAAGAGAACAAAGTAAAAGAGCTGAACAGCACCAAATTCTGCTGCGGAAATCGTTCGAACTAAAAATTAATTTGTGTGCGTTAGCAATGAACTTTCTATGGAAAAAACGCAAATTAGACCATTTTTTAAAAAATTAATATAAAAAAAACTATTATTGTTACATACATTTTCTAAGTCGATGTAAAAAGATAAAATGTTGAAAAAAAATAAAAAAAATTAAACCAAAATTATTAGAACGTTACTTTCTTTCTAAAGTGAATCGATATTTTAGCTTTTTTATTCAGCGATTAGAGTGTTAAAAAACAAAGATTTAAAAAATAACAACAAAAATCAAGTTTTTAAGTTTTTTTTGTTTAAAACCGAAAAGATTAAAAATATTTTTTTTATAATAATTTTTGTTGTAAATATTTGAGTTGGTCTTTTTATTTCTTTTTGTTTCGATGAATTATATTGAAAATTGAAGAAGTGACACATGTTCAAACACGGTAAAATCGAGAAAAATGCGTCTGATTCGATGAATTTTTTTTCATAAAAGATTAAGTTTAATAAAAAAAAAAAAGAGTTTTACTCCCGGTATTGACTCAATTTAATTCTAAAAAAAAAATTCAAATTACTAAGAAAAAACCCCAAAGATAAATTTATATCTTTTTATGATCTCTAACTTACAATTTTGGAAAATAAGAAATTATTTTAATGAACATTTTAAGTCCTGTATGTTAACTAAATACTAAAATTTATTTCGTTCAAATATCTTTTAAAATTAAAAAGTTATCCGCCAATTTGTTAACAAACATCCATTTTTTTCGAGGTACACCCAGCCTTAAGTGCAGTGCGGTGGCGGTCTGCCGCCATTTAAGGCCAGTATTTAAAAAAAACATTAAGTGCAGTGCGGCCATTCAAGCCTTATATTTAACCAAAAAATATATAGTGCAGTTCGGCCATTCAAGGCAAAACTTTTGAGAAAGAGCAGTGTGCAGTGCGGTTTTCGCCAACAATTTTAAACAACCACTGATTCCGTACAGAATTATAGTAACCTTCCAAGGGTTGACCTGGGTTTCTGTGGTTTTTTGCGGTCTTACGGGAAGTGTGTTCTTAATTTCGTTGGAGCTATGGGTGACCTCGCACGGATAGATGTGTTTCATTCGTGCCTCATGAGAATTCCCGTCTTCATGGAATCGGAGAAATTTGCAGATACGTCTCTAGCATCGCTACGGGCCAAATTAACAGCAGCGCATAGTGCATATGAACAGCTATTGGAAGAGCACATGCACGTGGTGAGTGCCACAAAAACTCCTGAAGCACTGGCTACGCAAGACGAGTACTTGGCACCAGCTGAGAACGCATATCATGAGATTACAGCCAAGCTCCAGGAGAGTATCGCAGAATTAGAGCTACAGAGTGCACCAACTTGACCAAGAGAACGGGATCCACCAAGCGTCATCCAGGTGCGCCAAGAGCAACGACTGAAGCTTACCACCTTCAAGGGTGATTACACGAAGTGGAGAGAATTCCGCGACCAGTTCGGGGGTGAAGTGCACAACTGTGCGTCCATGGCTAACGTCGCGAAGTTAGGAGAGCTGAAGTCACTTTTGGACGGTCCACAGGCTAGACTTATCAGCTGGTGGCAGGTAACCGAAGCCAATAAAGAGGAAGCCTGGGTAAGCTGAACGACATTTGAACACGCTGCATGCAATTCCGAAGCTGGGAAAAGATGCATCAAGAGCGCGTGTTTTGAGGGACCTGGTGAACGAGGCGAACGTGCACATAAGTTCATTACGTGCTCTGGATTGGTCACATCATCATGAGACCCCATAGTGGTCAACATGTTGCACAATATACTAGACTAGGAGACAAACCATGCGTGGTAAATGGATAGGGCCGATGTGTGACAGATCGCAACACTGAAGAAATTTTTCAAATTTCTTGAGCGAAGAGCCAGTGCTCTGGATTCAGCATTCTTCGACACGGAGCAGTGTGCAGACGGAAAAGAGAAGTCAGATGGGAAGATGCAGAGAAGTGTACAAAAGAACGTAACTGGTTTGAGCACACCGAAAACGACCACGGCACTAAAGTGCCCAATGTACAAATTACCCGATCCACTCTACCGCACAGAACACAGTCAGCAAACCACTTCCAAAGCAGCAAAAAGTCAACTGGACGAATAGCAATTATTACATCAATCGCGTGCAGAGCAGCCCAATGAGCACGGGACTCAGTCGCATCGCGATGACAGGAGCAAGAGCAGCAGTAGCAACAAAAATGTAACGACATATGGTGAGGTTGAGCGAAGCAGTGTGAATGCAGACAATGCGCTACTAGCCACGGCGCGCATCAAGATTACTACCTGAGCAGGACAACCTATTGAGGCAAGGGCGCTTCTAGATTCTGGAAGTCAAGTGAACATTATCAGAAAGCAGTGCGTGCAGAGGACGGGGCTGAAGAAGAGTAAATGTGATATTTAAGCGCAAGGGCTCGGAGCAGGCACAAGGGTGAGACTGGAATCGTTACCGCCACCTTGCTCTCACGAACGGAGCCAACATTTGCAATGAGCTGCAACATGTCCGTCATCCCGACGGCGTACCTCTCCACAAAGGGCATACCTCAGTAGCAAATTGCTGTAACAAGCAAGTTGAAGCTAGCTGATCAAGAATTCATTAGCCAGCAAGGATCGAGATGCTACTCGGAGCAGGTGTATGGGCGGAAATAATTAAGAGCGACATCAGGAAACACACCTCAGGACTGATAGCGCAAGACACGAGATTTGGTTGGATTCTTTTTGGGCAGATGCAACCAAATCCAAATCCCGACAAGGTGGCAGCAATAGCTATGCTGACAACGGCATTACCAGACGAGCATCTCGACACGCTGTTGAGAAAATTTCCGGAGCACACATTGGCGTGACCCGTCTGGGCGATACGTGGTCACCATTCCCATCAACCCACGAGCACAAGGTCTGGGCAGCTCCAGGACGGTGGCAATGAAGCGATTCCAACAATTAGAAAAGAGATTGAGTGCAAATCCTGAGCTCAAAGAAAAATACGTGGACTTCATGCGCGAGTATGAACAACTGGGTCATATGGCGATAGCTACGCCTGAGACGTCTACTACATAACTCATCACTGCGTCTCAAAGAAGTTTCGTGTTATCTTTGACGCATCGTGCAAGAGCGACAACGGCACGTCATTAAATGATGTGCAGTTCCATGGACGCAAGCAGCAGGAAGATCTATCCGTGATCCTACCACGATTCCGAAGTTACAAGGTGGCAATCAATGGTGATGTTCGAAAAATGTTCCGGCAGGTGCGTGTCGATCCAAAGCAGTGGGATCTCCAAAGAATATTCTGGAGAGAGAATTTAGATGAGGGTCTGCGTGAATACTGGCTCACCGTCGTCACCTATGGCATGGCGTCAAGCAGTTTCAACGCTTTGAGGGCCCTGTGCCAATGTGCACGTGATAACAAGGAGTCATATCCACTAGCGCATGAGGCCATCACCTCAAAATTCTACATGAATATCATGCTTACTGGAGCAGACACCGAGCAAGGCGCAGTGGACTTGTCTAAAGAAATAGTAGACAAGTTCACATCATCCAGTGCAAGAGTGCTATCAGTATTTGCCAACACCATTAGCAACGAAACAGAGCACGCGCTCCAGACAGAACCTGGAACCTCCATACTGGGCTTATGCTGGAACCCGGCAACCAATGAACTACATTTCAAGGTACGCCAGGGCGAAGCAGAGAGCAAAGCAACAAAACGTGCCGTTGTGAGCTCAGTCGCAAGACTTTATATGTGCAGCAAAGCTCCTGTGCAAACTGATGCTGCAAGTGATCCAAGCAGGATCTTTCCAAAAAATTTCAATGGTGGCGCTCCACTGGATCGCCAAACATCCGCATGAGTTAAAGCCGTTCATAAGCAACCGGGTGAAATCCATTCATCAGCTTTCCGGCAACCATCCTTGGAGGCATGTCACGTCTGGAGACAACAAAGCAGACCTGGGATCAAAAGGGATACCAGCGGAGCAGCTGAAAGACGCCAACTTATGGTGGCAAGGTCCTCCATGGCTTTCGAAACCAGAGCAAAATTGGCCTACGGTGCCAACACAGCTGAGTGCAAAGCAGAGATAGCGAACAGAGAAAAATGCGAAAACTGTAACCGTCGTAAGCCTGACCGAACGTCTGTCGACATTCCAGAGCTTGCTCAGGATAACAGCATTTGTGCTAAGGTTTATCCGGAACGTTAAATGGCACAACGAGCTAAAGCGAAATAGTCCAATTTCACTTATTCCTTTGCTAACAAATGCCGAACCAGAACGAGCCCTAACTTACTGGGTAAAGAGCGCTCAGAAGGAGGCATACCATGACGAGCTGCAGCGAATCAGCAAAAGAGAGCCATTGGACCACACAAGCAATATCAGGACCCTAAGCCCATTTTTGGATTCCGAGGGCGTCATCAAAGTAGCAGGGAGGCTTCAGGCAGCGTCGATTCCATATCAAAGCTTTCATCCAATGATATTGGCGCCCAAGAGCAGAGTGACTTACCTTATCATGAGAGAGGCCCACTTTATAACATACCACGGTGGGGTGCTGCTATGTATGCAGTATATCCGTCAGAAGTTCTGGATAGCATGCATCCAATGATGTTGCCGCCCAAGAGCAGGGTGACTTACCTTATCATGAGAGAGGCCCACTTTATAACATACCAAGGTGGAGTGCAGCTATGTATGCAGTATATCCGTCAGAAGTTCTGGATAACAACACTTCGCCGGGCGCTAAAATTTCACATCGGGCATTGAATCGTGTGTATCAGGCAGAAGGGCGCCGTAGTAGATCAAATGATGGGAATTTTGGCACAGGATCGAGTACAGCCGGCAAGAGCCTTCAGACACAGTGGAGTCGATTATGCCGTCTCAGTGGAAATCAAGGCTAGAGCTGGCAGGTCAAAAATCATCGAAAAGGGATACATAGCAGGGTTCGTGTGCTTGGTGACTAGAGCAATTCACCTGGAGCTGGTGAGCAACCCGACAACTAGGGCCTTCTTAGCAGCCTTCCAAAGGTTCAACGGACGCCGCGGTGCCTGTTCAGTGCTATGGAGCAACAACGCCAAAACGTTCGTCGGCCCAGACCGCGAACTACGCAGGAGCCCAAGCGAATGGGGAAACCGGTTTCCAATTGAGCAGATTAACAAGATGGGCACAAAAAGGAAGTTCATTATACCGGGAGCTCCACACACAGGTGGCATCTGGGAGGCCGGAGTCAAATCCGTAAAACACCATCTGCGTAGAATAATGGGCAAACAGATTATCACGTTCGAGACTTTGGCCACGACTGTGCTGATCGAGTCATGTCTTAACTCAAGACCGCTCAGTGCATTATCGGATGACCCAGACGACATATCCGCGCTTACGCCTGGGCATTTCCTGATCGGAGAGCAGATTGTGCAGCTACTAAGAGCAGACGTTGCTGAAGTGCCTCAGAACCGATTGAGTTTATGGAACACCATCATCCAGATGCAGCAGAATTTTTGGACCAGGTGGCAACATGAATACCTCAACACACTTCAGCAACGATTCTAATGGTACCAGCGCAGAGAAAACATCAAGGCCGGGGACTTGGTTCTCATCAAGCAGGACAACATGCCACCTACCGTCTGGCCTCTGGGTCGCATAACAGCCGTGCATGCCGGCGCAGACGGACTCGTACGCAGTTCAGAATTTCGAACGGAGGACACTACTTTAGCGCGACCAGTGTAGTAGCTGTGCGTTCTTCCTACGGACGACGAGCATAATTCCAATTGAGGCTGAACCCCCAATTGGCGGCGGGGGGATGTCTACGACAACCAGACAAAGCCTGAATTCCACACCACACCAGCAAAAAAAACATAAAACATCTTCATAGCATCCCAATGTCTCGTGCCCAGCTGCAGGTTGTAAAATGAAAACCAACCCTTCAACGCAACCATCGTCAACGGCAATAAGTTCTCATACACAGTTTTCGGTCTCGAAAATGTAACGGTGGTTTGGAGCGAGAAGTAGCAACCATCCATACTCCCGATTTGTTTGAATAAAAGGGTAAAGCAAATTATTTCGAGTTTTTCATTTACCTGAGTTATTGATCAGTTATGTAATAGCAAGATGGTTTAGGTTCATTCTTAAAATTCTTATTTCTCAGATAATATACTAACATTTCAAAAACGATTCATCCATCCATCCATCCGTCCATCCCTTAACTGTCATTATTGCAACATGGTATCACTAAAAATTAGGTAATTTTACATTACAATGTAAAGAACTAAAAGCTTAGGAACCAATCTCTATACTTTAAAGTATGAGTGAAATTTGGTTCAACGGTCAAATTGTACATAATTCCATATTTCAATATCTCTATATCTCTATGTCTGTTGAACAGTGATAGGCTCTTTACGGCTGGAGAACCAATCTCTATACTCTAAAGTATGAGTGAAATTTGCTCAAGGGTCAAATTTTACATATCCCCATATTTCAATATCTCTATATCTCTATATATCTATATCTCTATATCTCTATATGTCTATAGCTCAATGTTTCTTTATCTGTATATCTCTATATCTCTATATCTCGAAATCTCGAAATCTCTATATGTTTATGTATACAAAAATCTCTATATCTTTAAATCTCTATACATAAATCTTTATCTTTATATCTCTATATTCTATATCTCCATATTTCTTTATAGTAGAATAAAGTATAATTGAAAATGCTAGGTTTAGAAATGAGTAGGCTATCCACTTTTTACTTTCGATTTATAGTGACTATAAGGCAAGTTATGCATTCGTAAAAAAAAATTCTAACAATCAAACATGACATTACGATGATAGAGAAGTCAAAAAAGTGGGTCCGGAAATTCCGTCCGTCTGTCTGTCTGTCTGTCCGTAGCGATATCTACAGCCTAAACGGTTAAGCCGATTAAATTCAAACTTGCTATATAGTATTTTCAGAGTGCTCTACTGTAGATTTTTTTTTTAATTTTTCTCCTAGTATAAACTATAGATTTCTTTAAATTGACATACTCAAAAAAATTTAAAATATGTTTTCGAAAAGTTTTTCAAAAAAACATTTTTTTGAAAAAACTTGTCGAACGATTTTGAAATAAAAAATTCATAAAATAGAAAACAGCAAAAGACATAAGATGGTTTACAACATTTTTGCCAAAAAACGTTATGAATTGTGTTTTTTTGATTTCATAAAAATTTTATTTGTTTAATATTTTCCCCAAAATTTTATTTCATATTGCTCGGCTAAGCCCTAGCCATTAGTCAAATAAAAGAAGGTAAAAACTTACATACATACCTACGTAATTTAAAGCATTTCATCATCATAAAAGCACACAGAATAAATTAGGAAGCCTTTGATAAACACACAAAAACAACTAACAAATAAAAAAACTATTCGATTACTACAGAATCCCCCTAAATAAACAAAACCACTGTGTTAACTTTTAATATTGTCTCTATACCCACTCGCTTAACAGTAGTTGGAACGTGCGTCTTAATTTTTCCAACCTTATTATAGGTACCTAATATCCTTAATAAATTCCATTCCCACACCATACGTTTATCGATCCATCAAACATAATTAAGCTATTTTAATTAATTTGATTTCAAAAAGGAAATTATTGTTATTGGGACCTATATAGGTCGCTATACCTAGCATTACTGCCAGACTGCCAGTTGTTCAAATTTTTCCATATCAAAATGAAAATTAAACTGAAAAAAGTCCTTATATCTTTCTATTAGCAAATTATATTTTAAACAGTAAGCAGCAAGTGGAAAGATAATACACTAAAAAACTGCAAAAGCTAACAATCCTATATATTTATGTGTTTATCCCTTTATCGTGACGCATGTTCGTTCGAGCTTCAAACAACAACGATTTTAAAGAAGTTGCACGTCAAAAAAACATTAAAATTAAATCTTTGTCAAAAAGACGCCTGTACCTAAAAAGGATTAGCACACGGGAGCAAGTACGTGCGACCAAGTCGTGCCTTTTATTTTTATTTATTACAATTGTTCACTGATTTTTACTTAAGATTATAGGTACTATAAGACAAGTTTAGGATTCGTGAATATATATAAAATTGAGATAACAATCAAACATTACATTACGATCACAGAGAAGCCTAAAAAAGTCATTGACAAAAAATGTTCATCTGTCTGTTTGACTGTGTGTCCTTCCGGGTTTATATCGAGCTGCAGCCTGAACGGGTTAAGCGATTGCCTTCAAATTTGGTATGTGTGTATATTGAAATTTTATTTTTAGGGCTAAAAATAACGGTTAAGGATAAGCCTATTTTCCTCGAAAGCGGCTCCAATGATTTTGATGAAATTTTTTTGAGAATATTTTTGTTGCTAGTACCAACATCATCTAATCAGAACCAAATTTACCGAATTTAGCCGAAAACTTTATCGGCAACGGCTCAATGGATTTCAATAAAATTTTATATTTGAAAAGATCTAAGTAGCCAAATTAATTATGCATACCAAAATTTTGAATAATAATTTTTCCAATTTTTTAATAATTTTTTTTTTTTTTGAAAATTCAATATTTTTAAAATTTATCAAAAAAATACTTATATTTTAAAAATCACGTGTAAATTAATCAGCTTTAAAAAACTGCTTTTTCGACAAAAAAGCTTGATGCCACACTCTTTCAAATGCCATCAAAATATCAAGTGCAATAATTTTAATTTCACCAAAACAATGGAGATGCATCCATTCATTGTTCGAATATTTTCACTTCCTTGACTCAAAAATCCTATAGAAAAAAATACGAAGAAATAATCAAAAACTTAACACTAAACAATGACTTAATTAAAAAACTATCATATGAAATAAAAGAACTAAAAGAAAACAATTTAAAAAAAGACGAAATCATACATGGAATGGAAACAAAAAATAACAGACTTGAACAACATCTATTAAAATCAAATGTTGAAATAAAAAACATTCAACCCACAACAAATGAAAACCTAATTGAAATAGTGCAAAACCTTGGAGAGACCACCAACTGCCCTATTCAGCCACATGACATAACAGATGTTTATAGAACGAGAGCAAAAAATCCGCAAAGATCAGCTATAATTGTGTCTTTTGCAAGCTACACACATAAAACCAATTTCATCAAAAATGCAAAAGCCGCACAGAGAGATGAACAGAAAAGTAATGTACATACCACCAACACCAACAATCCTGTTTTTGTAAACAACCACCTTACACCAACAAATAAACACTTGCTTTGGCTTGCCAAAAACAAAGCTAGAGAGTGCAACTGGAAATTTGTATGGGAAGCTGCAGGAAAAATATTAGCTCGTAAATTAATTTTTTTTTTTTTTTTTATAATTAGCCCGCACTAAAGGGATTTTGACTACCCTTATAATGTTAATTAAACACAGCGAGGGCTTCAGGAAAATAGGGAAGGATGTGAAAGGAGGTAACGATGCACATTTGTTTTAAAGTTCTGCACTTCAAAGGGAGGACACTACTTTAGCGCGACCAGTGTAGTAGCTGTGCGTTCTTCCTACGGACGACGAGCATAATTCCAATTGAGGCTGAACCCCCAATTGGCGGCGGGGGGATGTCTACGACAACCAGACAAAGCCTGAATTCCACACCACACCAGCAAAAAAAACATAAAACATCTTTATAGCATCCCAATGTGTTGTGCCCAGCTGCAGGTTGTAAAATGAAAACCAACCCTTCAACGCAACCATCGTCAACGGCAATAAGTTCTCATACACAGTTTTCGGTCTCGAAAATGTAACGGTGGTTTGGAGCGAGAAGTAGCAACCATCCATACTCCCGATTTGTTTGAATAAAAGGGTAAAGCAAATTATTTCGAGTTTTTCATTTACCTGAGTTATTGATCAGTTATTTAATAGCAAGATGGTTTAGGTTCATTCTTAAAATTCTTATTTCTCAGATAATATACTAACATTTCAAAAACGATTCATCCATCCATCCATCCGTCCATCCCTTAATTGTCATTATTGCAACATGGTATCACTAAAAATTAGGTAATTTTACATTACAATGTAAAGAACTAAAAGCTTAGGAACCAATCTCTATACTTTAAAGTATGAGTGAAATTTGGTTCAAGGGTCAAATTTTACATAATTCCATATTTCAATATCTCTATATCTCTATGTCTGTTGAACAGTGATAGGCTCTTTACGGCTGGAGAACCAATCTCTATACTCTAAAGTATGAGTGAAATTTGCTCAAGGGTCAAATTTTACATATCCCCATATTTCAATATCTCTATATCTCTATATATCTATATCTCTATATCTCTATATGTCTATAGCTCAATGTTTCTTTATCTGTATATCTCTATATCTCTATATCTCGAAATCTCGAAATCTCTATATGTTTATGCATACAAAAATCTCTATATCTTTAAATCTCTATACATAAATCTTTATCTTTATATCTCTATATTCTATATCTCCATATTTCTTTATAGTAGAATAAAGTATAATTGAAAATGCTAGGTTTAGAAATGAGTAGGCTATCCACTTTTTACTTTCGATTTATAGTGACTATAAGGCAAGTTATGCATTCGTAAAAAAAAAATTCTAACAATCAAACATGATATTACGATGATAGAGAAGTCAAAAAAGTGGGTCCGGAAATTCCGTCCGTCTGTCTGTCTGTCTGTCCGTAGCGATATCTACAGCCTAAACGGTTAAGCCGATTAAATTCAAACTTGGTATATAGTATTTTCAGAGTGCTCTACTGCAGATTTTTTTTTAAATTTTTCTCCTAGTATAAACTATAGATTTCTTTAAATTGACATACTCAAAAAAATTTAAAATATGTTTTCGAAAAGTTTTTCAAAAAAACATTTTTTTGAAAAAACTTGTCGAACGATTTTGAAATAAAAAATTCATAAAATAGAAAACAGCAAAAGACATAAGATGGTTTACAACATTTTTGCCAAAAAACGTTATGAATTGTGTTTTTTTGATTTCATAAAAATTTTATTTGTTTAATATTTTCCCCAAAATTTTATTTCATATTGCTCGGCTAAGCCCTAGCCATTAGTCAAATAAAAGAAGGTAAAAACTTACATACATACCTACGTAATTTAAAGCATTTCATCATCATAAAAGCACACAGAATAAATTAGGAAGCCTTTGATAAACACACAAAAACAACTAACAAATAAAAAAACTATTCGATTACTACAGAATCCCCCTAAATAAACAAAACCACTGTGTTAACTTTTAATATTGTCTCTATACCCACTCGCTTAACAGTAGTTGGAACGTGCGTCTTAATTTTTCCAACCTTATTATAGGTACCTAATATCCTTAATAAATTCCATTCCCACACCATACGTTTATCGATCCATCAAACATAATTAAGCTATTTTAATTAATTTGATTTCAAAAAGGAAATTATTGTTATTGGGACCTATATAGGTCGCTATACCTAGCATTACTGCCAGACTGCTGATTCCGACGAATCTTTATGCCAGTTGTTCAAATTTTTCCATATCAAAATGAAAATTAAACTGAAAAAAGTCCTTATATCTTTCTATTAGCAAATTATATTTTAAACAGTAAGCAGCAAGTGGAAAGATAATACACTAAAAAAACTGCAAAAGCTAACAATCCTATATATTTATGTGTTTATCCCTTTATCGTGACGCATGTTCGTTCGAGCTTCAAACCACAACGATTTTAAAGAAGTTGCACGTCAAAAAAACATTAAAATTAAATCTTTGTCAAAAAGACGCCTGTACCTAAAAAGGATTAGCACACGGGAGCAAGTACGTGCGACCAAGTCGTGCCTTTTATTTTTATTTATTACAATTGTTCACTGATTTTTACTTAAGATTATAGGTACTATAAGACAAGTTTAGGATTCGTGAATATATATAAAATTGAGATAACAATCAAACATTACATTACGATCACAGAGAAGCCTAAAAAAGTCATTGACAAAAAATGTTCATCTGTCTGTTTGACTGTGTGTCCTTCCGGGTTTATATCGAGCTGCAGCCTGAACGGGTAAAGCGATTGCCTTCAAATTTGGTATGTGTGTATATTGAAATTTTATTTTTAGGGCTAAAAATAACGGTTAAGGATAAGCCTATTTTTCTCGAAAGCGGCTCCAATGATTTTGATGAAATTTTTTTGAGAATATTTTTGTTGCTAGTACCAACATCATCTAATCAGAACCAAATTTACCGAATTTAGCCGAAAACTTTATCGGCAACGGCTCAATGGATTTCAATAAAATTTTATATTTGAAAAGATCTAAGTAGCCAAATTAATTCTGCATACCAAAATTTTGAATAATAATTTTTCCAATTTTTTAATAAATTTTTTTTTTTTTGAAAATTCAATATTTTTAAAATTTATCAAAAAAATACTTATATTTTAAAAATCACGTGTAAATTAATCAGCTTTAAAAAACTGCTTTTTCGACAAAAAAGCTTGATGCCACACTCTTTCAAATGCCATCAAAATATCAAGTGCAATAATTTTAATTTCACCAAAACAATGGAGATGCATCCATTCATTGTTCGAATATTTTCACTTCCTTGACTCAAAAATCCTATAGAAAAAAATACGAAGAAATAATCAAAAACTTAACACTAAACAATGACTTAATTAAAAAACTATCATATGAAATAAAAGAACTAAAAGAAAACAATTTAAAAAAAGACGAAATCATACATGGAATGGAAACAAAAAATAACAGACTTGAACAACATCTATTAAAATCAAATGTTGAAATAAAAAACATTCAACCCACAACAAATGAAAACCTAATTGAAATAGTGCAAAACCTTGGAGAGACCACCAACTGCCCTATTCAGCCACATGACATAACAGATGTTTATAGAACGAGAGCAAAAAATCCGCAAAGATCAGCTATAATTGTGTCTTTTGCAAGCTACACACATAAAACCAATTTCATCAAAAATGCAAAAGCCGCACAGAGAGATGAACAGAAAAGTAATGTACATACCACCAACACCAACAATCCTGTTTTTGTAAACAACCACCTTACACCAACAAATAAACACTTGCTTTGGCTTGCCAAAAACAAAGCTAGAGAGTGCAACTGGAAATTTGTATGGGAAGCTGCAGGAAAAATATTAGCTCGTAAATTAATTTTTTTTTTTTTTTTTTTTATAATTAGCCCGCACTAAAGGGATTTTGACTACCCTTATAATGTTAATTAAACACAGCGAGGGCTTCAGGAAAATAGGGAAGGATGTGAAAGGAGGTAACGATGCACATTTGTTTTAAAGTTCTGCACTTCATAGTGGGAGGGAAAAACAGAGTCTGGCAAGGCATTCCACATTCGCGTGGTACGACTAAAGAAAGAATCCCTTTACTTGACAGTACGTCGGAAGTTGGGCTCAAGGGTATAATGATGGGCATTCCTTGCAGTGCGAGTATTACGGTTAAAGCGTTTCAGGAGAGGAATGCAACTGGCTATTTCGCTAGAGCATTGTTTATGGAAGTAGCGATAGAATAATGAAAGGCAGGAAACATTACGTCTGTGCCCCAGAGATGTAAATGTTTCTGTTATTGTTCGATCGCCTATCATTTTTAAAGCTCTTTTTTGTATTCTATCAAGAAAACTCAAGTGGGTTACAGGAGCACCTGCCCAAATGTGGGAGTTATACTCAAGTTTAGGGCGAATATATGCTTTGTATACTGTAGCCAGATCAGACGGGGTGAAGAACTTCTTGCATCTTCGAAGGAAACCTAAACATCTCGCGGCATTTTTGGCAACGTCAAATATGTGGTCATTCCACAGAAGGTGGTCTGTAATGCACATACCGAGAACTGAGAGGTGGTTGGTTTCCTCTATGCAAGTGCCACTCATGGATAGTGGCATTAGGGGTATATTTCGCTTTAACGACAAAAGACAACATTGTGTTTTCGAAGCATTAAATTCTACGCGGTTTCTTATTCCCCATTGTACAATGCTGTCAAGATCAGAATTTAATGAACTTATCATACGCTGCCGTTGCAGTTCCACATCCGAAGAACGAGGATGTGAATCTGGAAACGAATATGAGAAGCTGAGAGTACTGTCGTCTGCGAAACAATTGATTGGATTAGTTGTTTCAGATAATAAGTCGTTGATAAAAATAAGAAAGAGAGTCGGAGACAAAACAGAGCCCTGGGGCACGCCAGCGTTTATTTTGTGAGAATCAGACTTGAATCCGTCCAATACAACTTGTATTGAGCGTTTCGAAAGGTAATTACTAATCCAACGAAGAAGAGATTTGTCGAGTCCAAATGCACGCATTTTCGATAAAAGAGCTTGATGCCAAACTCTATCAAATGACTTAGAAATATCAAGTGCAATAATTTTGCTTTCCCCAAAACGATGGAGAGATTAGTTCCACTTTTCGGTGAGATATACCATCAAATCACCAGTGGACCTGTTGCTACGAAAGCCGTACTGCCGGTCATTAAGAAGCTTTCGATCCTCAAGATATTTCTTAAGCTGAAAATTAATCAACGTTTCCATGACCTTGGAAAGAAGGGACGTAAGTGCAATTGGTCGATAGTTTGAGGGAGAAGAAGATTCGCCTTTCTTAGGGATTGGCTGGACAAATGCTGTTTTCCATCCACTCGTAAAGAGACCAGAGGAATAGGACAGATGGAAAAGCTTACGCAATGGTTTTGCCAGCGTAGAAGAACACCTCTTCAGAACAATAGCGGGGATTTTATCCGGGCCAGCCGATTTGTTTATGTTAAGATCTTTTAATACTCTTGCGACTGTACGAGTGCGAAAGAAGATAGGTCCCATGAAATCATTTACGCTCTCGAGTACAGGAGGAGTACTAACACCTGCTGGCAGCGTTGAGTTAGCAGCGAATTGGGCTGCAAGCAGATCTGCTTTTTCTTAAGAACTGACAACAGGAGTATCATTGAAGACAAGCGTAGGAACCGATGATGACGAGGAGTTCTTTACGTTTTTAACAAATGACCAAAAATTTTTACTGCCTTTGGGGCATTGCAGTATTTTTTGCCGGATTTTTTGTTCATGTAAAAATTTAGTCTTGCGAATGTGAAAATTACAGGCCTTTCTAGATTACTGAAACTTTTTCCGGTTTTCCTCGGTTTTGTTGGCTTTATAACATCGGAAACTTACCTCTTTCAACCTGATAATCTCCTTACAGCTCGAATCAAACCATGAGTTATCTTTAGGTTTGATACTTTTTGACCTATTCGGGACAAAATTTCGCATACCTAAGAGGATAACATTTGTTACCATAACTGCGCTGGAGTCTATGTCACTACCGAGGAAGCAGAGCGACCAGTTGAAGATCCTGAAGAAATTATTGAGACCGTCCCAGTTGGCTTTCTCGTATTGCCAAACGGTTCTCCTAGGTGGTTTCTCTTCAACTGAGTTTTGTTGGCACGAGAGATTTGCAGAAATGACACAATGGTCTGATGTGCCTAGAGGCGAAAAAACACGAATTTTGTGTTTATCAGGATCGGAGGTAAGAAACAAGTCTAGTGTGTTGACAACTTATTGTTGTATAAGTTTTAATATTCAATCGCTTCGAAAAAACTGGAACTTTTTTGTTGCCGAAATCGAAAGTTTTCTTTGTTATTTAAATATTATTGTTTTAACTGAAATAAACATACATGAAGAAGAAAATTGCTTGTACCACATTGAAGGTTTTAATGTTGAATTTATGCATAGGACAAAATCTGGGAAAGGAGGAATTGCAGTGTTCATAAAAAAGGCATACATTTTGAAAGATGTTCGTCGGAAACGTTAAGCTACGATAGTCTTAGTATAAAAACAAAAGACAAATGGGGAATTAAACATATTCTTGCAATTTATAGACCACCATCACGAAGTAAAACATTATTTATCGATGAATTTGATCAACATACTAAAAACGAAAAAGACTTAATAGTTCTTGGAGACATTAATATTGACACTAAAGATCTGGACAATAACAACACTAAAAAATATATTGAGATGATGTCATCAAAAGGTTTAATGAACATTATTCAAAAAAGTACACGAGTTAACATATCAACAGGCACCAGGACTTTAATTGACCACATATCTGTTACAATCCCGAAAACGATGTTGTTTCAGCAGCTATAGAAACAGATATATCTGATCACTTTGCAACATTCTACGGTATAAAATAACAAACGAACCAGATAAAGACATGTAATAAAACACTAACAAAAATAAACCAAGAAAAAGTAAATCGACTTATTCAGCAAACAAATTGGCAAGAAATGTATGAAAATGAACATGACGTCGAACGGCTTTATAATCAATTTGTTAAGTTAAGATGGACATATATGCAAACTCAACCGAAACTCAAAAACCAAGAAAACGACAAAACAAAAATTCGATAACGAAAGACATTATTGAACTGTGCAAAAAAGAGACGTGTTTTATAAAAGGTGGAAAAATAACCCAAGAAACGAAGTTTACAAATCTGACTACAAAAAGCTACGAAATTACGTGAACAAAAATATACAAATAAAAAAGGCAAACTTTTACAAAACAAAACTGACAAATGCAAAACATGACCCGAGGAAAACTTGGAGTATTGTAAATGAACTATTGGGTAGAAAAAAACTATCAATTGATGAAACAATAGAAAACAATCTTTGTACTCAATCGAATGTTTGTGACATAGCTGAAGAATTTGCCGAGTTTTTTTCTACACAAGCATCTAAAATTATACATAATTGTACTTACAAAACGTCCAATCAGACAAGTCAACATATCGCTCAGTCTATATTTATTGAAGAGGCTGATGAAATTGAAACCCGAAACATACTGTATAATTTAAAAACGAGAAAAAGCCCAGGAGCTGATGGGATAAGAGCGTGTGATATCAAACTGAATGCTGATTTTCTGACACCAATCTTGCAAGTAATTATCAACCAAAGTCTGATGCAAGGATGTATTCCAAAAGTTTTAAACATCGCTTATACGACCCATTTATAAAGGAGGAAAGAAAAACGAAATACAAAACTATAGGCCTATTTCTATTTTACCCACTTTTGAAAAATGCTTGGAAAAAGTCGTTTTAAAGCGCTTGAACAACTTTAACACTGCCTAGTGCAAAGCAATCAGTATGGTTTTCAAAGAGGAAAAAGCATTTGACACGCTTAGTCATGAAAAACTACTTGAGGTTCTATACAAAATTGGCATAAGAGGAACATTATGGAAATGGATGGAGAATTATTTAAAAGATAGGACTTTCAAAGTTAAAATTTGTAATTCATGCAGTGAAGAAAAAATATGTACATATGGCGTACCACAAGGGTCAAAACTTGGTCCGGTTCTATTCCTTCTTTTTACGAACGCACTTCTTGGAGTTTTAAAAAAAAGTACCGTTTTTGCCTACGCAGATGACATAGCAATTGTTGTTAGACACAAGTGCCTTAAAACAGCTATTAACGTTATGCAACAAGAGTTTGATGAAGTCTCTAAATGGTGTCATGATTTTGGGTTGGTCATTAATGCCAACAAAACGAAACTCATGCATATTCGCTCACCACACCAAAAAGAGGAAAGAATAAGGATCTTCTTTCAAAACGAAAAAATGTCCACATGCTCAAAAAAGTGATGCAATTGAAGTAGTTACATCTACAAAATATCTTGGAGTCACAATCGATGATCATTTTCTTTGGCGCCAACACATTGAGAGCGTAAGGAGTAGCATGACAAGTTCTATGTTTACTCTCTTTTATCTGGAAAAGTATTCAACAAAAGATGTCCTAAAACAAGTTTAGTACTCGCTTGTTGAATCTCGATTGAGGTATGGAATTTTGGCCTGGGGAAACGCATCAAATACTCACATGAATAATATCGTCAATCTACAGCATAGAGTTCAAGTTTTTGAATGTTAAAAATATTTATAAAATGTCAGCTATAATAGAATACTACGACGATGTAAGGTTTCCGCAACCTATCTCACACAACATTAACACCAGAAGACGAGCGCAAGTTCTACTCGAGATTCCAGCGGTATACAACAACTACGGAAGAAGACAACTGAGTTATGCAATACCATCAATTATGAACCAGCTACCAGCCAACTTAAAAAACATTCAAAATTTCAAAAAACCTAAAAAATATATAAAATTGTTCTTTTTAAACTAGTTTTTTCAATTTTTGATCTATTATTTTGTTAAAAAAAAAACAGAAAAAAAAACAATTTCTTAATTAAAAGCATTATTTTGTATTTGTATATAAAAAATTAAATTTCATACTTTTGTATTAAACATTAAACTTCATTTTACATGTAATCAATTAATAATAATAATAATCACTTCAAATCAATTCGAAAATTTCTTGAAAATTCAACCACCCACAGATAAGCATAAAGCTTCGTGGGTAACACAAATATTTGTAAAAACTTTTGAAATTAATAATAAAAAATCTAAATCTAAATGCTTTATATTTCTATACAAACATTAAAAAAAAACTGCCGAATGGTGCCTTGAAACAAAATTTGTGTTTGCATCAATTCACAGAATACAGAAATTATGTGGCGTACACAAATTACACACAAATAGTCATAAATTAATTTGTGTACCCTATCAGACGATTTATGTATATATGTACACAAATTCGATGTGTGTATCCTATACACAAACGATACACAAATCATTTTTGTGTGTCATTTGTGATCATCAAATTTGTGATTGGCTGGTTCTGGTTGGTATTCCTGTCATTAAAATACACAAATCTATACATAAATATTTGTGTATTTGTGTCTGATCTAAGCTTTACTGTATATGGCTTCTCTATTTCATTTTTTTTCCATATTCATGCCTTCATAACTTGCATAGTAATAAATTAATTCGCAAGTAAAAATAATAATGAAATAATTTTTCCATATATTCTCTTAAGGCACGATTATAAAGCAACATTCGAGTCCACATGGCGTACAGAACCCTGCATAACGAAAAATCTGATGGCAAACATAACTCGATGTATATGCCCACTTTCTGGAACATTTGTGGTGCTGCTTGCCAAAAAAAATGACAATGTAAGTATTAACCTTAAATTGCACCTTTTATTATCGCTTTATGTTACTTTTTCTTGGGAAACATTTTTTTTTTTTATTTTGCTAATTTGTGGTGACGGTGTGAGGAGGCTACAGCAAATGTGAGAAAATGGCCCCTTATAGCTAAGTGCCCATAGCAATTGTTGGGTTTTGTTGATAACAAAAAATAATTGGTATAATTAGATAGTTCCTTAGTAGTTATTTACTAATGTGAGCGTCTTGCATGCTCTAGTAGGAGCCATTGTATATGAACTTCTATAGTACTATCATGGTGACATGTGGACCGTGGCGCTCCAAGCGGCTCTAGGTAAAATTATCTTGGTAAATTGAAAGAGGCGAACGAGGCGAACAAAGAGAATTCTAAGAGAAACTCTGTGAACATGTACTTTACTCTTTGCAGTTTGCAGTTTACATATATACAATGATGCGAGTATAGTTTTTTTTTTGCACAACTGGATTGCTTCACACAAGCAGGGTGACGAGATGGCTAGTTTTAAAATAGGAATGACAAAAAAGAAGAAAAACGACTTTTGTAAATGAATGGTGTCTGGGGGGTGGGTATATGTTTAAGCTGGTTGATAAGTTTATTTTGAGTTTTATATTTGTTTCATAAAAAACTTTCGAGGGTTGGTAGATATTTAGGTATGTACATACATACATACCTACATAATGTGTGTATTTACGTAGGTATACTTGTTATATTATCTTTGATAAAATGTTCAGCTAAATTCAGGTCGATCGGTCGGTCGTCGGTGTGGTAGATGGTGTGAGCGAGGGTGAGGGAGATCCTAACAAGGAAAACTTAATAAGCACATGTGTATGTGTATTGTGTATATCCTGTTCTTGGTGACGGTGAACAACGAAGAGGATCGACAATGATTTTATTTTTTGAATTTTCATTTCATTGACTTCGTTATCGTTGATGTTGAATTTTATGCACAAGTAGCTTTGTGATTATAGGGACTATAAGTCAAGTTTAGGATTCGTGAATATAAAAAAATTGTGATAATAATCAAACATTACATTACGATGATAGAGAAACATATTTGAGTTACTGGCAAAATTCTGGCCGTCTGTCTGTAGGTCTGTCTGTACGGATGTATTTTGGACTATAGCCTAAACCGATGAGCCAATCGTCTTCAAATTTAGAACTTAAGGTTATTTTGACATTTTACACAGGAGTTTTTTTCAATTTTTACTTGCGATTATAGGGACTATAAGGCAAGTTTAGAATTTGTGAATATAAAAAAAATTGATAACAATGAAACATGACATTACGATCATAGAGAAGTCTAAAAAAGTGATCGACAAAAAATGACTGTCTGGCTAGAATGCCAATTCGAAAAACTGTCGGGTAGAGCACTTTAAAAATACTATATACCAAGTTTGAATTTGAATCAAATCGGCTCAACCGTTTAGGCTGTAGATATCGATACGGACAGACAGACAGACGGACGGAATTTCCGGACCCACTTTTTTGACTTCTCTATCATCGTAATGTCATGTTTGATTCTTAAATTTTTTTTTACGAATGCATAACTTGCCTTATAGTCCCTATAAATCGCAAGTAAAAAACTATTCGATTACTACTGAATGCAAAAATTTCAATCGAGAAAACGAAAGCTTACACCTGCCTCTAAATAAACAAATTAGCACACAGGAGCAAGTACGTGCGACCCAGACGTGCCTTTTATATGTATATTTATTTTTTTCTGAAATTCTTTATTTAAAAAATAATATGATTGAACAGACTTTCGGCTTTAAAAAAGGTATAGCACATTATTTTAAATGTTGCCGTTATTTTTAAATGTACCTTTATAAATATATTTTAGTGTAAGATTACTTAGGCTACTTACATTTTCCTGAATATCAATTTTGGTTGTAATCGGTTACCTAACCAGTTCTCAGAAAAGTCGATGCCAAAAAAAAACTCCTATGGGTGGTACCAGTTTTAGCCCACCGTCATATTTTTTTTTAACCAAAATAGAATGCACATTGATTTTTTTCATAAAAAATTCTTGGAGCTGTTTTTGACAAAAATAAGCTTTTACCTGACGGTTATATCGCAAGTACCGTAAATATTTAAGCTAAAAAAGAAATTAAAAAAATCCTATATCGAATGTCAAAATAAACTTATATTCCAAATTTAAAGACAACTGGCCAAATTGTTTAGTAGACGGACAGAATTTTGCCATGTTATATATAGATATGTTTCTCTATCATCGTAATGTTATAGGTATTTGATTGTTATCTCAAATTTTTTTTTCTCCACGAATGCATAACTTGTACTTAGTACCTACCTATAATAATTGCAAGTAAAAATTAAACAATTAGGTATTACAAATGTAAAAAACCCGTGGTATTTTTAGCAATTCTATAGAAGATTAGTACAAAGAAATATTTTGATTTAACTATAAATTTCTTTCCCGCGAGCTAAGCTGGGTAGGTCAACTAGTACCTATTATATAAACCTCAAACAAACAAAAGATCTTTGTTACTATAAATCAATAATATATAATCAATCAATAATAATATAAATCAATTTACAAACAATTTTTGTTTGAATTTCTGCACATAGTTCATTCAGATAGATACCTACACATACATATGTATGTACCTATATGTATATGTAGGTACCTATCTGAATGGAAAGTAAAATTCAAAACATAAATCCATCCACGGCAAGGAGGTTTGTATCTTTGTATAAATACAGCAAGAAGTAGGTTTAGGTTTAAATTTCAAGAATGAATGTGTACATTATTTGAAGAAGACAACCTTCATAATAGTAAAAAAAAAATTGAAAATCCTAAAAAACTCAAATCAAAAGTCTGGTCAATGACGTACGCATATATAAATACTTATGTAAGAACCAGTTCTCATATTACATATTCCACACAAAAAACGTAAACAATGAAAATGTTGGATCGTGTATAAATCCTTACAAAAAACTATTCGACTCAGCTAAGCGAAACCATTGTAAATATATAAACTTCAAAACTGCTAGCATTGCATATACATAATATATACAATGAACAAAACAAAATACTGAATTATTTCATGTTCTCCTTCTGTTTTTTCTTGCCTCACATTGCACATGCGCAATAAATTAAGCACAAAGCATAACACTAAAAACCATGCTCTTAATTCTCTCCCACTCAAATAATATGTCCCTACACTAGCACTCCAAGCGGCTCTAGGTAAAAAGATTTTTTCTCGTCTCATGATAGTACTATAGGCAATGTATATACAATGGTAGGAGCCATAGTGAGAAATACAGTATCAAATGTACAATTTTTTCAAAGGTCTAAATAATTATGAAAACAACTTTACCATAACTTTAGAATGTAGAGCTAAGCGCCCTGATTGCAAATATTGAGGTCCAGGACGTTTCGCTGGACGCCTTTTGCCGTCAAGACGCGCTTAAAGTATATAATGTATAGGCGAAGATCACACAAATTATTTTTCCTAAAGTCTTAGTACTCAGATCACGCTAAACTTAATTTTATTTCTTCAATTTTTGTCTACACACCCTTGCTAAAAAGCGTAGTTTAGAAAGCTAAGTTTAGAAGTTAGAGAGAAAACAGCTGTTTTTTTGATAAAGTAATATAGATGTACGTAATTATCACCATTCAGAATTTTGAGAAACTAGTCACGGTCAAGCTGCTCTTTCCCAAAAAATTGTTTTCTATGATCTGTATACAGGACAGACTCCAACTAAATGGAAAGTGTCCATGTTAAAAATTTCAAAAATTCCCCTAAATACAGTGATAGGCTGAGCAATCCAATGGTTTTCCATCAGTTTGGTACAGGTCTGCTAGTGTAATTACACCCATTCTGATTTCATATACCAGTTGAACTACATTCCAACGTTGTTGAAAACTTGTGACCATTCGCTAGCCGAATAAATCTGTCTTCTTACAATAATATCTGATAGCTTTCAGAGAAGTCTGCTTTCAGGGAGTTTAATAGCACACTGAATGTACTTGAAGTGAAGTCGAAGTGTTGTGATGGATGCTTTAGGAAGTCCTGTTTCTATATTGAGCTTGTAGTTGGGAGTGTTGCTTGGTAAAGAGAAACATCTTTTTATAAAAATAAATTGCACGACTGGATCGCACGTACTTGCTCATATTTGCGGTCACATCATCGAATAATATTTAAATAAAATGCACGACTATACATACACATGAACTAGTTCTTATGCTACATAGATAATTGCTTAGTGGCTGCATATGTATGTATATAAAGGGTGTTTTTTTAGACGTGTGGTTTTCAAGAAAAAATAAAACGCATATAGTTTAATGGTATGGCCAAGAATCTAGCTTTATTATAAAGATAAGGGTTTGCATTATGTTCTAAAAATGATTTCGGGGAAGTGGCCGCCGTGGCTGGCTCGAATAAATTCCAGCCGAGGCCCATTTTTCCCAATTTTGTGAAAATTGGGATCGGTGGCCATTTCGTTTCGGGCCCATTCATCGAACGTGTGACGCGTTTGATGGGCGTATGGCTTCAATGCTTAAGCAAGTTGGATTTTGTAAGCCTGCAAACCAAGATCCTTCCGCGCGCGATGGCGGATGGACTCATTTGTGTCTTCTTCGATACTCTGCTCCATCGAAACGAACCATTATTTTGGTAGTAAATTTGCACAATTTGCAAACTTTGTTCAGCAGTAAGTCTATTTATTATGAAATCGCAAACCAAACTGAACATTAATCAAGAGACAGCTGTCAAAAAGACTAACTCCGAAAAAAGTATTGCCAGATTGAAAACCACACGTCTATTAAAATAAACAAATATATTTTTTTTAGAAAATTCTGTATTTTTGTTAATTAGTTTTAGAGTTTTCTCGGAAAAACAAAGTATGCAATAAAATTTGAAAACTAAATGTCTATCGAAAAAAAAAATCGACAATCGTTCGACCACTTTTTTTAAAAAGTCGTTTTTTTGAAAAACTTTTCGAAGAAATATTTTAAGTTTTTTTCTAGTATGTCATTATAGGACAATCTGTAGCTTTCATCTGGGAAATTTTTTTAAAAAAATTCAATCCGCCCATTTTCAAAATATTTCGAAAACCAAATTTGTTTAAAAAAAAAACATTAAAAAATCGAAAAAAAAAAATTGTAAAATTTTGAAATGCGATATTAATTGAATTATAAATGACTTCCTGTGTGCAAAATTTTATTGAAATCGGGATAATTGTTAACGGAAAAACCGCATTTGAAAAAACCAGTTATATGAGAGGTACCGTTATAGAACAAATTTCGAAAAATTTATTCTAACTGAAAGATGTATTATTGTAAAAAAATAGCACCCTGAAAGTTTCATCAAAATCGTTGGAGCCGTTTTCGAGAAAATCTAACTATTTGTTCAAAATTGTATGGCAGGTACCGTTACTTTTCGACGTAGAGAAAAAATGAAAAACACCCCCCGAGATACTACCAAGTATATACTAAGTACCAAGTTTGAAGCAAATCGGCCCATCCGTTTTAGCTGTAAAGGCGCGAACAGACAGACAGACAAACAGACAGACGAACGGAATTTCCGGACCCACTTTTTTCAATTTCTCTTTTATCGTAATGTCATGTTTGATTTGTTAGATTTTTTTTTTGCACGAATCCATAACTTGCATTTTAGTAACTTAATCGCAAGTAAAAAACGTTGAAGGTTTTCGACCTCGACATGTTCAGTATAACCCTAAACTTCTGCGCTATTGAATTTTTTTTCTTGGGATATTGAATTTTTACTCTTTTGGCTAGGTCTGTGTCGCTGTACAGCCGGTACAGTTCTTCATTGTATATTTTTTTCGACTCTCCGTTAATATGGGACCAAAACTCCCCCGCAGAACCTTTCACTCGGAGCAGCCTAAAGCGTTCTCGTCCGCTTTTGACAACGTCCCTGCGTCTGCACCTAGAGAAGGACTGAGATGACGAGGGTCTTATAACGGGAAAATTTAGTTGTTCGAGAGAGGGCTTTGCTACTCAATTGCCTTCTAAGCCCGGAGAAGCAGCGATTGGCAAGAGTTATTCTTTGTTTGATTTCAGCTCTGGTGTTGTTTTTTGAGTTGACAGTGGAACCCAAGTAGATAAAGTCCTTAACTATCTCAAAGTTGTAGCTGTCTATGCTGATGTTCTGTCCAAGAAGTCGATGTTGGGTGTCTCTTCTTGATGACAGCATATACTTGGTTTTGCTTCGTCACTTCCGTATCAATACTCACAAACGTGCTCAAAATCACGCTGTGTTCTTCCGATTATGTCAATATCGTTGGCGAATGCGAGTAATTAGATGGACTTTTGACAGATTGTGCTTTTATGTTGTCGTGAAAAATCTACACTTTTCTTTCAAGTATGATGTTGAAAAAGTCACATGACAGCGCATCGCCTAGTCTGAATCCTGTTTTGACTTCAAAGGTGTCGGTGAGCCCCTTACCGACCTTGGCGAAACAGCGTGGGTTTTCAATCGTCATTTACACAGGCGGACGATTTTGGCAGGTATGTTAAAACAACAACATCCTCTCTATAAATGCTGCCATACACGACTTTTAAATCGATGAAAAGCTGGTGGGTATCGATTTGAAGTTCTTGTGTTTTTTTCAAGATCTGCCGTAATGTGAATATTTGGTCGATAGTGGCCTAAAACGGTACTGATATGGACCTATCAAGTTGTTGATGAATGGCTTTAGGCGTTCACACAATACAGCAGAAAAGGTCTTGTAGGCGATGTTGAGGAGACTGATAGTCATGTAGTGCGTGTAGGTCTCCTTTTTAAGGAATAAAATATATATAAATAATTGTTTGCTTTTACTATTTTTAGGTTTTGAAGGAAGCCTTTTGCCTCCAAATAAGTCCGTTCTTCTGCAAGAATTACAAAGAAGCAATTACATCTACACGATTTGGAAAAAATGTTGCGAAAAACGCGGAAGTTAAGACCACACCTGCGGAAAGTGGTTGGAGGTTAACCAAAACGAATAAAAGATAATATTATCAATTGGTTTGAGGGTCTAACTATACTAGACAAATTAGAAGACATAGTTGAAAGTCCTATAAATATATTTGACAGAGACAACGAAGTTTGTAATAGCGGTTCATCGGATGAGGATAATTTTGAATAAAAATTCGTTTTCACAACTCGAATTTTATTCTGTAAAATTATTGTTGTTACATTTAATGCCAATAAAACATAAATTATAAAAAAAAAAACATTTACAGCCAATCAGGACATAGCAATCAGGGACATAGCTCTATATTTTAAGGTTATGGTAAAGTTGTTATCACGATTTTTTAAAAGAGGATTTTTGGCATATTTTGAGCACGTCTTGGACCTATATATTTACATCGAGGGCGGTTAAATCTACATTTTTAAAGACAGCACAATTTCTTTTTTTCCATCGACATTTTTATGAGCTTTAAAACACAACTCCCCAAACTAGGACGAAACTGATTTTTGGATTTCTTTCGGACCTATATTGAAGAGCTCTGTTGTAATAGTTTTCAATCATTCTCACTTACAAGATTATATCTTGATCCAGACTCAGTGATCATTTTAACTTTTGACCCTCCAATATAACAATCCATTTTCTCATTATGTCCATGTTCGTCAATGTCGTCTTCTAATAGTGTTCATTCCCCTGATGTTTGTCTACTTCACAATGCCTTTCGGGTTTACTTCAGACACAATTTCACTGTAGTTTTTGTTCGAATCTGCAATGTTTTATGCCAGAATATTCATTTCTTATTTTCTTTGCACTTGTTAATCTAAATTTGACATTTAATGGCAAAATGACGAACGAAGCCGTATTTATTGCATTTTGCCTTTCTCGCAGGGAAATTATTAGCCTTTCTTATATTGTCACATCGTATGCAATCAGAATCCTCTGTTAAGGTACCCTTCACTCCTGTTGGCCAATATGTTGATATCAATCTTTAAGATTCTGACGGATTTTTAATAACTTATACACGTGACATATTTCAACAATTTCTTCTAAAGAATGTTCTTTTTCTAAGAGTCGTCGTTTTAATTATTTTGTTGCTCAAATTTGATACCAATGCAAGTTGTAATGCACGGTTACAAGTCTGATTGCAACAAAACGAATGCTGGTATGCCAAAGGGCTCCGTTCTGTCTCCGACTCTTTTCCCCATTTTTTCTTGCGATTATAGGGACTAGTTTAGGATTCGTGAATAAACAAAAAAATTGAGATAACAATCAAACATGACATTACGATCATAGAGAAGTCTAAAAAAGTTAGTGACAAAAAATGTCTGTCTGTATGTAAGTTCGTCTGTATGTATAACAAGCTGCAGCTTAACAGCTTAACGATTTTGATAAAAGATTTTGAGAATTTTTTTTGTCGGTACTAGCTATCTTGATCAGAACCAAATTTAAGGGAAAAGTCTATTAACGGTACCTTTTAATTTTTAACTTTCTCGGTGACGGCTTATTGGATTTCTCTCAAATTTTATATTTGAAAAGATCTTAGTAACATTATTTTTGCATACCAACATTTTGAATATTTATTTTTTTGTATTTAAAATTAATTTTTGAAATTTTTTTTTTCAAAATTCAATATTTTAAAAACTAACAAAAAAAATTATTTTTAATTTAATTTTTAGCTGTATAAAAGTAAACTCTAAAAAACTGCATATATAGATCTAAAAAAAATTAAAAATTAAAAATAAAAAAAACTGCATTTTATTAATTTATTTCCATAAATTATTTGTTACTTAAGAAGTGTGAAGACGTACTTCATTTTTATTAAGAACCTTTAAATATTTAGGTTTTGACACTTTTTATAGGGTGAGAACGTGTGATGTTTTTACGTTAATGTTAATTGTTTCTACCAAAGATCTTGCCTTCCAATGTGATTAGGCACATAAGAGCAAGTACGTGCGACCCAGTCGTGCGTCCATAAATGGTACTTTCATCAAAGAAACCGAAAAGCTTTCAGTACTTGGTATGTTATAATGTATTTCAACGACGACCTTCCTTGGAAGGATCATATTTTTGAGATCCTTTTCGACGTTAAACTTAGGCACTCGGATGATTCCATTGGATCTTCGAACTGCAATTGAACGAAGTATTGTGGGAAACTTCGATGCCGACGTAAAAGAACGTCCCCATATTCGGGAAACCAGTCTTTGTCCTTGTAGCCGGACAAAGACTGGTTTCTCGAATATGCCAGAAAGTCAACAAAGTGTCATCATTTCTTATTCGATCAGCGTGATCAGCGGGATCAATTTCAGTTACTACATAGTTGCCAATCGACTGGAAAGTCAGGGAAAGTCAGGGAACAAAAATTTGGTCAGGGAAAGTCAGGGAAAATCAGGGAATTTCTAAGCCGGTCAGGGAAAATATTTTCAAAATTGATCTTTTTCATATTAAAATAGTTTAATCCTTCGTTATACTCTGTCCATACTTTCGCGTTTTTGGCATATTCTTTTAAGTCGTTTCTGGTGTATTTTAACGCAAAATGACTTAATATGCCAACTTGTAGCAAATAAAATTTCCTATAATTTTGGTTTGTAAGGCTTTTTTATAAAACCCGTATAGCGACGGAGCTATTAAGCAGCCAAAAATTCCCACATTTTTTTTAAGTTTTCACTTTCTTTTACTTTTATAGCGCGATAACGTCGTACCCGAAGAATTAGGCACAAAAATTTTCATAATCAATCATGTTGGAAATTTAATTACCTTTTTAAGGGTTTTGTAAATTGAATTTTATTCAACAAAAACTCCACAGAAAACAAAAACAAACAAATAGCAATAGTTGTTCTTGTTGCAATATAATGTTTAGTTAAATTTAATTACCTACATATTTCAAACTCCACTTTTTATTTTATTTATGTGACCGTGACAGGGGAATGAAAGTATATTGAAAAAATCTACATTTAAAAAAAAATAAATTCAATGAAGTGCCTTTATAGTCTAGTCGACTGGTAGTTTTAGATGGAAAACAATCGGAACTTAATAAAACTTTAAAACGTTATATAGTTTTGGAACTGGAGGACCTTGTGCAAAAAGAGAAGAGTGGGGGAAAGCTGCATAATTTTCGAGAGTTCTTAGGTTTTTCATCAATAACTTTTCCTTCTCACGTCCTACGGCAAAAGTATCCACTTATTTATTTATGTATGTAGAGTAGAGCGTCAAATTTCCTACATTTTGACTATTCATTCATGTTTGTATGTCAATTCGGTATTCCCGAAAAAAAGCCAAAAATGCAGAATTTCACCTTATTTCTTCTGTTATACCTGAAATATAATGAAATGTTGTTTCAATTAAGAATTCTGGTTAAAATCGCCAACTTTTGACATCCTCGAAATCCACCCCTACCCCACCTTCCTAGACCCAACAATCTGGTATATATCATCTGGCGCAGCATTTTTGTTGTGAGGAATGATAGTACTCCTCGTAAGACTCCAAACCCAAAGTTATAGGATAAGCTCACTGCCTAACTTGCCTATAAAATTTCTGGTTGATGGACCCGCATGATGAATTCCATTCCTACTTGACAGTGCAAGAACCAATCAGCTAGAACTTATTAATAACGAGATAAAGGCGTATAAAGGCTTGAGTGAGGAGCGAAATTTCACGGGAACTGCAAGCTTCTTTATGGGCGCTTACAAGGAAATTTATTGTTAAAAAATGCAAAATTGATAACTTTTCCAAAATTTAAATATAAAAAACCCTGAGTAAAAAAACTACTTTGCTTTTTAAATTTGATAAAGAGAATACAAAAAAAAGGAAGAATTGTATTGAGTGTTTGCCTCACAAAAATGCCACCTATAACTTCGTATTAAATTGCATTTTTAGATATGCTTTGAACAAAAAAAAAAAAAATGATCGGAGTACAATTCCTTAACATATTTTTTTGCAAAATAAAATTATTTAAAACAAAATAAAGCATTGTCCCATGATCAAGAGAGTATATCTCCCAAAAATCACGTAATTTTTGTTTTTGCTCTAGGTTAGGTTTAGCGGGTTAATAATTCGATAGTCAAATCATCTAACTCGGATCTGAAGGATCCATTGCGGTCCCCAGGAATAGGAGAAATAGGTGAGCATGGAAAGCCTCCTTAAACCATCCTGAGATTAATTTCAGTATGTTTTTAAGTGGCTTATTTGAAACGTCGTCGCCCAAATCGTCGAAAAAAAAGTAAGTGTTATGAGCCCTCTTCTGCATCAACGTCTTGAAACCCTCTGCATGATTTTGATGTGCCCAAGCCCAGTCTACTGTGAGCCCCCATTGAGTTGTGACCCGTCAGGCCACCAACCAAAAGGGACAGTTGAGGTCTACCTAGCTTTTGATTTTATTATTGCGACATTCGTGGATCAGTTTAGACCTGGAAACGATTGCCTGTGAAAATATCAATGTTTTTTGTTCTCCAGGTTAAAAGACAAAAGTTGTTTTGCTGCTTCGGATACTGCGAGCGATTGTGCCTGAAAAACACTACTGAGGTTTGGCAACCTTACAGATATATTTATTGGTGGGTTTATCGAGAAGATACCAGACCCTACCCTGCTTGCGTTTTAGAACCGTCTGTATAGACCGAAATATGATTTTTATTTATGACCCGGTTTTCCGCTCAGCGTTTTTTTGTAGGAAAGTCTGTTAGTGCCACCGTGTTAAAATCTAAGTGTCTATATAATTTTCTTTAATTTTATGACCATACTGGCCTTTGTTCCAGTTGCTAAAATGCCTTAATCTTAACGCAATTTCGGCTGCCAGCTACTTTATGAAAAGGTCTATTGGGGCTAATGAGAAGAAAGTTTCTAGGACTGCAGTTGGAGTAGTTCTTAAAACACTTGTAGTACCAATGCAAATGCATGCTAGTCTTTGAATTTTTGGCATAGATTTGAAATTGGTTGTCTTGTTAAAGGCATGCCACCAAACCAAACATGCGTATGTCAGAATTGGCCTCACGATGGCAGTGTACATCCAATGAATGGTTTTTGGGCCAGGACCCCGTCTCTCTAAGAAGTGATTATACAATTTTTTTTATTTAGGCTTCATTAAAGATCAAAATAAACCTATTTTTGGATCGTTATCATTCAAAATTTAGAAGTTTTGTCAAACGGCGCAACAATATCATCTAGTAAATTCGCCTTATATTATGTAATATAGGTAGTTTGATTTTTTTAGACTACTTTACAGAATTAATTAAAAAAAACGAAGATTGTAATGATTTTTAATACTTATTGTCTTGTTATGTTATGTTATTTGAAATACGTGCCAGTTTGTTGAGAATTTCAGGTCAATTTTTTTTTAATTTTTTGAAGTTAAAACATTTTGTTTAGCTAATTTACAATCGAAAACTTTTTGTTTTATTGAAATATTCCGAAAATTGTGGAAGTTAAATAACTCAACGCGAAGCTCTAAACTATTTTATTTATGGAAACCTTTCCTTAAGTACCTCAATTTCATGTGATTTATTTTAAGCATACAAAAATTAAATGCAGTTAATTATTTTTTCATTTGGTCAGGGAAAATTCGAAAATTGGTCAGGGAAAGTCAGGGAAAAGTCAGGGAATTTTATTTTGAAAAATAGTGGCAACTATGACTAAGAATGCTAACCTCCGTAAACTTTCTTAAATGAAGCTAGGAACTTTCGTACCTAAAATTTTAGCTAATTTGTATATATAGGCACATACAAACTTTTATCCGGGGACCACAACAAATTGTCGATGTGCAAGTGCGAATAACACGTTTTAATAAGTCGTCGGGCTAAACATTAAAACTTTCGTGTATTTCATTGACCAATTTACCCTAAAATACTCAATAAAGTCCGCTTATAATATTTCGTGTTCCGCTGATAATTTGAAAGGCTTAATAAATGTGTGCAAGTTAACTTTTTAAAACATTATTTCTTGACTATATGCCTTATGTTAAAAATGGGCACGACTGGGTCACACGTACTTGCTCGTATGTGCCTAATTACATCTTTGACAGAAACAATTAACATTTACGTTGAAAATAACAAAGTTTAAACTTATAAAAAGTATCATAACTACAATACTTAGAGATTTTTAGTAAAAATGAAGTATGCATTAAACGTCTTAAATAACAAAGAATTAAAAAAAGGATTTCGAAAATTCAAATGTTTGTATGTATTATGAATTAGTTTGGATACTTAGATCTTTTCAAATATAAAATTTTATTGAAGTTCATTGAGTCGTTACCGAGAAAGTCGAAAATTTAAAAAATCCTTATATGAAAGGCATCGTTAATACTTTTCCGGAAAATTTGGTCCTAATTAGCTGATAGCTACTACCAACAACAAAAACCAAAAAAATGTTCATTAAAACCATTGGATCCGTTTTTTGGGAAAAATAAGCTTTTCCTTAATCGTTTTATGGTAGGTACCGTTATTTTTAGCCCTTAAAATAAAATTTCAATTTCCCCTCTGAGGAATGCCAAGAGATACACACAAACCAAATTTGAACGCAATCGCTTAACCCGTTAAGGCTGCAGATCGATATACACCCGGACAGACAGACAGACAAATTGTTTGTCAATGACTTTTTAGGCTGGTAAGAATCACAGGTCTTAGAAAGAAATCTAACGCCAGATACATAACAAGAATAGTAGAAGAAGATAAAGGAGACACTATAGTCTCTAAAGAAGGAATAAAAATTCACAAGGATAACATACAAAATTATCACTTTCCAGACGACAAGAATATAAATATTCCTAACATTACTAGGAATTGTAAAGAATCAAGAAGGGCAAGGAAACACTCATATAACTGAGTAACTCAATAAGGAGTTTATACTTGCACAAACAGATGACGTGTTTGTATTTTATTTTATTTAAAGAACAAACTTATTTGTTACATGCAACCAACCTGACTTCAATATTTCAACCTTAAGTAAATATCATAACTAGTACATATCAACCTACACAAGAAGAAAAAAATTGGTTAAGTAAAATCAAGAATCTAGCAGACCAATTACAAGAACATACTAGGCATACTAGATCTATTACTTTTAAGGAACAGCTTTCAAATATGTGTTTGGTAATCCAGACCATGATGACTTAGTTAACATAGAAACGAGTATAAATAATCTCGTAGAAAACAATAATAAACAAAAAACTATATATTCTATATTTGAACAAATTTTGCAACAATTTGAAGGTCAGAGCCTAAGAGAACATTTAATAATAGAACAAGTGTACGAATAATTATTATTATTGACCAGAACTGCTAATGCAGCAAAAAATAATAAATATTTATCAGAAAGCCTAGACTTAGAAGACATTAAAAATATTATTCAACATGAAAGAATTCAAGTACCCATAATAAATATACTTAAGTAGTCTAAGATATTATTAGCTAGAACTGATGAATTCTTCATCACAATATATAAATATCCAATTCTAATTAAATCATGTAAATTATATAAAGTAACACCTTTAAGCTCAAAACACGGAAAAATCATTATCAGATAAAGCAATTGCCTTATGTAACCAAACTTATATAAGAACAAAAAATTGTCAAAATCATCTAAGTAAAAACATTTGTGAAATTAACTTTGAAGAAGAAAATGGTCTTATTCTATTTTTAAAGAATATAAATTCAAAATGTCACATTAAACAAGAATACGATTACGACTTAGATATTGAATCCGGTCTTATGTTATTAAACGGTAAGCATAAGTTAAATAATCAAACAATTAATAGTATAAACTCAGTTACTTATGAAAATACTATAAATCTAGACGATAAAATATACAAAAACACGCATAAGCAAATTAAAGAAGTTATATTAAGAAATCATAATTCAGAGTTTTACATCGATCAAATAATTAAAGAAGATACAATTTACAAATTCGATAACATAGATAGGTACTTTAAAAAAAAACTAATTATTCCTTTTGAAGAAAAACCGATATTGTCAACTATATATACAATTGTAACTCTGATTGTTATTCTAGCATTTATGTATGTAACGATAAAAATTATACAATGTATAACAGATTGTCAAAAACAAAAAAAGATTGACGCATATAACAAAACTTATGAAAGAGAAATGTTAAAAATAGCCTCGAAAAATCATGAAGATTTCGTTTGACAAGGGGGGGAGTTAAGCATCCGTAGCATTATATATTGAGAAAAGAGATAACATTATTTATATTCAATGATATCTTTAGTCTCTAGTACTGTCTTGCACTCAACGCTACACCATTTATGTAACAGAGATAATATTGTTTATATACAATGTTGCATAGATAATATTATCTCTTCTTCATTATCAAGCAAGATGATTGTATGCTTTGGTCTCCTTGTAGAAAGATAAGGAAGGATATAAGTACGACTGTATGATGAGTGGATCGTCAAGTCAAGTTATTATATAGTAGCCTTAAGCTCCTTTTAAGATTAATGTAAAATATTAGAAAATAAAGGACATAGTTCCAAAAAATATTCTTTTAATTTTAAAAGTACAAAGCAAATGTTTTAATTGGCGATCCTGCCAGGAAGATAAATATACTTTTTATATCAAATATAGCTTCTTCGTACGAAGTAGCAAAATAAATCAGTGAAAATGTATATGTGTAGAAAAAAAACACAAAAATTCGACGACAAGAGACACGAGTTCAAAATCGAGCAACTCGCAGTGTTGATGGCAAGATTAGAAGCCTTAGAAACCAGGTGCAACACAGTAACACAAACCCTAGAGCACACACGCTTAGAGAATGCAAGTTTAACAGCAATAATAACTAACCAAAATCAAATAAACACTAATTTAGAAACAAAACTAAATGAAGTGAAGGCTGAATTAGCCATAGTACCAAACATACCTGTGCTAGAGGAAATAACAACCATATATACAGATGGTAGTGAAATATAGTTAGACGTATTTAAAATTCTACCTATTTTCAACGGCGTGCAATCAAATTATTGGTCGTGGCGCGAAGAAGCTTCCAGATTAATGGACAGCATTAAAAAGTACAGATTAGATTATACGTACTCTAATCAAGAACCTATTTAAGTGCTACAAGATATGATGAAAGCGATCACGCAAAAAAGAAGCACACTGTCTGAATACCACGACGAGATAAATAAAAATCTCAATTTAATAATATCAAAAATCACTATGTCAGGTGACCCGGCGAATATAATCGACAGATTAATTAAAAATGTAACAACGACGCAGTTCGTATATTCATTGATGGTATGAGTGACAACTTTACAGGAGGATCATTATATTCAGCTACAATAAATGATCTAGAACACGCAATCGCAATTGCTCGCAGAATAGAACATGATAATGTGCACAGGCATTTACATCTTACTCAAGATATGCACCACAAAAATATGCCACATGAACGCAGAAACGAGAGAAGATCAAATTTTCCGAACAAAACAATGAATTATCAACCCAAGGACCCCGCCTAAGCCCATTCAAGAGAAATGACGGACCACAGCCGATGGAGGTAAACTCGAGACAAATTGTACATGCACAGCGACAAAATTGGAATCAGTACAAACCCGATTTATATAACCCACCAGTGAAACGTGAACACAGCGGAAGTTTCAACACACACAACAGACCGCAACAATCTTACCAGCAGAACTTCAAGCAGCAGAGAATAAATAACTCCCGACAACAACGAAGAGACGATGTCAGCAGTACATATGCAGAAGCAGATGAAGCCGAATGTATGGTAAATAATAACATAAGAAGAAATAACTTAAACTAGCAGACGGGTTGCCCTGCTTAAATTTAACAAGTACTATTTCTAAGAAAATTTATAAAATTCTTATTGATACCAGAGAAACCCATAATTATATTAGTAGAAAGCGTTTCTAGCGAAAAAATTAAATTTAAACCTATAAAAATAAAAACAATGCATGGTTATTCCATGGTAGATACTAAGAAAGTAGTTAACATACTAAAGGAAAATATAACATTTTTTGAATTAGAGGATATTCAGTCTTTTGATATGATATTGGGATATGAAGGAATTTAATTTTTAAACGCGGAAATAAATTTCAGGAATATGACTCTAACCACCATAAGAAGTGTCGAATCTATTCAGAAAATTAATTACATAATTGGGGAAAATAATATTTATAAAGTAGACATAGATAGACTGATGAAGACTAATAACAAAATAGGACCGTTACCTTTTAAAGATACTATAGAAGCAAGCATTAGGACGACCAATGATAATCCGGTTTATGTTAAACAATATCCATATCCCATAGCAGATAATGAATTCGTTAACAAAGAAATACAGAAACTCTTACATGACGATATAATAGAAAAAAGCCATAGCCCTTATAACAGTCCCATATGGACAGTACCAAAGAAAGGTTTGGACGAAAAAGGAAAACCAAAACGGCGCCTGGTTGTCGATATCCAAAAACTTAATGCATTATCACATCAACGCATATATACTCCTACCATAGAAACAGCACATTCAGCTGAAAGTTCTTCAAATAAAATAATAAAAACTGTGAATCAGCCTTTTAATACATACGCTGCACAATTCGAACTTATTGAAGATATAACAAATAATATCGAAATACAAATCTATTTTAGTAAAAAAATAACACTCATAATAAAGTTTAAGGACAAAGACACTTTACTAAGACAGATGAAAGAAGTTATACAACCCCAGAAGATTATAGCTTTACATACAAAATTTGAAAACACATACAAATATGGTAAAAAACATAAAAAAGGAATTTCCACTAGAAAGATTTATATTCACACCAAGAAAACTTTAAGACGTGACAAATTTGGAAGAACAATTAAAACTTGTAAAGGACACTACCGAAAGAGCACATCGAGGATTACGTAACAATATTCAAGAAATCTCGGAGAAATATTATCTAAATAAACAAGCAAAGAGTTTTAACAAAAAATGCATAGCATGTCTATTTGGGAAATATGAAAGAAATCCTATCAGAGAACATCTGAATAATTCAGAAATACCAACACATGTGGGAACACACATTCATATATGGACATATACTTCAACGACAAGTATACTTTCCTTGTAACAGTAGATAAGTATTCTAAATATATAATCATTCGGGAAATCGAAACTCGAAACAGACTTTACGACGTTATGGAAGAGGTCTTATCTAATTATTTCCCAAAATGTGAACGACTCATGACAGATAACGAGAAGGGCTTCAAAACAGAAATGGTGAACCAAATGTGTTTGAAATACAACATAACTAAAGTAGAAACTCCAGTATACAGATCGACAGCGAACGGTCAAGTCGAACGTGTAAACGGTACAATAACTGAACCGTTTAGAATATTCACAATTCAGAATAAAACAATACTCATCGAGGAAATATTAAGAACAGTGCGTGAGTTAAATAATTCTATACACTCAGTTACAGGTTTGAAATCTAGAGACATTTTCTTTAACCAAAATAAATATAGCAATAGTGAAATTATAATAAATAAACTAAACTCAGCATCCAAAAAAGTGATCGAACGTTTAAATAAAGGAACTCGACACAGAGAGTATAAAAAGGAGATAAGATAATGGTAAGAATCACAGGTCTTAGAAAGAAATCTAACGCCAGATACATAACAAGAATAGTAGAAGAAGATAGAGGAGACACTATAGTCTCTAAAGAAGAAATAAAAATTCACAAGGATAACATACAAAATTATCACTTTTCAGACGACGAGAATATTAATATTCCTAACATTACTAGGAATTGTACAGAATCAAGAAGGGCAAGGAAACACTCATATAACTGAGTTACTCAACAAGAAGTTTATACTTACACAAACAGATGACATCTATTTAAAGAACAAACTTATTTCTTACATGCAACCAACCTGACTTCAATATTTCAACCTTACGTAAATATCATAACTAGTACATATCAACCTACACAAGAAGAAAAAATTTGGTTACGTAAAATCAAGAATCTAGCAGACCAATTACAAGAACATACTAGGCATACTAGATCTATAAATTTTTTAGGAACAGCTTTCACATATGTGTTTGGTAATCCAGACCATGATGACTTATTTAACATAGAAACGAGTATAAATAATCTCGTAGAAAACAATAATAAACAAAAACTATAAATTTCTAGAAATTGAATCCGGTGTTATGTTATTAAACGGTAAGCATAAGTTAAATAGTCAAACAATTAATGGTATAAACTTAGTTACTTATGAAAATACTATAAATCTAGACGATAAAATATACAAAAACATGCGTTAACAAATTAAAGAAGTTATATAAAGAAATCATAATTCAGAGTTTTACATCGATCAAATAATTAAAGAAGGTACAATTTACAAATTCGATAACATAGATACTTTAAAAAAACTAATTCTTCCTTTTGAAGAAAAACCGATATTGTCAACTATATACACAATTGTAACACTAATTGTTATTCTAGCATTTATGTATGTATACATAATACACCATTTATGTAACAGAGATAATATTGTTTGTATAAGTTAATGCAGCAAATATTTATCGCTCTATCTAGCAAATGCAGCGAATATTTAATTTCACCATTCCCACGACTTCCGCGAATGATGCAGCGCAATATAATAAAATGCTGACGATATGTCTAGCAAATGGATAAATACCATGAAAACAACACCAAGCGCATTCCTGCACGTACGCTGGCGCTCCCGTAGGTTAAGTTAGCTTGTAAGAATTATATTGTTGTAAGTTTAGTTTCAATCAAGCATTAAAAGAATAAAGAGCTATAAGCTCCTAAAAAATTATTTTTTATATTAAATCGGCACTTACAAATTTATTTGGCGCCCGAGCAGGGACATTGAGTGTTTGAGTCTTTGAATGTAATTATTTATAAATTTAACAGTGTATAAGACGACGTTAAGTACCTCGGCGCGCGTATTAAAAAAATTAATAATTTAAAAGTGCGTAAGACGACGTGAATTACCTCGCCGCGCGTGTTCAATAGACAAAAACAAACTCAATAAGCCTACGTGAACTGGAAGTGTGGAGAAAAGAGGCCCCCGAGTAGTAGAGTAGTAGTAGCCGCTCCATCCTACCATTATGAAGTTCCTGATTCCGATTCTAATGTAAGAATTATTAATAAGATATTTATTTATAAGAAAGTGAATACAGTGAAAATTAATTAAGAAAAAAAATATTAAACACGGTGACAATTACTTAAGAAATAAGTTTTTTCTCGAAATTTGTTATAAAGTAATTATTGATTATATTAAAAAAAGACTAATTATATTAATTATATTAAAAGGAAAACAACAAACAAAAGAAACTATTTTTATTATAAGATTGTAACAGAAACAAATGAAATTATTATAGAATATAAGTATATTTTTACTATTTAAACAAAAACTAACAAAACAGTCAAAACACAGAGAGAATATAAAAAATACAACTCAGATTTAAAATTTAAATAATTGAATTTACATTTAACAAAATATTAATCGTATATTAAAGAAAAAAAAAGGGACTTCAAGATGAAAAGTCCTCAAGAAGTACAATCGTGATAAAAGACCCAAATTAAAAAAAAAATTAAAAAAATACCATGCCAGACTTAAGATCAGGCGCAAGTACCAATAATAATGGTCATCCCAATTTAATTAACAATATTCCCCAAGTGAATCCCACGTTAGAGTTGACAAACGAGAATCCAAATTCTTCATTTCAATCAATGAATTCTCGCAACTGAGCTTCAATCAACCCCTGAGCTTAACGCTCTTATTTCATCCATTGTTCAGCTCGTGTTCGAACAAAATGAACACAACCTAGTTAAAAAGGTTTTAAATCCTAACACTAATTTATTTCCTGGTGTGGAACAAGCAATTGATCCTATACACCGGAACAATTTATCCGATATGGATAAAATTCCTGACGTAGTCAAATGCCTTAGAAACTTTTCAGGAGATCCAGGAGAATTCAGCTCCTGGAAAAAAGCATAGATCGGGTACTACAATTGTACGAGCCTTTCAAAGGCACCCCCAAATATTATGGGATTTTGAGTACCATTAGGAACAAGATAGTCGGTAACGCAGATACCGCTCTTGAAGCCTATAACATTCCCTTGAATTGAGAAAGTATATCTCGCTGTTTAGGTATGCACTACGCCGATAAGCGTGATCTAAGCACACTAGAATACCAAATGATATCCTTAGTGCAAGGAAACAACTCTATACAAGAATTTTATCAAAGGGTTTATTCTCACATCTCTTTGATATTGAATAAACTATCATGTTTAGAAGTCAGCTCAGAATCTTTGAGCCTGTTGACACAAACATATCGAGATAAGGCTCTCGACCTCATCTCTCAAATCTCAAAGATTTTTTCCACCAAGACCTCAACAAAATTTTCATATTAGCACAGAAGAAAACGAGCTTGCCGAATATAATAAGAACTTAGAACACGGAAATAGCGAGTTTGATGAACCTTTGGAAAACTTTATACCAGAGGAACCAACGGAATATACGAACCAAAACGTCGAAATTTTTCCCGATATCCATTTTTTAGATTAGGAAACTCTTCGTTATCATACATCGAGGTTAAAACGAAGAGTAGAACATTGTTAGAAATTCTTATAGATACAGGGTCAAACCGCAACTATATCCAGCCCTCTCTGGTCTCTAACCCAATTCCCAATGAAAATTGTTTCTATGCTAACTCTGTTGTCGGCAGTACTAAAATAAGCCACCATGTTGAAACCAACCTGTCTTAAGGACACCAAAATAAAATTCTTCTTATTACCATCCCTCAAATCCTCTGATGCCATACTTGGCAACGATAGCCTCAAAGAACTTTCAGCTAAATTTTTCACTGAACAAAACTACATAGAAATTAAAAATGGCTTAAAAATTAGAATGAAACAAAAAACCTCCCAAGCAATTAACAATTTAGAGATAAAGATGGACCATATGTCCAATTCCCAGAAAAATGCTATTAAATCACTTGAAGAAGAATGGTCTTCGTTATTCTCCAAACCAAATGGAAAACTGACTTACACAACAACAGTTGTGGGTGAAATTCGCACCACCACAGATTCTCCTATCTACACCAAGTTCTATCCATATCCCATGCCTCTCAAGAGAGTCAAATCCGTCAGCTACTCGATGACAACATCATAAGACCGTCCAGATCTTCGTACAACTCACCTGTCTGGGTTGTACCTAAAAAAGCCGATTCCAACGGCAATAAACAATATAGGGTAGTAATGGACTACCGGAAGCTAAGCACGGTCACAGTCGCAGACCGCTATCCCATCCCAGAAATAAATGAGGTTCTCTCTCAACTGGGAAAGAACAAATTCCTCATGGTCCTTGACTTAAAAAGCGGTTTCCACCAATATCCATTAAAGGAATCGGATGTAGAAAAAACAGTCTTTTCAATAAATAACGGAAAGTATGAATTCGTAAGACTTCCGTTCGGCCTGAAAATGCACCATCCATTTTTCAACGGACCCTCGACAGATTTGGTATTAATGTACCCCGACTTTGGAAAACCATTACAACTAACAACAGACGCTTCTCAATTCGCAATAGGAGCTGTTTTGTCGCAAGACGACAGGGCTATTACTTTTATCTCCAGGACACTCAAAAAGGCAGAAGAAATGTATGCCACTAATGAAAAAGAAATGCTGGCCATATTTTGGTCATTGAGTGCTCTTAGAAATTACCTGTATGGAACAGCAAAGGTGAAGATCATAACTGATCATCAGCCCTTAACATTTGCGTTAAGCAACAAAAATCAGAATAACAAATTAAAGCGATGGAAGGCATTCCTGGAAAAAATTGAGTACAAGCTTCAATACAAACCAGGAAAGACTAATGTGGTAGCCGATGCCCTTTCCCGGATAGTAAGCCCGTCAAGTATAAACGCACTCACTTCAACGCAACACAGTGGCGAAAGTTCGCCCGAAAACTTAATTCCAAATGTCGAAACCCCTATCAATGTCTATAAAAACCAAATTCTCCTTGAAATCGGTCCCAACTTACCATCGTCATCACATTATAGAACCACAATACACCCATGATAACCTCGTTAAAATTCTGAAAAAACACCTAAACCCTTCAGTTATCAATGGCATTAAAACCAAAGAAGCCATAATGGGAATGATTCAACAAATCTACCCCTTACATTTTAGTAGTTATAAAATAGGATTTACTCAGATACATGTAGAAGATGTTACTTCGGAATCAGAACAAGAAAAAATTGTGATCGATACCCATCAACGTGCCCGCAGAAACGAGAGAGAAAATAAAGCTCACATATTAAAAACACATTATTTTCTAGGCATGTAGTGTCTGCATAGAAAATAAATACGACTGTCACCCAGATAAACCCAAATATCAGCCAACCCCTATATCTGAATTCCCCGGTCAAATTGTGCATATAGACATTTATTTCACTGATTGGAAAATAATTCTGACCGCCGTGGACAAGTTTTCAAAATATGCCTTAACAAAAATTCTAAAATGCAGATCTATTGAAGATGTAAAACAACCACTACGAGGAATTGTTTTGTCTTTTGGCGTCCCGGAAACAATCGTAGTGGATAATGAAAAAACCTTAAGTT
Source organism: Platycheirus rosarum (assembly GCA_963971375.1). Taxonomy (NCBI): domain Eukaryota; kingdom Metazoa; phylum Arthropoda; class Insecta; order Diptera; family Syrphidae; genus Platycheirus; species Platycheirus rosarum. The sequence continues at coordinate 92,555,010 of OZ020510.1, forward strand.
CAAGTTCTATTTTCTATATGTTGGAAAATCTCTTCAAAATTAAAATTCATAAAATCCCACCTTATACAAGCTCAGCTAACGGACAAGTGGAAAGATTTCATTCCACGCTCTCTGAGCTTATGTGTTGTCTTAAAGTAAAAAAAACCCACCGCACCTTTTCTGAATTATTAGATATGTCTGTTTACGAGTATAATAGATCTATTCACTCCACGACAAAAAATAAACCGATAGATGGTTTCTTCGGAAAAAATAGACTGAATCACCCCGAACAGCTTGAATTAGAAAAGAAAGAAATTATCAAAAATATTAAAACTAAACAGGCTGCAGATTTAGATTATCATAACAAAAACAGATGACCCCCGAAAAACTATTCAGTAGGAGACATTATTTTTGTGAAAATAAACAAAAGAATAATAAATAAACTTTCTCCTAGATACAAGAAAGAAATTGTAGGTGAAAACAGAAACACTACTATTTTTACAAAATCTGGAAAAAACATTCACAAAAGTCTCATAAAACATTAATTTTCCCCAACAGATTATCCTTGCCTATGTTGAATGCGGATATCCAAATCCTGGATTACACAAATTCAAAAGTGGCAACCCTGAGCTTAGGGCTCTCAAGAGTACAAACTGGTACTTTTAACAGTATTCATGACATAGATCTAGAATTATATGCCAAAGTTATCGAGGACATCAATTTTAAAATCCAGAGTTATGTTTCCAACAAAGACCCATTATATCCCTTACTATCACACGAAATTTCCAACCTCCAGAACCTCCTCATCCGATTACAACCTAGACCAAGAAAACAGAGATCATTAAATTTTATTGGTATTGCATGGAAATGGATAGCCGGAAACCCGGACCATGCCGATTTTCAAATAATTAAATCAAAAATTAATAATGTTCTTAGAAACAATAATAAACAATAAGTTATAAATAAATTGACTAATGAAAGATTAAATAATATCACAAACATTACAAACAATATTGTTAATTTAATTAAGACAAATTCAAATTTAAAAAACGAATATTTTACAAATATGAAATATAAATAAGACGTAATAAAAGAAGAATTAACTAATGTTAACTATGCCATACACTGGGCAAAAGCGGATATAATAAACTCGTTTATTTTATCAAACTCTGAAATAAATTCAGCAAAAAAAGTATTTGAAAAATATGAAATCCCATATATAAATTTAGAAGAGTCATTTGAATTTGCAGATGTCTCAAACCATACTCTATATTATAAGTATACCAGTAACAAATTTAAAAGCTTGTCAAAACCTAATGATAAAAACAATTAAGAGAAAAAATGTTATAACTAAAATACCATTTAATAATATTTTAAAATGTAACAATCAAATATTTGGTATAAAAGAAAAGTGTAAAACGTATAATAATTTGGCAATTTGTAAGCAAATAAAATTTTAGACATATGTACAAGTAGTTGTATACCAAATATACTAAAGAGCCGCCCATCAAACTGCACAGAAGTTAACAACCAACACATTCCCAGCGCCGAAGAAATAATCCCCGGAACCCTCTTTTTAAATAAATACAACGGATCAATTCTTGCAAATGGCTAAGTCATCAACATAACAGGATCTTTTATCATTCAATTTCATAACGCATCCATCACCATTGATAAACAAAATTACATTTCCAACGAAATCCCTGGGTCAAAACCACTAGCGGCAATCGTACAGCCTGACTCACAAGCAGAAAAGTATGAAGAGGTGTTAACATTAGAAATGATGAAAGTGCTACATCTTAAAAAACACTGAATACATCGAACAGATAAAAGAAGAAGACAGCCTTCATCTGATAACCAACTCCAGCCTGATTACAATAATAATAATAGTAATTGTAGTAATTGTCGTAAGAATGCTCGTATGACAGATAAATATCACCACAAATCCGGACCCAATTCCAATCGTACTTACACCTGAAATTCAATTAGAAGACAAAGAAGCATCTCATGCCGAAAGGATTACAAGCCCACCAAAACAGCTGGTAGCAGCTAAGCCAACAAGGATCAGCCAAATTCCTTTTTTCTGAAGGTTAAACGAAGACGTTTGAACTTAAATGGGGAGGAGTTAATGCAGCAAATATTTATCGCTCTATCTAGCAAATGCAGCGAATATTTAATTTCATCATTCCCATGACTTCCACGAATGATGCAGCGCAATATAATAAAATGCTGACGATATGTCTAGCAAATGGATAAATACCATGAAAACAACACCAAGCGCATTCTTGCACGTACGCAACAACGTATTGTTGTAAGTTTAGTTTCAATCAAGCATTAAAAGAATAAAGAGCTATAAGCTCCTAAAAAATTATTTTTTATATTAAATCGGCACTTACAAATTTATTTTATACAATGTTGCATAGATAATATTATCTCTTCTTCATTATCAAGCAAGATGATTGTATGCTTTGGTCTCCTTGTAGAAAAATAAGGAAGGATATAAATACAATTGTATGATGGGTGGATCGGCAGTCTTATAGTAACTTTATAGTAGCCTTTAGCTCCTTTTAAGATTAATGTAAAATATTAGAAAATAAAGGACATAGTTCCAAAAACTATTCTTTTAATTTTAAAAGTACAAAACAAATGTTCTAATTCGCGCCACCTAAGGTGAGGGCTTCCTTTACTGCGTCTACCCTCTGGGATGAAATCAAAGATCCTGCGAACCGGAGCATTGTTGTCCATTTGCTCTACATGACCTAGCCATCTTAAACGTGATATGCGTATTTTTTGACCAGGTCAATGTCGCTGTACAGCTCGTATAGTTCAGGGTTGAACATTCTCCTCCAAAGCCCGTTAACGCAGATAGTGCCAAAAATCTTCCGAAAAATCTTACACTCGAAACGACTAAGAATATCTTCATCCGCTCAAGATAGAGTCCATGCCTCAGCGCTATAGAGCAGGACTGGGATGATTAAGGTCTTATACAGAGTCTCCTTTATCTTTCGAGAGAGGGTTTTGCTACGCAATTGCCTTCCTAGCTCATAGAAACAGCGACTGACAAGAGTAATTCTTCGCTTTATTTCTGACGAGATGTTGTTATTATTGGTCGCTTCGCAACTTTTTTTTCCATGGCAGGGTTGTTAACCCCACGCACAACCCTCAACCTGGAGGGCCAGGTCCTTTCTTGGATTCCTTGGACAAAAGGAACCGGAGAATCCGTAGTCAGTAACCCACTCCGGGGATATGAGCGCTGCCGGTGGCCCATTAAGGGTTCATCCGCCACCATTTCTATTTCAATGACCTTATCTCCAAATGCGTCGAAGTAGCTCATTAGGACATCCGCTTCGTTGACTATTGACGCCATCGTTGGTCCAACTGATTGGGCTCATCCGCCGTACCTCCTCTTTCTGAGGGGCTCATGCAAGACTTCTGCGAAGAGGTAAAATAAGCACAACTGATGCGTACGAGATAGTTGCAGCACTGAGCATCACCTGTTTGACGCCGTTCAGTGCCTACCCTATTCATACAGAACCCAACCATCAAATAGCAAATATAAGTTTAAAAAAAAAAAATCCAAACTGTTATAGCGGTTTTTGAATAAATCATTTTTTCATTAATGTTTTGTACGCCAATAAATTAATAAACAGTTTGTTAGTAACAAATTACAAAATTAATTAAAACTAAAACACAGCATTTTTGAAACATTTTGGTAGCTAGATACTCATTTGGATAAGTTTCCCTAGAGAAAGCTTTAGAAAAAAACGGGTCTATGGGAGATACTGCTCATAGATTTTAAATATTTTTCCAACTACGAGAATAAAAAAAAACAATTAGAAAAAAACGTATCCATTTTTCCCAAGAAAATCTTTGGAGATATGAAAAATTAAAAAAATTTGCTTTTTTAAATTGCTTAAAAATGATGCGTCTGTTAGGTTCCAAAAGAATTCCAAAAAAGGCGTGATACATAAAAAAAATGTAAGAGCGAATCAAGGTAAAAAACAAAAGCCAGATGATAATAAGAGAAGCGGGAAGAATAAGGTCGAACCAAAAGCCTAAAGCGAAGAGACGAAATCCATAAATAAGATGGCAAAAGTAAATGAAACAACCTTTACGCAAGTGTTGTCACAAAACCCAACTCAAAGCACAAGTTCCGCAGACCCAGTTCATAAAGTATTTTCTTTGATTCTTCAAAGATTTGAAGAGCAAAGTAGGACGAACAAAATAATATTTGAAAAATTTAGCATGCTTCAACCTAGAGCTCAAACAATACGTAACTAATTATGAAAATGGACCAGTTGTTTAAAATTTGTTCATGGAATGCCAAGGGCCTTTCTACTAAAATGGACTTCTAATTCGTCCATTTAGTAGATACATTTGTCAAACGAAAAAAAATTGAAAATCATGCGTTTCATGCAATAGGTGGATCCTCTCTATTTATAAAAGAAAACATTGACCATTCCTTAAAGTCAACAATCGAACTTGAGAAAATGCAAGTTTGTGCAGTCAATACAAAATACAGATATTCGACATATAGCATTGCATCAATAATCAATATATTGTCCACCTAGGTGCAAAATAGAGAAGCAGATTTAATAAGTCTTTTTGAAGCTCTCGATTTTAAGTTTACTATAGGGGGTGACTTTAATTCAAAACATACGGTTTGGGGATCAAGATGCATATCAACCAGAGGGACAACTTTTTAAAGCTTGCATGGAAACTAGTGCTGACTTTTTATCAACTGGAAAACCAACTTACTGGCCTACGGACGTAGACAAAACTTCAGATCTACTTAACTTTTTTATCGCAAAGGGTTTTAATAAAAACTATACCAAGATCGAGGATAGCTATGATCTTCCTACTGATCACTTACCAGTCATGTTGACAGTAAGCGAAGCCTAATAATGAAGGAAAGTGCGTCATTTTTGACAAACAATAAAACGAATTGGGAAAGGTTTCGTGCAGATTGCGAAGAGGCTATTACACTTGAAGTATCATTGCAAAATACATTTGAATTAGAAGATGAAGTCGATAGATTTATTAAAATCGTCCAAGACGCTGCCTGGAAAAACACTCCGCAAAATAGCAAAAATTCAATTCCTAACGAGCAAAATGCTTCAATCGAAATTCAAGAACTTATACTCGAAAAAAGAAAAGCACGTTAGAAAGGGCAGCAATCCCTTCTCAACACAAAACTATTTTGAATCACCTCTCCAGTAAACTGAAAAATGCAATAAGAGATTCAAAAAACCGTGAGATTTCTACTTATCTCGAAGGTCTCTCCGCAGAAAAAAGTACGAATTACTCTCCGTGGAAGGCTATTAAAGGTGTTAAAAGTTACAATCCGCACCAATTCGAACAAACAATTGAGACTGGGCTAAAACAGACAGCAAAAAGGCAGATCTATTGCCAATTACCTCGATGAAACTTTCAAACCCTTTGACGGTTAGGAGTTGTTGAATGAACCCCGTGATACTCATTGGATCTTTGAAAACTTCCGAATTTGAAATGTCACATTTTCAGAACTTTTCGACGCTATAAGAAAGCAAAAAAAAACCAAAAAGGCTCCCGGATATGACTTAATAAAGAGTTGCCTAGAAAAGCAATCAAATAAATCCAACAACTGATTAATGCCACATTTAGGCTCACATACATTCCACGTCAATGGAGAGTGGCCGAAGTCAATATGGTCCAAACCAGGAAAAACTCTTAATAAAAAGAAGTCTTACAGACCAATATCGTTATTACCAATAATCTCTAAGTTATTCGAGAAATTATTACTTAAGAGCCTACTTCTAATTGTAGAAGAGAAACGGCTTATTCCTGAAATACCCACTCAACAATTGATCAAGTATACAGAATAACAAATGAAATTCAAAAATCCATAGAGGGGAGAAAGATAAGTTCAGGCGCGTTTCCTGATGTTTCGCAAGATAAGGTCTGGCACGACGGCTTAAGATTTAAACTGATACAGGTTTTTCCGGAACAAATATATTATATTCTAGAATCCTATCTGGAAAATAGACTTTTTCGAGTGAAACAAGGTACTGAATATTCAGGATTTATAGAAATAAATGCTGGTGTTCCACAAGGAAGCGTTCTTGGCCCAGTGTCATTCGTTCTTTATACTCAAGATATAACTCAAGAAGAAGACGTCATGATAGCAACATTTGCTGATGAATCGGCCATACTTGCATCATACAGCTCAAAAGATAGAGGAACCGAAAAGCTACAGAAATTTCTTGATAAAACAACAAACTAAACGAAATAATGGCGCATTGTTTTAAACGAGTCCAAATCAACACATGTTAACCTTACTTACAAGAATGTTAACAATCTACCCATCTTTATTAACTCGATAAATACCATATGCCAACGAAGCAAAGTATCTAGGCATGACTCTTGATGCTAAGCTTAATTGGGAGACACGTTTAAAAGAAGGGAGACGAGCTCGATATTAAGTTACGAGAACTAAACTGGCTTATTGGAAAATATGACAATCTAAGTTTGCTAAGTTGCTTTGGATAGTAACCCAATGTAGGCTATAGCTGAATGCCGTTTTCTATAAAAAAACTTCTTTTGCGCATTGGAAAAATATTCCGCTCCCACACCTTAAGTAAACAATTCCACATCCAAACTTTGCTGTCACATGACTTTTAAATTTCTTAAAGCACTAGAATACTTCAGATTTTTGTCGAATCAAAAATACCTGAGAAAAGTGACTATAATAGTCGATGAAAGTCATAAAGTACCTTTGACCTTCATGTACTTGGAGTGATAGGTCCACATACATCCGTACGAATTCTTTCAGTGTCGATCTTAAGCTCATAGAGGCCGGACGTCAGGTCGAGGTGCGCGCATAAATAATTACACAAAAGCCAAAAAAAAAAATTATTGCGCCTTGTTATCGCGAGTGATAAAAAAATAATATTACACACTCGTTTGAGAAATTGGCAAAAACCCCTCGCGTGTGCTGTAAAGAAAAAAAAACAATATCCACTCGTGTCGTTGGAAGACGATAAGACGCCCATTCGCGCTGTGGAAGAAAAAAAAAAAAAAAAAATAATACACACTTGCATAACAAATCAAATTATCCTCCTATCTGTCCCAACCCTTTGTGCTTAGCTTAACTGCCTCTTTCTTATCTACTGTAGGCATCGTATGCTTGCGGTAAATGGATAAGGGCATCTGAGTTTGTCCTATTGTGCTGAATATTTAAATTGATTTTTTGTATGCAAGCTGTCTTATGGGCATAACACCTAAGACAGTTTGTTTATTACAGAGATTAATTTGGATTTTCACTGCATGGTTCGACTTAGTCAGAATTGTGTTTTGTGTGTAAGTATTTGGAAATGGTAAGTGATTTTTGTGTCGTGTATTCCAATGTTCGTGGTATAAGAAAGAATTTCTTTCACCTGTACGTCTACTCTGTTCAATACAGGCCAGCTGTTTTGGCATTAAGTGAAACCCAGGTTGGAGTAAATACTGATTTATCAGAGTTTGCTCTACATGGGTATAGCTTGGTGCCATTACTCTTTTCCCATCATGGTCTCGTGGTCTATGTTAGGAATGATATTGCTTGCCAGAGCCTTCCCCAATATGGGCAATGTTCCAACACGGACTTTAACTTCTTGTGGCTCAAATTCACTGTCCACAAGCATGTCATTCATTATTGTTTTATTTATAGGAGTCCAAATCTCGACAGCAATTCCACTTGTAACGAGTTTGATGCGCTGTCTGATTCCATCTCGAAAATTGTTTCCCTTTGTCCTCGCACTGAAATCGTTATTACGGGCGATTTCAATGTACACAATTCCAATTGGCTCCGCTATTATGGTCAGACAACACCCGAAGGAAGGTATGTCGAGCTCTTTGCCGGGTTACATCACCTTACCCAACTGATCGATGTGCCAACGCGTATTCCGGATGTTGCTGGGCAAGCCGCCCATACTCTTGACTTGTTTCTTACTTCTCACCCTGATAAATATACCATTAGTGTAGCTTCTCCATTTGGCACTTCAGACCATTGTGTTATTTCAGCTAATTTCTCATCCTCCACCCATCCAGTTAAAGAAAAACTTCCCACCAGGACCGTTTGGCAATACGAGAAAGCCAACTGGGACGGCCTGAATATTTTTTTCCGAAACTTTAACTGGTCACTATGCTTCCTCGATAGTGACATTGATGCCAGTGCTAAAATGATCACAAATGTGATTTTTCTAGGGAAGCGTGCTTTTATTCCTAACAGAGTAAAAAGCATCAAACCTAAAGAAAAGTCTTGGTTTAATTCTGAGTGTAAAGAAGCTATCAGGCTCAAAGAAGTAAGTTTCCGTTCTTACAAAGCCAACCCTACAGAGGAAAATCGGAAAAAGCACAAACAAGCAAGAAACTCATGCAACTCCGTTATTGAAAGAACCAAATTTTTGCATGACCAAAAATTACGGCAAAAAATTCTGCAGTGTCCCAAAGGCAGTAAAAATTTTTGGTCATTTGTAAAAAATATTAAAAACTCCTCAACATCTTCGGTTCCAACGCTCATCGACAGTAACAAACCAATTGTTTACTCTTCAGAGAAGGCAAACTTGCTTGCCGCCCATTTCGCTGCTAGCTCCACGCTGCCGCATAGCAACGTTGCCCCTCCTGTACTTGAGAATGTAAATTTTTCCATGGGACAGATTTTTTTCCGCACTCGTACAGTAGCAAGAGTTCTCAAAGATCTCGATATACACAAATCCGCTGGCCCGGATGGTATACCCCCGATTCTTCTGAAGAGGTGTTCTTTCACACTGGCAAAGCCACTGCGTAAGCTTTTCCATCGCTCCTACCCTTCTGGAATCTTTCCTAGAAGATGGAAAACAGCATTTGTCCAGCCTGTCCCTAAGAAAGGTGACCCATCCTCCCCCTCCTCCTACCGACCCATAGCACTGACATCCCTTCTTTCTAAGGTCATGGAAACACTGATTAACCGTCAGCTTAAGGAATATCTCGAAGATCAAAAGTTTCTCCATGACCGTCAGTATGGCTTCCTCAGCAACCAGAACCAATGCTGTCTTCTGTCGTTAAATCTAAACATACCCCCAATGCCATTGTTCATGAATGGCACTTACATCGAAGAAACCGAAAAGCTCTCAGTACTCGGTATGTGTGTTCACGACGATCTCCGTTGGAACGATCATATATTTGAGATCCCTAAAAATGCTGCTAAGTGCTTAGGTTTTCTGTATTGGTGTAAGAAGTATTTTTCCCCATGTGATCTGGCTACAATTTATAAAGCGTTTATACACCCTAAACTCGAGTATAACTCCCACCTCTGGGCAGGTGCTTCGCAAACATCGCTTCACCTGCTTGATAGAATACAAAATCGAGCGTTAAGATTGATAGGAAATAGAACTGCCGCTGAAACAATTACCCCTCTCGAACACCGACGCAATGTTTCATGTCTTTCCTTATTTTATCGTTTCTTTTATAAAAAATGTTCACTCGAGGTAGCCAGCTGCATTCCTCCCCTTAAAAGTTTCGCCCGTAATACTCGTCTTGCTAGGAATGCCAATCAGTTCACCCTTGAGCCCAATTTCGGACGTACCATGAAATATAGGGATTCTTTTTTTAGCCGTACAACACGACTTTGGAATGGTTTACCCGGCGAGATTTTCCCTTGCCATTTCAATTTGCAAACATTCAAAACCAATGTTAATCGACACCTCCTATCTCTCCCCTCCCTATCTTCGTAATGCCCGCGCAGTGTGTTACATTAAAAGGGAAACAAATAGTCCCTTGTGCGCGCGTTAATTATAAAAAAAAAAAAAAAAATTGAGCTTTTGTGGGATATAACTTCAACTCATACAAACCATTTGACAATATACCCATAGCAACAACAACACCATTAGATTTGATCAACGCATTGTGTCCTCGGATAAAATAAATATCCAGGCCTTTCTCCTGAAGTGCCTTTATTGACGGCAGATTTACTCGTAGCTCTTTTGCATACAAAACCTCCTTCACCTCGATAGCTACTCTCCTGCTCTTAACGATCGTTCAACAACATGCCTTTATACGTTGCCTTCATTGCTCCACATTCTTCAGCGGTACTAATAAGAACATGCTGCTCCAGCTCTTTAACATCAGTCAAAGCCTCCAAATCATTTGTTGCATGCCGTGTATTTCCTGAGTCTTACAACCAAACATTTTGTTCAACATTCCTATTCGTCACCATCAATGCAACAGCACTACTGTCACTATAGTTTTTAGAGGACGCACCTTTTCTTTTATAATTGTGTCCCTTTTTTCTTGGATTTGTAGCATTCCTCTGCGAAGCGTGGCGAAAAAGCTGCAATACGTTTCTTTGTCCACCTGTTGAAGCATTTCTTCATTCAGCAAACGGGCATACTCCAATGTCAGAGTGTCGTCCGGCATATTTTCGAGTGGCGTTATTAGCGGTTGAAAATCTTCTGGGACCGATTTAAACAAATAGAAAATTATTTCTGTAGAATCTAGTTTCGCCCCCGCCGCTGCTAGTTCCCTCGTACACTCGTCAAATTTAGTAAAATGCCTTTTCATATCACTACCTTGCTCATATTTTAAACTATCTAAACGTGTTCTCAACATGTTTTGCTTGCCATATTTGTCCCTGAGAATGTGGTCACAAGGGCGCTCCACATATCTTTTGCTTTATATTTACTTTTAATATACTCGCGATGATTATCATCTACCAAGCATATTATCAATTTTTTGATTTCGCGTTTTTCTCCCTCCATTTTACAGTAGCATCTTGATTCGCTGCCGTTACCTCTGGTTGTTCTTGTGAAAGAACATCGAGGACATTCTGCGCTTCAAGAAAGTTTTCCATGCGATACTTCCATAAATCAAAATTACGCCCATCAAAAGGCATTCGACATTATTTCTCCAAATATCTGCGCCCATAACCTGTAAATCTAAATCTAAAAAAATTTATAAATATGCATGAATATTTTTTAATTTAGATATTAATTTTTAAACTTTGCTCTCTGAATGCTGAACTTAGACTAATCTTTATTTCACTTTTGTAACTTCATTTACTTTTACTTTCTTCCTCTCTTATTCTTCTTTTTACTTTTTCTTTGATCTCTACTTTCTCTTATACACTAACTTTAGGCAAATGCATCGTATCTGTTAATGCGACAATCTACTAAAAAAAAAATTGTCAATATGTTTCGAAATGGAAACTTGTCAGACATGTTGTAGAATTGTCACCTGTCAACGTTTATGAAATAGGGCCCTTATTACTTTGATGAACTTTTCTAAAGCATTCGATTCTGTTTGTCCAAATATTATTTGATAAACTTGTATCTAATTTAAATTTTTCTCTCATTTCAGCAAAGCTAATTTTGTCTTAGTTAACTAAAAGAGGCAAATCAGTTTTCTATAACCAGTCCTTATCTTGTGCCCTACCCGTTTATTGTGGTTTGCCCCAAATGTTGTTCTTAATGTTCATTAGCGACTAGGCACTCGTAATAAATAACTGTCAGTTTCGTATTTACGCTGACGATGTATAGATATATATTAGTTTTCATTGATTAAATGGATGATGGTGTCGCAAGAATGAATGAGAACTTAGCTTCGTTGGTGAAATGGTCCTGCGATAATAAACTTCCTTTGAATGCTCCTAAGACAACGTCAATCCAACTTTATAAAGCATATGTTGAGTTTCTGCTTACCTCCTATTCTATTAAATGGTACTCAAGTTGAGATGGTGACGAAAATTAAAAAAACCTCGGGATTATCCTTAACAGCAACCTTACTTGGAACGACCATATAAACTCTGTAGTATCTAAAATCTATGGAGCTCTTCGGAATCTATCAGTATGCAGAGAAACGTTACCGATTTCAGTTAAGCTTAAACTGGTGAAAGCCTTAATAATCCCATTAATATGGTTGTCAGCTAGTAGGCTGAACGTTGCATTCAACTCAATCGCAAGATATGTACATATAGTATAACCTACGCAGATACGGTCATGTTTCAAGTCAATCTCGACAAATTATAGAGTTTGTGGTGTGGTTTCCTAAATTTTAATTAAAAACAACCGTTTAATTTGTATAGCAAATTTGTCGTTTGTTTGTGTTTTGTGCGTTCTTTTACCAGTAGGCCTTACGCGTACACTTGCACCATCTCTCGTAGACGATTTTGTATCCATGCCATTCGCCTGTACAATGAACTTCCCCTCAGTATAAGAACCAAGGTTAAGGACAGAAACTTTTTGTCATTAGTTTTCTCCTATTTCAGTACCCATCGTTGATGTTTTTTCTTATTTGTTATTATCTATATTTATAGTTGTAACTATTGTTGTTTAAAGTTTCTTCTTTATAACCGTTGTTTTATTTTTATTTTAAAATTTTGTTTTATTTATACTTTTGGTTATAGAAACGGAAATGTATTTTTAAACCATTTTGTAGACTGTGCGCACTTAAAGAACATTACATTTCACCAACTGACAATTTTGTATTTACAATCGTTTTTTTAACAAAAAATGTTTTTTTTCCCTTTATGTTGTTTCACCAAACAACGTGGTTTACAATTTTGTATTTGTATTCTACAATGGGAAATTTGTGGCAAATTAACTTCTTGTTTCACGAAAAACAAAATATTGTTGTAATTTACAAGTAATAAATTTGTACAAATGAAACTTAATTGTGACTTTCCGTTTCACCAAAGAAAACAAATTACAAGTTTTGATCAGTTTGTAAGAATTTTTCACAAGTAAAAGTTCACGTGTAATTTCTCCAACAAGTTAGTTTCTTCTTCAATTTTATTATAAAAATGTCTTTGCGACGAAGGCATAGTAGTAGTAAGAGTTAGTCAAAGTGGCGATGATACTATGCAATATCAAATTATTTCATTTTAATGAAAAGTTCCAATAAATTGAAGCAAAAGCAACTCAGAAGAAATTATTTCAATAATTGAGCCACATATAACACGCACGACAGAAAAAAACTTTGCAATAACCCCAATCCCCAATACCCGAGGAAGCAGTTGTTAACAGCCTACCACCCATTGGTAGTGCCATGAAGTTGCTGACATACATATATGCTGCACGGACTGTTTGTAGATGTTAAAAATATAGTTAGTTAGTTAGTTATAGAAACTTTATTTATTATATTTCATTGTATGTACATATATCTACAATAAATTTCATAGTTTAATATGGTTTGGCTTAAAGCCGTTAAAAATATACATATGTATACTAAATATAAATAATAATAATAAATATTAATATTAATATACAAATATCTTTCTTATCCCTATTTATAGAGGCAACAAAGCCTTTATTCTGTTTTTTCATAATTATGTAGGTATGTTATCCCCTCAACGTTCAAAATAATTGTGATAAAACATTTGTAGATTGCAAGTTAATCAGAAACCCGGTGCAATGGGTGTTTTGAGCACTTGTGATCTACAACTTTTTTCACATTTTTTTTCGTTCTTAAAAACAAAATTTTAAATTGAGAACTTGCAGTTCGTTAAACAAAAAACTTGAAAACAAATTTGTAGTTGTGATTATCAAGTAGAAATTTATGATTGTAACTTATATTTTGGTAAATAGGCCACTGATTGTACAGCAAATTTTACAAATAAATAAATACAAATACAAGTACAACCATGAGGTAAAACTAATTCAAGTTTAAGGAACTTCGCAGGTCCCCAAATCGAATGTTATTGCGCGAACTCGTTGATTCCTCTGCATTTATCCACAGACTGTATTGACACAATTTATGATATTGTAATACTAAAAGAGATCTGGTTTGCTTCGTCTGTTCCTGATGCTCAGACCTTCACCCTGAATATACCTTATATCAAGGGAACAGAAAATCTGCAAAAGGCGTCTTTCAAAAAGGAGGTAGTATATTGATTGCTGCTAAGTGCTGTTTGAAATCTGAACTTTTACTTTCAAGTAATTGTTCAAATCTGGAACTTGTTTCAATAAAGCTAGCAGATTATTATTTTTTTTTTCACACATTCAAAATGTACTTATTTATCTTTTATCAAGACCTAGCCAAATCAGTGGGTATCAGTTTGAAGACTGCTGCAATGAAGGAGGATAATAATTTAATGCGGATCACAGACGAACATGAGATAGAACAAGGTTGTTCTTGGAGATTTGTTCCACTTCCTTAAAAAACCTAATTTTTTTCTCAGGTGGCATCACTAATTATTACAATATTTAAATTATTAATTTGTACCAAATGCTTTATGAAATCTTACAAACTTTTTCTAACTGCTAAATTTGGTTTAACAAAATACAAGAACTCCTTTGATTTCTTACCCATTTCTTCGCCAAGCTTTAGGACGTTGAACTCCGATTTAGACGTGGAATTAAGAAAAAAATCAGAAATCGTTAGACCTTCAAAATTGGGGGTCATTGTATTGCAAGATGGTTTATGTACATCTTCATTTCTTCAAATGTTTTTTGCTTACAGGAATTTATTTTAAAACGGTTATTCAAGGAAGCAATGTGTTTCAGTAATTTAATTTTTTGTTTTTAATTAATTTTATTGAGAAAATAACTGGGTTTTTTGCTGATTGGCGGCTCTTTGATGAGAATGTATCGAACTGCATGAGTATTGCTGCTCTGCAGTCTATGTATATACAAATACTTATACAAATAAACTCAACGAAGGAAAACTGGGCGAAGCCATAAGCTTGTTCAAGGTTTTACTTCTTTGTTAGTAAGTTAGTGCTAAGTAAGCAGGGTCTCGAACAAGACAAATAAAGCGTGCATAGTGGTTTTTTTATATAATTTTTCCACTTTAAAATTCCCGTGTTTTATTTATTTTTATTTACTTAGAAATGGTTATACAGTCCGCTGAGCTACGATACAGAGAAGGTTTAAGATGGAGCATTTGTAAACAAAATGAACATGATGAATACTTTTTTTTTAACTTTAACGTGTAAGGGCCACGTATTGAAAAAAAACGTTCATTGAGTTTTTTAAGGGGTGGCAGAAGGCTTACAACAGCCACAGCTAGCAGACTTAAAACTAAGGCGTAAGCCGTCCGACACTTGTTCAATTTAAATTTTACATATTTCAAAGCTTTAAAAATTAGACTTAGCTAAATTAAATAAAAACCGTTTAATTCTTTCTTTCAGATCAACACTTTACGACCAACAGATTCACCAACCTTTGTAATCATCGGGTGTGGTTGCTGTTTCTTGCAATCCTGCACCGCTTTTATGGTACTGTTTCCAATTTGGTACAGCAAAAAGTGTTGTGTTACGTTTCTAAAAATGCAATTTTGTTCATCAACATCAAGTGTTATGGTCATATTTCTTCTGGGGTTCCTCAAAATGCTGCCACAGGTAAATCGTATTATTTCCTTTAACAAAACTATACTTTTGTAAACATAAGCCCATCATGTATGTATGTATAGGTATACGTTAGTTCATGATTGATTCAAGATTTTTTTTTTTTTATTTTATTATATATTAACATATAATAAATTACATATAAATATAAAAATAATGTTACAGCTCTAGCTACCAGGCTTTCGGCAATTTTGTTTGATTTTTTTACGTTATATTCTATTTTCTAAACTAAGCAAAGTAAGTAAATTAAAAACTAATTGAATATTTGTAACACTAGGAAATTTAAGTATCTCGAATGGGTTAGTATTGTGGGAAATATTTTTTTTTTATTTTTAATATTTTTAACTAGGTGTCTGTAAGGCACATTGCCTTTTAAAATGCAACATGACATTGCATGACACTAGTTAGAAGAATTAGAAACATAGGAAATAATTTTTTTTCGGCGCAGTAGATCGAGAATTAGGTGATTATTTTCTCATTTTAAAACTCACGGACGGCTCTAGCTTCCACTAGGAGTTAGAAAAATTTCTTCTTAACCTGAGTATCGAACTGACGACCTCCGGGTCAGAAGCAAACATCTTATCTACTGCACCAATGCCACCCGCATTGTTGTTAAAATTTGTTTTATTTTAAGACATTCATATGTTAGGTTTTTAATTGTTAATTGAAAATCGCTGTGGCAGGTATGGCAATTTGGTGGATTGTCCTTGGTGATGAGGTGGCTGTTTGTGAGGAAAGTATGCACAAGTCTGAGGCGAAGGAAACATTTGATCATTTGGTTTGAGGGAGACCATTGGTAGTCTTCTAGGGTTGATGCCAGAATAATGGTGAATATACTCTCTCGACTCCAAGTCCTTTTTTCGCAACAAGCATTTTTGATGTTCCTTTCGATGTCTTCTTTGTTGTTAATAAAAAATGTAAGTAAAGGTTCGTAAGAGGCATTCCTTGCTGCCCTGTCGGCGAGTTCATTACCTAGGATACCTGCATGCCCAGGGACCCAAATGAGTTTTAGCTTATCCTTATTAGCTATAAGTTTGTTTCGTATATTTGCTATAATTGGATTTCTATTGTTGTGGTTAAGGATTCCGTCGATTTTGGAACGGCTATCTGTTCATATAAGAGTTTGTTACTGTTGACATTGTTCTGCAGCTCTTAGTAATGCAACGGCTTCAGCTGTATACACAGATGCGAATTCGGGTAGCAAGCCTTTATCTTGGATATCTCTTTTTTCGTTAACTACGGCAAATGACGTGCCAGCTTCACTTTTATATCCATCCGTGTAGATAATGTTCCATTGGCAGTGGGTTTCTCGGATTTGTCGGAGTATTTGTCTGTAAGCCGACGGATTTGTTGAGTTTTTCGGAAGGGATGTAAGTTCCGTATTGATGGACACTTTCGTTAACAACCATGGTGGAAAACATAGAAATCGGTGTTGTTGGGCGTTTAGTATTGTCCATTGTTTTTGAATAGCTTACAGCATTTAGGATTGCAGAAGGTTGTTTGGTAGTTCTCTTACGAGTTTTAATCGGAGAGTTTTCCGATGTAGCGATCTTAGAAACGAGGAGTGAAGTGAGATATTCAAACCGATGTGGAATCGACAGCAGGCCACTTTCAGTGAGGATATTTCTGTATTCCAATTAAGACCTCGAAGAGCAAATCGAAGGAAACGGCGTTGTATGCTCTCAATTCTGGCAATGTGCACTTGTTGGTAAGGCGACCACACTTGACAAGCGTAGTCAAGAAGCGGACGAACAAATGATATGTAAAGGGATCGGGTAACGTAGGGGTCTGCAAATTCCTTGGACTATCGTTTCACGAAGCCAAGTGCTGAATTTGCCTTAAGAATTATATCGTCGATATGTTTGAGAAAATTCAGCTCATGGTCGCAAATAATCCCAAGCTCACGGATCACCTGAACGGGGGAAATGGTTTGACTGTGTAGAAGATAGAGACGGGGAGAAGATTTGATGCGTTTACGTGAGAATGTTAATGATTGGCACTTGGAAATATTAAGCTCCAAGCAGTTTTTGGAGCACCATATTGAAAAATTGTCCAGATCCTGTTGGAAGTGGGAAGAGTCTTCAGATGAAGAAATGAACTTGTTAAACTTAGTATCGTCTGCGTAGAGTGAGATGGAGGAATGTTTGACGATTTCAATGTCGTTGATACTAAGAATGAAGAGGAGAGGGCCTAAATGGCTGCCTTGGGGAACACCGGATGTATCTAAAAAACGGCTTGATAAGACGGATCTGAACCGAACGCTGTAAAAACGGTTTTCTATTCTAAATAAGAAGAATTCCATCTCAACAGAATGGGTTCAAAGCCGAGGGTGGAAAGTTTAAAAAGAATAAGTTTGTGGGAGATTTCATCGAAAGCTTTACTAAAATGTGTTGAAATAACATCGACCTCCTTTCCATTCTCCAAGGCTGAGAGGGAAAATGAAACAAAGTCAACGAGGTTTGTTGTTGTTGACCTGCCTTTGAGGAACCCGTGTTGTCTAGGGGAAATGAGAGATTTGCAATGAAAACTTAAGTTTTCATACAAAATGCTTTCGAAAATGTTGGGTATATGCGATAGTTTAGCGATGGGACGATAGTTTTTCACGTCGCACTTAACGCCGTTTTCCATACTTGAGGGAAATCTCCTTGGCATATGGACAAACTAACGATTTTTGAGAGGGGAAATAAAGTTAAAGGAAATATGTTAAATGCAACTTGTTTTTTTACAAATGTGTAAAATTGAACTTTTTGCTGCCGAGATCTTGGAGCCGGATACGTTACACCAGGTTTCAATTTCTTCGAATATCTTTAAAAATAATGCTTGTACAATTTTTAGTTCTTTACACTTAGCGAAAATGATAAGATCGTCGGCATATAGACTTTATTTGACTGTTTTCAAATTTATCAAAATATCTGAAATGTCATTGAAGGCTATAATAAACAAGATAACTGATAACGGAGATCCTTGGGGAACTCCATTTTTCAAAGTTTTGACGGTGGAGAATACGCCGTTTATTTTATTATTATTATTATTATTTTTTTTTTTTTGAATTGTCTTTTGTTTAGAAACAATTTTATGATTTCGAACATTTTTGGGCCAACTTTCCATTTTGCCAATTTTGTTTAAGATGATATGGATACCAATGCGGTCAAATGCCTTTTCAAAATGAATTGAAATAATCGAGACATGGTTTTTGGTTGATAAAGCATTTGTTATGTAGTGTGTAGTCGTCAATATGCAGCAACACATCCATTGTCCCTCTGCCATGCTTGAATGCAACTTGGTTAATATCTAATAAATTTTTGTTTTCTAAAAACCAAGATAGTCTTTTGGAAACAATTTTTTCAAAAACTTTTCCTATGCATGGGAGCAGAGAAATTGGACGGTATCCTTTTAACGAGGTGGATTCGGTTTTCGGCTTAGGAATGGGAATAATGGTAGCCGTTTTCCAAATTTGGGGGATAATTCCCGTGGTAAATAAATAATAATCCAGGGGTATTTCCTTTGGCAGAATTTATGCTACCATTTAATTCAATTACATTGATAGGAAGTTCAAGAGATTCGGTGGTTGGATCTGAATTTTGTGGTGAATAATTTGTCTGGATAGCAGTATTGGACTTCCTGGCGACAAAGTAAGGATGAACATTTGGGTCGCTTGAGTAGGTCGACCAAGCTTGTGCAAAATGTTCGGCTATTTGGTAAGGACAATATAATATTTTTGAACCATCTATTATAGTTTTTATTGAGTGCGGAATATAGTTCAATGTCAGTATTTTTATATCTCTCCATAGTTTTTTTGGGGAAGAGCTTGGATTTATGTTGGCCGTGAAGATTTCAAAGCACTTTTTTCTTTTCAATTTTAACAGTACCACGAAAGAGAGCATTAAGTCTTCTATAAAATTGTGGAAAGCTGTTTGCTTATCTTTACGGAGTTTTTCAAGATCCACCAGGGAACTTCTGCTTTGTGCTGCGAATTCTTGGTTTGGGGAATAGCCATGTGCGCAGCATATCGAACCGATTTAGTGATTAAAGCACATTCTCTATTAATGTTTGAGGATTCTGGATTTGAAGCAAGAAAATCTTCATTACATTTTTGAAACAATTTCCAATTTGCTTTGCTAGTTTTAAAGGTGGGTGGAAGTTGTATTGGTTATGGTTTTTAAGTATAGGGATGCTAATCAAGATCGGAAAGTGATTGCTACCGTGTAAATTGGAAATTAACTAGCGTTAATTGTGTTTTTGGTTGTAATGAAAGATAAATCTATATGGGTGAAAGTTCGATGTGTAGAGAAATGTGTTGGAGAGCCGTTATTTAAAATGGATAAACTTGAGGAGGCTAGGAATTGTTCTACTATTCTTCTTCTAGCATATATAACTGGGGATCCCCAAAGGGGGCTCCACGAATTAAAATCACCAATTTATAAAATAGGCGAGTTAATACCTTGAATAATGCCATCAAGTTCGGAGCTTGTGAAATGTTGGTCAGCAGGGATGTAAAGACAGATAATTGTAATTTTAATTCTTAAATTAATTTCAACTGTTTTATTTAAGGTGTTGGTGTTTTGCTAAATTATGTATTTTGTTTGACTGTAAGAAATTTATGTTGGCAACGTTTCTTTGTTCATCGCTTTGACTCTGCTGATCGGGTCTCGAAGCTTCGCCTCTCACAACAGAACGAGGATGATTCGAGACTCGATGAGCAGAGTCGGAGTATTGTTTATTAAGATTATTGTTATGTGTCATCATCATAATCTTGTTCATGGGAATTTAGGAGGGAGAAGATGGTTGGGTTTGGATTATGCTGTGGTTGTTGAAGAGAGGTTGTTTTTTGTTCGGGGGAGTTTAGGAGAGAGGAGATGATTGGGTATGGATTTTGTTGTGGTTGTTGGCGAGAGGTTGTTTTTTGATTAATAAATTGATTACTTCGTGTAGGAAAAGAAGGGAAGGGAACAGTTTTGTTTTTCAATTTCAATTGATTTGCTTAGAATTATTTTTTGTGGTTGTCTGAAGTTATTTTTTGGTTATTTAAAGGAATTGGAATTGTAGCTGTTGTATTTTGGTTATTTACTATGGTTTGTTGCATATTGTGTTCTGAGTGAGATGGATGCGCATAAGAACAGGAGGAATGGGAGGTGGAATTCTGGAAATTGGTGTTATTTTGAGTCTTGTGGAATATAGATTTGGAGTAGAGATTATAGGAATGTGTTTTTTTGGTCTCTGTAAATTCGTCTAGCTTCGGCTCAAGACGATTTGGTTTTTGTTTTTATAGTAAGAGTTTCTTTGTTTTGGACATATCTGGGACAAACAGTGGATGAGGCTGGATAAGAGCCTTGACAGTTTGCACACATAATGCGAGTACAATCGGAATTTTCGTGTGGTGGGTGGTTGCAGCTGACGCATGAAGGTTCTCTTACACCATTTAATTGTGTGTCCAAGAAGCTGGCATTGCCTACAACTCATTGGATTTGGAATATATTCAGTGACTTTTGTTTAATACCATCCTACTTGGAGGAAGGCTGGTAACCTTGGTCGAGACTTAATTGTATTGGCAACAGAAGAAGTTAAAAATTTTAATTTTATTATAAACGGATAGTATTTAAAAGGGAGAGTGATTCTTATCGAAAACCCAGTAAAATTACTACTACAGAAAATCAAGTGCACAAGATATATCGTGTATTTTAAGTTTAAATTGAATTTTTAATATTCTCGCAAAAGGCTTACAAGTGTTTGTTCTTTGGCTTTATTTTGATGTTGACAGCCACAGCTTAAGTAGTAAGTACAAACGTATTGAGTGCTATATAAAAGTAA
Organism: Platycheirus rosarum; assembly: GCA_963971375.1. Taxonomy (NCBI): domain Eukaryota; kingdom Metazoa; phylum Arthropoda; class Insecta; order Diptera; family Syrphidae; genus Platycheirus; species Platycheirus rosarum. The sequence goes on from OZ020510.1 coordinate 92,576,134, forward strand.
TACAGTTGTGTTGCATAAAATTAATTGACACCTTAGAGTAAGAAACGAACACCGAAAAAAACAGTAGGGGCTACTATTAATGCTACACCAAATTACAAAATAAAATGTTATTACGTATCATTAACCTGCGGATGTTCTTAAGTTATCACTATGTAGTTTCGTTTCACTAGAAGTTGCTTTAATAATCATAAATCATTTAAACACTAAATTAAAAGAAAAGTTTTAAGTCTTACAGTATTTTTGGAAAAAAAATGTTTGCCATTCTACTGTTTTGTTTTAAATATTATGTTTATAATTAAATCATAACAATATAACTGCTTAAGGCACATGGATACTTTAGTATAATTTGTTTTCTTTTTTTATACAAATCAATCCAATAAGCCATCAAGAGAAGATATTGTAATTTGTTTTTAAAATGAAGCAAAACCAAAAAATAATTAGCCACATCATGGTATCCGTTTTTTGAAATAATTTTTAAAAATCTTTCGAAAATTTAGGCGAACTTTAAGAATATAATGTTTTACACTCATTCACGATAGTCGTTTTGTTTAGCAGAAAGGAGAAGATGTGGGACTATTTAGTACGACTATCTTCATATTTTGTGCACTTAAATAACATAAAAGATGACAAAGTTGAAAACGCAGAAACTGACACCAAGACAATTGCTAAAACGAAAATGTGACGAACTATCACCAGAAACTATTTCCTCAAATTCATCAAATTTGGTTGCAAATCTAGGGTTCGAAGATTTAATGACTAACTTTGCAACTTTGCTGGACGAGAAACTGAAAAACCTACCAACAAAAGATTATTTAGAAACACTAAACTCACAAATAAGTGCTCTATCGTCTCAAATAAACCAACTTGCGAACGAAAATCAGATCTTGAAGGAGCAACTTAAAGATTTGGTAACAGAAATAGAGAAAGACAGACAGACAGTAAATTGGTTAGAAGATCAAATAAAAAACAAAAACATTATTTTTAAGGGTATCGACTCACAAAGATGTGCTCGAGATGAGGTTAAAAGAATTTGTGAGCAGGTCATAAAAATGCCCTCAGATGTTAATGTGTGTTCGATCAAAAATATAAATGAAAGATATGGAAAGGTGTCAGTCATTGCTGAATTTGAATCGGCAAATTTTGTTGAGGAAGTGTTTAAGCGAACTAGAAATTTGTCTGGAACAACATTTTACCTAGAAAGAGACCTGAATTAAAAAAAAAACAAAGTCAAAAAAAGTCCATGTTGCAGCTAAGGAGAAATATTCTAGAGAAGAGCAGAAAACATAGAATCAACGTGCTTAACGACAAAATGAGAATTGGTGCCAAATGGTTTAAATGGAACAACCAAAATGAACTTATGTGTGGGACATTAAAAGGAGAAGACGTGCTTAAAGAAATGTATCAAGATAAAATTGAACATCTTAATTTTAGGACTCTCATAGAAAAATCTAACCAAAAAAACTAAAACCTGTCTGTCAATGCAAACAAAATATATTTAATTCACTCTTAGATTTAAGTAAAAAAAATTAAAATAAACTACATGAAGAAATAAAAATAAGAATAGTATCATATAATGTACATGGCCTGGAAAACAAAATACTTTTTTAATTATATATCATCCCATGAGGTTTTCATTCTTATAGAAACGCATCTTCTAGAAGAAAAAATAAACCAATTCCGAAAATACTTTAAGGATTTTAATACATACTGGAGATCTGCGATACGTAACAGCCGATTCGGTAGGGCAATCGGAGGAATGGTATATGGTATTAAAAAGAACTTATGCAAAAACGGAATCGAGCATGAATACATGAACTTTGAAAATGCAGATGTCTTACGAATTAAAAGTGGCGGCAAAGTTATATCAGTTATTCCATTGTATTTGAGAAGCACGGATTGGCAAAATGATTTGGAAAATGTTAAAACCGTATTTGCTGACTATACATACAGAATCCCATATTATTGGGTGATATGAATGTGCGATTGGGCAACCTACAACAAGATTTGGACGAGATCTATCAATCCACATTTACTGCAGGTCTCGAGATACGATGTTCAAAAGATGATATTGTAAATGCAAAAGGGAAGGAATTTTTAGAATTTTGCAATTACCACGGACTGATAATTTTAAACGGTAGGACAAGAGGAAACGAGAAAGGCAATTTCACTTACATAAGTAAATTAAATAAATTTATTGGCGCGACAGCTCCTTAAGGAGCCAAGGCCTAGTGACTTATACTCTCAACCATTCCTGTGTGTGTGTTGTTACTCTACAAGAATGGAAGGGACCTACAGTTTACCGCCGAGTCCGAACGGCTACATGAGATGCACTTTTTCGAGACAAATTTTACTCTTGGAGGTTTTGTCAGTTCCTCGCAAGAGGCAGTACCCCAGAAAAAAAGGTGGCTATGAGCTGGATTTGAACCCAGGTTCTTTCGCTTAGCAGTCCGACACACTAACCACTAAGCCACGGGGCACTACCTTACATAAGTACATAAGTACACTTACATAAGTAATAATGGAAAATCGGTTAATGATATATGTGCGTTATCACAGGAAATATTACTAAATGTTGAAAGATTTAACGTCGAAGAAGCAATTTGGCCGGATCACCTGTCAATTAAGCTGAGCTTAAAACAAAATACTGTTGTTTCTGAAATCGAATTTAAAAATCTTTTGCCAAAACTTATATGGAAGGAAACTGAAAAGATATTTTACCATCAAAAACTAACCACAAATCTACAAAATCTTAAAATACAAAGTGAGATGATTCAAATAAGTGATCTCGTTACTATCATCAAAAAGTCAGCAGCACAGGAATGTAGTAACATAAAACCATATAACCCAATGCGAAACAGGAAGAAAAGAAGCTTAGAAACTTTTAAACACATACCGAAAAACAAGAAATGATGATGATAAGCAAAGATATTTGAGGGCACAAAAAGATTATAAAGTAAAAAAAATAAAAAATAGTAAAATACTATACTAACAACAAGTAGATTTCAGAATTAACACCGTTAGAGATATTAAGGATTGGTGGAATCTAGTAAAGGAAATAAGAAACAAAGGGGAACAGGTATACAACGATATAAGTGCTATGGAGTTCAAAACTTATTACAAAAATCTTCTAAATCCAAATCAAGTAGCCACTAACATTTTATATGTGCCTAACTTTGTTGAGGACCCGAATTTGGACAGACCGTTTTCTCTAGATGAGCTTAAGCATATGCTCAATAACCTAAAACTGAACAAAGCACCTGGAGAAGATAGAATAACGTATGAATTTATTGCAAATGCAAGCGATGAATTTCTTGAGGATCTCGCAAAAATTTATATCAGAATGTTGGATGAATGCAGGGTGGAAGAATCTTTTACGAAGTCGATAATTTACCCGATTTTTAAGAAAGGTGATTGTAGTGATCCCAGCAACTATGGAGGCATTTCTTTCATGAATTGCATAGCAAAAACCATGATGGGGGTACTAAATGAAAGGTTATGCAGCTGGGTTGAAAGAAATAATATCCTTACCGAGTACCAGGCTGGATTCAGAAAACAATACTCTACAATGGACAATATTAATAACTTGGCTTTAATCGTTCACATCAAGTTCGCAGCAAAACCATATGTGAAATAGACTGGAACAATAAGAACTTACAACTTCTCAATGGACTCAAATTAGAGGTTCGCCACGAAATAGAACGGAGAGCGAGGGAAAGTAGCATAAGAATTTACAAGTCCTTAGATTACTCAGATCAAAATTATATTAATGAAGATTTAAACCTAAGTAAAACAACTTGGATTTTTAAGGCTAGATGCGATCTCATTCATCTCAATGGAAACAGATTTGGAGGACAAGAGTCATCTTTATGCAGCATGTGTAATATGATGGAAGAAGAAAACATTCAACATTTTCTCGGAAGATGCCCCGTCCTTAGTAAGGTTTTTGTTTTTTGTTTTTTTTTTTTAATTTTTATTTATTTTGAATTGAATTATAAAAAAATTTTAAATATGTAATATAAGAAAAAAAGAAAAACAAAAAATCATCTACTACTACTACTACTACCATCGTACTTCGATAGTGTCAGGTAGTTGGAAGAGATCAAAGGAAAATAACATGAGTCCTGTTGGTTTTCTCTTTCCTTCATGTACTTTTGTACATTTATATAATATCGGTTACGTTTTGAGATTTCATCTCCGAGACAATTTCTGCCTCGGGTATATTTATGAGGAAAGGGGCATACGCCACACCTTTCTTGAGATTGAGGTTAGGGTGAAGTTTAATCGTCACCGGGCATAGACTATTGAGAGAGTTGGATTCAATAAATTTGTCTTCAATTTGTGGATTTTTGGCTAGAATAAGAATTGAACCATCTATTAGTTTTGAGATCTTTTCATATTCTGCACCGATTGAATCGATCACTTTTTTGAGAAGTCAATGGCTTTTCTTCACTGTTAGAAGAAATAAGCACAAAACGTAGATTTTTTGAGTTAATTTTCTTTGGAAGTTCGGGATATTCAGAAAATATTACGGAGGCGGTTTTTTGTCTTTTATTTGATCTATCTGAGGAATCCGGGGGATTAGGGGGTTCGGAGATGGAAATAACTTGATTGGGACGTGGCCATCAAACCCTAAATTAATATCCACTAACAATCACTCCGAAAAGGTAGTACGATTAATAGGCGAATTAATTATGAAAGGAACGATAGGAACAAATATTTATTTCTAATGAAAAAACTGTCAACGAAAATTAATGACTCACCACGATGTGCACAGTACCTGTATGGTTTAAAAAGACAAATGGACTCGATTCAAGATTTATAGTTTACCTTTACTAGAAAATGTTATTTTGTTTTGAAACAACCTTTGCCCGCGGCTTTGCTTTCGTTAGCCTCTGATACAGAGGCTGATACGATAGTCAACGCCCTTGAATCTGATAAAGCATTGCTTCCAGTCAGTCGTTAAGCTACAGTAAAGTTAACAACACTCCTGACGACTTTCGCTGTGTCCAAGCAATATTGAGTATTTTTTCAAGTGGTAGAAAATAAAGTAATTAAAAAGCTATTTTTGCCTTTAGACCATTAATCTGTTTTAATTTTATTAAAATAATAAGCCAATATTAATTTGGGACATCGGAAGATGTTCTTAAAACATCGGCTGATGACGTGACGTCAGCAAAGCGCCGAAAAAATAAAAAAACAAAATGTGGTAAAGAGGAAAATGACGGTGAATACAGCCGCAGGAGAAGAAAAAGCTGCAAAAACAAATATAGTAGCTAAGAAAATCCAGCAGCTTCAAGCAAGCTGCGTTCGGTCAGATATGGAGGTGTCGTACATGTCTGACGGTGGAGAGGGGCATTATATTACGCCTGACGGCACCCAAAACCAACAACTCGACATGACATCACAGCCGCCCTCATCCGAGTAAGAAAATGAGGACGAGGAGATAAGTGAGTTGGAGAAGAAAATAATGGCCCTTCAGGAAAAACAGATAGCCAGAAGAGCGATGGAGAAGCTTGCCAAAGAGCAGAAGGAGGCAGCCAAATTAAGGGCACACCAGACGGCTCAGGAAGAGGTACACCAGCAACAACAACCACCACAACTGCAGGAATTGGAAAAAGAGCAACATTCCAACTGCAGAATAAATGTTTTATAAAACTTAAAGTACATCTTGTTTTTATATCATTTGTTCCTTTCTTTTATAACTAACCCGCAATAAAGGGATTATGACTAACCTTTTAATGTGGATTAAACACAGTGGGGGCGTTAGGTAAATAGTGAATGATGTTAGAGGAGGTACCGATGCACATTCGTTTTAAAGATCTGCATTTCAAAATGGGGGGGGGCAGAGGCGGGCAAAACATTCCACATTCGTGTGGTACGATTTAAAAAAGAAATTTGGAATTTCAGGGGAGGAATGCAACTGGCTATTTAACTAGAGCATTGTTTATAGGAATAGCGATAAAAAAGCGAAGGGCAGGAGACGTTACGACGGTGGTCAAGAGATGTAAATGTTTCTGGTATTTTCCGTTCGCCTATCATTTTTAAAGCTCTTTTTTGAATTCTGTCCAAGAAACTTAAGTGGATTATGGGAGCACCTGCCAAATATGGCAGTAATACTCAAGTTTTGGCCGAATATACGCTTTATATCGCCTATGGCTGATCTACATTTACCTTAGGTATCGATAGGTAGGGCAGTTGCGGCGGCACTTAAGTAATTTTAAGTTTATTTTAAGTTTATTTTTTAGTTTATTTAAGGAAACCTAAACACCTCGCAGCATTCTTTGCGACGTCAAATATGTGGCTGTTCCACAGAAGTTGGTCCGTAATACACATTCCTAGAACTGAGAGGTGATCGGTTTCTTCGATGCAAGTACCACTTATGGATAGTGGCAAGGAGGCACGTTTTGCTTTAACGACACAATACAACATTGAGTTCTTGAAGCATTAAATTCGATGCGATTTCTTACTTCCCAATGCACAATGCTGTCAAGATCAGAATTTAATGAACTTATTATACGCTGCCCTTGCAGTTCCACATGCGAATAACATGGATGAGAATCTGAAAAACTGAGAGTACTGTCGTCAGCAAAACAATTTATTGGATTAGTAATTTCAGATAATAAGTCGTAAATAAATATGAGACAGAGAGTCGGAGACAAAACAGAGCCCTGGGGCACACCACCATTTATTTTGTGAGTATCAGACTTGAATCCGGCCAGTGCAACTTGTATTGACCGTTTCTAAAGGTAATTACTGATCCATCGAAGAAGAGATTCGTCGAGTTCAAATGCACGCATTTGCGATAAAAGGGCTTGATTTTTGTTTTTTGTTTTTTTTTTTTTGTATGCCAAACTATATCAAATGCCTTCAAAATATCAAGTGCAATCATTTTGCTTTCACCAAAGCGATGGAGAGATTGGTTCCACTTTTCGATGAGATATACCATCAGATCACTAGTGGACCTGTTGCTACGAAAGCCGTACAGCCGGTCTTTAAGAAACTTTCGTTCTTCGAGATATTTCTTAAGCTGAAAATTAATCAACGTTTCCATGACCTCGGAAAGAAGGGACGTTAGTGCAATTGGTCGATAGTTTGAGGGAGAGCTTCCTCTCTTTCACCTTTTTTTGGGATAGGCTGTACAAATGCGGTTTTCCATCCACTCGGAAAGAGCCCAGAGGAATAAGACAGATTGAAAAGTTTACGCAAAGGTTTTGCGAGCGTTAAAGAACACCTCTTCAAAATACAAGCGGGGATACTATCTGGGCCAGCGGATTTGTGTATGTTGAGATCTTTCAAAACTCTTGCGTTCAGTTGCGTTCAGTTGCGAAAGAAGATTGGTCTTGGAAAAGAAGATTGTTCGATGCAGTATAGACGTAGAGATAACGGCCGTATAACAGCATAGAAATTCTTCCTAAGCCCACGTATGTTTGCATTGTCAATCCTGAATGTACAAAAATACAAAACTAAAAAATAACGAAATCGGACAATTATCTATAATTCATTACAACTAGGTTCCATTTGAGTTGTTCAATTACAACTGTCATTAGTGTTATGCCTTAATAACAATTGCATTGATCAACCCCCAAATAACTCAGAGAATATTAACTAATCTATCCGATAACGAACAAGCTAGCCATAGGGATTTACGGGATGGCTGTGGCTAATCGGAATTGTCTGCGACGAGGGGACAAGGTAAAACATGTGAGGACGACGCTCGTTAGCTGTGGTGACTGATGACATGGGCTTTAGGTTTATATTTGTTTTGGGGAACTTGGGTTTCTTTAGGTTATATGTATATATGTATATATTTTTTTGTATGCACTCCGCAGAACTGATTATTTTTTGCATGCACTATTTAAGTTTGTCTAACACGCATAAGTCTATTTTAATTTATTTATTGTAGAAATATTTTAAAAAGCGGATTTAGTTGGTTTAATTTATTTTTATATTTAGGTTTGGTTTAATTAAGCTGGCAAAAAACATGGTGAAAGCCTCCGACGACCGAAACTTGACTTTGATGGTCTCTCGCGCACGTGATGCGGTTGAAGTACAAACGGCAACTCTTGTCAAATATAAAAAAATCCAAACCACACTTCATTGATCGATATTTTCTGTTATTATGAGTAGGGGTCCGCCAATAAAAAAGGATAATAATTTAGGGTTCCGTGGTCGTGGTCGCAACAAATTTGGAACCTGTGATCTAAGGCACCAGTTATAGTAAGCATTGAAACTGACTATTAAAAATATCCATTTTTTAATTAGAAAGATATTGAAGAAGTCAAATACTGTATATGCAACAATAAATCTTATAATTAGAATTTATTTATTACTTAGCAGAAGTTTACTTGATCATAATCCACATAAAGCGGTTCTAAATAAATTTGTGTTACTTATTAATGCATCAAAATAATCGATGATTTAGAAAACCTTTAAAAGGTTCAATGAACGTTTCAACTGGCTCATCTGATACGGGGATCCGTCCGTTATTTATTTAGCAATAATAATGAAGTTCCATTATTTGTATTTCTTTTACCTTAATTTGAATAACTACCTAACACACCTGGCGTTGGTGGGGCATACCATACATTTTCTTGATCCTCCTCTAGCGCCACAAATAGGATCCAATAGTAATTTAGTACCATCAACCTAATCGTGTCAGTACACAAATACATTTTAATATTGTTGATATTAAAGTATGTACATTTAATAGCATTAGTTACTCCTTGCAGTTTGTTAGCCCCGTCAAAATTGGTCGATGAATAATAGTTTTCGGCACCACCTAGTAATTAAAATAGCCTTAGTTACTTCTTACAATATTAACTATATACTATACTATATTTAGGTTTGGTTTAATTAAAGCTGGCAAAAAACAGGGTGAAAGCCCCCGACGACCGAAACTTGACTTTGATGGTCTCTCGCGCACGTGATGCGGTTGAAGTACAAACGGCAACTCTTGTCAAATATAAAAAAATCCAAACCACACTTCATTGATCGATATTTTCTGTTATTATGAGTAGGGGTCCGCCAATAAAAAAGGATAATAATTTAGGGTTCCGTGGTCGTGGTCGCAACAAATTTGGAACCTGTGATCTAAGGCACCAGTTATAATAAGCATTGAAACTGACTATTAAAAATATCCATTTTTTAATTAGAAAGATATTGAAGAAGTCAAATACTGTATATGCAACAATAAATCTTATAATTAGAATTTATTTATTACTTAGCAGAAGTTTACTTGATCATAATCCACATAAAGCGGTTCTAAATAAATTTGTGTTACTTATTAATGCATCAAAATAATCAATGATTTAGAAAACCTTTAAAAGGTTCAATGAACGTTTCAACTGGCTCATCTGATACGGGGATCCGTCCGTTATTTATTTAGCAATAATAATGAAGTTCCATTATTTGTATTTCTTTTACCTTAATTTGAATAACTACCTAACACACCTGGCGTTGGTGGGGCATACCATACATTTTCTTGATCCTCCTCTAGCACCACAAATAGGATCCAATAGTAATTTAGTATCATCAACCTAATCGTGTCAGTACACAAATACATTTTAATATTGTTGATATTAAAGTATGTACATTTAATAGCATTAGTTACTCCTTGCAGTTTGTAAGCCCCGTCAAAATTGGTCGATGAATAATAGTTTTCGGCACCACCTAGTAATTAAAATAGCCTTAGTTACTTCTTACAATATTAACTATCTGCTTGTGAAAATCCCTTCAAAATCGGTCCCTAAATAAGATTTTTCAAAAACAAAACACCCCATCGCCACCTAGTGAGTAGTCCAAATATGGTAAATTACTTCATAGAACATCAGGAGAAATACAGAACGCAAACTTTGTGTAAAAGTGCAGCATTTAAAAGTGATTCGAGTTTGGAAAGAGAACCGAAAGAGAATCGCAGCTAAAATATTGCAAGGTCTAAAAGCAGTCTAACAGAGGTGAAAGCTTTGGTAAGAGAATACGAACCGGGAGTAATGGTGTAGGCACCAGCACAATGGGTCAAGGCTTTATAAAGATCTGCGAGCGTCTATCGATGGAGTTCCATAGAATTGATGTTCTTTGCAACATATGATTAGGTGGAATTTCGAATCTTCCTTCGGGTTTTTTTGGTCAAATTAAATTTAGAAAAGAAACAAAAACAGTAACTTTGGCATGTCTCGACGTTTCGGCAAGGGTTGTTGCCTTCTTCAGGGGAACTTTATTACACATAAAAATACAAGATATAGTTATATGCACAATAAATAACAATAGTAAGAAACTTACATTTCAAAACAAAATTTAATTTTTTTTTTTAATATAACATTAATATAATTTAAAGTTTTTGAATTAAAAAAAAAAAAAGAAAAAATGAAAAAAATCCTGACTGTCGACCAATGAGAAGAAACTTTTGGGATTGTTAATGGGATGCTAATTTTGTCTGGAATTTGCTATATTGTTTCAGGTTGTCACATACTTGCATACCATATTTGTATTTTATGTGTTCATAATAGTTCTTCATCTTGGTGGTAGATTCTGCTCGGCAGGCCGTCCGATGTTAATAATTAAAATGTGTGTATTGACCAATTTTTTTAGATATGATTAGGTGGAATTTCGAATCTTCCTTCGGCTTTTTTTGGTCACATTAAATTTAGCAAAGAAACAAAAACAGTAACTTTGGCATGTCCCGACGTTTCGGCAAGGGTTGTTGCCTTCTTCAGGGGAACTTTATTACACATAAAAATACAAGATATAGTTATATGCACAATAAATAACAATAGTAAGAAACTTACATTTCAAAACAAAATTTAATTTTTTTTTTAATATAACATTAATATAATTTAAAGTTTTTGAATTAAAAAAAAAAAAAAATTTTAAAAATCCTGACTGTCGACCAATGAGAAGAAACTTTTGGGATTGTTTATGGGATGCTAATTTTGTCTGGAATTTGCTATATTGTTTCAGGTTGCACATACTTGCATACCATATTTGTATTTTATGTGTTCATAATAGTTCTTCATCTTGGTGGTAGATTCTGCTCGGCAGGCCGTCCGATGTTAATAATTAAAATGTGTGTATTGACCAATTTTGTAGATATGATTAGGTGGAATTTCGAATCTTCCTTCGGCTTTTTTTGGTCACATTAAATTTAGCAAAGAAACAAAAACAGTAACTTTGGCATGTCCCGACGTTTCGGCAAGGGTTGTTGCCTTCTTCAGGGGAACTTTATTACACATAAAAATACAAGATATAGTTATATGCACAATAAATAATAGAAAGAAACTTACTTTCAAAACAAAATTTTTTTTTTTTTTTTTTAATATAACATTAATATAATTTAAAGTTTTTGAATTAATTGAGCTCTGCTCAAGGGGGCCGCAGGGAAGTGGTACGAGAACGAAGAAGGTAGACTTGATTCTTGGAACGATTTTAAAAGGAAATTTATCAAGGGTTTCCGAATTATATTCTATTATGTGAACTGATAAATGTTAATTGTATTAGCTGTGTGATAATCAATTTTGATGTTCTAATGTGAAAACTAATTAATTTTGGAGGTGTTAGCTGTGTGTTAATCAATTTTTGGTTCTAATATGGCAACGGAAAAATTGTAAGGCTTGCAACTGTGTGATCTGCTTATACAAAAATTTGTGTTAACGCTATAAATCTGTGTGGAGCGTTATTTTTATCTGTTGTAAAAAAAACTGTTTGGAACGGTATTAATCTATGTGAAGCGTTAATTTTATCCGTGTGGTAAAAAAAAAGATCTGTGTGGAAGGCTATTATTCTGTATCGATCGTTATTTTTATCTGTCTGGTATAAAAACAAAATCTGTGTGGAACGCTATTAATCTGTGTGGAGCCTTATTTTTATCTGTGTCTTACAAAAATATTTTTTTTTAAACGAAAAATTGCACAAACGGATGCCATCTATTTGAAGTCCGTAGTGAATGTATTACAAAAATTAAAATTGCGTATCCAAGAATAGTATTTTGGGTTTGAAACCCCTGAAACCTTTTTTTTTAATTTTTTGATTTTGTTTTCGTTTTATTTCAATATTGCCGTGACTTGTTTCGAAAAAAATACTCAAAACCGATCTACAGAAGTCATGTGTAAGTGATATAGAGGCTTAAACCAGATAAACCATGTATGGCGTTTTAAAGTTAATGAACAGATCTTTGAAACGCCTGGAGAAAATATTTTATTTTCATTGTATTTTTTTTGAATAATCCGGCCTTAAAAAATTGTATTTTTTTTTTATTATTTTGTAAAGTTTTTTTTCAGCTTTAAATACATTAAAAATACCACATAACTTTTCTAATATGTACAAATTGTTTTCTTCAACGATTTGAGAAAAAAAATGTTTTAAGAAGTCACACATTTTATAAACCTCTATTTTTTTTTTTCAAAATAACGATTTTCAAAGATCATGCCCATTTTTAATTCACAAAAATTTACAACAAGATGGATTAATTTCGATTTACAAAAAAAAAACAATAGATACCTCCTTCAAATGAAGAAAAATGAAGGCATTTGTAAGTGGTAGGGATAGGTATGCCGCTTGGTGAGTGAAACAAGCACAACAAGTGATGTGTGGGTTGTGTGTCTAATCCTGATGCCCAATGAGCGTTTTCAATATAACCGGTTTTAAGTGGCTAGAAAATAAGTGATGAAAGAGATGAAGCGTAAGATGGTTTGGTTATATATTCCGCCGATCGAAAGATGGAAACCAGTAATGCAGGTCTTGGTCTATATGTAGGCTGAAGACCCAATTTTGATGCCCAATCATTGTATATACATTTTCTATAGTACTCTTATGGTGGTCGTTTTTCACCTGGCCATCTTCCTGGTTGATTCAGAACTAACTCTAAATAGTGGAGACGAGAACCTTTACCGATATTTTACCAGTATCTTTGTATATAAAATCTTTGTATATAAAATCTATAGTACTATCATGGGCTGATTTTTTGTGTAGTCCCTCTATAGAGCTGAAGCAGAACTAATGTCCACAACTTGTGGAATGAAAGAGAATGAAGAGGCATGTTGTACCAAGAGAAAATTATAAGTGAATATCACATTAAGAGGGTGAAGAAGGCGTTTAATTTACTTAGGTTAGGGGTGGAAATATGGTATATGCCTATATTGTTTGGAAGGTAATAACGGGTGATTTTTTTGAGGTTAGGATTTTCATGCATTAGTATTTGACAGATCAGGCGGAATTTCAGACATGGTGTCAAAAAGAAAGATGCTCAGTATGCTTTGACATTTCATCATGAATAGACTTACTAACGAGCAACGCTTGCAAATCATTGAATTTTATTACCAAAATCAGTGCCCTAGAAAAGTTGGCAGAAAATCCGCTTTTTTATCGACAAATTTTGTTCAGCGATGAGGCTCATTTCTGGTTGAATGGCTACGTAAATAAGCAAAATTGCCGCATTTGGAGTCAAGAGCAACCAGAAGCCGTTCAAGAACTGCCCATGCATCCCGAAAAATGCACTGTTTGGTGTGGTTTGTACGCTGGTGGAATCATTGGACCGTATTTTTTCAAAGATGCTGTTGGACGCAACGTTACGGTGAATGAACCGAACACTGATTTTGGTAATAAAATTCAATAATTTGCAAGCGTTGCTCGTTAGTAAGTCTATTCACGATGAAATGTCAAAGCTTACTGAGCATCTTTCTTTTTGACACCATGTCTGAAATCCCGCGTGATCTGTCAAATACTAATGCATGAAAATCCTAACCTCAAAAAAATCACCCGTTATATGAATGCATCCTTTGAACAAGTTTTGCTGTCAAGTTTTGTTGTGCGGGTAGACAAATAAGGTAGGGGTGGAAAAATGGTATTATTTGCTGATATTGCTTGAAAACATATGTAGGTATATTAATCCATTCTTTGAACATGTATTGAGTACGGTAAGTAAATCATCGAGACGACGAGTAAAATAACAAGTTGCCACTTTTTGAAATGATGTAGTATTGTACGATAAGGTGTATTTTCGGATATTGTATAAGAATACAATCTTGAAACATGTATCGTGTAAGGTAAGAAAATTATAAAGGGACCTTGAGTAAAACAAGACGTTGTCACTTTTTCAAATGATGGTAGTAAAATGATGTCGTTAAATGCTTTTAGAAATTTTTACTTATTACTATTATTGTATTTAATTGTGAAGTAGGTATAAGGTAAAAATGTAAAAGTTTGTGAAGTGTTTGTAAATACATAGTGTTATTTGATTTAATTGTAAAGGAAAAGATAAAAAAACGATTACATATATTGTTTATGCAGTTTGAGAAAATTGTAAAGAAGAAAAAAATTAAGATTTTATTAAATTAAAAAAATAATTTTAAAGCAAAAGAATTGTGAAGTAAAAAGTAGTGTTTTAAAGACTTTATATATTGAGCTTTTTATCGGAAATTAGGAAAATATGTACTGAATTTTCTTTCATTATTTATTACTCCTATTGTTTTTTTATCGAACTCTTAACATTAGATGATTCTTTGACTACAAGTTTTTGAGAAAATTGGAAATTTCTAAGCCTTTCCTCTAATAATTTGTTTGATATTTACGTGATTAGTAAAGGGGTGCATAATGCCCCCCCTGCAACAGCCCTCCTTGGCATCACTATTGGATTAGGGGCAGGTGCGTATGCTTAGGAGAACTTATTATTTATTAGTTTTTTTTTAAATTTTGTTTTCCTAGTACAAACTATAGATTTCTTCAAATTGACATATTCAAAGAAATTTTGAAATGAGATCTCGAAATGAAAAATTCATAAATTGAAAAGAGCAAGGTTTTTTGATTTCATATTAATTTCTTTGATTGATGTTTTCCGCCAAATTTTGTTTTATACTGATCGGTTGAGCCCTAGCCACGAATCTACCTAAAGGAAATTAAAATAGGTATGCTAAGTAACCCCGAGAATAGTAATTATATGCCTGTGACAACCCCGCCAAGATCTGTCAACAAATACAAATTTTCGAAAAACTACCCCTATCGGATCCAAATTTTACAGGATCACCGGCGGAGCTAACAATAAGATTGCCTGAATATTTCAGCGAAATCGATCACGACACGGTTTGGTTAACAAATATGTATCTGACTCTGAAATTTTTTTTCTTGCATAAAAACAAGAATACAGTACAATAGGTACTTTTGTATGTATATGAGAATTTTATTCTTTAAATCAACGTCAGCACTGAAAACTGCAATATTTATCATATCAAATTTTGATGTGACCCAAATTAAATGACCTAAAAACCTAAATCAATTGAATCTATTTTTTACCTATAACCGAATTTAATTTATTGACCAAATAATTGTCACTGACGTCAAAATGCGGGAAGGCTCGCCTTGTTTTTTTGTATCCTGATATGTATGTACCAGTGTATGTTTCTGGCTTTGGAAGTTTCTGTCTGGGTTCCTATTTTTTAAATCCAAACGAAAGGATTTATATCCTACATAGCATTGTGAAAATAATTTTAGCAACAGACACACATTTGTTTACCTATGTATTTAATAAGCCTTGTAACTTACTTTATTCCATTAAGAAAAAAATAAAACCAAAACAAGTACTGCGGAGCAACTGCGATTTTATATACAATCCTGAAGATGATCAAATGTATCTACATTCTACAAACTAAAAGCCACCTCCTCCAAGAGCTCACTCTCTTTCTCAATATTTATTTCTTGCTCTTACTTTTTTGCTTCTCTACTCATTTCCACAATAATCCATTTTAATTCCACAAGTTACTGTAGCGCCCTCACATGAGCTGAGTTCAAATTAAAAAAATCGTCTTCATGATAGTACTATAGATTTTATATACAAAGTTGCGACTTGATTCAGAACTAAAAAATTATGCTCCATGATAGTACTATATGCAGTGTATATACAAAGTCTGTATTGGGCATTGTTTTCATAACTGGTTGTAGGGTTTTAGAATTGAATTTGAATTTTAGCTGGCGACAAGAAATATTTTTTTGGTTTTGTGTGTATGTTCCTATATACATACACGTTATTGTCTATATTTATATAGCTAAGCAAATATCAAGTTTGACTCATAAATACGTTTTCTATGCTGAAAAATGTTTGCGTCGCAATTTTGAGACTAATTTTTGATGCAGCGACTATAGTATAGCAAAGGCAAATGATGTGGGACCGATCGATTCTCCGGCAGTTTCCGGTATTTTTTAATTTATTTACTATAGGTATTACATAATTTTTTTGAATAGTTTTACGGCCTATTTCGATCAATAAATATTGATTAATAAAAAAAAAATAAAGAAATAAATCTGAAAAAAGCTACAGCATTTATCATTTACATAGTAATTTTTACTATACACCGTGAAACTAATTTATCACAAAAAGTTCGAAAATCGCATAAAGCGAGATCATAAATTGATAAAATGAGAAGTTTCTGTGAAAACTGAAATAATACAATTTTGTATCACTTCATAGCTTCCTTCATAAGTAGAATGATAAACGGATACCTAAGTATGTGTTGGTATGATGAACATGATAATATGCAAAAAAAACACATACATTTAAATAACCAGTTTTGCTATAGACTTGTATTTTGTTAGATAACACTTGCTTTGTTCTCTATAAATGAAAAATACTTCACAAAATATCCAGCTTAGCAACTCTCACTCTCTATCCATCGCCTCAAATGAAACAAGAGATGCATATATGACACCAATGGAAATGTTTAGATAGTTGTTTCGAAATTTGATGATGACAAAATTTCTTTTGCCTAGTTGCGAAATTGCTGGTCTTCAAATTTGAGTTAGACTTTTTGTACGGAGGCCTCTGAAACAGTTAATGAAGTCTTAAAACTGTGTGGTGCTCAATCTGTGTGGAGCGCTATTAAACTATGAAACGCAGCCCTAAACAATTTTGTGGGTGCAACCTGTGGGGAGTATTTTAAGTTTGACTGAGAGGTCTGCTGAGCTATTTCTGCGGGATTCTGTGTAGTCTACGGGATGTTTCCGTGAAGTTTTGTTATAATCTTATGTGGTCTGTGTGATCTTCTTGGATGGACTCAAATGGACTGTGTAGATGCAGAGATTGAGTGGTGCTGTTCATCAGGACGAATGAATGCAGTCGGATGGCCGAATGTTGAGTTGAGATACGTTGCTCGAGTGTTGAGTTGAGAGACATTGCACAAAGAATAAAAATGATCTTCTTCCTTAGTCTACTGAACACTAATATACCGAAACTAACCTCTTAAAATGTAAGAGAAAGCGGCCTGCGACCGTGTGCTGTGTGATGAACGGCAAATGAGTCAGTCAACTCTAATCACGGAAAAAGTGCGCTCGCAGGTTTGTTTGGTGGCTAAAATTGTATGGTATATAAATATGTATATATTCAAAAAAATTTAAATTAAAGAAGAGTGTACGAATGGATTCGTTACTTTCGGTGGTGATCAGCAATCGTTTTATTACATTCAATCACCCGAAAATGTCGAAGTGATCCCCGTATTATCAATCAAACGACGTTCCACATTACACTGCCTTTACATTAAGTCTGTGAACCCCTTTCCACATCTTAGTATTTATAATTTACTAGCAGGTACCCGGCGCTCTGCTGCCAATCTCTTTTTAAGTGAATGAAACATGACTTTTATAATATCGTTTCTTGTTTATATTCCCGTCTCTTAAAATTCCGTATTTTGCTTTTTTTAATCCAACTAGATTTGATTGCAAAAGTGGGATAATAAGAAATTTAAAAAACAAGTAAAATGAAAAGAGATTTTTTAGCTAACTTATATACTTTTTTATTTTAAATTATAAGAAATTTTACATTACTAGCTTTTGTAAGGGGGCCATTCTGCCCCCTGCAACCCCCCTGCTAGGGGTCACTTTCATTTTTGGTTAATTTACTTGAAAACTGTAAATGTAGTTTTGAACGAAACCACAATAGCTGGGCAATGTGAGCCTTGTTTTGAAAATCATCAGCGAACTTACAGTTTTCAAGTAAATTAACCAAAATGAAAGTAACCCCTTACAGGTGGGTTGCAGGAGGCAGCATGCCCACCAATATCTACCACACAATTTATATCCTAAATTTGGGAACTTCTTTTCTTGTTGAATTTGGGAACCTGTTTCATCCATGAAAAAAAACCCAAGTTGAAGGGTGAAATAAGTCCCCAAAACCCTATGAAATTAATCCCCAATTTGGGGGGTTTATTTTATGTAAAAGAAATCCCCACCTTCATACAAATTTAGGGGTGTTATTTCATTTTAATTTTGGGAAGTTATTTCGTAATTCATTATTTCAGTAATTCATTAATTTGTAATTTTATATTGCTTTTTCAAATACATTTTGCGGTACGACGTGCGCGGCACTCAATGGAAGTTTATTTTACTATCCCTATAACCTTCCCGTAAGTGCAAGAAATAACCTGACAAAGTTTCATTGCAATTGGATGAACTGTATGGCAGCGCATTAAACACGAACAAACAAACAAACAAATTTTAATTTTTATATTTTTCTTTTTTGTATTTTTTTCTTTGAACTTCCTTAATTTTTTTAGTAGTTTAAGGAATAATAACTCAACTAAAAAAAAACCAAATTGATAAATTTAATATTAGAAAGGACAATTTTAGAACTAATATAATGAATTGACTAAATGAAAACTTTAAAGTAATTTTACGTACCTTATTGAACAAATTTTTAAGAGTAAACACTGATT
Source organism: Platycheirus rosarum (assembly GCA_963971375.1). Classification (NCBI taxonomy): domain Eukaryota; kingdom Metazoa; phylum Arthropoda; class Insecta; order Diptera; family Syrphidae; genus Platycheirus; species Platycheirus rosarum. Next base: position 92,594,820 of record OZ020510.1, read on the forward strand.
AATTTTATCCATAATTAAAATTTTTGTAACTAATGTTTAAAATACTTTTCTTTTCCTTTTCGATAAAACAGGACTTACAGGGGTTTATTAGTTCTACCTTAGCCTCGCTTATGCTTTTGGGCATCTCAACTATAATTGCCATCGCTCTCGTTGTACATTCACAGTTAGCTCCAAGGAAGCTTCAAGTGACAAATCTCTCATCCGGTATTCGTGGGGCCGTAGGTATAAGTTGGCTTTTGCCATTTCTATTTGCCATTTGCTCACCATTAATAAGCAACATCATTGGCAAATGGCCCAATAATTGGTGGTTGGAAGTAGAAAGTTCTGCATTTGTTCTCTTTATTGTTGTGGAGATGCTGTTGATAATTCCTTTTGGATTGTTACTTTTTATACTAATTAAAAAACTTGTGTGGCTATCGCGGAATCACAGTAAAAAAGGAACAACGTTTTGGGGGCGGTAAGTTTACGTGTTTTATATATATTTCTAGATATTGAATATTTTGTTTGCTGTTTTTTTTTTCAGAATAGGACTCTTGTACCGAAGTGGCATGGTCTTACTTCTTAAATTACTTACGGACTCTCTATTTATTGTGTATCTCAACACGAAGGAAAACTCAATAATGAGTTATATTTTTGGAATTTCCTGTACATTACTTGTAAGTTGTAAGCTGTTTAAAAAAAATTATTTTTTCACATTATTACTTCTCATATTAGTATAAATAATTATTAAGGAAATTAGAAATGGATTTATTTCATCGAAGTCCATTATTTCACCTACATAATTTTGTTTATAGAATATCTAGGTATATTATTTTCTTGTCCTGTGAATGTTTTGAAACATTGTATAAAATGTTATATTCTTTTTTATTGTGTTTCTTAATCAGGCTCAGGCGTTACTTTTATAATTACCTTACCTTACCATCCGAGACGTTGGACTTTTACACTGTGCCGCTGTACAACCTGTAAAGTTGTTCGTTGCATCTTCTTCTCCACTCTCCGTTAATTCATGCATGCGGGACTAGAAATCACCCGGAGAATCTTTCTCTCCAAGCAACCTAAAGCGTCCTTATCCACTTTTGATGATGTCCATGCGTCTGCACCATAAAAACCTTTAAAAATTTCTTCTCTTAACTCTTTTTATCTAATTATACCAAATCCGCTGTTTTTTTTGCAGTTACCTTAAACCTTTGCTCTTTGTTCTCGCCGGCAATAGAGCTTGCGTTGTCTTAAGCCTTAAGGGATTCTAATCTTTTCATGATTGCAGTTAGTGAAAAAATTAGGAAAATAAGACTTTTACCTTACAATTCCAGGAGAGGATTGACCTTGACAAATGTCATTTTTGATATCATTCTAAACATGCTTATGTATTTTTTAAAGCGCGCACCTTCTTAAATATTTTAATTTTGAAATTTGAAGATTGGCACTTTTTTTCATTTACACAATATAATCCTCAAAAAAATGTCATAGGTCCTATGTACTATAAGGCAAGTTTACATTTCGTGAATGTAAAAAAAAATTGACAATCAAACATGACATTACGATCAAATAGAAGCCTACAAAAGTTAGTTACAACGAATTTCAGTCTGTCTGTCCGCCTGTGTGTATATTGATCTACAGCCTAAAGGGCTAAAGTGATTACCTTGAAATTTGGTATGTGTGGTTCTTTTGACATTTCTCAGAGGGGAAATTTTATTTGTAGGCCTAAAAACAACGGTACCTGCCATATAACCGTTAAGGAAAAGCATATTTTTCTCGAAATCTCCTACAACGGTTTTGATTGATTGACAATTTTCGAAAGACTTTTTGCATACATTTAAAAATATATGAGACGCTTGATGGCGTACTTCATGTTAACTTAAAACCCTTAATTGTTGTGGTTTTGGCACTTTTTATAGGTTCATACCGTGTAATTTTTCTATGTGAATGTTACTTATTTATGTTAAAGATCTTGTCTTCCAATGTGATAAGAGCAAATATGTCCGACCCAGTCGTGCCCATTTTTGTATGTAGTATACCCAGGAGTCGTATTGCCAAACTGTATATCAGCACAGATTTCGAGAGCGCTGAAACATACAACATTTGGCTCAAAAAAATGAAGAGCAGAATGTATACTGAATCAAAGCATCGTCTGAGTCAGTAATCATTTTGCTCACAAAAGTTAGAGCAAAGTACCTGTGACTACAGAAACATCAAAGAGATTCGAGTTGCTTGCTGTTTGCGCTGCTTCTTTTGTGTGACTGTTAAGCAGAGTTAAGGTAGAATGTGTGGGTAAAATTTCGTGAATTTATAGCTCCAAATCAGTATGAGGTATGAATGGGGGGCAGCTTGGGCTCACTATAGGATTTTGGAGTATGTGCGAGATCGGGTTTATGCAAAAATTCCTTAAATCAAAAAGAAACGTTGCACATACCCAACCTTGCACCTTCTCCAAATCCTATAGTGAGCCCAAGCAAGGAGGTTGCAGGGGAGCAGCATGCCCCCCTATACCTTCTTCATACTAACATTTATCAAAGTGGGGCATATCTTCAAATTTATTGTTAAGCATACAATAACGGCATAATAACGATAAACGATGAGATTTTGACGTACCTAAACATGCCCCAGTGAAATAAAAATGTGGCCAACTAGCTATTTGCTTTTTGTCCACACAAAAGAAATATCTAACGCACTACTCGAATCTCACTGAACTATCTGTAGTCACAGGTACTGCTCTAAGCTTTGGTGAGCAAAATATATACTGACTCAGACATTGCTCAACAGATCATTCTGTGGTAGCATACAGTTTGCTCTGAAATTATTCTGAATTTGTTAAGCAGTATGTAGTGCAGCACAGAATATGGGAATCTGTGCTGATATACAGTTTGGCAATACGTCCCCAGGAGGCCTAAACCATAAATCTTATATAGTATATAGTATATTTTTTCTCTAAAGCCGACCTTTGACCCATCATAACGGACCTTACCATACATGGTGAAGTTGAGGAGTTTTCTCAGATTGTAAACCACATGAACAACAACCTGTATACCAAAAATCAGCCTGTAAAAAATGTTCACCCTCATATACCCATTACCCAACGCCTATTTTTTAATCATGATGTCGCATCGATTTGATATCATTCTGAACTTTTTTGGATAAAAGGATGGTACAAAAATAAAAGGTCTGGGGTCGAAATACTGTATAGTCCAAATTATGTTTTGATAATGTAAAAAAATGCGCACTTTTTTACATTATCAAAACCATTTTTGTTTAAATACAGAATTTTGAAAATAGAAGATCAAAATTAATATGAACAAAATTAACAACAACAAAAACAACAGCCACATCTACATGTTCACAAAATTTGTACTGAACCTTAACCCCAATTAATAATATTTGATTTTATCATATTTCAATATGGATACATAGACAAAACCAAGTAAGCTTACAAATTCTTCTCTTTCTCTCATAAATATTTTTTACTTGTTCTTTACATGTCCATATCAGCAAGTTTTTTTTTCAGTTTGCCATGTCCAATAAAGGAAAACAAAAATTAATTATCGACGGTTATTATTTTGTTGTGAACGGGCATAAGCAGAATTTTGAAAAAAAAAACAGAATTCTTACATACAACATTTTGGATGACCAGATATTTTTGAAAAACAAAATTATGAAATACAGAATTTTGTACGTACAGCATTAAAAAAAAAAACAGAATTTTTGGTCATACAGAATTTTGACAACCGGAATTATGACCTGCTCCCAAAAAAAACTATTTGAATAAACAGATTTGTATGTGACAAATTATTTTAATGTAACATTTGTTTATAATTTTGTTGGGCTTTTTTGGTTGATTACGCAAATTATGCAAATGAAAACACGTTCTTACATTTTATTCCGACGTTTCGCTGGAGTTTCTCAGGATCTTCAGAGGCGTTTATTATGTTTAAATTTTATTGCATTTTTGTTATATATTAGAATATTTGCAAATTCCGTACATTTAACATCAAATTTTTTTATTCCACGGATTTAATAAATAAAAACAATTAAAAAACTAAAACATTTAAAAGTTACTTTAAAAATAGACTTCTTAACCCAAAACACATTCTGTGATATCTATGTTTATACTCACCAGAAATAATTAATATGGTAGAACAACGTTTGCTGGGTCAGCCAAAAATACATAAAAATAATAATATTAATATAAATAATAATAATAAAAATATAAATAGTAATAACAATAATAATAATAATAATAATAATAATAATAATAATAATAATAATAATAATAATAATAATAATAATAATAATAATAATAATAATAATAATAATAATAATAATAATAATAATAATAATAATAATAATAATAATAATAATAATAATAATAATAATAATAATAATAATAATAAT